>OU974037.1:8188864-9438864 GCA_918843915.1 Notodonta ziczac
GAAATATCTAATCCAAAATCACCAAAACAATAAACGCGGGCGCAGTAGCCTAGCATTTAAAAGTATAAGGCCTGATTATCACACGATCACACGATGCACCGTGCAGGCGACACGACTTGAATAAACGACGACATAGGTAGGTTCAACATTTGGAAAAATGCACGACCTTATCTCGAGGAATTCCACTGGCGTACTCTATTATCAATACGATGGGTAAGATGAGGAATAAAGGTAAAAACGTCAGTGTTCAATGGATCCCTTCTCACATCGGTCTCAGAGGAAACGAAGAAGCTGATAGGTTAGCAAAAAAGGCTATACTTGAAGGAGTAAGTTTTGACTATCTACCACACTATACCGACATGTTAGCTAGAGTTAAACAAAAGTGTGTTGAATTATGGTCCGAACACTTTGATGAGAGATCACTACAAAAGGGAATTTGGTATAAGACCATACAGCCAACAGTTCTTCGTTTCCCTTGGTTTGACAAGATAGATATGAGTAGAAAGGAGATACTGATAGCTTCAAGACTTCGATCTGGTCATATTCCATTGAACAAATTTAAATTCATGATGGACAAAGTTAACTCCCCTAATTGTAGCGAATGTAATGTAGTAGAGGAAGTTTATCACATTGTTATGGAGTGCGTCAGGAATGAAAGCCTTAGATGCAGCGCAATAGCACATGATTTAAATGTAACGCCTAGCAATGTTGGTTGGTGTAATAGTATCTTGGCTTATCCTTCATCGGAGGAGGCTAAAATACTATAAGTATAAAATTGTACAATTTGGTGTTGGGTAGGACATATAAGTATTTAAGATTTAAGATGTTATGTATTGTAAGTGTTTTTTTCCTGTGTACTCTACGGGAGTGACATGTTCAATTCTGGACAAACTCCCTTTTTTTCACTTAATAAAGATAAAAAAAAAGTACTACCGTGACCAACGCGCGACCGTTCAACAAAACTAGAAACTACCCACATAATAAAATATTTACTTGCATATTTGAACCTAAACACTTGCATTCGAACAAGCCTATTGCAATTAGGGTGTTACGATCGAGTTTCTATACAGAGCAATGTTCGATCAAACGATTATTATTGAGTTAATACCCTTATACCGGGCATGTTTCTCCATAATGCCAGCTATAGTCTACCACCCTGGCCCAGTGTGGGTTACCGAAACTCATACATCTAACGAAATAAGTAGGCCTACCTACTATTAGTACCTATACTATTTGCAAAATATATTCCGAACGAATAGCCTTGCTGTAATTGTCTAGTTTCCCAGGCAGATATTTTAGAAACTAATAAAATATACCTAATAATATCATCGGTGAATATGAATTACCTTATACCTTATACCTTACCTACCTAGGTATGATTTACATTCGGCGCGAACCAAAATTCCAGATACCTAAATTCCATGGAAATGTAATCTTCATACATACATAAATACAAACTCGTTTGTATACACGTCGTAATAAATACGTTGGTACTTATCGACAAGTAGGAACCTACTTAAATATATTCCTCTCTCACTGTTATTTTACTCGTGACCTTTCTTGAATTGCTAAGGAGAAAGCTTAGACAGGCAGGGACCTAAACGTAATAGATGTTTAAATTTTAATACCTACACACTTATGTTTATGGGAAATCAAAAGCTATACAACCTAAAAGGGCCTGTTCCATATTAATAAATAACAGTTGGTTACCACCTAATGATGAAACCTCAAAATCCGTGATTTGTTTTGTTGAGCCCGGTGCCTTATCATGAATGAAACAATGTTTTAGAAAGCCTGCACGTGAACCATTTATAAGGATGTGTCTGAAACACCTGATATATCATAAAAGCATGTATTAATATTTCGATCTCAAGTCAGAATGAACTCGAGTACGTTCTTGAGATGTAATTTTGTATCTACTGGTATGACATTTCTAAAATCGCTTTCAGACTTGCGATTTATATATTGATATGGACCCAAATTTTGTGTTAACTCAAAAATGTTGTTTAGGTATTCCAACTCAGTATTTTAAGATCATATTTTTTTATAAACCGATGTTACTGATATCCGAAACGTCGCATTGCTAAATATAGAGCTCCTTCTTCAGTACTTATTGAATACAATACTTCTTATTATTATCAATACATAGTATAAAACAAAGTCGCTTCCCGCTGTCTGTATGTCCCTATGTATGCTTAGATCTTTAAAACTACGCAACGGAATTTGATGCGGTTTTTTTAATAGATAGAGTGATTCGAGATGAAGGTTTATGTGTATAATACATTCTAATTAAGTTTGCAAATAGTAGAGAAAGCCGTGCGAAGCCGGGGCGGGTCACTAGTAAAGTATAATATGATATCACTATAAATGGGTGACACCTAAAATATTATTTCGTCTGTTATTTGGGTTTATATTTGTACGCTGCTATAAAAATTCAACCGTTGCATATTTACCTAGCAATCCCCATTGGTTGGTAGAACCACGGAGGCTACACAAGCTTTGGCCACTCCTAGTATAAATCTCATAAAAATACCATAATAATATCGATGACACATTACATATTAGCTGGCGACATCGTAAATTATCGTCATATTTAATAGTCAATATACTTAACAAAACTAGATTTATCTATAGTCTATAGAAATAAATAAAATTGGAGTGTCTGTTTGTAATATCAAAATAACACCTTTTCACTAAGTGCATATCAAAGTACATACGAAACCTATAGCAAACACGCGTTTTTTTTTTTGTCTGTATGTCTGTCTGTGTGTTTGTTCCGGGTAATCTCCGAAACGGCTGGACCGATTTTGACGGAACTTTCACTGGCAGATAGCTGATGTTATAAGGACTAACTTAGGCTACTTTTATTTTACAAAACAAAATTTTAAAAAATGGTTCCTGTCGCGCGGGCTCAGAACGCGGGTGTGGGCTTTTTTGTTAAGTTAAATTCCACGCGGACGAAGTCGCGGGCTCAGCTAGTTTAAGAATATACAGCGAGAATAGTCACAAATAACATAATATGTATCTACCTACTAATAATCAAGAGGAAAATTACAAAAGGTAAATTACTTAAGTGACTTCTTATAATTTATTGGTATTATTAACGACTTATTTTAACAAATATCCATATAATATTTAGAATAGACAATAATAGTATTCACAGTAGACGGAAAGTTTCCGTGTCGGAAAAGACAGCTTTCGTCCTTCTTCTAATTCATTAGTAAGAGAAGGACGGAAGCTGACTCTGACAGGTGTGTCAGAAGTCAGTAAAAATAATTAAGGTACCTATCTACTTAAATATAAATGAAGGTACTACACGCTTAGTTAACACAGATTTTAGGCAACTTTCATAGTTTCGGTGTTACAGGCCTTTGAATACTTGCTATGACTTTTGTGTTTTGGCCTTAGAACACATTAAATCATCCATAAAACAATGTAAACTTTTAGTCACAGCTCTGAAGCTACTAATTAAATAAAAAATGTATTGCGTCAGACTCGAGATATTAAAATTGGCGGGTGTTTTAGTCCTCGAATTTAGTTTTTTTTTATATTTTAAGTATACGCCCGGTTAATATCTATTCAAACCTACTTACGTATTATTCCGGAATTGTAAAAAAAGATTATATGATTCTTCAGCTTCTTAGCCCTTTCACAATTTGAGATCGGGCCGTCGCGACATTTACCGACAAGAAGCGCCTGCCATCTGCCCTCAGAGACCCAATCGTTGGGCGTTTAAGATTAAAATTTGTCACAAGACAAAGGTTGAGGACAAATATCGAATCACGAGAGGCTCAATTGATAAAAACCATAAAATGTTTGTTTTAAAAGTATGCGTATCTATATATACATATATATATATCCATGTTAAAAAACAAATATTATACATAGAAACGATGCAGTTACGATCTATACCTACCAAATAAAAATATATAATTTTCTGTATTTATTAATATCTTATTCTTTATTGGTTTTATTTGTTTATTTCAAGCAACCGAATTCAGAACTCAGACTTACGTACATTATTATGTAGTACTAGCTGTGCCCGCCGACTTCGTCCGCGTAGTATTTAACGTAACAAAATTTTCGGGACTATCGGGATAAAAAGTATCCTATATGTTAATCCCGGTTATAAACTATCTGTGTTCCAAATTTCATCCAAATCCGTTCAGTAGTTTTTGCGTGAAGGAGTAACAAACATACATACATACATCCATACTCACAAACTTTCACATTTATAATATTAGTAGGATTAAAGTATGAAAAATTATACATATAGACAGGACATAGAGCGAGTGACGTATCGCTTATATAATAATTATATAATTAAATAATTATATAATTATTATATCGCTTATATATCTAAAACTAATGATAATGCAGAGTTCTCCCTTAAGCATTGGCCATAATTCGTTATCCTCTTGTAGTAAAAAGCTATCTATTTTTCTTGCATAATAGTTATATGAGAAGGTATGTAAGTTAATAGAAAATACATCAGGTTTCCATGGAATTTCCTATCATCACGTACATTTTTTCATATTTACAAGTAACATCGACGTGTGCCTTCATACCGTGCTCCACCTGCATTTGTTTACCTATATCTGCAATGTAGAGTTCAATATTACTGACACCTCCACATCCCTAAGTTATTTATTTGTGTCTATTATTTATCAGAAGGTAATAATTTTATACAACGTAAAACACATAAAATTATATTACATCCGTCCATTTGCGCATTTGTAATTAAATATCAACACGTTTTATTTCTTATTGAAAATTAATTAATTACCAAATGTAAAATTATTTCAATTTGATAAGATTAATGAACAGATGATAATTAGCCATCGCTACAGAGGTTGGTTTATAACCAATATAAAATAAATATAATATTTTTTAGCTCTCTTGGGAGAACTTGTTAAAATTATTATTTCGTTTAATAGAAGTGGCCATTTTAAATAGGTACTGATTATTATGTGTCTTGGTTTCATCGTAACCTATCTATATATATATAACTCAAAGGTGACTGACTGACTGACATAGTGATCTATCAACGCACAGCCCAAACCACTGGACGGATCGGGCTGAAATTTGGCATGCAGGTAGATGTTATGACGTAGGCATCCGCTAAGAAAGGATTTTGATTAATTCTACCCCCAAGGGGATAAAATAGGGGATGAAATTTTGTATGAAACTTTGTCAATTTTAAACCGATCGGGCTGAGACTTTGCATGCATAAAGCTACTATGACGTAGACATACCCTAAGAAAGGATCAAAATTCCACGCGGACGAAGTCGCGGGCCCAGCTAGTTACGTATAAAAGCTTTTGATAAATGACGCCAGACTACAAATAATTTCAATCTAATGAACACTGTGCCTACCATAATTCTGCCAACTAATGTCTATGGACCTACTCAATAGAAGAGTATGAGAAACGAAACAATCCCTCAAAATCTAGGGTTGTATGTAGAACTACATTTAATAGCTTCCTTAGTAAATATAAGACTTCAGGATTAATAAGCGAATAGATGTACCTAATCTAGTTTGTAGAAGTAGTATGTAGTAAAAAGTCAAGTTGTTTTATGATAGGTACCCACCTAAACTTATATAGTTACCTAGACCTCAATACAAAACATTATTAAAAAGGAAAGTCATAGACAATTTACGAACACAACCATTTTATTTTTTCGTTGGAAAACCCTAATCCAAACCTATCACATTGTTTCTCTAGCATAGGTTATCCGGCGGTAGCTGTAGCGAACTTACAAGCACATTTAAATTTACAATCAGTGTCGCCGACACCTTCCAGAGTTCACGCGCTGTACACTATATCGATTATTCCAATCTGCTTGTACATATACAACATAAATTTGTGTTTTGCGGTACTAAGTTTATTGACTTAACGCAGCCACCAAAAATCTTATCCATACTATAATTAAGTAATATCCCTAATCTTGGGTAGGTTTGAAGAGACGAGACAGCCCTAACATCGCTGCTAACGTTTAGGTACCTATATATGTCTTCTAACTCCACGCTATTGATATTCAGACCCCTTATAGAGTTACCGTGACAATTTAAGTAAAACAAAAACCATCCCGAAATCTGAATTGCACAAAAATCTTAGGTAGGTATCATAATAAAATTGTCACAAATATTTAAGTAAAACCTGACGTGTCAGAAAAAATCTTAAGTCTAGTATCTTAACGTCTGCTACACCTACGTTTCACAGCGATATTTAAAATTTTAATCAATAGATACTTTCCTACTTGAATTTCAAAATCTTGGGAACCGACCTGTTGCTTCCCCGCAGAGCGTTTCGAACAACAGGCTATTACTGGCTAATATGGGTTATAAAATAAGAAGGGCCATATCTCACGCTGCATTGTATTATATTATTGATACATTAAATAAGAATTTACAACCGATGCCCACTGTTAACCACGTGTTTTGAGTAATATTTTTAAAATATGAACCATAAATAAGACTATTATTGTATTACCGGTCTCTACATATCTATATTTAGGCTATTAAAAGTAAAACTGATTAATGAGGACGAATTTTCTTACCCTACATTCGATTAAATTAGTTCAATAGCTTTTCTGGGCGAGTATCTAACAGTGTATTACTCTACATTTATTTTATCCACACATCTCTACTATTATATATTTCAATTGAATTAAAGTTACAGTTCATTAATTGTGAAATTACAGACGTCTACTAAAAATATTTTTTGATCTTAAATTACTTGGAACACGGGCGAATCTCAGGTATGATGCATAGGTACCTACCCACCTAATTACAGAATATACCTTAGTAAGTTACGTATCTACACGGAATAATACCGAAATTTTAAGGTTATAAGTAGTCCTACGATACCTTGGTCCAGTGAGGTCAGCCAAACTCCCAGCTCGTGTCACCCAAACATTTAAGTTTATTCACACCCGAGGCGAAGGTCGACCGAAATATCACTAGCACTCGCGAGCTACGCGCAATCGAAACCACGAAATATCTAATCCAAAATCACCAAAACAATAAACGCGGGCGCAGTAGCCTAGCATTTAAAAGTATAAGGCCTGATTATCACACGATCACACGATGCACCGTGCAGGCGACACGACTTGAATAAACGACGACATAGGTAGGTTCAACATTTGGAAAAATGCACGACCTTATCTCGAGGAATTCCACTGGCGTACTCTATTATCAATACGATGGGTAAGATGAGGAATAAAGGTAAAAACGTCAGTGTTCAATGGATCCCTTCTCACATCGGTCTCAGAGGAAACGAAGAAGCTGATAGGTTAGCAAAAAAGGCTATACTTGAAGGAGTAAGTTTTGACTATCTACCACACTATACCGACATGTTAGCTAGAGTTAAACAAAAGTGTGTTGAATTATGGTCCGAACACTTTGATGAGAGATCACTACAAAAGGGAATTTGGTATAAGACCATACAGCCAACAGTTCTTCGTTTCCCTTGGTTTGACAAGATAGATATGAGTAGAAAGGAGATACTGATAGCTTCAAGACTTCGATCTGGTCATATTCCATTGAACAAATTTAAATTCATGATGGACAAAGTTAACTCCCCTAATTGTAGCGAATGTAATGTAGTAGAGGAAGTTTATCACATTGTTATGGAGTGCGTCAGGAATGAAAGCCTTAGATGCAGCGCAATAGCACATGATTTAAATGTAACGCCTAGCAATGTTGGTTGGTGTAATAGTATCTTGGCTTATCCTTCATCGGAGGAGGCTAAAATACTATAAGTATAAAATTGTACAATTTGGTGTTGGGTAGGACATATAAGTATTTAAGATTTAAGATGTTATGTATTGTAAGTGTTTTTTTCCTGTGTACTCTACGGGAGTGACATGTTCAATTCTGGACAAACTCCCTTTTTTTCACTTAATAAAGATAAAAAAAAAGTACTACCGTGACCAACGCGCGACCGTTCAACAAAACTAGAAACTACCCACATAATAAAATATTTACTTGCATATTTGAACCTAAACACTTGCATTCGAACAAGCCTATTGCAATTAGGGTGTTACGATCGAGTTTCTATACAGAGCAATGTTCGATCAAACGATTATTATTGAGTTAATACCCTTATACCGGGCATGTTTCTCCATAATGCCAGCTATAGTCTACCACCCTGGCCCAGTGTGGGTTACCGAAACTCATACATCTAACGAAATAAGTAGGCCTACCTACTATTAGTACCTATACTATTTGCAAAATATATTCCGAACGAATAGCCTTGCTGTAATTGTCTAGTTTCCCAGGCAGATATTTTAGAAACTAATAAAATATACCTAATAATATCATCGGTGAATATGAATTACCTATTTAAATAAAATTTACCTAATAGCCAACCAAATAGGTGCCGTGGGGTTAATATTTTAATAATTATAGGTACTTAAATCGGCTTTTAATAAAATCGAATTATGGGATAATTTATAGATACCTACCGATTATATTTTACAATTTATCAGCGACGCTTTTATTTAATTATAAACGACTCTACATACCTTTCTCGACAGTTGGTACCTTAGAAATTCCCAAATTATGATCTGCGCATGTTTTCTTTTACCTTTACCACCATGATCCCGTGTGTGCGTGATGGGGTTGTGTGTACGTGTGTAACGTTTGTGTATATTTGTGGTTCCAGAGCAGTGGCGGCGGCTGCCGATGCGCTAGGCGCGCGCGCGCACCCCGCCCGCCGCACGCCACTGCTTTGGACCTCTGGAACGCCTTCGTTTACCCGGTATGCGAGAGGGATGCCTGGACGAGCCTGGACACCTTATCACGAGCGAACCGTTCAACAATCAAAATATTAACTTAAATTCGAATATACCACAAGCTCAGTGCCTAATATTCCACACTTATTTATACTTACCAAGCGCTCATGATACGGTCTCTGTTCTTTTATTCCATGATCTCGATGTTAATAATATTTAGAATTTAAAAGTAAGATAAGAACATAGAAATATAATTGAATATCTTGCCATTTTTATATGTAAATCTAATATAGATAACGAAATCAAAGACCTTGATATTTATCATTTCAAATACAAAAAAAAAAACTTTGGTATGCTTCACTTAAAATAAAAAAATTAAATGAAAATTCATACCTAGTCGATTAGACTAGTTTTTATGTAGGAAATAGAATTCTATACCTAATTTTATTTGAAAAATTGCTAATGAGTTTCAATGTGAAACAGGGCAATAAAGCTCATCAATTGCGTCGTTAACAGGGCAATATGAAGCAACACATGCTGACGCACAAGATCCGCGACGTGCCCCCAGGGTTCGACAAGGGCGCTGGCGGGCCCCCGCCGTCCGACGACGGCCGCGAGCAGAGCCCCGACCGGCGCTCGTCGCCCGACAAGATGGACCTAAAGCGATCGCCGCCCGCGCACCCGCCGCCACCGATGACGCATGCCCCACCAATCGATATGCCGCCTTTGCCTAAACGACCGAGCGGTAAGTTCGTATCATCACGAAATGTAAGAGTAGTTGGTTAGGACAAACAGTCTATTTCAATCTATGAAGGCAAATTGATATACTAGGTGAAACAGAAAGGGTATAACTATTTTTTTGTAACTTAACTTTGTAAATCTAAAACCATTGGCTTTGTGGGACAGTTGGAGTACTAAAGGTTTTGTAGACTTATGAAACCTGTCATCAGCTGTATGCCTGTAACAACTTTTGTTTTATAAGTTGCCTCCAAAGTTGAGAGTTTTAAATTACAAAGTTAAGTTTGGAAAAAAAGTATACCCTTTCTGTTTTAACCTGTATATTAAGAAGGTGTGGAGCCTTGAAAGAAAACCAATGTTTATCTGTACAGTTGCCACTTTATTAGGAATCTTTAAACCTTCGCAGATAGCAGCAGGATTGCCCCAATAGTAGGTACCTACCTACCTATATCGAAGATGTTTGACGTTTATCCACAGTACCCACTGGACCGAGCCACCCCCCTCCGCCGACGTCGTCCAAGCACCTCTGCGGCGTGTGCCGCAAGAACTTCTCGTCATCCTCGGCCCTGCAGATCCACATGCGGACCCACACCGGGGACAAGCCCTTCCGATGCGCCGTCTGCCAGAAGGCCTTCACAACTAAAGGCAACCTCAAGGTAAGACTAAAAATAGCTCTAAAGCACATTTACAGAGTTATTTGTAAGTGTTACCTCAATTCTGATGATCGCATGACTATTTTGATGGTATCAGAATATTGTGTTGGTGCTCTTCCTCTGGAGCCTATTCGTGCCTCCCATTTAGCCCATAAATATAATTATTCATGAGATCTTGCTCGGGAAATTGCCTGATGTCCAGAGAACCGGACCCTTTTAGCGATGTCAGTACTTTGGGGATGGGCTTATTGGTTCTCATTGCTGTCGAACGCATGGAGCTTAGTGTAGTGTATTTTTTATGCTTCAAAAGAACCTGCATTCTAACGTAAAAAAATTGTTTGGACAGGTGCATATGGGCACGCACATGTGGAGCGGCGGCGCATCGCGGCGCGGACGGCGCATGTCGCTGGAGCTGCCTCCCCGGCCGCTGCACGAGCCGCACGACCTGCTGCGCCGCCCCGACCTCTTCTACCCGTACCTGCCCGCGCCATTCCTCAACGGCATGCAGCAGAAGGTAAGATTAAAATATAAACCTTACAGCATGACAGTATCGCTCTAGATTCCTCTTGACTTTTTCTTCGTTTGATGCAGATTCGTTTGATCCATTCTCAAGTCTATTTCTAATTATTTACAGCTGAATGAAATATCAGTGATACAACAGAGCGCGGGTCAGAACGGCGTGGCCGCAAAGTTCCCTGGTTTACTCGGGTTCGGTGCGTTCGCGGGTGGGCGGCCGGGCGCCGCGTCCCCGCTGGAGCGACCGCCGTCGCTTGAAGGCGGCGACGAGCGGCAGGCGGCGATGCGCGAGCTGGCCGAGCGCGGCCGCGAGCTGGCGGAGCGCAGCCGGCAGATGCGCGAGGAGGGCGAGTACCGGTCGCCGCCGGCGCACGGCGCGCTGGCCGCCGCGGCGCAGGGCTCGCCGCCGGGCGCGCACCACGCGCACCCGCACCCGCACCCGCACCAGCACCCGCACCCGCACCCGCTCGCCTCGCTGCCGCCGCCCGCGCGCACCGAGGGCCTCACCGTTTAAACTTGCGCATTCAAACAGCGTCCGAGTACATTCCAGAGGTGTCGAGCTGATATTTCGAGTTCCCGCGGGGAGGGAACTAGAGTGTCTATATTGTACAAAGAGATAGTACCTAGTGCGAGCGAGGACCTTCGATTCGCGTCGCGGATGCGTCCGTTGTAGCGTAATTACGTGCGGGTGTAGCGCTATGTACCGTTGTTATTCCGAGTGTTATTACGCCTAGTATTACTGTAAGTAACTTATGTACACGAGTACGGGCCTGGGGCAATGGGGGCTCGCGAGCTCCGAGTTTATGTCATTACTCTGTGATAGTGCACGTTCGAGGCCGCCGGAGGGCGTCGCCTTCCTACGTCGTCTGTTGTCGACGCGGCCGAATGTGCCGACATCAAAAATTAAATAAATATAAATTATCCCAAAAATTAAATAATTTCATAAAGCTATATCTTATAAAATAAATGTAAATAAACTGTATAATATAACTGTAATGAATGAGTAGGTCTAATGTTGAATATTATAAAATATTATGTTACTTATTATGAATGTATTTTGCGACCGCGAATGGAGTGCAATATGCATGATTTTGTCTTTTTCCACATTCCAAACGATTGAAATTACTCAGAGCTGAATTATTATCGTAACGATTAAAATGTTCAATGAAAACAATTTTGTAAAATATAAAAATAGTCAAACGAATTGTTTTATGACTGTGTACACATATTATTATATGAAAGTACCAAAAACCAAATGCCTGTAACTACATTACCTATGCGTCTATTGTCTCTAGGCATACAATATTGTATTACATTACATTTAATTGTAACGGAGGTTAATGACATATTCATATCATGTAAATTTAAAAAGTATTTGCATTTGAGGTCTATAGGTGTAAGAGTTTAGAGTCAAAGCTATTATATTGCTTTAGAATACTTCAACATATCTTTGTAAAAATGTGAGCGACTGGCCGTGTTGGCTAGGGGCTGTATTAATAAATCGATCTCAAATCTGAGATCCATCTTGGATACGTCATACAAAAGCGTACTTAAGATCGCTCTCAGATATGAGATAGATTTATTAATATGGGCCTAGGCGCGTGATTGTAGCCACTAGCGTGTAGTATCACCAGCACTTATGCAGACTGACAACGTGCACTGGGATATTTCTTTCCAAATATTGCATTTTATCAATGCTTGTTAGTAGTCGCCGTAGAAGACGCCAAGTCTGCTAATCAAATAGCGTTATATAATTAAAAGCCATTGGTTTTAGTTAATTTGGCGGGTATTAACAGGTGTAATTTTTTTAAAAAAACAACACTTATATAAAAAACAATACTTATCCGTTTGCAGTCCACTAACTGATAACGGACTACCGATTTCTGGTAAGTATATAATAGTGACCAATGGTTTTTATTAAATGGAAACATTATGTAATTGGCAGATTTGGGGCCGAGTTGGTAATCAATTTACTTATTTTATAAAGAGTTCTGTATTTTATACTTTGGAAACTAGTTATCTATGTATAAATGTCCTAATAAATTATTTATAAATTATAAATCGAGCATACACTCTTAGTATTAAACGAGCGCTTGAGGGCGATAGGCTCCGTGAAACAATTTAGTTGTCTAGAGTAAATTCTCATAGCACCTACGAGCTATTGATTATATCAACTTGCAAATAGATATTAGAGAGTAGTATTAGTCATGAATATGATGTATCATGTCATGTCAGTATAAATAATCATTGTAAATTATTAAATGTTTATGTAAATGTCCAAAAAGTATTCAAATTATTTAAAACAAAAAAACAATTATTACACTAATTATTATTTTCTTTTTTTTATCCTCTACCCTATTGCCTTCCTTTTTAATTTTCACTTTCTGTTCGAATTGTAAATATGACAAAAAAATTGAACGACTGCAATGGTAACAAAACTACTGTTGGATTATTTACTATGAATTTTATTTTATTATATAATCAGTGAACATAGAAGTACAGTAACACGCGACACAAACCGCGAACATCCCCGCGAAACTATCAACACGATGAAAACTAGCAACACTGTTGATCGCCACATGAAAATCAACCTTAAGTCTAGGTGTTAAGGTCCAATTCTTATTTCACAAGAACAGTATTAACTTTATTCACGGTGTTGGCGGGTACCAGGCGCGCAGATAGTCTAGAAGTTGATGACGCTGGCGAGTTTCTTGACGCGGTTGAGCAGCAGGTCGCCCTCGCGGATGGTGGCCTGGTACAGCTGCGAGCGGTCCGCGTCCGCGCCGCGCCCCGCGCCCGTCACCACGCACCCCGCCACGGCGTCGATGCGGCATTTCAGACGACCAGCCGCCGTGAAGCTGAGAAGGATGTGTTAAGTTATTTACAAAACAAAAAAAAAAAAATAATAATTCAATTCAATTCGTTTATTTTGTTTAGGCCTACGGGGGCACTTACAAATTGTCAATTTTACATATATTTTTTTTCTTATATCTACAACCGGATCGGACCGCGACCCCGACTGAGAAGATCCGGCAAGAAACTCAGCGCAAGCGCAGATATAATTTACATAGGTAACGCAAGTATCACGATTTGTATTGAAACCAAGCGTGCCGAATTTTTAACACCTCCTGTGACGTCATTAGTGTCGGAAAATCCAAACCGATTCAAAGACGCCGATGCCACCGATGCCCCTCCGCCCGCTAGATTCTCTCGAGTGATTATCTCGCTCATACTCATATTTTTTATATCTGTAGTTGAGCGGACTGTAAGTTAGCGGCGACCAACCTTGACGCTTGGTCGGGGTTTCGTACACGCGAAGTACATGCATTTGCGTTATCTATGTACATCTATATCTGTGATTTTAATCATGATCCCACACGGTACTAAATAAAGATTTTGGTGCCACTCAACCTCTTAAATATCCAAAATTAAGATCTCAAGTCTGAGAGCGATCTTGGAAATACTAATTATCGCGAGGTCGGAAAGAGAGAGACTGTCTGCATTGTCAATGACATAGTGCCAACAAAACTCTGGATGTCCCAATTGGTGGTAGAATCCACTTTACATTCAAAACTACGAAGTATATACTAACTTGGAGATCTCTTCCTCAACGAACTCGCGCGAGACGCCGAAGGTGTCGGCAATGTTGTCGAGGCTGAGCGAGCGGTAGGCGCGCAGCAGCTGCACGTACGCCTTGATGCGCGCCTCGCGCACGTAGTGCTGGTAGTGCGGCCGGAACACCGGGTCCACGCAGATCTGAGTCTCCACCTACAAACAAGATCCGATTGAGAAACCTTTTCCTTTTCAATTTTCACTCAAGTACAAAATTATAAGAGGTTTTCCTAGGGACTACAGTACCCCTAAGAACTTAACGTTCTCCTCATGAAAAATGATGGAGTTTTGATAATTAATGCAGACATATCCAATGTAAGTTGGTGAACAAATAACGTCAGTAACAAAAACTTAGGAGATGTCAACTTGGTGTAGTGGTTTAAGTGTAAGCCGCTCGGCTCACTGCACCAGGTGGTTGCGGGTTCAATTCCCGCCGGGGCAAATTTCGGAAATAGCCTTTACGTAATTTGCCCAGGTCTGGGTGTCACTAGATCATCGCCCCCAGTCTATTGTATTGTACCCATAGTACAAGCTTTGCTTAGTTTGGGATTAGTTTGGTGTGGCAGTCTGGCAGTCAAATCTTACTAAAATTAGACACCTTTATTGCAATTCATCCCAGATCATCTTAAGTTTGGCCTTCAGAGAGAGCCACAAATGTACGCGGTAAAGCAGTCAAATGAGCCGCCATTGGTAATGTTTCCATTTGATTAAGGGTATCCTTACCCAAGCCAAACTCTTCAAGAAATCAGCGTATCGGCACTCATGCAGAGATTCGACGAGCTCCCTGAGCTCCGGGAAGCGCGAGCGCAGCGCCTGCACGGCCGCGCCCTGCCGCCGCAGCGCCGACTGCAGCGCGTGCCGCTCCAGCGCCAGCGCACATGCCAGCACGCAGTACTGGATTATTGTGCCTGAAGGACAATTACAAAAATATTAATAAACTTTTCCCAATTTATTGCTCTCAAAGTTTTGTACCTATAACATTTTTGTCATGGTTTGTAACCTTGTGAATTTGAGTATTTTACTCACCAAAGTCTACCAGTTCATAAGACTCAAATGTTGACACACAATCAATGAAAAGATCAGCAGCTTTGCTGTAATCCCGCACAGCGAGGCAATAGATAGCTTCATACGCCTTTAGCTTGTTCCTAGAGCGCCAGTCACCACCTTTGTCTACTAACTCGTGGGCCTGGAACAATATATGAGATCACAATATGTGAGAACAACACTCAATAGAGTTTTTTAGTGGGTACTTTGTTTCTGAATTTCGTACTTTATTGGACCTAAGGTAAGATTTGGTTTATTTTAACAAAATAAAAACAGGTCCACCTCACCTTGTTTATAGTCTTGCCCATTTCTTTCACATTGCAGCCGTGGAAATATGCAATTCTGAACAAGGCAAATATAGCATCCAGCCTCCTGTTGGTGGTCAATGTGGAGTCCTCATATTTGGTTGTGGCCAGGGCTGTTGCTGCTTCTTTGTCCCCAATGGAGCACAAATAATCCAACCTGGAAGTCATTCCAAAACATTTTATTTTAAAACTCCAACCTTATATCTTGTAAATAGTGTTTTTTTAAGCATGGTGATGAAGGTGCCTTTGGCATTACATCTGAGATCAAAAATAACAACTACTTTTTATAAATGTCTTGTCATCCGGTAACTGTTTTAACAATATATAGATACCAATATCATTAAAATTTCCACCCAAATCCAGGTGGTGAGGGTAAACATTTTGCTATTGGTGGATCTGCAGGCGAACCTGCACATCCACCAATAGCAAAATGTTACCATTGGTTTTTGTACCACTATGTCAGATTATCAACCAATAATAATTCACTAATTATGTGGACTAATATTCTTATTAGTACATATGAATGCTTAACAAATTATATAAATAACAATGATTATTAAGCTCACCTGTCTTGCCAAACTGGTGTTTCCGAGTCATCCTCCTTAAATTTACCTAACCTCTCTTGATTCTCTTTTGCCATCTCATCATACAGCTTCTGGTCGAACGGCCATCCAAGGTCGTTACATACTTCCTTGTAATAAGGAGCCATAAAACCAGCCTTTATTCCCTGTAGTAGTTGTTCTTTCAACTGCTGATCATCTTTCAACTGCGGGAGGCTAAGCTTGAACTTAATTCCGGCCAATGCCATGTATTCAGGGGTTTTACCTTCCGCTGACAGCTCCATTTTAACCTTTTAATTCACTTGTTATTACTGTAACAGTAAAATGATGATTTCAAAGTATTAATTGGCTGATTTCGTGAACAAAACAACTTTACAGCTATACAGATCTTAGTATTTGTTATCTATGACGATGACAGAGTTTTCTAATAAAAAACAATAGTCATGTGTGAGTGTTGCCCATGACAAATTTTAAAAGAATCAGAAAGATCGGTAATTCCTGAAGTGTGAGTGAATTCAAAAATATATACAGAAAATATATGATTTTGAAACACAGACTAAAAAATACTAAGTTTAAGGTGTTTTATAGACTTACTTATATATATGTGATGCGGTGATGTCTATAGCTATAACAACTTGAGATAACAATTAGTTGAAAAAATTCGTGACATGTCGATTGAAATGCTCCTCACTAGTGCTTTACAACAGCTTTCATGTGTCATTTGCGACTAAGAGTGCGTTCCACTTAGCGTTCACAACGATCACGCTCACGACCGCAGTTTGGATGGATTACAGAGCGTTTTGAGCGTGGAGGTAAATAATACAATACAAGCAGCGAGTTAGTAAAAAAAAAGATTTAAGAGGTTAGGTTATAATCTATAAGCCTCGAAAATAAACTTAAATAATTATTGTTTAAATCGATTAATATTTAAAAAAATATCATTATTTTTTTATATTTAATATTAGTGGTGTATTTAATTAATTTACGTTCAAATGTAATTAAAATGTATTTTGCGGCGGTACTTTGATATTTGGTAAGAGGTCGCAATGCTCCAGAAAGTGCTAGTTCATCCAGTTCAGATGAAAAATGGCATTTTACAAAATTATGTTTGTGAAAAAGTTTCTTGGTCGCCATCTTTGATGCTTTGAGTTTAGAAAATCCCGCTAATTTTCTTAACGATCACTACGACCCACCTTTTTAGTTGGGTTGTCGTGAGCTTCGCGTGATCGTAAGTCATGACGTCATGAGTGACGTTTTCGCCGCGACCACATCGACCGCGGTCGTCATATGGAACGGCTAAAGGAGAATTTTGATCGTTGTGAACGCTAAGTGGAACGTAGTCTTCGTGTTTGGAATAGGAATAGGGATTAACTAGTGTTGGTTGAACTTGTCTTTGCTTACCTTTTCCCTTCTAGTAGTATTGTATTCTCCAACCAAAGAGGAATTCTCTTTGCCCTTCTCCTATGCAACCAAAATATTGCTTTCAAATCGCAATCATTCAATTAATTCAGTATAATAAAAATTCTGTTTATGTTCAACACTCTCATGTTAACAAGTGCATAAGATGACGTCAACAATTTTCTATAAAATACAATAGTTAAGTACCTACATTATATTTTGTTGAAAAACAGCAATTGGTTAAGTACTTACTCAGCAAGAACATCTGAATTTTATTCAACGTCTGTCGTCGACTTCTTTGCATGATGAAGATCCTGATCGTGTTTGTCTGACCTGCAGACATTGGAGAATAAGTACTCAATATAGAAGAATTAATTATAAACACATTGCGATGGATTTAAATCAACTCGTCGATGAAAATCAGTCCATTAAGATAGTTCCGTCTATAGAAGATTTCCTTATATCTAAAGGTTTAAATGTAGATTTGGATGACAACTGTAAATTATGGTTAGACCAACTAAAAGTGACATGGAAGACATGGAAGAAAAGCCCTGCTATGGAGAACCATATGGAGGTATTTTTTCAGTCTAAGCCTGATCCTTTTCGAATAGCTCTTGTTTTTATTATCAAATGTGAAGATTTCAAAGATTGCAAGCAAAGATCACTTCCATATTTCATTATGGAAACATTATTGAAGTGGTCACAATCTAGTGGTGCAGAGCCTGAGGATTCTCTTAAACTGATAGCTTACCACACAGCTACTCAGCAAAGAAACCACCAATTTCTAGTTCTTGTTGTAAAGACTTATAAAGTTTTTAAAATCAAGCAAAACATATTACCACTTGTTAATGATATGATTAAAAATTACAACTGCAAACAAGCATCACAAATAGTGATTGCAGTGAAGTTATTCAATGATATACCAGTAGAAGACTTAATATTCCCATTGATTATACAAGATAAGTTAAGCTTGATTGATGAATATTTGTCAGAGTGCCCAAGTCTAGTGAAACCTCTTGTACTTTTCTTGGACAAAATGTTGGATAAGAACTTTAGCATTCTTCAATATGTTCAGAATTACATAGATGACAAGAAAATTTCCCACGTCAATTATGACAAATTACACTACAAACCATTAGGAAAATTAGTGGCCCGATTGTGTAACAAATATAATATTCCCATTGAGACCTGTAAGAATCTCAGTAAGAATCGCACAACTGGTGGATTGAGATTTTTGATACATCAAAAATATCAGGAACACAATGTAAGCTCTTCAATGTGGGATGATTTAGTAAAAGATTCACTAAAACAAAATGCTGATTCTGGTCAAGAATTCATTGATATGCTAGCAGAATATGATAGAAATGAAGCACTCAAGTGGGCTTCACATTTAAATATACCCGAGAGTCAGTTGCCACTAGCATTGAAAGAAATGTCTCTGAATGTTCAGCCAGAAGAGAACTGGGATACTAATGTGAATCCTACAGAGTATTATAAGGCCTCGTTATGTGAAGATCAGATAATAATCATTGACACTGGAGAGAAGTTTTATGATCTGATGATATCTGATTTGGTAAAATGTAATGTTGTAAGTATTGATTGTGAATGGAAGCCATCATTTGGGGCTACACAGTCTCGTGTAGCTTTAATCCAGGTTGCTACAAATAACAGAATTTATCTTATTGATACATTAATATTAAATAACCAACAGTATTCCAGTTTTTGGTATACTTTCTACAAGTATCTTCTAGATAATGCTGAAATCATAAAACTTGGGTTTGGTTTGGAGCAAGATTTAAAAGAAATTAAGTCTTCTGTCATTGGTCTAGGAAATATAAAAGTGCAGGGAGAAGGGTTGTTAGACCTTGGTACATTGTGGAAGAGTCTTCTTAACAATGGGCTAGTCATACCCGGCAACAGTGATAATGGGGGTAACAGCCTGAGTTATCTTGTTCAATCTTGTTTTGGGTTACCTCTTGAAAAATCTGAACAATGTTCCAATTGGGAATTGAGACCATTGAGAAATACACAAATATTTTATGCTGCCCTGGATGCTTATGTTCTCATACAAATCTATGACTTTCTTCAGAAGCTGTGTTTAGAACAAGGAATTAACTTTGAAGAAATTTGCAATGATGTTATGTTAGAAAGTAAGAAAAAAAATTCAAGGAAACCTAAAGTTATAGAGAGGTTTCAGTCATATTTGCCTGTTGCACAGTCAGTCAAATCAGTGCATGAAGTTAAGTTTATTGTTGAACCTGCATTATCACATTTGATGCATTATTTGAGATACTGTGGAATTGACACAACTGTTATTCCAGTTGGTATGTTATGGCATGATGTTATTAATTTAGCAATATCAGAGGATCGTTTAATATTAGTGAGTAAAATGAAAATTACACCAAATAATTTAAATCTACCACAAAGTTCTATTTTAGAAATAAATAAAGATCCAATTATAGAACAGTTGCGGAACATATTTAACAGTTTTAATATAAGAATAGAACAATGTAAGCTTTTCAGTTTTTGCATTAATTGTAATGATAGGAATATAAGGAAATTGAATCCAGATGAAGTATTAGACATTTGTAATAAATATCAGACTACACCACCTAAGCTAAGACAACCAGTAAGATATGAATGTGATTATGATGAAGACGACACAGGTTATGATAACTTTTTGAGTGACTCTGATTGTGACGAAGATTTATATCAACCAGCTCCAAAGATTAATCCCAAAATAACTACGACTAAGGGTGTTCCAATTGAAATCCATAATGTTAGTAAATTAACAGGTTCTCTTAAACCTGCCATTCTGTGTGATTCATGTGGTAAATTGTTTTGGGATGAAGAAAATCTGTTTAGATCCACCAGTGACGTTGTGTTCAATATTACAAAGCTTAAAATGTGGTAGGAGAGATTATTTATGAAAAGGTACAAAAAATTAAACCCATTTTTTTTTTCAAAATAATTTATTTTTACAATAAATTAATACATAGATACTTATGTACAGTGTTAATTTCGTAATCTTTAATATGCCTTTCTAGACTAAGGTGCTATTATCTTGTTTATTATATTATGTGGTTGGGTCTCAGTAGCTGGATTGATGTTCCATAGAAAGTACCATGCAATTTAAATGTAGTAATTACATTTTGCAAAATTTTAGTATATTGTTTTAATGATATCTATTAGACTGTGTTTATGTACATTAAAAAGCTGAATATTCCAAAAGCAATACTATTGTTAATTGACAGTAGCTGATGAAAAACCATAAGAATGTAAGTAGATATATTTTTTTACATGGTGAATAACCGTTGTTAGAAAGCAGTGTAATAAAATATGTTCATACATTTTGTGTTGTTACTGGTATACTGAGGTAGATGTAATTATTAAAACTTACATACTTTTATGTAAATATCACAATAGTACAAATAATAATGTCAACGAACAATATCGTTGCTCTATTAATAAGATGCAGTTTATTCTGTCGGCGATTGCGAGAGGACATTGTTAATCGTAGTATATACACGCCAATTTTTAAATAGTGGAAAGCATTAGCTATTACGGATTTTATTTATTTCGTTACGTAAATCTTGTAATAATACATTAGATTGTTTGGACATACAATATTAAGAGGATACCGATAATACAAATACTGTAATACTACTTAATTCAAATCAAAGTTTAGCGTAGCAAATAAATATATTCAATAGATATATGAAGGAAGGTGTATAATATACTGTAATATTATCACTTGTTACATCTAACCGCACGTAATATCGTAAGGACCTCGATATCCTATCATTGTTGACGCGAAGTAATATACTAATGTTAGAGCCTAAAGCAATCAGTGCCGTAACTAGGGCTGTGCCAGCGGTACCTATACATAGGGCGCAGAAATAACTACCCTAGGACCAAGTTGTCTAGGGCGCAGATAGAAGCTCACAACGGGCGCATAAAAGGCTACTTACTTACGTCACTGATAGCAATGTTCGATATTAGATGCTTGCGGTTAGGTGAGATTTAAGGACCAACTTAGGGATGAGCAATGTCGTGAGACTTGCTTGTCAAATTCGACTCGAACTCCCGAGGCGAAAATTTACACGCGAATTGCGATGTATCCCCTGCGAAATAGCTTGTTGATGTGTCCTACCGAATACGGGACTTTTACAGTGATGTCGTTTAAAGCAGTAAATATTTGGTTTGTTGTTTTGTATAAATATTAAGGTTAGAAACTGAAGTACCTAAGCTCGATTTATTTAATCGAAAACATATTTCTTGAATTATACCTATATATTATATTGTTTGTTATTAAGCTTATCTCATAAAATTTCAGAAAATAACAGTATAATTACATTCTTGTTTGAATGATTTCACTTCTTCCTCACTGAGGTCATTTCCTTTTAAATTTAAAACTTCTAAATCCAAGGTGGGGAACTTCTTTAAAGTTGTCAATTTGTTATTTTCCAAAGAGAGTGTCTGTAGAGAAAAGGAAATGATTATTATAACACGACATAGATTCATATTTATTTGTGACTAGCTGTGCACACGGACTTCGTCCGCGTTGTATTTAACTTCACCAAAATTTCGGGATTATCGGGATAAAAAGTATCCTATATGTTAATCCCGGTTATAAACTGTGTTCCAAATTTCATCCAAATCCTACTCATCCGCATCCTACTAATATTATAAATGTGAAAGTTTGTGAGTGTGGATGTATGTTTGTTACTCCTTCACGCAAAAACTACTGAACGGATTTGGATGAAATTTGGAACACAGATAGTTTATAACCGGGATTAACATATAGGATCTTTTATCCCGAAATTTTTGTCACGTTAAATAGTACGCGGACGAAGTCGGGGGGCACAGCTAATTTATAATATTAGTAGGATAATAGAGATAGAGCCAAACTGTAACCATTTGACAACAGCCAGAGCGAGATAGTACCACCCTCTTATAGAACATCATTGGCTTAGAACAAATGAGTGAGAGATCCAGAAGAACAAACCCCCTCCCTTTACTTCCTTCTGTCCCACTTCCCTTTAGGTCGGCAACGTAATACCTTTGGTATTTTAAGCATCTATAGGCTTAACAGACTTTATCTATATGTAACTCAAAGGTGACTGACATAGTGATCTATCAACGCACAGCCCAAACCACTGGACGGATCGGGCTGAAATTTGGCATGCAGGTAGATGTTATGACGTAGGCATCCGCTAAGAAAAGATTTTGATTAATTCTATCCCCAAGGGGATGAATATTGACTAATCCCGAAATTTTTGTTAAATTAAATTTGCGCGGATGAAGTCGCGGGAACAGCTAGTTTATTATATAAAATCATAATTGAATAGCTGTTTCAAATGTCTTATCAACACTAAATTATGACAACAATAGTTTGACTTGCCTTACAATGCTGAAGCATCAACAGGGAAGGCAAAACCTTCGAAGTTAAATTTTGATTAGAAAGATCCATATCTTCACAGTAACTGTAGTATTGCAAATGTGGTAGACTTGCTATTTTCTCATTAGACTTTACTTCGAACTTCAAACTACAACTTTTATAATCTGAAATCAATTGTTCTTCTACACTCCATTTGGTTATGAGGTCATCGTAATATCCAGCGCGCAATTTATCTAGGTTTTTTAATGTGTGTAGATTTTCTGTGACTTCTTTATGATAGAGTTTTGCATTGATGCAATGAAGGAAAACTGTCGTAGTTAGGAGTGTCCCTGAAAATAACAATAAATCGTTAATATAACTATTTACAACAGTTACGGGAGATTGTTAAGAAATCTGTCAATATCAGAGATAAAAAAACAAAATGAGGACTCTTACATTTATTATCAGGCTCTAAAGCGAGTAATTGGCGACACGACGCCAGCTGATTGTTCAACTCCTCAATCACAGGCCCAGAATATTTCCTCTCAAAGCTTATATCAGTTTTACCGACATACAGGGAGGGCCTTGTTTCATTACTGGGAATATTTTTCTTGTCTCCATCTTCTGTTGTATACTCCAACTATAAAATCAAATTAAACATTTAAGCCTACAAGTTAAGGTACAAACAATGATTTTCTTGTGATTATGATTACCTTAATATCTAAACTATCAGTGATAACTGCGTTATGTTCAAAAATCCATAATACATCATATTGATTGCGTGTACACGAATGCCATTGACCATTTACAAGTTCCTTGTTAATGTACAAATGTACATTTTTTGCTACAAATTTCTGGTTAACATATTTATTGAATGCCACGGTGGTTTTCGATGGAGATATTGTATAGACGACGACTTGTATTACTGTTTTAACTGCACCTGGAATTTATATAATTATTTTTTACTTATAAATACGTTATCTATGCCCGACAGCGTATAAGCTCAAATTAAGAATACTTACCTAACAACCATCTCTGATAAAACCATGCACTGGTATCATCAGGATCGGTGAATGCAGCACTTTCCGCCATTTTTAGCTCATGCTTATGACGAGTGTCTTCTATTGGTCGGCCTCCTGAAATAAAAAGCTCTCAGTGACTGCAAAATGAAACTGCTAACTTTTTGACGGTCGCTTGGCGCAGAGGGTCGAGTATAGGCCGCCCGCTCGGCTCACTGCACATGGTGTTTGCGGGTTCGATTCCCGCCGGGGCAAATTTCGAAAATTGCCTTTTCGTAATTTGCCCAGGTCTGGGTGTTATGGATCGCCCCCAGTTCATTGTATGGAAACCATAGTACAAGCTTTGCTTAGTTTGCAGCCATGCAGTTAGTGTGTCAGTCTGGCGATATTTAGTATTTATTTATAAGCTGGTCACACTCCAATCAGAAAAGTATATGTGTATGAGGGCTTAAGAAAACTTTTGCTATGGTGGTACCTTTACTCCAAGTTGTTACAAAACTTCCCTCTGTTTTCTGGATTTTAAGCTTCTATTTTGTTCGCATTTGCACACTTCTAACACTTAACAGATGTTATGTTACAATCTGTTAAAAACTAAGAACATCCCTCGTCTAAACTAATTGTGGCTGATATAATTTTTATACATCTTTCAGCATAAATAATGAGAATTGAAACATTTAAGTAAGTACCTTCCATATCAGGATATAATTCCACTAACATCTTACTCCGGTAATGCCATGCAGAATAATTAGAGAAATTGTCATAAAGTTTCTCAGTAGTAAAGTCAAATTCGTCTTTCAGTGGTGGTCTGCATTGACTTACCACAAATCTTCTGTAATCCCATGTGTGAACTGAAATTGAAAAAAATGATCAAACTAAGCAGAGCTATATAAATTTGAATAGCACTATCATTAGCTAGCTGGGAGCTGAGGGTGGGAATATCTGTCTTTAGTTTCTTTTATTCTAACTAGGGTTTCTGCTATCAGCTCTTCACCTATAATCAGATCTGGGATGACCATTATTAAGGTGCTTAGTAGAAACTAGTTTATATTAATTTATGTGGTGTGCTATCTTTAATATACAAGCAAATTATACATACAATTTCTTTCATCAAGCTTCAAGTACATATTGCACAAAGCCAGTTCTTTTTGCCAGTCGGGGTCCAACCTGGTAGTGAGCACCCATTCCCTCTGGTGCCATGCACAGTACGACTTAGGGTTCACTTTCAAACAATACTCAGTCAAGTGCAACTCTGCATCATACAGCTGGGATAGTTCTGCTTCACTTTCATTGCTTTTCCTGAAAGTGAAAGCACGTAATCACACAATATCAAAACTTTATTTATTACTAGCCTGTTTGGGTGTCCCACTCCTGAGCAAAGGCTTTTCCCTGAATTCTTAACAATATAGGGCTGTGCTGTATCAGGCGATACTTATATCTCCCACAATAGTGATCAAAGCACTAGGGTAGTAGGTTAAAAATCCTCATTCTAGACAAAGCAGGATTATTTTGTTTGATATAATAATGGTAATAAATGGTGATTGGTGAAGGTAGCATGATTTTTTATGCTTATGCATGCCTTTTTCCAGAGAGTTCCGACATATACAGGATTGAGTTAAGTATTATTAAAGTTGTAATTAAGTAACACCCTATGCTTTCACATTATAATAATTTTATAATGACAGAATCTTAAATACATGTCCATATTTGAATGTATGTTTGAGGAAAGACCCTATATCATTATAAATACTTCGATAACTGTTAATAAACAATGTAAACCACTTACATAAAAATGTTTAGTATTTCTCTTCTTATATTCCACAGTGTGTAAATATCAGGGTTGGACGACAACACCTTACCAGTCAACTCCAACAAGTCTTTGTCTAATTCAGATTCCTTTCTCTAAAATCACCAAAATAATTAAATAATCATATGAAATAGCATTAAATATTTATCATCATTTTTCATACATACCTTATGATGAATCTTTTGCATTGCATGGTTGAATATTTTCAGTTTCTCTTGGCGTTCTTTCTCTTTCCTAGCTTTTTCTTCTTCGGAAGTACGAACTTTAATTCTGCCGTGCTGTAGTTCGGAATTAGTATTAGATAAAAAAGTTAAGTAGGTAACAAAATACGTTTGGGAAAGCATCTCTACGTGTTTTTTTTAAATATGTAGTGGATTTTATACGTACCATTTTATATATCCTACTAAATAGGCTGTATATAGCGTAAATAGATTAAATGAATAAATTTATATTTGACGATGAAAACTAATTTGCAATATCCTAACAACAAAATGAATGATTCCTAAAGGTACTCGGCTGTCAGTGTCACTAAAATGCTCCTTGTTCACTAGTGTAGTGAATTAATATGGGCGTTTTTACAATAACGATGTCAAACATCGCTATTAGTTGCATATTCTGATACCGTGTTTTTTTAACAATGGATTCCGATGCTATCCCTAGTAGGCGATTCATATTTTCACCTGCTGTATACAAACAATATTTAAACTAACGCAAATTCTCATAAGTTTTCGATTAAATGCGTAATATTAACACCTCTCTGTATATTAGTATTACCAATAATATATCGTATCGGCGGCCATAGACACACACTGATAGGTATCGATGTTAAAAATAACAATACCGATAGTGAATACGTATCTTTGATAACAATTAGCATTGATGTCAAAAATATCCAAAAACGCCCATGACTATTTAGTGATAATGTGTGTGCATGAGTGAGAACGAACGATTATCATAATTCAGTATCAGTCAGTCAGTCAGTCAGTGGATACCACAGAGTAGGATACCAAGAGTAGGTATTGTAGTCTTTGAATGAATACTTTTCTGAGTCCGTCCACAGAGTACAGACAGCACAGCGCTGTCAGCTGTCAGTTTTGTTGACAGATAATTTTGTGTAAAAAGAGAAACTATTTTTTTACAAAGGAATAGTAATTGAAAGAATAACCTTATCAAGAACTAAAACGTATACTATTTACTCAAGGAAGTAGCATAGCATATTATAAATTTCAAGGCGTCCCCCTGTTGAAATTGCATTCAAGTTTTACAGTGAAATTGTGGCGGTAGGATGAATAATGCACCGCAGTTCTCATTGCGCTGGAATAATTACGTATCTCACGTAACAGAAGCGTTCAATGTACTCCGCTTTGAAAACGATCTGGTGGACGTTACGCTGTGTTGCGATGGTGGTAAAATTAAAGCCCACAAGATGTTGTTATCTGCTTGTAGCAGTTACTTCAAGCAAATATTCAAGGATAATCCTTGCCAGCATCCTGTGATTATATTCAGAAACTTCAAGTTTGAGGACCTCAATGCGATTATAAATTTCATGTACCATGGTGAGGTGAACATATTTCAGGAGCAGTTGGAATCATTCCTTATTACTGCTGAGCTATTAGAGGTTAAGGGATTGACTGATAATGTTGAGGATGAATCATCTAAGAACCAGTTGCGTATCAGCGACAATACATCTTTAGATTTAAGTTCAAAATCAAGTAGGTTTGTTGAGGATATTGTGCCTATTTTGTCTGATGAACCTATAAACCTGGCCACGATACAGAATTCTAGAGATGAGTACATTCCACAAACACAGGTAAACACAGTAAAGAGTATTCCGGAACAAGAAAATGAAAGTGTTGAACCATCACCAGAAGTCTCGAAGCCCGATGATGGGAATGCAAGCATAAAAACAGCACCACCTGTTGTTGAAGAAATGCAAATTGATATGCAATCAACTTCTGCAGAAGACTTGTCAGAAAAAAATAGTTCTGGTAAGTGAATTGGTAAAAAATATATAGACAGTCCCATATTAATAACATTTTAATTATTTTTTTCGGAAAAAAAATTGTTACATAAAATAATCAATACTTATTGAGATAATGAAAATTAACCAATAACTTGTGCTTTCATTGTTCCAGAATCGGATCTCGCTAAGTTTCGCTGTCAACTCTGTCCAAAAGGTTTTAAACATCCCACATCACTCACATTGCACAAGGATTCACACGCAGGAAAAACACAGTGCCCAGTATGCCATCGATCATTTTCAAGGTCTTATGATATGAGGAGCCACCTGCAGAGAATACATCAGGGAAAACAACTGACAATCAAAGAGATTAGATATAAGAATTCTAATGACAGTGTCGCCCCCAAGCAGTTTACTCATAATATTTAGTTAACACTTTGTGGTAACATAGTTACCTCATCTCTTGCACTAAGTGCAAATTGCCTATGAGAACTTAATAATACTGTTGTCATTTTATATTTATATGAATATAATAGCTATGATATTTATATTTGAATAAGCAATTATACTACTATTATTTACTCTCTTTTAAGTCACAAATGATATTGCTCAGTGCTGTAGCTTTGGCTATTTTTATACTAGTCTGTAAATTTACCGTTTTAATATAAACTTTGTTTCATTAATTCTTTTTGTTTCAATTCAAAATACCTAATTGTTTGCAGTAGGATTTTATGAAATTCTGTAGGTACACACCTCATTCATTATTTGTTAATCTGTTAGATTGATTACTGTCATTCATGCTACAGTAGGTAATTACATACAATCTTAATCTTACTTTATCTAGGTAAACGCCTGCATAGGTACCTATTTGAAAAGATAATATACTTACCTACCTAAGTATCAAGTCCCCGTATGTTTAGAATTATTACTTACATAAATGTTTTTAAGCGAAAATCGTAGTTAAGTAACTACAAAACAGTTGTAAAAAATACAACCAAAATTGAGAACCTCCTCGTTTGTTTGAAGTTTGTTCAAAATAATCAAAATCGTGGCTAGGGTAGAATTGCAAAATGTTAAACTGCTTTGACATTTGGTGTCGACTGAACATAGCCGAGCCGAACCCATACAGGTTGAAAGAACGAAGTTAGTCATATAAAGTTAATTCGAAGAGATTTCTTTTGATTTGAGCGTAGTTTACTATTATTGCATTAATCCAATTTAATTGATGTTTAATTTTTATTGAGTTTGTTCATAATTTAATTAGACTAAAAAGAACAAAAGAGAAAAATCCTATTTATAATTTAGTTGCCTACCTCAAGACAGTTCCATATTTTTTTAAATGTAAGTAAATAAGGGAAAAAGTGTATTGAGTTGCAAGATGGCGCGCTTTAAATTTTTTGGGTTCCGTAGTCAAACTCAAAACCCTAATTGTTTCGCCACGTCTGTCTGTTCGTCTGCCCGTCCCTCTGACATCACGGTAATTTTATTCAGAGACTGTTTAGTTTATGTACCGCTACAAAACTGTGTATTAAAATTGAAAGCAAAGTTATTTCAATGTACCTCCCGTACTTAAGAAAGGGGAGTGCAAAAAATGTTTACTCACCCCCTCGAGTTTTCTAACAACGCTCTTTAATGACATTCTACGCGTGCAACATTTCCCGGAGATATGGAAATCATCTCAAATAATCATGATCCATAAGCTAGGAAAACCTGCTCATGAAGTTACCTCCTATCGGCCTATTAGCCCCCTACCAACACTTTCAAAGCTATTTGAAAAAATACTATTACGAAGAATTCTGCCCATACTAACAAAAAACAACACCATTCCTGACCACCAGTTTGGGTTCAGGCGTCATCATTCCACAATCGAACAAGTCCACAGAGTTTGTAATGAAATAAGAAACACATTCGAAAGAAAAGAGTACTGTTCATCAGCATTCCTAGACATCCAACAGGCATTTGACAGAGTATGGCACACAGGACTACTCTACAAGATAAAATTAAACATCCCCCACAGTTACTATCTACTTATGGCCTCGTATCTATCAAACAGAAGATTCCAAGTAAATGATTCCAAGTAAATGAACTTCACATCACCCTTCTATGAGATAAAGGCAGGTGTACCCCAGGGATCAATTCTTGGCCCTATATTGTACACAATCTACACTGCAGACATGCCTGAAACAGTAGGAATAACTACGGCCACCTATGCTGATGATACAGCCATCCTAGCCAGACACGCAAACCCCAGCACTGCATCAGCAATGCTGCAGAAGGGCCTTAATGAAATAAATAACTGGCTTAACAGATGGAGAATAAAACCTAGCCCAGACAAATCTGTACAAGTAACCTTCTCGCTCAGGCATGGCAACTGCCCAGAAGTTAGACTCGGAAACGATGTATTACAACAAACAAATACTGTGAGGTACCGTCGACTGACATGGAAGACACACATAAAAACCAAAAGGGATGAGCTCAATATACGATATAAGAACCTTCATTGGATATTGGGACGGAACTCTAAACTCTCTACCGACAATAAACTTCTAATATACAAGAGCATCCTAAAACCACGCTGGATGTATGGGATCCAACTGTGGGGAAGTGCTTGTGTTTCAAACATCAACATCTTACAACGACTACAAAACATAATACTAAGGACTATATCAAACGTTCCATGGTTCATCACTAATGATGAAATACATGAAAATCTAAACATTTCAACTATAAAGGAAGAAATTCGAAATTCCACTACGACCTACAAGAAGAGGCTAGCTAATCATCCAAACGTCCTAGCAGCCCAGTTGATAAGAGCCGAACGGGAAACGCGGCTGAAACGACACGTCATCCTAGAGCTGGACTAAATCTAGCCTCTGAGAAACCAATGAGGAGCTGCCTCCGATGGGAGACACACTCAAACGACAAAGCTCCACACAACCCATCCGCTTATAGTCTTTGACTGACCGCAGATAAGCTAAGAAAAAAAAAAAAAAAAAAAACCCCTCGAGTAAGGTATTGCTCAGTAGGTATTTTAAAATAATTTGCAGTTTTCGTTCAGTTTTTCAATATTAATTCCCGTTTACGAAATATTGAGCTTTAAAGTGGCCTTTTTTACGTGAGTAGCAAGATTCATCCTTTAACCAAGAACTACATTATAAATGGTTTATTATAGTACATCAATAGTTATTTTCTTTGAAATATTTTTTTTTTTTAAAAGCGAATGTTTGGAACTGAGTTCAAACCCACGCACCCCTGATTGTGCACCCAATTTAATCAACTCAATTATTTGGATTAAAACTCCTGTTAAAAACTCTTCATCAGTCCAAAAAATAATAAAGGATAATGTCACTTTTGCTTAAGACGTCTATAAATGCCGGTTTAATAAATTTATTAATAGAATTTCTTACTATTTTAATCATACGGTAGCCAATAGTTTATTAATTTCGCGGAAATTAATAGGTTCCGAGAGCCGCCATATTCGATAAAAAAATCAAATGTTAAAAACATCACTTTTATTTTTAGGGTTCCGTATTACGGAAAACTGGCCGGTTATATTTAGAACTATGTTGAAATTTAATGAATCGAATATTTATGTATTGTTTACAATGAAATTTAAAGTGAAATAAATTTATTTAAATAATGTGAATATTTATAATATTTTAACAAACATTGTTTATTTATTTTATAAAAAGTTTAGTCTTTATGGGATAACTTTTTACTAAGATTTTTAAAAACGTAAAGTCAAAAACACTAGTGCGCAATAAGCTGGTTTATGAACCTAAAAGTGGTACAATAAGGGGCATCCTACGAGCAAGTTTGTTGAAAAAATATATAATTCTTACTAGTTGTATTAACATTCCATATCCATCTATACATAATTTCCATTTCGTTTTTCAAAAACATTCGCCAAACATTCGCATAGATTCTTGCGAATGCGAATGTCAAACGATATGCGAATATTCGCGAATGCGAATATTCGTTACATCACTAGTAGGTACCTACCATATGGTAGGTATATACATAATGAACACGAAACGAAATCACAATAACTTGACACATTTGTCGAGAGGGCTCCTAAAAAAGGTAAGTACCTACCTACCTACTTACTTCTAAATCTAATCTAATGTACCCATATAGCTACATAGTAGGTAGGCAAAAAAGCTCAGGAAGTTGGCCTAGTAATTTAGGTATAACAAAAAACTCAAGTAGGTATTTATCCCATAACTAGATATTTATCCCATGGTAAGGTAGAAGATAGCGTATTTAACTGTACATATATATGTAGGTATATACCTACCTAGGTATTATCCTCTTTGAAGAGTAAAGGAGAGCCCGTAGTTATAGTTCTAACTTCCTTGGGCCCGTATTAATAAATCAATCTCAAGTCTGCAAGCGGTCTTGGAAATGTCATTCTTAGGTCATACTAGTAGTAGGTACAAAATAACATGTCAGAGGCACTCAGACTTGGGATCGATTTACTTATATAGCCTATACCTACCTAGGTACCTACGGGTCTAGGACGAAAGAGAATACAACATAGGTAGCATAGCGTCCGCTTAGGTACTTACTAAAAGACCGTCAAGTGATTAAACCCAATTTTGAGGTCAGTAGGTACATAGTAGTGATGTAACGAATATTCACATTCGCATTCGCGAATATTCGCATAATTTTTGACATTCGCATTCGCAAGAATCTATGCAAATGTTTGGCGAATGTTTTTGAAAAACAAAAAGGAAATGATGTATAGATGGATATGGAATTTAATACAACTAGTAAGGATTATATATTTTTTCAACAAACTTGCTCGTAGGGTGGCACTTATGGCACCGCTTTTAGGTTCATATAGCAGCTTATTACGTACTAATGCTTTTTACTTTTCATTTTTTTTATCTTAGTAAAGAGTTATCCTAAAATTGGAGGCATTTTTATAAAATAAATAAAAGATGTTTATTAAAATATTACCTAAACATTTATGAAATAAATAAATGTATTCATTAATAATATTATTTACTATAAACATTCGATTTATTATATTTCAAATAACACAATAATTGTTAGAGGCCTTGCTAGACCCATAGATAAATATAACTGGCCAAATGCATGTCAGACTACGCATACTATAGGGTTCCGTAGACATCCCGCCACGGTTCGATAATATGGAACCCCAAAAACAATACCTCACTCGTGGGGGGGAGTAAACATTTTTTCACTCCCCTTTCTTAAGTATGGGAGGTTCAATGGAATAACTTTGCTTTCAAAACTGAAATACACCGTTTTGTAGCGGTACATAAACACCATTTATTGCCAATTTGCAGTATAATAGTCTCTGAATAAAATTACTGTGATATCAGTGGGACGGGCAGACGGACAGACGGACGTGGCGAAACTATAAGGGTTCCGCGTTTGACTACGGAACCCTAAAAAATTACGGCGCACCATCTTTTTATTTATCATTGATCCTGCAATTCTTTAGGTCCAAAACAAATTTTTGAATTGTGTTTTTTTTTCAATTAAGATTGTATATTTGTATATTTTAAATATTTTTTACTCGCAAGTGTGTTGTAAAATGTCGTATGAAACGCGTGAGCATTGTTCATTACACACTTTGGCTCCATCTCAGCCCTCGCGTTAGTCTCGGGCTGTAAACCAGATTCGATCGTAAATTAATCTGCTGTAATGTAATCACTTATCTGCTTATAATTGAAATTAAAAAAAATATGGAACTGTATTGAGGTAGGCAACTAAATTATAAATAGGATATTTCCATAATTGTTTTTGTTAGTCTAAAATAGTAAAAAAAACCCAATAAAATTCGAATATAAATTAAATTTGATTTATGCAATAATACTAAGCTACCCTGAAATCAAAACAAATCTCTTCGTATTAACTTTATGTGACCAACTTCGTTCTTTCAACCTATATGGGTTTGGCTATGTTCGGCCGACACGAAATGTCAAACCAGTCTAACATTATGCGCACTCTTTATTAACCCCCGACGAAAAAAAGCTGGGTGTTATACGTTTAACATGTGTATATGTATGTCGGTCTGTGGTATCGTAGCGCCCAAGCGGATGATCGGTTTTCAAATTTGTTTTTTTTTTGTTAGAAAGTTATTCTGATCGGGAGTGTTCTTAGCTATGTTTCATGAAAATCGGTTCAGCCGTTTGAAAATTATCAGCCCTTTTGTACTTTAAAAATTCGTTGCATGGGGGGTTCTTTAAATTTTCAATTTAGAGTTATTTGAACGTCAACATTCGCATTCGCATTCGCGAATGTTGAAGCCAAATATTCGCATTCGCATTTGCGAATGTCAAAAATCCAACATTCGTTACATCACTAGTACATAGGTACCTATAAGTAAAATAAAAACACGAAACGTGAAAACATACCTACTTACATACTAAGAGATTTTTAGTACCTAGTACTTTCCTTCCTAAATTATGGGAAAATATGACCCCGACTGACCTTTTGAGAAAAAGTTTCTACCTACCTATAAATAATAAAGACATCCAATACACAACGGTCTTTAAGTTATTAATCGGCAGTTAAATAAAATGTAGAATAGGTAAAAAAAAATTGGTTGTAGTAGGTAGATTATGTTCTTGAAGTTAGTAGTAGGTTAGTTAATTAATCACACGCAATAAATAAGCAGGTACATATAACTACCTACCTAAATAATCAATCGGGGGTGTCCTAACTTAGTTATAGTGCACGTACTAATAGCAAGGGGCATGCTGAGGATAGTGAGTACTATCATCTGTGCCGAGGGGTAAAAGTTAAGAACCAAAAGCTTCGGTAGCCGGGGCGCGGGCGAGACAATCAGGGGTTGTATAGCGAGGGTGGCGGGGTCGGGCGGCACGCTCGATACGCGCGCGCGCCGCGCTCCATCCTCGGCCAGTCGCATTCAGACATCGCAGCGTTCCGTTTGTATGACGCTTTACGGCGCGCAACTGTCAAACGCCACGATATCGATAAAGTGAATACGTTCTCACAAAGTACGTACCTATTTTAATTTATCAAATATGTGTAAATTATGAATTATTATCCGTTCTCTTGTGAATCGTGAGTGAATATATTTTATTTCTTTGGATTTTGTTAAATTGTTTACATTCGAGCCACATGTTTACAATTAGGTTTTTTTTCATAAAATAACAGGTTCATTGTGTTGTGGTGTGCTCAATCTGAAAACTGAAAATACCGTTCAGTTAAGCATACCTAGTGTAGTTACTTTTTGCCGTCCAGAATTAGTTACGTGCATTGGCGGTAGGTAGGTGCCTAGGGCGCCATCGGCATCGGTTTTAATTTGCACGCCGAGCTGAGACTTGTGTAGTTTTCAGCGAATAGCTGGTGCTTTTATTCAGTAAAATGAGTGTGTGAATTTTTGATGGTGTCGTGAACGGTGGCGCGTGTCGGTAGAGTCTAAAATCGCCCGCGGGCCGACGCGCGGCGGCGCAGCGAGGGTATTGATCGACGGCGGGCTCGTCGCGAGACGCCGGCGTTCGCCCGCCGCCGCCTAAATAAAGCTCCGCATGTGTGCACCCCGCCTCGCGCCTCGCCGCCCTACGGCGACGCCGCCGCCCGCCGTCGCCATCGCCGTCGCCGCCGACGGACGACGCGCGACGTCTTACCATCGCGTAACACGCGCCACAGACACATTTTTATGCACTTACTCATTGTAAATGAACTAATTGCAAGTTAATTTAACAATTGTAAATTCATTAGAATCCATCTTGGAAGCTTAAACTACTTACTTTTGGATAAACATTGCCGATTATTCAGGTAGATAGCTCATTTACCTACCTAGAATCCTAGCTAAAGATCCAGTTGAACATTTCAAGAAAGGATTGTTACCGTCTAATTAGATTCACATAGGATTAATCCAATTCTTCGAATTTGAATTCTTAGATGTTTAAGTGTTAGGTTTTTTTCTGATTTAGTTAGGTAGACACCTAGGTTGGTATTAGGGTTTATGGCTTGTAAACTGAGACCTGCCGACAAACTAGAAACTAGCTGGTCTACACGATATTGGTATAAATATGTCCGGACATTTCTTGCTTGCTATATCTATGTAAAATTATAAGTAGGTAGGTACCTAAGAAAGTAACAAAATAATTTTGTCGGTAGGTGTGAAATGTTGGGATAAGTGGGCAACCCCGAAGCACCAACGATGGCGCGCACTATGCTGGCGGGCGGAGCGCTGCTCTGCGCCCTGACCTCGGTGCTGCAGACCCGCGCGCTCACCCTGCTACCACACGACGTGCGCCCCGGCCATGCCGTGGAACACTTCATCGGCAACCATTCCCGCTACACGCTTCTAGATCCTGAGTTCGCCTCCTACTTCACCCTCCTCGACGACGGCCTACTCATGACCACTGCCGATTTATCGCCGCTACTTAACCAACCTATCAATCTGGCCATCCTAGAACAGACACCTTACAGCAGCGCAGCGCATTCCGTCCATCTCCTAGTGATGGACCGAAAACGCATGTTGCATTTCTCTTCAGCCAAAGGTTTGAATGGAGAAATTCCAGAAAATGATCCCCCTGGAACTGTTGTCGATTTGCCACCTATAAAAGCAACAGCACTACAGGATGTAGGGCCGATAGCATACAAAATCATCAAAGGGAATCACGATCCTATATTTGCATTAAGACAGAAAGGAAACAGCGAAACAAATCCAGACATCAAATCGGTTATAACAGAGGGTGACGTAGAAATAATTGCTACAGTGCCTTTAGATGCAGAAAAGAAGAGCAGCTACAATCTAATAATTCAAGCGACTGATATCCATGGTGCGAATAAGGCCAGTCTTCCTATACGAATAGATGTTGTCAACGAAAATGATCACGAGCCCCGTTTCGATCAAGACATCTATTATTTTGCTGTGAACGGGACCGCTGATGAATGTGGTCCTAATGGCACAACGCACTGGCGAAGGTTCTCGAACATTGGGCAGGTACACGCGTACGATGCTGATGGTGATCGAGTTTACTATTCGCTGCAGTCACCTAGCAATTTGGCTGTTATAGTGCCGCAAACTGGAGAACTGATATTAGCGGGTGAACCGGATAGCCATGAAGCGGAACTAAAAGTACTTGCCCACGACACTGGCTCTCCACCGCGGAAAAGTCGCCCTGCACGTGTCTTTTTAGAGTTCGTTATTCGCGATCAAAAGGAACTGCCTATTCTTCATCGCGAAAAGCGTCGAGTGACCCGTGCAGTTAGACCGACAAAACGGATTGAATTCACGGAAGCTGACGGTGAGGTTGAAGGTCGTGCCGTTTTTACACTAGAAAAAGAAACTGATCGTGAGACTTTTAAAATTCGGGATGAAAATCCGTGGGTCACTGTTGAACCTAGTGGTGTAGTGAAAGTTAAAAAGAAGTGGGACTACGAGGAATTGGGACCTGAGAAAACAATTGACTTTTGGGTTACGATCACCAACGCGGGAAATGGAGGTAAGTTCTACTAATAATTGTACTTATAATACTTACAAGTAATAATAAAATTCACTTGTGTTTCGTAGCCGAGCTGCAATAGTAGGCAAGATATGCACGAAACACAACTCTATGTTCGGTTATTTTATCATAATTACGTACTGTAATCATTTATATTTCCACTGGAAAGAAATCACATAATATAAAGGATCACACTGTGCGGAAGTCTTACCTACAAGCAACCAAAAAATATTATCCAAAAGCAATGACAAAATCCAGCAGAAATCACCAAAATTATTTTAAACTGTAATGTTTTGTAACATCTTAATAGGTATTCTGATTAATCTTAACAGTCGTCATATCTCCGATGTACCTTCTTACTGATTATCTTAATCTTGGAATCAGCTAATGGTAACACAAAAACAAATCTACATCATCCATCAAGAATACATCCGTAATCCGTAAAAGGGCGCATTCTTTGATGCCATTAAAACAAAATCCGAACACAGTGTACATCATCGCCAACAATGAAAGCGGTGTTGTATCAAATTTGATATTTTTTATTACCGAAGCCGTTCTGTTTTTTATGCATCCTCTTATTTTAATGTCTCTATCAAGGGCAAATTGAGATAATGATAGGGAAAAAATAGGGTGGGGTGAACCGTCACTATGTTAAGTTGTCTCTACAATTCTGTTAAAGGTTGTTGTTTTATTCTCCAAACGTGGTATTTAATTACATTGTACTTGTCTAGCTTAAAAATAAAGCTCTTCAAAGTTGCTTGATCTTTGTTGCCTCTTTGATAATTCGTTATTTGGATTAAGTAGATTCATCCTACACAGAATGTTTGAAAAGAAAATGATTGTTTGTTTATGACGATGAGATACATTGATAACATTTTTACGAAATATTAGTTTAAATAGAGGTGAACGTATTCCAAACTAAGAGGTAATTGAAATCATAGGGGATCAGATTTCGGTAAGCTAATTTCTTCTGCATTTTGACAATTTAGTTATGCAATAATATGCTACAATGCACCTGTCGAATCGAAAGGCGCAGCGATGCATGTCGTCGCCGACAGGTCCCGCCGCCCAGCGGGTCACGAATCATGGCCAGCCTCCGCCGCTCCCATCACGACCGGCTAATTGTTTACACTGTCGGAGCCTAGGTTGGAGCGTGTCTAGCCCAAGGATAGACCCTTCTTACCTAATTATTCTATTACTCGTGCGATTTAAATTCAGCCCAAGCTTCGAATTTTTATCGTGTTCTCACTTGAATTTTCGAAACAGCAGCTACAGTATTTGAAAATAAAATGGGGAACCAAAATAGGACACCAATGTCAATTTAATGTTTGATTAAACTAAATAGGTTTTGTTTATGAAGTACATTTTTATTCTCATCAAGAGTGTCACCTATCATAATTCCGATCAGACGAGGAATAGTTTCCTCGAGGAATCTCTGGCGTATTAGCGTCGGCACGTGTGGTGAGGAGCGCGTGGAATTCCCATTAGATTTAATATTATTTGTCAAGTGATGGTACTGACTTATGGTAGCAGCGCGTTGCCACTTGCCACCGCCACCACCGTGCAGAATGCGTTGATAATCGGGGACCTGTCGCACGGCCCCGGCCTCCGATTCTTGTCTACAGATTCCACAGAATGTACCTAATTCGTCATCATTATTTATATCCCTCAAAGTTGATAGACTTTTTCAAATAAATGTTTTGGTTAGTTGGTGTTATTTTAAAAATATTTTGTAAGTGTTTTTCCGTCCATCGTCTTAATATACCTACTTATTAGTTAATCTAGTTATTATATTCGAGAATTTTATAGCGTTACTTTTTACTCGTGTTATGTGCTGTGGTGGTGTGTGAAATAAAATTATTTTATTTCTTATATCTACAGCGTCACTTTGATTTCTATATTTGAAACATGAACCTAAATTCCGCAGGTAGATACCGATACTTATATAAGTATCGGTATAGGTATAAGCGTAGGTAGGTATATACCTACCTACATTTATATTGCAAGAACTACCCATCAAAATCAACATAGAGCGATATAAATCGTGATCCAGTCAGTTGTTATCGGACATTATCAAAGTAAATCGAAAATAGTTTTTGTTTAATTACATCATTCTGGGTAGGCTCGGCCAAGGTGGGTGGCCGATACGCCGCGGGCGCCGAATCACCCCGTACCTTGCCAGGAATCTAATCATTATTTTGTGGATAGTTTTGTTTCAATTATCTTCTATTCTAAATAAGAATTATCTAGCTTTTTTGACTTCTATAATGTTAGGTGCACATAATACGTCGATGGTTTGTTTCAGTTTATACTTTGTGTTATACCTTCAAATATTTGCACGGAAACTAAGTAAACACGTCGATGGAACAATTTGAAACAACGACCCACAAGTAGCATCGCTGCGAGGTACTCGAGGGAGCCTCCTCAAAGCACCTTTGTCTACTGAAAAGCGTGCTCTATTGGCAAATTAATTCCCTGCTCTACCAACAGCCACGTTTCTCTACAAACGCTTTGAGTGTTTTCAATTCACTTTTACTTTAGAGAGCAGTGTATTGATTACTTGATTAAGTTTTTTACATAATATGCTAGTTATTTTATACTGGGAAATCTTTGTGATATAGTAAAGGCGGAACAGCCCCTCTAGCCAAGTGGCTTCGTCTGCATTCGTTTCTACAAATCGCTACGCTTCATGTATGGAAATGACATAAGTCACGTGATCTACTTATCGACTTGTAATGTCATCTCCATACATTTAAGCGTAGCGTTTTGTAGAAACGCTTGTAGACGAAGCCAGTTGGCTAGGGGGTCAGGTGCGCCCCAGCTCAGGCACGATGGATGACATAATGTATCTTGGTTTATCTATCGATTGCATTATCTCTTCTTGCATAGAGACAACTTGCACCTAGTTTTCTTTACCTAAATCTTCTCTGCTGTTTGAAAGTTTTTCTATTGTCTTTTCGGTTTGGTCTCGGATACTTGGATGCCTTATTTTCACAGCGTCGCAGCGTGCGTAAATTGTTAAATTTAACTGTAATTTAAAAAAAAAAACTATCTTCCTTCAACTGCTAAAGTACGCTTTTTTGGCTACTTTTTCTTGAATGGCTGCTTTCATGGTATACCTATCGGCAAACGGTCTGTCAGAGTGCGGTTACTCACTTCTTATTATTTGGGTTTCATTCCGTTTTGATTTCGTAATTTGAATGTACAATTTGTTCGTCTACTATTTACCTATGGAATGGTACAGTGTTTGATGAGGTCTTGAAGTAATAAGTACTTAGTAGGTCAATGTTAGTTTTACTCTATCTGAATTTAGTTTCAACGCTAGTAAGTTATATCAAGTAATCAGTTTAAACAGGCGTTGACTGAGTATTCAAAAATAAATGCAAAATTTCGTACAATTCACAGAAGTATTATTCTCCGTCAAGTAGATCCATACATCAGTTTCATAAAACAATAGAATATTCAAGCGATCCAGGAATAGTCGTACAAATGCAGTCTACATGTCGCGTATCGAAGCCCGTTGTTTCGACTGCAGTAGGTAGTGTGTCAAGTCTGATCGATAATTGAATACGATAGCTGGTGACGTTCGTCAAGCGAGCCGTCGTCGTTGGTAGAAATTGGCGCATCCGGATAGGGGTCTGAACGTCGGGAGACGATTTTAGACCGGGCGGTCTAGTTTATAATCCGCAGAAGGTCACCTCAACCCCTCCGCCAGAAAATAAATATCAAAAACCGTGTAAAAGTAGAAAATCACGGAGATAGAACATTGAAACCGTGAATCAACATAACTTTTATTTTGGTATTCAGCTGTAATTAACGTATGGCAATATTGTTGAGCGTCGCCGACTGGTCACGGACCGTTTGTGGCGCGTTGTTTGTTAAATTCCCTGGCTCATTCATCAATGGCGATGGGTGCGGGCGTCGGTCGCACTACAATCGGCGCACTAGCCAATTCCCCTCATTGTGTCCACTCGCCGCAATTACGTATGCGCACTTCCTATGCTCGACCCCATTGTCATGATCAGTACATCTGCTCTCGCGACTTTTTACTCTCCACGGTTGCTTTATTAGGATGCATCTCCTTTAATACCATGTTAATTGATATAGTGCAAGCGTTTGACTTCATGGGAATGATACTTTCTTGACGTCATATCCGTTGCGAGCGCGTCATTTGATCTTGCACTTGGGGATTGCCGTATAGTTATTTTAATAATTCCTACTATTCTGTTAGATAAATAAAAAAATATTGACGTTCGTCTTCCATAATTTTCTTCTCAAGGGTTTTAGGGCTAGCCGCAAAAGTTAATAAAATTAGCTCACCCCCTCTCATTTATTTTAATCACAATACGTCTCAGATGTGTACTGCTGACGGTATTGCCGACCCTGATTATTTTTGGGGTTCCATATATGTATATTATTGTTGGAACTAGCACTGACTAATTCGCTTAAGGTTGGGGTCCGATATTAACAACAGTTTTGTGTAGACTTCCGGTAAATTTTGTTTTGTTCGTTACAATAACCTCTAAAGCCCGATTGCTTTTTTCCGTTGGCAAGGAACATTTAATAGCCACTATACCGTTCTGTTTTCATCAGCTCATAATTGATTTAATGTTTTAACACTACAAAAGTTTGTTCTCATTGCAACGCGTGGAGCGGAGTCGTGATCGTGAGTGATGCGCGCCCATCTCCTATAATTACATCTAACGCATTGGTAAACAAGTAGAGGCGTCAGCAACGGCGCAGGAGTGCTGCGAACTCGAGTCGGCCATTTATAGGCTTTCACTCTGATTGTGATTTGATTGCGGTCATTTGCTCGTCTACATAAACGCCCAGCGACCGCGATGCGTTTATGCGCTCAACGGATGTTAGATTATCACAATTTATTTGCCGTCTAATAAATCGCTTCGCTGTATTTGACGTACTAAACGGCACTTACATTAGAATGCCTTCTCTTAAAATCAAATCTCAAAGGACATCAGTCAAGCTGAGACAGTTCGCCCTTATAATATCCATTCAAATCTTATCACCGAACGATCCGTAATTTGTCCTTTGAGACTGGAATCAATACCGAATTTGCCCCGCGATATCGATTTGACGTAAACCCAGCTCGTAAATCAAAGGTTACTCACACGTGACGTTTCGGTGTTCGATGTTCTGAACCGACTAACAATTATAGTTGATTAATGTTGCAATAGATCTCCGTCAATCGGACCGCGGTGTTATGTTCGGCAATCAATTGTAGGAACCGATCGTGGAGACCAACACGCGAGCATAATGCCATTAATCGGCGTGTAATTCCAACAGTTTTGTACGACGGTCGTGCTTATTACTGTATGTCCGTTCACACGACCTCGACGTCTTCAAATATAATTTCATGTAGAGGAGTAAGGAAGGCCTACTAAGCATAGTAGCAAAATTTCTTATTTTTATTGTACTGTCTAAAATATTCTCATAATCTATAGATTACTTCATTTCTAAAATGTAACTATGTGAAATAACTCGTTTGGTTTTCTATTTGAAATGTAATTCTAAAGAATAATATTAAATTATTGGTAGAATACACAGATCTCAACGGGGTTGCTTGATGGTGCCGTCAAAATCAGTACCAAAACTGTATTCACCGTAAGCCTGTTTTACTTTATTTTCGCAATATCGCATAGAATAGGTACCCAATATTGTGAAACACTATTAAGCAATCACCAGGGCGTGGTAGTGAAAAGCGAATATCGTACAGCGAGTCTTGTCACCGCGTGCAGTGCGGTCGTGCACTTCATCCCGCATTGTTCGGTTTCGCAATGGCTGCTCTAGAGCTCTCCAGCCATATCCACGATTGACATTCACAGCTCGTACCAGACGGCTTAAGGTTCACATCCCACCCTTGTGAAAGGAGTAGAACGAACTGGAACTTCAAGACGCTTTGAAACTTAGATGACGTGAATTGTACATGAGTACTTACATGTAAATAATAAAGTGCATTCTGCGAGCAGCCAGCTGCTACCACTTCAAGCGTTGTTCAGACTTAAATTATAATGAAATGACCTATGTATTGGAACGCTTGGTCTTACTAGCTCTTGAGCTAAGAGCTCTGACTGGATATAATGCACATTCATCCAGAAAATATCCAGTTTCGTGTTCATAATTCCTCGGCAAGGTAAATTTTTGACGCGCATAAAGCTGTTAACTATCTTGTAATCTTGAAAACCTTGAACCCGAATTATAAAATGCTCACATTAAAGAGGTAAACACACTAGTAATCTCGAATAATTATCACATTCATTTGGACAGTTACGACACAATTTATGTACAATTACGTTACACAGTTATAATAGCATCTTGAGTTACGGAAATGTTTGTTCACGTTTGTGGTTTTAAAACTTGACACAAATTTACAGGTAGTCAAGAGTTTTTTTAACTATTCGTGTGTTTAGGATCAAGTATGTGTCAAGTAGGACACCATTTCTCTTAAGCGGGGGAGTAAAATTGTAGGAGGCACGGGCTAAGCGCCTGGCTCAAGGAGTATTACGACCAGTACTGTTCGGTTCTTTCTAATTATAGCCGCCGTTGCTTATACCCAAACATGTATCTTTTACAGCCAGACGTAGCTTTGTTTCTATTATGCTTTCGTGTACCGCTCCCAGCTTCCAAATAAATCTTCTTGTTTTGGTAACAATGAAATAGGAAAGCCAAAAATCGGGTGCATTATCTGAATAGTGGGGTCTGAAAGTTGTGTAATTACACCTATTTACGCACAATGTTTTATGTACCTATGCTTGAAGTATGAACAAGTCTGTAGAATTCGAAATATATTAGACGATATTTTGTTTATTGTGTCAGCTTGCGACGGATCGAGCGTGTGTGTAATTTATTAAGGGTGGATGCGGTGGTTGGGGTGTATTCTATGTGGTTTTATTAAGATTTACTGCGCCTTTGGGATCAAGGTGCAATTATCAGCAGACTCCTTGACGCCCAGGGGAAATATGGTAGGGGCCATCTTCCACTGACCCTCGCAGACTTTCATAAATCAACCTCATAAATGGAATTAATATACTTAATTTTTATTTGACGGTTTACTTTAGAAATAAAGTGACGCTCTCAGAAAAGAATCTAAGATAAATAAGTCTTGTGAATTATATTGCCTGTATTTGGCATGTCTGGGATTAAAAAAAATATTATCATTGTCCGTCTACTGTAATGCTACCATCTAATTACTTTCAGTGTAATTATTTAGGAGCAGGTTAAGTTAGAATCATTGCAAGGATGCTCGTATGACTTATGTCGGTGGTCTGTGGGTCAGTTATAATGTTGCTGTTCACATTTCTATACAGCCTTAATAGCTTCAAGACGCGTGAGCGCTTATCGTTTTTTAGATTTGTACAGACATAGGCGCCGCATTTGGGTATATAACGCTTCTTTTAATCTCCAGTAGCATACTCCACGTATATAAGCTCTTGATTAATTATTCGAGTATTACGTTTGCTGGTTAATAACTGGGATTAACAGTAGCATAAATATCGTTAGTAAGTAAGTACTTATATGATGAGGCTGACCGCATTTATATTGGTGTACGAAATTTGCTCTGATTCGGGGCGATGCTTAAAATCAACGGTGTGCCGGTGTTGTCGGGCTCATATTATTTAGCCGGTCCGTGCCCCGCTATAATAAACCCAGATTGCTAAGGTGTGAGGTTCGACACGGCCTGCGGTTGTTACGGAACATCATCAACATTCTAACATTTGTTTTGGGTGAGAAATTATTTTAAATGAAATTAATGTTTGCTATTATAGACAAAAAACTCTCCAACGCGGCAACGTTCGTTGCGCTTAATATCATTTTATTAATATTTAATAACATTTTGATGTATGATGATTGTGGTAAAACGTTGGGAACTATTAGCCTACAAATAATATTGGAAACGTAAGGGCAGTGAGCACGCGATCACAGAATCCGCGGGGGTTCTTAACATCCACTGTTACGGACTTTTATTCCTTTTGCCTGTCCTGCTTTATTTTGTTTATTGTCGGTTATAAAGTCAAGCTGTATATTTATTTTATTTTTTTTGTTAAACTGGGTTTCTACGATTATCTAAAAAAAAATACCTATCGACGTTAGAGAAGGCGGGTAATATCAATTTGGAATCTAGGTACAATATCGCGGTCTAATGAAGAGCCTAATTTTCTTTAGAAACACACCAAGTGGCTCTAAAAGAAATCGAATCAACGCTATCTGAATGGTCAAGAGAATTGGCTCCCACAGTAAACAATGATCAAACAAGGCGCAATGCGAGATGACATTCCCGTCAGGAGTATTGAATGAAGGAGGCAATTTTTTGCAATATCCATCAACATGTGAAGTAACTTCAAGTAACCAATATAGCCTCGACCTTTTAACCCAACACGTTACAGAGTTCTCGATTGATGGTGCACTCAAAAGATAATGCTCGCGATGGCTCCGATCGTTAATTTTAACGCTTTCTAGTTCGGCTTCACATAAAAAACACTGGACCGACTGAAGTACCTATTTGTCTTATTGTGGTTGCAACGTTGCAAGTGTTGATTAATTGGATTGAATTGGAACAATACTCTAACGTTTTAACAAGAGAAAACTACTGGCAATTGTTGAAAAGTTCTGAATAGGGCGGGGGTTCTCTTTGTAAGCGAATAAGCTTTCCTGCAATGTATCCATTTAAATCGGAACCAGCTTTAGCTGATTTCTGGGAAAGTAATAGAGCCTAATGTAATTAAGTGCAATAATACAATTCGTGACCGGAGCGCCGTGGCCGGTTCTACGTTAGCCCGGGCCACTCAGCGGCCGCTGGCATCTTAGCCACAATCCCGCCGGACGAAATTGCACTTCATTTGCGTGCACGCTGCTACCGAACCCACTCAACGTTCTCACGCCCTCCGAGCGTACCGAGTCTTTGAAGAATCTTCAATGCATCGTCATGTACATACCGAACGCTATCGTAACCTACTAATAGACCGCTGACACATTAAGAGATATCAAATAGAAATTGATCTCTGTATGTAATTATATCTTTTAGATTACCATCGGAAGAAATATCGCCCTGTCATCCTGTTAAACTCTCACGCGTTGAATGATATGAATTCAAATGGAAGCGGGATAGTGTAGGATTCGTTATTCATTGTTTGGGATTCTGGGGTGCAATAGCCGTAACATAAAAATACGAGACCGCGCATAGAGACGTGTTTAATCGTCGATGCTGGCTATGCAATGTGGGTCGGACTCATCCTGGGTTTTGAAAGCGACAAATAGGCATACCACCGTGCACGTGGTAGAAAAAGCTGACGATGCAACTATTGATATCATAATTAAGCCGGGAATGACCGGCGGCGAGTAATAAAAAATGTTTATTTTATAAGTGTAAATGATGATGATTTTTAATAACTTAACACCGTTGGTCATTAAATCGTGGCTCGACGTTGCGTTGAGGCTATTTAGTCACGGCTTCAACAGTCACACGTGGCCCGGAGGCATCGAACTTTATATTTACTACCGATTTGAGAATTCACTGTTGATCAATAGATTTTATAAAAAATAAGAAACGAAGAGATGTTCGTCTTCAATTTTTATCTTTAATTTTCAAATTTGTTGCGTTGAGAGTCAAAGGTTGAGAATAATAGAAAATCGATGTACCTACTATATCACTTTTTGTTTTGATGACGCAGTTGTCGGCGGTGCTAGGCTGGTAGAATGTCAATTGGAAATAGAGTAAAATAGTACCCAACGGCGACGACCCGTATTGTGTATTAAAGATAGTCTATTAAAATTGTATATTATCACGCTTGAATATAATACCAACCCTGCTCAAAATAACGTCTTCTTTACGAACTTGTTAATTATCGCCCCATTTTAAGCTTCGTACTTTGGAAGCAATGATCGTCAGAACAAAATGAGCATAATAAAATGACATTCGTCGCATAGGTACTTACCTACATAATTTTATTGTCTTAAGTAGATAAGTACCACATTTTGTAAAGTGAGTGCCAAATGATTCACAGATTGATTTCTGAGGAATGTTTTCAAGTCGTTTCACATGATTCTCTATGTTTTAAATAGATATCTATCTGTCTGTAGGTAGTGCTTTAAAGTTAAAAATTTATTAATACTTACCTTAAGTGCTTAATTGACTGTCCTTCACCCTACAAATGGACGAAATACTTAGGTAGGTACTTAGGTTCTTCTTTAATTAATTTATTATAAACGTTAATTCCTTTATTCTCTCATTAAAGTGGTAATTTTATTAGGGTCCCTGACACTGATGACTGACGGAATGTTGCCTCATCTATTATCGACCAACTTATATTTGGTTTATAATTCTGGATTGACAAGCTGAGGGTGAGTTGTGGGGTCCTCCCAAACAATGTTATTTACACATTCACTTTAAAATTATAAGCTCACGATCTAGAGGAATAACGGAGACAAGACGGCGTAGGTTCTTAATTACTATCATTTAGAACCTATTTGGAGTAGGAATACGCAAACGGAGTTGCCACTTCACATGAGCGAAAAATTGTTTAGAAATCGCAATCGCCCCTTAATGTACCTACTAAGTCTTTTACAATATTATTTGTTTTGCGATAAGTAGCTTAAGCTGTTCTAATTCTTCAAGCGAGTGGAAGGAAGGTCGAATTTGGGTGGTGCAGCGTGGATTCACTATAAATAACTTCGCACAGTGTCGGGCGGATGCACGTGTACGACAGCTATGGTTCTCGGCTTTTTATTACCCTTCACTGTGCGTCTGCGCACCGCCCCTTGCGCGACTGCACCCGCAGATTCCGTCAGCTAACTGCGTAATGAACTCAAGAAAGTCAAAAAAATTCAGCACGGCAAATTTGATTTTAAGATTTAGTTTATGTATAAAGATTGAGTTATAGGTATAAAGATTGTATGCTAAAATCAATTTCAAAATGAAAATATCGACCCAAAATTCCAACTCTGGGGTATTCAGTGTTCGTTACAATGCCCCTTACACCTTGTATAGGTACTAACATAGAAAACTAAAACTAAACGGTGGTGTGTTAAAAAGGTACCTACTTAAAATTAAACCAACAAATTGTTCTCATTGTATCGTGCGTGCAATGCGTATTGGTTCTAGTTTGTTCTTTTATAGACGCTCCCTTTTAGAGCTTTGTCGAAATATTTACGCCCCATATTGTACGTGAAATTTCAAACAATGAATGAGATCGCCGCACGCCGAGCATACATTCTACGGCGCGCCGCACACGTGCGCGCGTTGTCATAGATCAGCGAATCACTTCAATAAACAGAACAGACATGCCTCATTTTTTGTACATAATAATAATTATTTTTTTGTTATCGCCTGACTGACACACCAACTGTATGGTAACAAACTAAGCACCGCTTATACTATGGGTACCGTATAATCGACTGGGGGCGAGTTACACCCAGACCTGGGCAAATCACGAGAAGGCTAGTTCCGAAATTTGCTCCGACGAGTATCGAACCCGCAACCACCATGTGCAGTGAGCCGAGCGGCCTACGCTCGAACCACTGCGCCAACGGCCTTAAGTAAACTTTTGACGTATCATTTTGTACAATGACATAAGAATGACATTTCCAAAATCGCTCTTAGACTTGAGATGGATTTATTAATAAGGGCCTTAAATAGGTAAGTACCAAGTATCTACAGCTACACTACAACTCGACGACCGCAACAGATTTTTACTAAATGCATGAAGGTATATACGGTAGGTAGGTAAGCTTTTTTTTGTTATAGGGGTAGGTAAGCCAACCTACCCCTATAACAAAAAAAGTTGTGTGTGTACTTACCTACGCTACGTGATAAATAATTGCGATAAATGTCAATATTTTGCCAGGACTCCAACCATTTCTAAATAGGTACTTACATGGCTTGGCGTAAATAGATCTTCTTATATTGGCTTTATCCCTTGTTACTGCATTACTACTCGAACAATAACGTGAGACCACAACCCTATTACGTATTCATCGACCTACGAGCTTTCGTTTATTTATTTTTTTGAGTAGACTCAGTGCAGATGGATCAGCGGCTGTGTTAGTAGGCGCGAGGCGGAAATTGAACCTGAATAAATTGAATTGTGTGATGTGACTATGATTACTTCAATATGGAAATGTAGGTACCTACTTACTGAATACACATTGTAAACATCATAAATACCTACCTTCATAAATACCTACCTTTATAATACCTACTACTTATTGAATAATTCGAGTACAGAATGAGTTGAAGATCCTGTGAGATCTGTGAGTCCTGTGACCCGTCACAATGAGGCGGGCGTTAAAAGGCGAGGGCGAAATTGCACGGGGTCAGACATCGATCGGTGCGGCTCGCGGCGCGGGCGGCACATGTAGAGGCCCGGGAGAACAATTGCTAGAACCCGACACCATTTTTCTACGAGCCATCTGATATTAGTACCCCAGGATACGTGCTCAATAGCTTTCGTCCATGACAAATGGATATCATCGGTATGCAAAATGGCCGTGCGTAGAAAAACACGAATGGAACAATTGGGTGCGGTTATTATGGATTTACAAGACTCTAAGGTTGTCGAACTTTATTGGATAAAAATTACTGTTAAACCAACCAATGAAGAAAATTAATCAGAGTTGATTTAATTAAGCAAGTAGGTGGATAAATATTGTGCCAAATATTTTTTTTTGGTCAACAACTAACGTTTCATTACTCATATTCGGAAAGTAGGTTGTAAAAGTAAGTCGTAAAGTAAGTTGCCTGAGGAGCGGGTTGAAAGTTATACTTTTCCGCCCTAGGGAGAATCGCTTTCAACTGACAGCTGTCAAATTATTAACGAAAACTAGTTCCATTTTCACATTTCTATGGAACCATGTTCCAACTGTTTTACAGTCTCTCACTCAATAACAGCGCGATGTAAAATTGAAATAACATAAAATTAAGTATTAATAAAATAATATATATTTTTAAATGACTTAATTATAATTAAGTTTCATCAATTTCTTTAATATAACATAGATTTGGGCAAACTATTTAACGATAAAAATGAAAAATAATGGATAAATAATGAAGTTGGCCGGCCAACGACAAATAAACAAAATAGGCGGCCGATCAGATCTTTATTTTTTTTTCATGTTGTAGTATTGTTCATACTTCCTTGTATTATTTATTTAGCCAATTCCTGTTTTTTATTTTTACTTTCCTTGTATTCGTCATGAAAAGCACAGTGTTTACCTCGGGTGAAAGACTTATTTTGTCCCTCGATGTATTGGCGCCCTCGCTATGCTCAGGCGCCAAACCACGTCTCGGGCCAAAATAAGTTACATTCACCCCTTGTGCAACAATGTACTACTATTATGTATTTAGATTTACCTATTTAGTAGGTAAGTAAGTACTTACTGCTAATTTAAATCAATACTTTAATAGGCAGCAAAACGTGATACAAAGGCAGATCGCTTAGAAATGTTTAACAGTTACGTGAGAAATCATAAGTAAGTAAGTACCTATTACAAAATTAAATGCAAACTGATGTTTGTTTATAAATTCCCGTTCTGTATGTGTATCAATGCACATTAAAGCGGGCAGGTTTCCGGAAGGAAGTGAGGGGCTCAATTACCGCGCGGCCGGCCGTGTGTAACGGCGTGGTCACAAACCCAATACGATCGATATTTACTGAATGTACTCGTGATTGACCACTTGCAAATTCACTGTCAAAGCTTGATTACAAACACTAGCAGTTTCATGGATATTTAATGTAGCACTAACATGTTTTAACTACCCAGTTCAGTCAGGTCAGTTCAAAAAACGTTTTGTGTTTCAAAGGATGTTTTCTCCTCACGCATTAGTACCGATCTCGTTTTGTTCCCACAATAGTGGGATCGTGACCGTCCCGACGATCAGAAGCGAGATAACTCGCCACTCTACTACTTTGGTACAGACTTACGTCGTGAGGGCACTTACTTCATTGTGAATTGTGACTGAGATGATCAACGGATCTTAAGTTGTTCTAGTTTTAAATACATAAGCATGTGATATAATTTCATTGCAAACGAGGGGTACTTCACGATTTTAGGATAATGCATGTGGGATGTTCATAATTCTATGACATGTAATGTAAGTAACTTTTACTGCGCCTGTACTGTCAAAATGACGTGACATACAATGTTGCCAACCATGGCAAAGCAAGTGTCGTTAGAAAAAAGCTTCAGAAGTCGCAGGTTGTCCATAAAATAAGTAGTTTCGTTTAGCCACAGACTTATCAATACTAGTAGCGTTTAGCGCCCGTGTTATCGCTAAATGATTCTAATGGAGACCAGTGCTGGTTGTCGTTAACCAGCACTGAAACTATGCTGAACTGTGACCATTTGCAACGAGCACAATTTTTGTGTTATTCTATTCGTTTGTTTTTGTCCGTGATTTCTGCAAAAATGTTTTACTCTTATTCTTTTTTCATATAGGTATTCTCCTGCGCTTACCATATGATTTGTTCGCTACATCGCTACAAAGTGGAGGAATTATCATTGAGCCTGTATCTATACATTATACATGATCAAGGTGTGAAGCTTTACGGATTATGTGTACAATAGGAGCCGTAGTCCAAGTTTGCGTATGAGTTAGACAGTTCTCGCCTGGTATAGTGTGCCTGTGTACATAACCACTTTGAAGGAGTCGTATCACACCTGTGTCCACACACTACACTACACAGTACACACCATTCACGTTTATGAATAGTTGAATTATCAATGAATTGTCTGATGAGACTAATATTATCGTTTGTTAAGGATGAATTGTATTCATAAGAAACGCGCGTTTTATGTTCTTTTAATTAAAATTAAGTTTTAATGGAAAAAGAGAATTTGTAACAAAATAAATTCAAGTGGCGCGGCGCGCCCGCTCTTTCACATCTGTATGTAAATTATATTATTAACTATGTACGTAGTTAGCAGTATATAAACGCCTAAACACGTTATCTGTGTACTTTTAGGAAAAAGGAACCCTGCGTTTAAATTTCGTCAAAACCATATTTTTGTAGAAATACAGGACGTTTTAAAAGTTCGAAATAATACTTGGGAGTTTGAATGAGCATCGATCATTATAATAAATTATTGTAAAAATGTATCGAAGTTTGAACACTTTTTAAGTTTTTCCCGCCATTTTAAAAGGGAATCATATAAACACATCAGCAACTGGTACATGCATTTAAATTATTATTAGTAGGTACTTAAAGTTAATTTAAATTACCGTATTTACTCTAGGGTGTTAAGCACATAAGTACCTGATTGTGTTATAGACAATTCAGCATTAATAATACTCAAGGAAAGGTTCTTCGTGGTTACCATAGCACAACTAAGAAGTTCTGTATCAAGTTTCCTACAAAGGCCCAGATGTATGTATACCTATGTAGAGAAATGCAGAGTAAAGGCTTCGGAATCCTATTCAAAAGTTTTCCTTCCACTATAAACAACAGATTACAATACATTTGCATCTATGCATAGTTAAGCCTTGTTTACATTGTGTTGTGAGGCTATGGAAAAAGAGATTTAAAATAGATCTAAATATTGTTACAATTGGTTGCTTTGTAATGGATCGGGCGGGCGCGTCAGTGACCAAGCTATCAACTCTCTATTTGATTGTTTAATTCGAACTAATTGCACTGCACCGACAACTGACGGCATTCAAACAATACCTACAGTACCTACTCTTGTTATGAATTGAGAACATAGCAGTAGGTACCTACCTACTAGAAGAAACCGAAATTAGTACCTACTAAAATAATCTGTAAATAATCTTAATAAATAGCCTCATTAATTCCATGAAAAAATACGTTGTGATTACCCACCTAAACCGGCAATAGCAACTATGTAATAAAATTTCTAAATTTAACCTTCATTTTTATAGGTATCATAATAAATCTAGTCTACTTGTCGTTTCGGCAAAAACAGCTGGTTCATTTATTAATCTGTTGGTTCTAAATCTAGACTAATAAAAAATACTGTAGAAATTGAAGTAACCAAGTTTCCCTTGTTCAAAATGATGAATTGCGTCAACATAAGAGTTCCGAGCGTTTCCAATCTGCAGGCAGACACCCACTCGGTGTGGCCGAAAAGAATTAGGCTAGTAATTTTTAGTTGCCCTAGATCTCCAGCGAGATTGAATTGTTACGCTCAATTCGACCGAATACCGACTGAATAGTTTGCGTGCATGAATCGCACAAGATTCTCTACTCACCGACCACATAAGTACCAACTAACCTACCTAGGTATTTTTGATAAAATTACAACGGTTTGTACTGAAATAAGTGTACCTACTCCTGCCTATCTAGTTGATCAAATAGTCATAGGTACCTTCCTCAATACAAAGATGAGATACGTAGGTATCTAATTATACATGTAATTGTTTAAATTAAGTGATAGGTAATCGTCATGATTCTCGAGAAAGCTCCCGTGTTGCTAGAACCGTTTATAACTGCAAGCGTTGATGTTGCGGGATCAAAAATAAACAAACGGCGATCATCGCCTTTAGGCAGAGAGGTGTTAACTAATAAATGGTCTAAGCCTTTAGGTCGCCGCGCCGGACACAAGCGATGCTTTGTTAATAACTCGTCATAACAACCATTTCTAATGAACATTAAAAGTTTGCGGATTACGACTACATTGTCTGTAGCCTTGTAGGCACAATTCTCTAGAGGTCGAGTATTGATGGATTTCATACATAATTCAGAATTCATTCAAATACCTATAGAATGATATAACGGTAAAGTACAGCTTGTTCCAAAGGCAAGAGTATTTGACATCGTTATAAACGGTCAATGCTGTTATTAATGTTGAAAATATCAAAAACTACTCGTAAAACATTTGAAAGCTGACCAATCCCATAGATTTGTTAGTATGCAGTTCAAATACGAAAACAAAACGGTCCATTTGTGAGCAGCCGTTCACGGTACGCGCGAAGGGAAAAAATCCAATGGGATACATAAACATATAGTGCGGGAGAATCGTGTCAACGGCCGCGGCTTTGTGCCCCCGCCCCGCCCCGCGCCCCGCCGCGCCGCCCGCAGCCCCTCGCGACAGGGAAGCGATTTCAAGGGTGGCTTGGCTGGCTGCGATATTTCCTCCCGTTTATCAATAAAGTATCGGCCTCTAAGACACATCAACGTCGACATTATCTTTTATCACGTCCCGTTTTCATTAAGTTCTTGCGATGACTTCATTAAGAAGATTGCTTTTGTGCCATTTTAATTGAGATATTCGACGAATAAGTAAGTGGGTAAATATATAATTAAATCTGGACTTTAGAATACGAATACTGATCGTTCATTTGTAGCACGAAAGAAGGAATAAGTATTACTTGTAAGTAGCATCTCATTTTAACAATGCTCAGAATAATATAGCTTTCATTATAAGGGTTTCGTTTTTATCTCTTCACGAAGAAGCCTCATCAAAAGCGGTCCTTTCAGGCGTTCCATAAATTGAACGTAAATGGATCGTATCAGAGCGTCGAAGGATAGTAACTCTTATAATAAGACTTGTCTGGAATCGCGAATGTGGCGTTGCGGTCGTGACGGGTATTGAGTGAGACGCGAACCCTCTGCTGCTCAGGCCGGGTTTTGGGACTAGGGGGACATTTTGATCGTCAAATGTAGTAAAATGAACTGTCAAAAAATTATCTCCTTAAATTTATAAATATATATGAGTAAAGTTTGATGTCTTAATTTCAAATCATAATGCACACGTGAACACAATTTTAACACTTCTAACAAGCTTATAACACATGCGTATTGCATAAAGGAAACAGAGAAAGCGGATCTGAATATACGAAAGAACGTAAGGTAATACAGGTTGCAAACTGATGAAATATTGAAATTCGAAATATATTTTGCCAAACATAATTTCTTTGGAATACAGGAGGTAAATCTTGCAACATATACAAAATCGTAGCCTTTTAAAATACAAATTTCAGATTAGATAGAACCTTTTTAGGGGTTTAATGGAATGCAATGTTACCTACTCTTTTACCAACCTTTGAAATTTTCGACTAAAAGTTACCCTGACCCCTACAATTATTAGGTATATATATTTTAAAAATCGTATCGGAAAAAAAAAATTGTTTGTAACGTTTGATTGGTCGATCTTTGGAAGCTTTGAGTAAACGTATCCAAGCAAACGGTATTCGATTTAAGATAGTGCTCTCGTGTCTAATTTCGGGAACCAAATACTGATCGCGTATCCCGTGCCTGCATTCATCCCTGAAGATTGAACGCTGACGTCCCTTGGTTTCTTTGAAAGAGGGGTATAATAATGATGCTGTCATAATTCACTCGTAAATATCGATTGTCCCCGAAAGTATGGCATCCATTTCAATTATTATTTGTTTTAATCGTATCATCGAGATAAAGGTTCCATCCAATATAATTACTTACGTTTTCAAAAATTCACGATATTTATCGCAAGATTTACGTTATTTTGTACTAACTACGTCTTACTGACCGTAAAGTTAATACTTCGGTAGTTAATTTTGGTTCAGGGATTTCAATGTTTCAGTTTAGATTGGGTATCCCTTTTAGGGTTAGAGAATGGATGGCGGGCTATCGGAAGGAAATCTGGTAGGTATCCTCCAGTAGAGGTAGATTTATTGGGCACTAGATATCTATTTCAACCCTATCAATATCCTTTTAGAATAGAATTCTTTTTTGGGACTAGGCCTGCCTTACCCTCCCACCACTGTTACTCTTGTAAGTGGTATGACATCGAGGATTGAGCCTTGACGAGACCTGGGGAAACGCTATTTTTTGGACCCTGCACGAATTTAATTGAAAGCGACTACTGACTAGGGGGAGTTGAAACTTTTTATCCACTTCCTTTCCCTCTGTTACAAGGTGAAAATAACTGTATAGTCTGATTGCTACAGAAGTAAGGTTATAGCTGATTAAAGATTAGATGTAGAATATAATTCTTTATTTTTTCATATTGAACTACGACGAAATATCACTTAGTGATATTTTTGACTGTGTCGTATTAGCTATTATTTCCATTAGAATATTCGTGAGGGTAAATAGGTACCTCGGAGATTGCTTTTCCCTACTTATTATACAAAGTAAATATCGGTAAATTAAACTCGTAACTGCGCTTTCTGTTTTTGACATGCCTCGAATTGACCGTATAACGTATCCTTTGATTTATCATGTTGATTCTGAATTCTTAAAATTCAAATATTTTATTTCAAACTTCGACTTCGAATAAGAAAATAGAATTTTCTTTTGCTTAAAATCTATTCAGCCGTTACGGAATTGAATTAACAAACACATTACTAGTACCTATTTCTAAGCTGTTCAAAGTTTCTCAGGCGTTATGCCAACGCGAAGTTTTACTGCAAATGTTGAGTTATGTTAACCCCTGTTTCGTCCACTCAGCGGAAATTCGGAAGCACGTTACCGAGGGGCGGCGTAGTGATATATCGACACATTCCTCAAGAAATATGGCCGGACGCACGCGATATAAGCGTATCTTGTAGCGTATCTTGTATGCGAGATGTACTGGCGAGGGCGGACTTTTATATTCCAAAAGCCTATGCCGAAACTCATCCGAATGTGAAATAATTCCGTAAAAGAACACTCATACTACGTATCGCATTTACGTTTATCTGAACGTTTCTTTGTGATGTACATCTGAAGGAAATTTAAAGGATTCCGGATGATTGCGTTATCGGACGCAAAATTTGGAAAAATCTTGATATTTGATACTTTTTTTTGCAAAGGTTTTTATAATTGAACGCCAACCTGAAAGTTTCGGTTAGAGGATAATCCCAAGCGTTTGCTCGTGTTACTGAGGAACTAAAGCTTTCTTTAATTCGTAATTTATTTCAATATAATAAAATAAGCTCAAATATACGACATCACGCTTCGTTAAGCCCGTCACAAAATAATATTTTAACAATAGAAACGATATAATGCGACCGTTTCGCGTTCTAAAAATGATATATAGTTCTGGTTCCGCATTGCAGTCCCGGCATGGGGTAGAAACACTAGTCGCTGCAACCGTAGGGAGGCACACATGGTAATAGTATTACTGGATACTGCAGCATTGATTGCTTTTTTGACAAAATATTTGATACAAACTAGTTTAATATATTGTTTTAGAACCCATTAAGGGCTATCGGTGATAGGATATTGGTCATCGCTTTGTATTTAAGCGAATTTTTACAAAAAATGAAACATTTTCAATGCATGTATCAGTAATTATGTTTTTTGTACCTTAGTATAAAAAATCACAACTACAAGAAATATTAATTTTAATTTGTTTCTCTAGTAATAAATGAATTACGAATGTTTTGTAATCTATATAACGATGTCTGATGGATTAGATGGATATAGAAAAGGGTAAGCATTGGTATCTTGTAACTTTTAGTAGGTACCTACTCAAAGATAGACAGCATTTATTGGACATCTCCGATTATGCATTCCACGTACGCAGAGAATATAAGGAAACAATACTACTCGAGATTTAATAAAGTAGTTTCGTTCGAGGATCATCTTCGTCTTCGATATACAAACAAATATTTATAATATTATGGATAGTTCGGAGAGACGGGCGGATACCGTCGATTTAGTCACGATTGCCATCGGTATTTACGAACTGATTGTTCTCGACAGTAAAATCAATAATAACGATTTTATAACTGGCGGTCGCGACCCTCGTTTTGTTATCGGTAGCTTGCGCTCGGGGCAGGTCCCATTGTTCAGTTGGGGTCACCAAATGGTACTGTCACCTCAGTATGAAACTCTGCCAAAATATTAATAAAGCGATTTATGTTAGACTAGCTGAGCCTGCGACTTCGTCCGCGTGGAATTTAACTTAACAAAAATTTAATTTAACAAATAAGCCTACTCCCGCGTTCTCAGCCCGTGCGACAGGACCCATTTGTTGTTTTTTCTAAAATAAAAGTAGCCTAAGTTACTGCTTATAAAATCAGCTATCTGCCAGTAAAAGTCCGGTCAAAATTGGTCCAGCCGTTTCGGAGATTACCCGGAACAAACATACAGACAGACAGACAAAAAACAATTTAATCGCGTTTTCGCTATAGGTGTCGTATGTACTTTCATATACATTTAGTGAAAAGTGTTATTTTGATATTACAAACAGACACTCCAATTTTATTTATTTGTATAGATGTCGGTCTTCTGTGAGAGAGTGGTGCTACTCCCGTGGAGCCAGCCCGTATTATGATCTGTAGTCAATTGGCTACTGATTGGCTCTACCTTATGCGTGTAGAGATTATTGTACTTAGTAAGCGAATCGGCTGTGCCAGGGAGTAGAGTCGGGCTGAAATTTGTTCGGTTCAAAAGTAGAGTTTTGATTGGCCGCCATTGTATTCTTGCAAAACCCAATTTTTATTCGGTGCGATACCCGGTCGAGTTTATTAGCATGTTCGTTTGTATTTCTAATACCAACCCAATTTTCTTGAAAAAATTTATACGTGTTGTGTACCGAATTTGTACGCATTTTGAAAAATCTATTGTGAAAATTTTCCCAACAAATACAAACCTAATGAATAATTGTTATTAGGTAGGTATTGAGTAAATAGCGTACTTATACAGGACCTAGATTTTTTATTACTATGCATATGAAAAATAAGTACATTGTTTCATTTAGATTTTATGCCTCAGATTACCGGGCTGGCTATAACGAATTATGAATTTACATGCTAGCAGGCGTTGTGTTGTTAAATAATACCCTTTATAATTCATAATTTGTATATTGCATGCAAACTGGCTGCATTTTATAAGTTATAATACTTTGAAACTAGGTTATTTCTCGGTAAAGTTAGATAGTTGCCCACTGTAATATAAATAAACTTTATGCTTCGTAGTAAAGTCCTGCTGCAATGTTTTGGCTGGAATGGTTTGGACACGTGATGAGAAGGGATGAGAAGCATGTGACTAAACGAGTGATGAATATGAATGTGGATGGATACAGTGCGAGAGGAAGGCCCAAGAAAAGACGGATGGATTGTATTAAGAATGATATGAACGAGGTTGGAGTGGATGTGAGTATGACGGGAAAGCGCGATGTATGGAAGGAAAAGACATACTGCGCCGACCCCAGATAATGGGAAAAGGTAAGGCAGATGATGATGATGATGAGTAAAGTGCCTGCTGCAATTTCTGTATCGATCTTATACATAGAGTAGATACCCCATATCTCATACAATTCACATGTAACGTTAACAACGACTTAAAATATAATCTCATAATACTTTTATAGAAGAGTACTTAACTCCATTCACGCGGTCGTAAAAAGAAATGCACGAGGATCTTTTTTACTTGCTTTATATCTTATAGTGGAAATTCTATCATATTTTTATATATTTTTTACGACACTTCACATTTCGAAGTAGTAACAGCATGTATAAAGTTAAAAGCTTCGTTTCAGACCTTTAAATTGATGCGGCAATGTTCTATCGAAAGAAAAATCGTATCCCTTTTAAAACTGAATACGTGCGTTAAATCTTTCTCGTTCTGTGCTTGTTTCTGTTAGAACTTGCACAAGTAAACCTTTGTTTATGTTTTCGTTCGTTGAAACAAGGTTTATTACCTCCGTTTTGTCCTCGCCCGTCCTTTGCGTCCATTTCAAATCCTTTCCAAGTAAATTGCCTCCATCCCAACATTCTGAACGAAAAGTGGGTGAAAATGCACCGTCATTTTGGTATGCTCATGTTTCGTTATTAGTGAACAAATTATCATGATAACGTCCAATATTATGAAGACTGTGTTGCTCTAAGGTCTTTGGAAAACGGTATTGTTCACTTTTCTATTATCTGTGTTACGTTTTCATGGTAGGCAATAGTCTGAAGTGGTGTGGGGGGGATACCTGAAAGGGTTAGGTATATGAAAATGAGGAGTGATTTTGTAGTGGATATGTTGGAACACTTGGAGCTGTGTCCCTCCGCGTCAGAGCACGCATTCTTTTAAAACACCCTTTTGAGACGTCTCGTCTGCGAGGGTCGGGCGACATAAGTGCTGACGATGGATGGAACTTGTGCAAAATTCACATTCATTCGTCTCATTGTTCTGTATATTTGAACACGCTTACTAAGCTGTTTATTTGTCCGAGCCCTTATGTGATATTATCATAACTTTTCTTTTATTTCAAAGGTGAGGCAACGAAATGAGTCCCCGTACATTTTAAATTTTTCAAATTGTTAATATGGTGAACATTGTCAGAACTAAATAGTAGCACCAGAATAAATAAGCATTGCTTAGTTATATCAAGAAAAATAAGAATAACCGTGCGTATGCGTATATATTACAACTTACAATTACTCAAGCTTTTAATGAAGATGGTAATCTTTTGAAAGACCTCAAAACCACTCTGCTCTTATAACAAGCAGGCTCTACCTCGGGCTATGATATAGCACCGGCGAGTTGATGCAATATAAGAAGTTTCCTCACAAGTAAAGCCAGCGGGCGTGCTCTGGGGGGCATCTGATGAGTTTACCAAGTTTCTCGTTGGCGGTGTGTTTTGTTCGTAGTTGCGGTCGTGTTCCGAACACTAAATGGTACCTACTGTGTGACGACGCCAAGTTCGCTTGAAATATTTTGAGCAAACTATCGCCTGCCTTTGTAACTTCACATTACAATTGATTACAAAAAAAAACAGTCTGGAATAAGAATGGTTGCTGGTTCTAAATGCAGCTTACATTGTTTTCTAAGCCATTGGATTTGTTCTAAAGCCGCAACACAAAAGTTGTGACAAATATTCAAAGGCTCGTAGCTAAGAAAATATCATAGTTACGTATTGTCCGCATTAAGCATCTACCTATATAATTATGTATTAGTTACGGTATGAGGACCTAAATGATTATTCCGGACTTTTGAAAACGCCCGGTAAGTATACACATGGATAATACACAGATGTATAACTTAATTTAAAGAAAAATCAAAGCGTTGTGCTCCGTGAAGCGAGCTCGGGATTGAAGACGAAATTATTGATTTCAGCGCAGCGGGGGTAAACTTTTGCACTCCTCTCCGTCGTCTGACAAATTGCTTATCTTTGACTATTTATATGCAGCATTTATTTTTATACCGATCGCTACCTTTCGCAAATGTATAATTTTAAATGATCTGTAACTAATTTCAATAATATGAATTGTTTTTCTTTGTGGTAATGACAACACTTTAGTCTCGTATTGGATATCACCCACGATTATTTATGTAGGTATTGCTATTGTAACTGGCCAATAGGCGCGTCCACATATACCGAGCAGCGCCCCTCATCCATCAGTTTTGACGTCCGATCATGTAGACATAACGTCATGTATTGATTGCTCAGGCGAATCAGTACACCTCAGCCTATCCCTTTAATGAATTCACGCGTGATGATAATTCATTTAAAGCTTAGTGGATATCGCATGTTGTGTGAAAGTAAGTGTAAAAGCTAAAATAAATTCGTTATTGAACAAGGGATTTTGTACAAACCCTGCCTCGTACCTCTGGGATTATCACGTGCTTACGGGCAGCGAACTACAAAATTATCGTTGGTTCAGAGAATACAACGGCAAAAAAGATGGAATTCGGAGTAGGATTCGAGACTACAAATGTCACGATTTATCGATTATCGTTGCTAAGAGTAGCAAAGATAAAAGACATGTAAAATCAGCTAACGTGCACTGGACCATCGCGGTGGATTATGGCCTAAATCCCCATCGCATTGAGGAAAGGCCCGTGCCCAGGAGAGCGACATTGAAAGAGCTAACATATATATTTTGTAATTGGTAACGTTAACCAAAATACATATATACTCAAAATAGTAACTTTTAAATTTCACGTCTTATTGCAGCAAGAAGAAAAGCGATCACGCTATATAATATACTAGCTGTGCCCACGGACTTCGTCCGCGTAGTATTTAACGTAACAAAAATTTCGGGATTATCGGGATAAAAAGTATCCCATATGTTAATCCCGGTTATAAACTATCTGCGTTCCAAATTTCATCCAAATCCGTTCAGTAGTCTTTGCGTGAAGGAGTAACAAACATACATACATACACACATACATACATCCACACTCACAAACTTTCACATTTATAATATTAGTAGGATCGCTGGCTGTGGCGGGCGGGCCCTAGGGTTCGCGGTGAAAAATGATCGATCACTTTCCTTGAATAATAAAGGACTTGGGTAAGAATAGCAAGCGATCCTTTGTCGTCGTTATCTAGAAAGTCGAAAATATTGCTTAATAAAAATTACGACTTCAGTCTTCATATTGTGGAATCGATTCTACAGCTTGCGCCGAACTTTCTTCTCTTTCATGTACGAAAGGTCAGAGTAGTATTGGACGCGCATTGTTCGTACTTAGACATACATGCGCATCGTATCGTACACTCAGTCCAGCTAGGGTAGGGTGTGTTAAAAATAGAGAGGACCGGACATTGAACCGGTGGCTCCGGACATCGCTGTAATGAAAGTGTCCCATCGAGTTCGGCTCGCGTTTTCGCGACTGAACCAATTTCCCGATATTCGAAATACAATTCACGTACGATACGATTTGTTTACGAAACCGTTTTATGAACTCATGCATTCTATTGAATTAATTAATTAATTTTAATATGCTTCGATGCTTTTCCTGTTTTAAGAACGATCGTATCTGAAAAATACTTTCAATGAACGTGTCTGATACCAACGGTTTTATTTTAATTTAAAATTTAAGAAAAACACCTAGTAAACTAAACTTAGGTATTCAAATTATCTTTAGCACTTTATCTTCTCTGCTTTGACAGGTACCCAATTTTTATTTATTAAATCTCCAACTACTTTTGTTCAACGTATATTTAAAAAATATTTTATTAAACACATTAGACGTGACACCGCCGCTAGCACCTTGCCGCTTCCTAGCGTACTTATAGCGTAATAATTTAAAGCCATTAACTCTGAAATAGCGGCGAACTTCCCCGAAGACCGTTATTGCAGGCATACAGTACTTTGGTACCTACTCGTTGGATAATAAACGGCCACTGGTATTGCGAGCGGCGTCTATATCATTAGTTGGGTTGTCGGCACGCGCTGTCATGGCAGGTGGCTGTGACTAGACGTGTCGCACTCCATATCACACAATCGAATAGCGACATGTATAGAGCGGCTTCTACCTGCAACAAAAGCGGACTTACTATAGCATAGGACTTTGTGCGTTTGAAGGTGGCCACAGGTGTCATATTAAATTGTTTCTGGTTTCTAAAGCCTGGTAAGCTAGGGGTCTCTTCAACAACAATCGCGAGCCATCGTGGCTTTTAGAAGCCGAGCAGCTGTAGGAAGGTCCAATTTCCTGGATGGCAATAATTAAACGTAAAATTGACTTCTAGTATGACGAAATTATATGCCCTAAACAATAATGAGGTACCCACTGTAACTCTGAAACCATAAATAAAGAACGCAATACCCTTTTCCCCAGAACCACATATATAAGCGTTCTCATTACTCTGCCGCACACAGGTTTTTTACGATAGCTCATCTCGAACTAATGTGCCCTTTGTTACATCAGTACACAATCCACAATGTGTGGCACTTCTGTAAATATTCTCTACAGCGACCTCTTTGTTTGATGTGACGCGTGGTGCGTGGGCTTGACCATTGTCGGATTGTTGTATTGTACCCTTTCACATAATGGCGCGCGATGGAATCACAACTGACGCATGCTGAAATCTTTTCGTCGCCATGCGATACAAACTAACCTGTCATGGCTGTAAAAGGTCAAAACATCACAACCATTTTGTTCTTGGACTGCAGCAGCAATATGCGTATGGTGTTTTCCTTACTGAAGTTTATTTCAGAGGTTAAATATAGTCAGTTCTTATCGAATGCGATAAGTTTTATGTCGTGTAAGGAGGTGAATGAGACTGCCCAATAGCGAAACATGGAGAGAGCTCTATCAGCTCTATCGTCAAGTGTTATTTTTTATAACAAAGTTGGCAAACAAGCGCATGACCCGCCTGGTGTTAAGCAGTTACCATAGCCTATAGATGCTAGAAATACTAAATACATTGACCTGAAGGGAAGTTGGACTTCCGGCTCTATCACTCTTCGTACGTAACGAAGCTATAACAATAATGCAAGCACTTTATGCTGATCTCCTGTAAGAGGGTGTTTGTACCCTAGTCGAGCCAGCTGGATATGAGATGTATTCTATTGGATATAGCTTACCTCTACCACCATTAGAGAAGGGTCTGACTGAGACCGATCTTAGAAATGTCATCCTTATGTCAAACTGACTTGACAGTAGAAAATTACTTGTCAAATGCCTACTCAAGATCACTCTCAGACTTGAGATTGATTTATAAGCACGGGCCTTAAATAAGAACAAGAAGTTTTATATCTATAGGCATCTTACAATATGCAGTGATCTGATTACAACAATAAATCGATATGAGGTTTTGATTAATCACGTTTACTAATTACTAACTCAATTTCATTTCGATCTTCTGTCAATTACCTACGAATGGGATTTCGTTGTGTTGTGGGGTGATTTTAGGGGGTGTGTACATATTCGCTTTGGCAAAAGCTCTCACGCCTCTTGTTGCCTTTGGCCTCAACTATTGTCTTGTTTGCACTGAATAAGGCTTTAATTTCAGTCAGAGTTTATACCAAGATTATATGTAGCGTAATTCGTCGCGCGTATGTAGCGAAATTGATTATTTTTACGAACTTCGCGCCCACACACGGAACGTAATAATAACAAACCTTCGCTGACAGTCTGTGTAGCTGTAAAACAAAGCAAATAAAATGAATCCCGCGTAAAAGTTTAGATTATAGGGTAGTAAGCTAAGCTTTATTGCGCCGCCGGTGTGATACGGGATTTACTCCCGGAATTCCACTCTGAATGAATCCGCCCATTTGGGTTTAGACTTTAAAGTATTTCAATAAAGAAGCTGTGATTGCTTATATAACGACGACACCTTTCAGTTGTGGTTTAAATTAACATTTGATACGATGGGCTAGTATATCAACACCAAAGTATGTAAGTAGGTATCTTTGTAGTTTGGATTTGTTTAAACCCTAGCTAACCAAATAACATGTTTTCCTCATTGAAATGGCTACGGAACCCTTCATTGTGCATGGCCCGACAAGCACTTGGCCACTTTTTTATTTCTCGTGCATCTAATAGGTATGTATATGTACCTATCTTATATAATGTATCTCTGTTATTTCATTGCTGTCCATTTTATTAAACTGCTGCTAGTAGGCACTTCATCATCATCATCATCATCATCATCATCAGCCTATGTTTGTCCACTGCTGGACATAGGCCTCCTCTAATGAGCGCCATAGCGCCCTGTCTTCAGCTTGCCGCATCCAGCATCTGCCTGCAGTCTTTCGCAGATCGTCATCCCACCTGGTCGGAGGGCGTCCTACACTACGCTTGCCGAGTCGAGGTCTCCACTCAAGAACACGTTTACCCCAGCGGTTGTCGGTTCTTCGTGAGATATGGCCAGCCCACTGCCACTTCAGCTTGCTAATTCTTTGAGCTATGTCGATAACTTTGGTTCTCTGTCGGCTGTTCTGCTAGTAGGCACTTACCAACTCATAATATAAATTAAGTCAAATATTAATACATTCAGCCCTATCAACGGCGAATCTAATAGTCGTCGAAAGCTTTCGAAACTAGCGGAGTATCGCAGGTAATGAAGCCCTTCAAAGCAGTTTTAATTGCCCTTATAACTGGGACCGTGTTGCACACGAGCGCCCCAAATGACCCGGCAAATTGACCGGCTCACGCGATATTGTACTTGTTATATGTATTTAGATAATGACTCTTCAACTTTAGAATTAGTTTTAGAACTTTAAAGACAAAAAAAAATACATGTAATTTTTTGCAACTCCTATAAATAAAAATCTACATAAAATACACTAAATACCTACTTAAAACAAATAAAATTCACGACTATACTTATTCTTAATCTATACAAGAGAAATGGATGCTTTGATATACATATTAATTTAGCAATGCAGTAGGTATTATTCATAGGAATATTTGCACTACTCATAGATAGCGATATTCTTTAAATGAATCTGGTGGGCACAAGTCTTCAGAAGCGCACTCGCTGCGAAAATATTGTTATCAAAAAAATATTGTTCGCCCTAGTTTCCCTGTAGCGGCGCCAGGGGTCACGACTCACGCTATATTTTCTACGTTTTCGTCTTATTCTGTTTTTAGATGAAATAAACGATTTGGTGTACTTAAAGCAAAATTTATGTTATCAACCGAAAATCCTTTATGCAATATTCCCGAAAGCAAATTAGGCCATAATTTCATTAATTTGTAGGAGATATTTTGATTGGCTATTATTTGCGTTTATAAAATATGCTCAAAATAGCCGGCGAAATCTATAGATTGGTTGTAGTTTTGCAAAATGGAACTAAGCCACCCATACTTCTGCTAACTGAAATCAACCTGCAAACGGTTTGGTTTCCGAGAATACGTGTGGGTGGTTTTCAGTTTGTAAAACTACATCCAATTGTTTCTCTACCTCATTCCCTATCCAGTATTCCTAGAACTCCACGCAGCCGCAACGGGCTAAATATTAATTAATACCATTTTGTGTTGACGGTGCCAATTTTAGCGAATACTCTGCACCAGTGCGGCACAGCGTCATGGCATGTGCCGCATTCGTATAATTGTGGGTGGCTGGTCCCGTATCGCAATGTTTAAGTGCAGTGACCGTGCAGTGTGCAATTCAATGGCGGTTGCGACAGATCCTATCATTGTACATTCATTATTGAAGCCATACCCTACGTATTAGTTCGATTTAATCTAGCCTTCTATGAAATTAAAAAATGTGTATGTCTATCTAATTTTATTTTCTAGTTAGTTATTATGGGACTGCGTGGTTTAAGAGATTATTTATGGCATACATGAGCAGGCTCAGTCGTAAAGTAAATGATACCTGATCTTGTAAAAGCTTCCATTGTTCTCATTTTTTAACCCCCGACGAAAAACGAGGGGTGTTATAAGTTTTAAGTTTATAAGTTTAACATGTGTATCTGTGTATCTGTGGATCTGTGTGTCTGTCTGTGGCAACGTAGCGCCCAAGCTGATGAACCGATTTCAATTTTGTTTCTTTTGTTAGATAGGTATTCTGATCGAGAGTGTTCTTAGCTATGTTTCATGAAAATCGGTTCAGCCGTTTGAAGATCATCAGCTCTTTTGTAGGTTAAAAAAGCCACATTCACGGCCAAAACCAATTCCCTCGGCTCGAATCCATTCGAAATTTGAGATGATTGGATTTAGATTTATTATATTTTTAAATGATCGTAATAGTCTGAAATGGCTTTTTACAATATTATAAATTTGAAAAGTTTCCCTGATTCTGAAAAAAATGAATATTTTATAAATTTTATTGAGATTTGTGTATGAACTAAAGACGTTCCATAAGTCACGTTTCAAATGATGGATACGCGCATGCGTTAAATTTTGTTTGTTTTGTTAATGGTCATGGAATATTACGCTATAATAATTCTAGAGGGCGCTGCTCCGCCACTAAGAATATAAAAAACTAATCTAATTTAAAATAATTTTAGCGTTATTGAAAATTCTTCCCCTAGGCTGCTCCCGTCTACCTCAACCAGAGTTATTACATCAAATTGAATCAATTGATAATATTTTACTAGGAATAAAACCTCCGTGACATCAATATTTAGATTCGTTGTCTATTCTAATGTCAATTATTATAAGGTCATAACAAAATAATGTCTCATACTTTTACACAGATTTTCTGTTGATTATTGTACATCTTAGATTATAAATGAGGAAGCCAAAACAAATGATTTAATGGTGCTTTCATAATCTGGCATCGAAACTAGTTGTACCAAATGAATTTGCGAGATGAGCTATGGAGGATACTGAGCTACGGGAGCTACGCAAATCGCGCTAACATCATTATTTGGAAGAACTAGGTAAATTATACATTTGATGAACAGGTCATCGCATCGGGGGTTTTTAAATTTTCAATTTAGAGTTATTACTGTCTGCGTAATAGACTGAACAGGACGTCGCGGACTAGAGCCTAGCCTATCAATCAACGTGTTAAATTTGCGCTAAAATTTAATAATTAAAATTCCAATTTGTAAGTGCCCTGCGTAGAGGAAAGAAAAATAGAGGATAGCAGTTACGTTAGATAGTAAGTAGACCTGTATTAACGTGCAAATTAGACAGCCAGTCGTTTCCAGCTTGGCTATACTCTGCAAGGGTTTGCTCTTTTCGAGGATATGGCGGTCGACAATGCTATTATCGCCGGCTGGTGCCACGCGTTATGGAGCCCGAATATTCTTGAATATTCATCCGTCAAAAAGGGTCACCAAATTTAATACTTCTCGCAGGTACTACCTTAGTTTGAGTAGGTACTTAGATTAGAAAAGGGCAAGTTTGGAAACAAATGTACGTAGCGTAGTATACCCACATGCCATATTTAGATGCGGATGTAAGGGTCATATTTCGTATTAGGTTTTCATATTTTTTATACAAATTTCGACGGATAATTTGGTGTCTATTACAGTACACAGTTACAACCAAGCGTTACTACATGGAACACATGGTGTTGAACAGCAGAAAAAAATGATGCTAGGTATGATGACGGTCAGTCTACGTCGAGTCGACGTGCCTGGGAAATCAACCGAGCACAACACTATCCACGACAAACTCATGATAACCTAGTTACCTCAAATGAGTGAAAATGTGTAACAAGCGCGTAATTATGACATCGGAACAAGTATGCGTGTCGTCCGGACATAGCTATTAATAATTTTATTGCTCCCGAAGTGGCCAACTGACGATGAGCCGTGGACTATAACATGGTAACGGAAATTTGGGGCATATTAGCATTGGTTGTGTTTGCTGATTTTGTGTCGCATTCAGATTCAAACTGATATGTGTAGGTAGGTAAGTACTTATCATAAATTGTGATACAAATTAAAAATGACCGCGATATACTCACGCGCTCTCACGTCACGTTCTCACGCCACGTCTTCACATCCTACCTATCTAACTACATACCCTAAATGTTTACAAAGTTGTTAAATAATTACGATGATGCGTAAAACAGTTTGAAGGATAGAGTTCCTAACCACGATTTATGTGTTCCCATTATTTCACACTGGCGATAAAATATCCATAGTATCTCATCGAGTTACACTCGTACATATTTAACACGGCTCGTAAAGAAATTGGCCGGGGAATTCAGTAATTTCTGACGTTTTGACGTGCCTGTAGTTCGGCCAACGACTGAGGAAGGAAAACCATGTTGATTTGAATTATGCTAATAAAGGTGAACTTATTACGTAAATGCGCAGAAATATTTATACAAAACTCCGCAGCGCTTTCTGAAAGCAGGGAAATTGATAATAGGTAAAATTTTATTGTTTCAGACAAATAATAATTTTCCGTTTCTTTTTTGCAGGTAATCATCAATTCATAACGAGCAAGGATCGGTATGGAAAAATCGCCACTTTACAAACGATATTAGAGCTACGAATATTGAGGCAAACGTTGACCAAATATAATATCCCGAGAGGCGTGCTGTTCTATTGTAAAGCAGAATTTAACTATAGTCCAACATTTCTATAAATTTTGTTGCAATGCATTTGCTGCTGTACCTAACTAATTTATGAAACATAAAGTTTCGTCCAGAGTTTAAATGCATCGCAGCACATTTTTCAGTTAATTTACGTCTATGTGAAAATGTTGAAATGTGAAGTAATAGCTGTCTGTAAATCATTGTAATGTTTCTTATACGAGAATGAATAATCGCTTCTTAAAAAATATAACCGACGTGTAAGAACTCCATAAAATAATGGCAAGGGCTTTTACATTTTTCTACTTTCTTTTCTTATATTTACGCGAATACTACACATTGAAATAAAACTATTTACACTAATACGATAGCTGTAAAGCAACCGAAACGTCGGGAACATAAAAAAGTAAATAAACGCGATATAATCCGTAAAAATAGTTTTATTTCAATTTCTACTTTCTGATAAAAAACTGAGGCATAAACCTGTTCGGTTAAATTATACTTTTAAATTAATTTAAAGATTTATTTGTATTAAATGTTCTGTGGGTCTTATACGCATCAGCGCTTTATAAGTGTTCAAAAACGCGGTTTCAGTATAGATTTTAATTTAATTACATTAAAATTTTGTGTTAACAGTGAAAGTATTCTTAAATCTAGATTATTCATTTTGCGATTCGAGCATCAAATTCTTTGAGATTGTGTTACGCTCAGATTGTCTTTGGCTATCATACGATTATGATTTGGGCATTCGGAATAAACATTAAGCTTGGCGATTGACCAATCAATGAGTGGTCACATAGCGTCTCCATGTGACCACTCATTGATTGATATAATTACGGAGAATCACGCGCAACTGCTGTGGACGTTTCTCAGCCAAAGAAGATAGCATTCGTAAGCCGAAAAGCTAACTGAACCGAATAATGCATTTTAATGTCAAAAGTTTGTCCGAAGTTTTAAGTACGTCGAACGAATTTTGCTTTTAATTTTGTTAACTGGGTAGGAAAGATAGTGAGTAAACTGTTGGAGACGATAAAAAGTTGCTGAAGACAGTCCGCAAGTTCGTTGCAGGATTATGTTCCGCAGCACTATCATTTGAATGACGGCTTTAGCTTCCTAGTAAATCTACTACAAATCGTAAGTCGTAGTTCATACTACAATATAACTTTATAGAACGTATCTAATGGGTTTAATGAACTCTGTCTGACAAGACGTTTGCAACTGAAATATTAACTTTTCAAGACTACTATCTCTGAAGACTGTGAAAACGCCGAGTGGTGTCCATTGGACACTGTAAACTCGACTTTCTAGAGTAATTCTGGTAGAGTGTGGCGAGCTCAGTACTCCCTCTCTGCATATAGTATCTAATAAACGCCATGAACAGATTTACGAAGTATCTCCCAGTTTTGAGTGCCGCTGTAGCGCCCATCGCGATAGTTAGGTACCTTATTAAATTTTCAGCACTTTATCGTCTGGCTGCACTAACGTGACCCCATATCGAGCGCTCAACTAATAATATTCACTTTGCATGCGCATTCCTGCCCAGACTGAATAAATTTTGTTTGTCTAGCGGCTACTGATTCGACTAACTTGATAAAACTAGGTACAATACGCTTTATTAAATCAATAAAAGTAGCTAAGGCACAGTCTCGCGTTTAATCACATCGTTAGGACAACTGGGTCACTACTTTTTCGGATCGAGTTGTCGCCATGGGAACTTCAAATCATACTCTTATTTATTCCTACATTATTTTATTAGTACCTATTACTTTATGTAAGAAACCAGATTTTGTTACGAGTTTTAAGACGTTGTAAGAGTTCTCAGAAAAAGTCGAAGGTCACCATTGCAAAAGTACTACGGGTAAAAAGCTCGCGAGGTTTCGGTTTGTAGAGTTGAGCATGGTCACGAGGAAAACACGCCGGCGTAGTGTACGCATGCGCAGTGAAGGCGGGAGGACTCGTGCCGGGGCGGCTACCCCGCCCACCTGCACGTTATATTTCAGTGTTCTCCATGAGCGACATTTCCCTCTGTTCACTCAACAATCAAAGAATGATAATTTAAATTTCAAGTTTTTCTTAACCGTGGGGAGGTATATCGACCCAAGGTTGCAATTGTAGACACTCACGCCATATGTAGTATTGAAATTGGTCCCAGCTCTCGTATTGAAATTACTTCCGAGTTGTCAAAAATGTCTTATAAGAAGCACTTTTATCTTGGCGCGCGTTGATATTACCGGAGCTTGGCAAGGGGCCAAGACTCGTATTGAGGGTTGGTCTGCGGAGTTCGGATCCCAGTCGTAGGCACTTGCTGTCAAGTTAGCCTGGAAAACTTGGGTTTGTCATTACAAATGAACGCGGCAAGTGATGGTGTAAAAAACTGCCTTTGTTTTTGGCAGGGAAATAAAAAATACAATGGCTTTGTAGCACAATAGTTTGTTTATTCTCTGGACGTAAACGGACCAGAGAACGAATGGAACAAAACAAAACAGAATACCTATTGGGCTGTCTGGTTGGGAGGTACACATTTGGAGAGTAAACAAAAACCGAATAGATTTGAGGTGGCACACACTCAAAACAAATACAACCTGGTCTTATACATACACTGTACCTACATAGTAGTACATAGGTACGTTTACGATATTTGGAATGTATCCAGAGTTTGTGCAGCGCCCCACAAATGCTCCGGTAGTCGGCCATTCCCTCCTGTTGTTGTCATGAGTAATTTAAATTATGCGGTATTGTTTTTCCTTTACGCTTAACGTATGGAAAACTAATAAAATATATAAAGAGACCATACGTACAATTTAAACTGCACATATTCAGTGCCATGGATAATTATTTATCGCGATTCCATTTTTAAAGGCAAGCGGAATTGCTTGAACGGAATTCAATGTCAATCTCCATTTTTGAATCTCTACGTGGATCAAGAGCTCCCTTTGAACATTGCAATGCGGACAGATTTTGATATATCCTGTTATATTTATCAGGTATTTCTTGTATTCCATTATACAAACTAAATATCCTTCACAGTTTACAATAGCTTTTTAAGCAGCTATATGTACTCGTAGATATACAATTTGTAAAGCCGTTTTCAAGATGTTTTAGCAATGTTTATAGTTGGGATATACTTACTCTTAATAAGGCAATGTTTACAGGCCACTATATAGTTATGTTCAATTGTGTGCGAAACTATAGTCTAAACCCCGAAACTAACGCACGGAATGAGATTACAGCAAACGACGGATTTATACTAAGGATTTAGGTAAATCCCATTGGACAAAAAGGATGCTTCGTGGATTCAGTAGTATTAGAGGCAATGTTTGTTAATATGCGCTGTTTGTATTCCCTCGTGAGTGGTTTTTTGTATTATCACCAGGGCTTAGGTTATTGTCGTTGCGAACTGTAAAGTGGCGGTTTTAGCGTGTGTTATTATGTTTATTTAAGTATACAATTTGGACTCTCAATCTCGGTGGAGGTTTACTAATGTTTTATGTCTTTCTTTTTCATGCTAACCTCACAGTTGCACTGAAATGTAAGTATGACCACAGATTGCCTTTTGGTTCTTGTATTAAATTTGATAACTACTTACTTCATAATATTCTACTATGTAAATATTTTTTCAAAAACTAATTTAATAAACCGACCTCAATACCTTATTGATATTTTAATATAATGAGGTTGCAAATTTTGCGAACAATTTTCCATTACTAATCATCTATTTCTCAGTCTTATTTATTGGCATTTTTGTAACTGAGCTACAGTTTGATTTATTTTTTTAACAAAAAATCGTTAATAACAGAACATTCCCCTGAAGTATTACAAAAAGTCCTAGAAAAACTGCACAAAATGGAACACGACGCGTGATAAGCGGATTCAGACTATGCTAACTAGTGAATCCTTGCACTGCGCAAAGCGTAGGTACATCGCTACAAAAAGAACATTTACATACTGTCCTTATACCCTTTGGTTCGGCATTAACAATCCTGCTTAGGTATACCTTCGGTATATTTATATAATATAATTAATTGAAAATTAATAAGACTTTAGAACAGTTCACATCTGAGATTCATTGGAAAGCTAGTCGGTATTATTAATTGCGATTTGTGTTACGACCGTAGAAAACTTCTAACATTCAGCCAACCATATGTTTTTTTAAAAAGCTACGTAATTAATATCGATTTGACAATATTAAAAAAAAATGTTTTTGTATTACGATCAAATATTTATACTCTTCCAAACTCGCAAACATTATTTCGGAGTATTGAACCACTCTGTATAACACATCACTTGCTATTTAACACTACTAACGACGAAACCTTCAACAATTCCAGATACCGACAACCAGCGAGTGATCATCCACGTCAAGGATGTCAACGACGAGCCCCCGTACTTCATCAACAGGCCCTTGCCAATGCAGACGGTGGTCCAACTGAACGCGGCACCTAACACCCCTGTGTTCACACTACAAGCCCGGGACCCAGACACCGACCACAACATACACTACTTCATTGTTCGAGACAGAACTGGCGGAAGGTTTGAGGTCGACGAGAGGTCAGGAGTCGTCAGGACCAGAGGAACGGATCCTTTCCAGTTGGATATGGAATATGTGCTGTATGTGAAGGCTGAAGACCAGGTTAGTAAAAATAGTGGAATAGAAACTGAAAATTCCGAGGAAATTTGCATAATATTAGGGCACACTAACACTCATGGTTGACGGACACTTGATTAACGGGGTACGGTCTTGTGAGCCTTTTCTATTACCGACATATTTAATTTGGTTTATAATTCGGTGGCTTTTTGTCCAAATCATTTTACAATGAATATCCGCATAATAGCGCCTGAATTAATAAATAATGGTGAATACTTGTTTCTCAGGATTGCAGGATACACAATGTGACCAATAAAGAAAACAACCCTCTTATACTAAACTTCTCCAGATTACTATTCTTCACGACTCAGATTCAGATTATCTTCAGTTTACTCTGGATTCGATCTATTCCAATCTGATATACTAAAAGTCTACCCCTATAAAGTTTAAAGATAATATCTGGCGCCACTAGACACTTGATTCCATATGAAGCAACTGGTAATGTTTCGGAAAAATATTCTTTGTTATAAGTGTCGATTAGATATCACTTTGTTAAAGTAAAACTACCCTCTTTCATTTTATTGTGACTCTTTTGCGATCCTCTTTTCCATGAAACGTAAGCTCAAGATCGTAATATTTGATTTACTTGTGGTCGTATGGAGTAAAAAGGAAGAATAATCGTAAAATACTGGATATTATACTCGAGTTTACTAGCGCTTCTTCCCAGAATGGGGCCACGCTTGACCTAATTAAGTAATTCAATATTTTATGCCAAGTTTATGAGTCATACGGTTTAGTTTACAGCGGTCTTCCCGATAGTTCTTAACTCCTTTGTTTTTGGTTATCGATTGCAACATCTTACATCATTATAAACAAGTCATTACTTGTTATTAGGTAATTTCTATTGTAACGAAGGTAATTGTACCATCTTTACGCACTTCCTGCACAAAACGCGTCCCTTAGAGTGGGAGCGCCGATAACGTTATCGTTTCCGTTATTTTTAGACTAACGTACTTAGTGTAGTCTCTTCTCTTGAGCGCCTTAATTATACGCAACACAAGTGGAACAATCTTCCTTTTTTATCGTTTCAGAATGGTCGCGTCGATGAAAGGCGGTTCCAGTCCACGCCTGAAGAACGCCTCAGCATTGTCGGTGGCAAGCGAGCACCGCAGTTCTACCTGCCCAGCTATGAAGCCGAGATCGCTGAAAACCAAAAGAAAGATTCTGAGTACGTATCAGCTTGGTAATAACCAAGTTACATTTGACGTCATTTCGCGTAGGCTAGCCAATAAATATAAGTTCGTTTCTATGTAAAAATATTTTCTAGGAATAGTTATTTTCGAGTTAGAGGGACGAGCTCATCCACAAATAGACAAGTTTAGATAGTTCCGAAAATAATCCCATTGTTGTTTAGGTACTTACTTAGATCTTTGCAATATAAATACACTATTACCCCTGTATTCTCCGAAGGGGTTGGTAGAGGTGCACCTCAGTCAGTGGCGTAGCTTCCGTAAGCGGGGCAGTGCTCCGGAGCCGCCAAGCTCAAGGGGCCCCCCGGCTTTCATGAACGCTGTTCGAAAAGTTATAAAATGTCCTAGTTACATCAATAATTTTCAACTTTCAATAAAGAGCTGATGAAGAAGTAGTTTAGCGCCTTCAAAGTATTTAGTTTAGTTTAAATAGGGCCCCAAATTCGCCCCGTTCCCATTTTTGCCCCGGGGCCCTTGGACCACTGACCGCAGCCTGTTGCCATAACACCCGCCAAATCTCCACAATGCGACTTTTAGTCTGCCCATCCACTTAAGTCGGACCGGCTGGCTTCGACCAATAGGATCGGTGCATTTTCCTTCGCTCATTAAAATTAAGCCAAACCAGCGCGCTCAGTTCAAAGGGACGGGCATCCTTATACATTAATATTTTGTCTCTTAATTTTATTTGTTTGAAATACTTTATATTCAGTTAGTAGTGCTTAAAGTTCAGTAATACCGTAAAATCTGTCTATATCACAAAATATATAGTATTATGTGCTCTGTCTACATGTCGACTGACGAAACTAGAGAAAAGGTCACACTAGGCCGCGATCATTTGACTAGTGCTAGGAAATTCCTAGCGATATGTTGTAGACCTTTACCTTTGAAATTCCAGCAATAATCGCAAGGAGCGATTTGTATATTATAATTCTTAGACACGTGATAGCATATGATTTCTCCTTAATTACTTAGCGAGTGTGTGGGTGACACGTTCAATTGTTGGAACTTTATTATTAGTTAGACGCGTGCCCGATATAAACGCTTCAAGTGGGTCAGTCCGCAGATGTTAACAACATACGATAATTTGGAATGTGGGATATATACCTATTATAATTAATAATACCTAGAGCTTGTGATTTGAGAAGAAAAGGCATGAATCCACCATATAATATAACTAGCTGTGCGCGTAATACAAATACTTAGACAAAATACGGCTGAAAATTGGAAATTAACGTATGGTGATAACCAAAGTTTTATTCAGTCTCTAATCCCAAAGATTTAAAACATAACTACTCCTACTAATATTATAAATGCGAAAGTTTGTGAGTGTAACATCCACAGTTTCTGCCCGCGACTTCATCTGCGCAGACTTAAGTGAAGTATTCTATGTGTTAATCCAGGTTATAAACTATCTGTGTTCCAAATTTCAACCAAATCCGTTCAGTAGCTTTTGCGTGAAAGAGTAACAAAAATACATCCACACTCACAAACTTTCGCATTTATAATATTAGTAGGATATAATATAACTAGTCTGTGAGCGTAATAGGTACCTACTAATATTTAGATAAAATACGGCTGAAAATTGGAAATTAACGTTAGGCGATTTCCAAAGCTTTTTCAGTCTCCAATCCCAAAGATTTAAAACAGTACTAATAATAAATAAATGTAAAAGTCATTAATTCGACTTAATTTATTTTACATTTATTTAATATGTGACGTCGAGACCTGTATCTGATAACCCCACGTTGGCAAAGGCCTCCTTCAACTTTTTTTTATCAATCATTGCTCTAGTTGTTAAGGGCCATGTCGGACCAGCTATTATTTTTAATTTGTCTTTCCATCTTCGGGATTGTCTTCAGCGCTTTCCCTTCTTATGACCGATGTCCACCTTTTAATTTCAGTATAATATCAGTGAAAGCCAAGTCTTTCGCCGACCGTGAGATCCGGTACACCCTCAAGGCCCAGGGTCAAGGCGCCGGCACCTTCAACATCGGGCCCACCTCGGGCATCGTCAAGTTGGCTAAAGAACTGGACTTCGAAGATCTCAGGCAACCCCACGTGTACTCCCTGGTGGTGACCGCTACTGAGGACTCTGGTGGATTTTCCACTTCGGTTGAGGTACGTCAATCTTCAGGCAGCTGAATATACCACAATAGACGCAGGCCTGCAAGACATCAGGCTGGTATTAGCTTACATGATTGGTGTTGATGAAACCGGTTAGTTTTTGGTGATCCCTTCAAAATGAGGAGTGCTTGGCCTTGGTTATTCCATCTATTTTCCTCGACCTCGTTGTGTCTCAGTCATGCTGCTCGGAGCAAGCTTAGTTATCCAAGAATCACCTGGTGAAGCTATCGGCCACAAAAGGCATGTTCTCAGTTCGAAAAATTCTGCTAGATCGGCCCTGGAGACAATTTTGTACCCATTATCAGCCAAAAACTTCGGAAGACATGTGCTCGTATTTGCCCTTCTTTCATTGCTCACCATAGAACGATAGCAATTTAAACAATTACTGAAATGTGGCAAGCCAATCGACACCAATCACTATAATAACAAGTTTCCCTATTCCACACAGGAAGATTAATTGCCACTTTCGGTCCAAACTATTTTGGAGGTTATAAACATTTGAAATGGAGGTCAAGAATTATATTTTTTAAGATTTATTTTAAAACTTATCAAGACCTTTTAAAAATCGATAGAAATAAGCCATGCAGGTTGTATAATGTAGGTAGGTACTTATGAAAGACTTTTTGAGGAATTAAGTGATTTTAACCCAACTGTTCTCATGTAACAACATAGTTCAGTACCTCATATCGTCGACAATATGTAGGTATGTAGGTAGGATTGTTTTTGTTTGGTCTGTTAAAATGTACTGTGGCTGGGTACTTATTGTCATATTTTCTATCCTCTCTTGTCATGAGTCATATGCGGCTATATTTAGCCCGTAAACGTGTCCAATACGTGTTTAAAACAATCTCGCTGTCATCGCTTCAATAGTACTAAGATTAAAATCTGCTATTTTTGTATTTCCAGCTAACAATCCGTGTTACTGACGTGAATGACAACGCGCCGAAGTTCGAGCTGCCCGACTACCAGGCGCACAACGTCGACGAGGACATCCCGCTCGGCACCAGCATACTCAAGGTCAAGGCGATGGACGCCGACTCCGGGAAGAATGCCGAGATCGAGTATTTAGTTTCAGGTGATTAACATTACCGCCGCAGATGTTATTAATGTTGTTTTAAGAATTGATACTGCTAGCGCCATCTTGTAATCTGAAGGTGTATTAATATTTTGGTAATTAATTGTCATTTTGCTCACTAGATGGCGCTAATTTTAAATGTTGAAACAAGTCGAAGTTTGCTATTATTTAACTTTTTGTGCTCTGTTATTTTAAAATTTATTCTAGGGTAACTTTCTTTAAATAGTCTGCTAAGAATTTTAACCATTTCTTCTATTTATCGTTGGCATTTCAAGAGTTGTTTATCTATCTCTATTGTTGATTACAAAGGCATAATATATAAACAGGATTACTTTCTTCAAATAGGTACCTACCTAAGTACCTATGTAGTGAAGTATGAATTCAGGTAATTTACTTAATATACTTAATATACTTTATCATTTCAGATGACCACTTCAGCGTGGACTCGAACGGAATTATTACAAACAACAAGCAACTTGACGCAGATAATAATAACGCCTATTATGAGTTCGTGGTCACTGCAAAAGATAAAGGCGAACCAGCGAAAACGGGCACCGCCACCGTCAGAGTTTATACAAAAAACAAGAACGACGAAGAACCCAAATTCTCACAACAAGTATACACTCCGAACGTTGACGAAAACGCTGGACCGAACACCTTAGTGACAACAGTTGTTGCGTCCGACAAAGACGGTGACAACGTGAGATTCGGGTTTGTAGGTGGCGGCACCAGCTCTGGCCAGTTCGTCATCGAGGAAATAACTGGCGTCATCCGACTACACAACAAAGCCATATCGCTCGACAGAGATAAGTATGAACTTAACGTCACAGCGTTGGATGACGGCGCGTGCTGTGTTAACGGCGACGCAACGATTCACACTTCAACTGCTGTCGTAGTCGTGTTCATAACGGATGTGAACGACAATAAGCCTATATTTAAAGACTGCCTCACTTACTTCCCGAAAGTCGAGGAAGGCGCTCCGAACGGCAGTCCCGTCATCAAGGTTCACGCCACAGACGAAGATAAAGGTGTCAACGGCCAAGTAAAATATTCAATAGTGCAGCAACCAAACCAAAAGGGCACAAAGTTTACGGTCGACGAAGAAACTGGTGAGGTATCGACGAATAAAGTGTTCGACAGAGAAGGCGATGATGGTAAATTCGTATCAGTGACAGTAAAAGCAACAGATCAAGGGGAACCATCATTGGAAGGCGTGTGTTCGTTTACCGTAGAAATTACAGATGTGAACGACAATCCACCACTATTCGATAGACAAGTAAGTAAAACAAATTCTTGTGCATATTAGTTACAGCACTATTTTGCATGAAATCGCAAGTACTTAGGTTATGTTTGCATGAAGTGCAGCCGTCCATCGTGGATTGTTGACTGTAATTAATGTGTCTTCCAGAAATACGTGGAGAACGTAAAACAGGACGCCAGTATAGGCACGAATATATTGCGAGTGTCCGCATCCGACGAGGATGCCGATAATAATGGCGCCATTGTTTACACACTGAGCGCCCCCTATAATCCCGCCGATATAGAATATTTCGAGATCCAGCCCGAATCGGGTTGGATCGTTCTAAAGAAGCCACTCGACGTAAGTACGCTTTTACATCTATAACAAGACACTCGACGACGTGCGAGTTTGTGATAAGATCGATGAATGAAAGGGAACTTTACTATGAAGTTTGGTGGATGAGTGCTACCTACAGACCTTAGGATTCAATTGGCACGTACTTTAAGTTGATTTAAATGTAAATAGTTCTAAATTGACCGCTGCTGTAAATTGCTGTGAGGAGGGGTAATCCTGGCTGTGAGGAGTAGTTGTCCATGGACCGGCGGAGCGGGCGCCGGGCGGCCGCGCCGCCGGGGGCTTGTTCTTCTTGCAGCACGATTACTTTCAGTTGCCGCCAAAGTCGGCTCCGCACTAAATCTTCGTTAAGATTTATTTCCGCAGCACCATCTTGCATTAACTATCTTACAGATGAATACGACTTGTGTACAATACTTACCCTATGACAGATAATACTGCTGTAAATATATTTCACCGTTAATACCTATGTTTAGTTCTAAAACATGTACAGTTTCTGTAACAGCACTTATGTATATTTCGCACAAACTAGTTTCGAAGTTTATTTTATTGTAATTAATCGATTAAATTGATTTGGGAAGCTTACGCTTTTGAACATACCTATCAGTATTATATGTATGTACATGTTTTGTTACTAATCTCTGATTTTGTTTTGCGGAGCGGTATCGCGCGGGCGGTTCGAACCCGCCCGCCTCGTCACGCTGTTTGTAGACGACTACTCATGGGACTATACCTACATAACCATCTACGATAGTATATCATGATAATGACCAATTTTTTCCAGGGCGGCTGTGTTGTACTAATATAATTGTATAATATTTAATAGTTAATACTCGGGATGGCCAGACTGCTGCAAGGCAGTGTGGCCATCGGGCCAGTTGTGACATATTCCTTCTGTGAAAGGGGCAACGTTCTCGATCCAAAATTGTACAGTTTAACGTAACGTCCATCGTTTGTAATATATTCATTTCAATGAGTGTCGTTTCGTTGTAGTAATTACGAGGTCACCAAACCATTCTTATGACAAACTGACCTCTCCGCCATGTCTTGTATGCAGAGCTGCATGCATTTGCCTGCTTTTCTTTAAGTTATTTTTTTAATTTTTAAGATTAGTTTAGTTTGATTACTGTAAAAAGTAAGTACCATAAGTATAATGTACAGTTTCTCTTTCTTCTTAATGTACAGACGAAACATGTAAAATATGACAAATATTTTTGTTTCCAATTTTTTTCTTGCACCATCTAAAAATTGGCTACGACAGGAATGAGTGATCGCTACCGTAAGTACGACAGAGCCTGTGCGTGGGAGAGGACGACGTGAACGAGAGTAAAGTACTAAATAGTTTATCTGTAACATTCTTCTCTTGTTTTAATTTAGCTTACTGAATGCGAGAGAGATGAGCGTGAGACTTACTTCATCAGTACTCTACAACCAAGTCGGACATCCGCAATGTGAAAGCGAATGATACTTGATTTTATTTTTGTAATTATTTTAATTGTTTATTAGCAACGAGTACGTTATGTGTTTATATTTTAGTTGTGTTATGTTTTATTTCCCCGCTGACCTCTGACCCGTGTATCTGTAGCGGGACAGGTATCGCCTGCGCGTGCGCGCCTCCGACAGAGGCGACCCGCCCTCCTCCGCAGACGTGGACGTTGAATTAGACGTGGTAGACAGGAACAATAAGCCCCCCATCTGGGACATGACCACGTATGGCCCCGTTCACATCAAAGAGAATGTCACAGTGGGTACCGTAGTGACCAGTGTGAAAGCCAGGTTGGTATCAGGCGCAGCGGGCCCCCGGGCCCGCCGCTCCGCAGCTCCTTAACACTACTAACGACGTGGTTTTGTCTGTTTCCATCGACTCTTGCCCCGATAGCGAGAAACGTACAAGTTGGAGGCTATGGCTCAAGACAAGGGCTTCCCGCCCTTGTCCAGAACCGTGGAGGTCCAGATAGACGTAGTGGATCGCGCGAACAATCCCCCCGTGTGGGACCACACGGTGTACGGCCCGATCTACATTCGAGAGAATTTGCCCGTGGGCGCCAAAGTGGTGTCTGTAAAAGCAAGGTGCGTGAGTCACTGTTCCGCACGGGCACCGCACGCAGCCCGCCCGCCCCGCCCCGCCGCCGCCCCGCCCGGCTCTGCAGCTTCCGTTATCACATTACAATGTAGACCAGCAGTCTCAATTGAGGTTCTTGTATTGTAATTCATAATGAAGTTGCGGATGCTTGCGAGCGTGGAAGACACTGCAGTCTTAAGATTTTCTTCCTAGTTTCTTTGATCTTCACTGTCGTATTTATATTTGAGAGTGAAGATGAAGCACTGAGGATCAAAATATTGAGGGTGACTTCTCTTATAAACATCCTATGAGTATAAATTATTCTTATCGGTAAATTTAACTTGTTAACGTAGTACTACTAGTAGACAGAGCTTTTCTAAAGAATGAATCTCACGCCACAGGTATTTCATTCTTTGGAATAGCGTAGCTTGTAGTGGGTACTACTAGTTGTACGAGCGAGGGGCCCATTCGCGAGTACCCCTCGAGTTCGCTTCAGAGATGTCTATTCTCAATGGATGTTTATGGAGAAATTGTCGAGTGTGGCAGTACGCGGGCGTCAAACGTCTACAAATGTCGTTTGCCTCTCACTTGGTGATCTGAATACGATGTCATGTCAAGTTCAGTGCATCGTCACGACACTCGCGGAGTCTTGAATCACCAGCGTGCATTGGAAGGGCTCACTGCTTACGTGGAACGGGGAACACTGTGTTGTTTTGTTCAATTACATTTATTGGGTCACATATATTTAAATAAACCTTTGAAGACGTTCAATCGTTTTGGATAATGTATGTTACACCGTGCCAGCCATGGACCCCTATTACAAATGCAACATTTAAGGCTTCGTTTAGTAAAATTTTGACAGTTCGGAAATAAGTCCAAATTAGTACCTAATTTCACGAAATAAAGCCCTATCAAAAGTAAGTGTTGCATTCGTGAATCAGTCTCGTCAAAACTCAACTCAATATAACTTATATAAACGATTAATCTTTATAAAATGAAATATCCGTGTCCGGCTTACAATGGGCACAGTCTAGCATAAATCAGCCTTTAGTAAAAGGCCCGTTTGTGGATAAATGTCTTTGAACAAACTGTGAGAGGGATCATGGTACTCACGTATTTAAGGAAAATGTGTCTTATTGTATCTGCATGTAGGCTGCGGCATCAGTGCATTATGGGTCATAATATTTTATCTAAAGTTAAATATCTTAATGTTCGGATTCGAGTAGCATGTTGAGAAAGTTCCTTAAATGTTTTAGTCCGTAGATTTGAGTAGGCAGTTTATTTTAACAGTAATTTATTTCGATGAACTGAAATAGTGCTTGCCGATGTTAATGTTTAGTTGGCGTTATTAATTAATTTATTGTAGGTTCTAGTTCATTTACCTATTTAACTTGGGTTCGATTCTGTGATTAAATTTCGAAATATTAAAGGTGATTTAAGTAATATAAAGTAATTGGTAGTAATTTAAGTAATAAAGTTCAAACTTAATGGAATATTTATGATAAATAGGCTTGAGAAATATATTATGCTGACACTGCAAACAATTCGATATCAGATATCTCGAATTATTCATCCAATTCTATTGCTTAACAATTTTCAATTATTATCTAGTTATTGAATTATAATAGAAATTACCAATTATTATTAGGAACGGGGTTTGTAAGCGTAATCTTAATATGTTCGACATTCCTAAAAGTTACATGTAATATGGTTTTTTGCCAATATCATTAAAATGTGTGGGCATTTTCATTTAAATCTGTTTGGGTTTTAACCACATAAAGCAACACCCAAACGCTAAAGTGCAAGTGCCGAAAAACCTTTTCTAATGCTTCGGAATACTGGAAAAAAACTATTAATAGAATTCGTAATTTATATAACAAAATATTCAAAAACATTAAATAATTTGCGTTGCATTGTTCGTTGCGATTGTATCGAAATACGAAAATAAAATGATTTTAAGCTTTTCGGAATGTCGATCATCAAACACGCCCGTACGAACCGACAGGAATTGTCACGAAGTAAGTACCACTCACAAAGATAGGAAAATAAAAATTATTATTTAATATTGGAAAAAAATAATTTGTCGAAATGAATGTGCATCACTCATGTGCCACGGGCCCAGTTACCTAGTTGGTTGCATCGTTAGTTTCATAGTGCATCAATCACACGAGTGCTGCCGATGGCAAGTTCACACCTCTATTGTCTATCTGTTCGTCCTAAACTACACATTTCAAACTCACAATGTATTACGTGGAGACGAAACCATTACTAACTCACCTTACTAACGTTAACGAAATTACGTTGCTAAATTTGGGATCGCCACGGATTCAATACGAAGGTACCTGCAATCGTTACAATGGTTCTGGAAGTACCATTCTTAGTTCGTCTTTTGGGTTTACAAAACAGTAACAGTGTGCTATATCTGCTAAAATAACAAAATATAGTTAAGTATTATTAAAGTTAGTTTTCTAATTTGATTGTTACCCATGGAGGAATTAATGTACTTAATAATTCCATGTTTTTACCACACGAAGTGGGAGGACAGAAGTAACGACACCTTTTGACATTTTAAACTGATATGCTAAAGTGATCTTCTATACAAATAAATAAAATTGGACTGTCTGTTTGTAATATCAAAATAACACCTTTTCACTAAATGCATATGAAAATACATACGACACCTATAGCAAACACGCGATTAAAAATGTCTGTCTGTCTGTCTGTATGTTTGTTCCGGGGAATATCCGAAACTACTGGACCGATTTTGACGGGACTTTCGCTGGCAGATAGCTGATGTTATAAGGAGTATCTTAGGCTACTTTTATTTTAGAAAAACAATAAGGGTTCCGCTTAAAAAAATAAAAACACATGAAATCAAAGAGTATCTCCGAAACGGGTGGACCGATTTTGACGGGACTTTCACTGGTAGATAGCTGATGTTATAAGCAGTAACTTACGCTACTTTAATTTAGAAAAACAAAATTTAAAAAAATGGGTCCCGTCGCGCGGGCTCAGAACGCGGGAGCGGGCTTTTTTGTTAAGTTAAATTCCACGCAGACGAAGTCGCGGGCTCAGCTAGTAACATAATAATTATTTAGATAAATAAGTAGTTCGCGTGACGTAATTTTTTGATTCTGTAACGATTCGCACATTCCCTCGAGGCATTGTTCCTTTCTAAAAGCTGTATTTTAACAACCTACTCCGTGACGGTCTCAAATAAGCAGCTTAGTAGGTATTCATTAATTTTGATGGAATTCAGTTACAGTTTGGTAATGATCATTGATAATGGTGTTGACTATTTCTTTTTTAATATTTTAAAGTCTGCCAAAAAGCCTGCGAGGTCACTGAGGTCGCTGAGGCTAAGCAGTGTCTAGCCTATTGATGCTTGCAATACCAAAGGCATTGCTCACACGTTGCCGACCTAAAGAGTGGGATGGAGATATTGATAGTTGTAGTGAATAACCGTACAACGTATATTTACTGCCTGTAAATGCCTTGATATTGATTAACGGAGAAGAATTATAGCGCCTATAAAAATATTGTTGAGTGGATTTTTAAGTTTATGACGTCATAACCTGCTCCCTTTGAAGGTAGCCTTTAGAGGAGTCTAAACGATTTTACTTCTCGGAGCAAGTACTGTAAGTGTACATTAAATGTTTAAAATCCTAATTTAATTGGACTGTGGTTGAAGCAGGACTTAGGATTTCATCTAGGCTCTAGGCCATATAAAGTTTGATTTTACAAGTTCACTACCTCACATCTTATTGCAAAATAATTGAAATTTTAATTGACTTAACTTCGGTAGTAAAAATATTAATAAGTACTTATAAAGATAAATACTTAGTTATTGAACGCTATCGTGTCTGGGTTTTCTTATAATATGCATTGGTATTGCAACACCCAGCTGTTATCGAATAACCTCGGTAAGTATATCATTACCAAACTGTGAGTGAATTACCTACTTGAGTTAATATTCTCCATTCGTTTCCAATTATCTCATTTATTTTCGCATCGAAATAATTAAAGCGATAGAAAGTAGACACATGTTGTTAATGTCCCCTAATAAAGTTCAATTTACGCTGCTGTTTAGTTCAATAATGACGCTAATTCTGTTATACATACACTAAATATATTGCTCTCCTTTTCAATATCAAACTATTTAAGCAAGACACAAGTATTGGGACTGTGTAGACAACATAATTAGCGTTATTCATTTGCAGTTCTATGTTGTCATGTGTCTGTAGACGTTTCAGTTGTTTTAGATTAGTTTTAATTAAATGTGTGTGTTGTAATGTATCGTTATGTTTTCAGTTCGGGTATCGAGAACAATCCAACGGTGTTTTACCGACTGATGCCTGGCTCCACCGCCCAAACCAACAAATTCCACACTTTCTATTTGCAACAAAGGGCGGATAACGGATTCACTTGGGCGGATATAAAAGTTAATCATCCCCTCGACTATGAGAGCATCAAGGAATATAATCTAACGATCCGAGTTGAGGTACTAACGACAGTACATTATTTATGTATTGAATTATGATAGATACATGTTTCATTCATATTTGAAGCGGTACCGGGCTGTCCCAAGACAAAAAAAATCTGACAAAAATAATCTTAATTTTATCTACGTAAAGCCACTTTATACATATAATTAAGAACTATTTCTTTTGATTAAATGTATAGTCGTTACGTGAATATAAGCCGGTATTCCGGATCATCGTCCTATTGATCTGTGTCCGTGTTCTGGATAATTTTCCAATCGATTCGTGTACGTGCGGTTGATATGCTGCGAGTATAATGTTGAGTTATGCTAACATAAAACGAATTTATGTGTTGTGAAATCATGTTAATTGGTTATTGGATGGCCGGAATTGGAATTTAATACGATAAAATCTACCAAATAAGTGTTTATTTCCATGATGATATCAGCAATACTTACTTCCAGCGATTGCATCGTGATTGTGAATGTTTATAATACCAAAATATTTTTTGACATTCTGGATGTTTAAAAAAATTAAACGATACCTTTTTAAATCATATATTAGTTAGACATCCTGGAATTACCAGTCCCATTAACAAAATAAGATCAAGTACTTACTTAAGTAGGTAATAAAATAAGATTTAGCGTGTAGCCTAATTTCAATCAGCTTTATTCACACTATCCTACTAATATTATAAATGTGAAAGTTTGTGAGTGTGGATGTATGTATGTATGTATGTATGTATGTTTGTTTGTTACTCCTTCACGCAAAAACTACTGAACGGATTTGGATGAAATTTGGAACAAATATAGTTTATAACCGGGATTAACATATAGGATACTTTTTATCGCGATAATCCCGAAATTTTTGTTACGTTAAATACTACGCGGACGAAGTCCGTGGGCACAGCTAGTTAATCATAAAATTACCGTTACCTACTAGTTGTTACATTAGTTTATGCCCTACGAGGTCCACAGCTTAGGAAAAATGTGTCAGAAAATACGTGCACCTAATCCATCTATTTGATACAGAACAACGGAGCTCAACAATTGGCGTCAGAAGCGACAGTGTACATCATGCTTGAAGACGTCAACGACGAGATCCCGCTGTTCACCGAGCGGGAACAGGAGACCGTGCTGGAGGGAGAGCCCATAGGGACGAAGGTCACGCAGGTCAACGCAATAGACAAGGATGGAACGTTTCCTAACAATCAGGTTAGAATTATTTATAGATACCTATAGGTACCTAATTTGATCTTTCGGCAGGCGGAAAAAAGGTCCAATGAGAGTAACAGCCGTATTCACAAACAATAACCATTAGGTAAGGTATCTACACTATAGAATGTTTGACATTTCTCAAATGCGTCTCTGCGTTCTCGCGCACTGTGAGACCACATAATGTTCGTGAATATATGGGGTACGCTTGTTTCAGCGAATCGCAAACATTGTTGAGGTCATAGACCTTTCTTCCGTCTGCTGTAAAAACCCACTTTTGTAGATAAATTTTAGAATTTCTTAAAGCGCCAAATATCGTGCATTTTTAAATAAAAACGTATCTGTATTGATTTTAATACTAGTATGTTTCTTATAAACCGCACAATAAATAAATAAATATTGCCAGACGAACACACCGACTGTATGGTTATGGTTCCAAACTAAGCAATGCTTGTACTATGGGTACCGTACAATGGACTAAGGTCGATCCCAGTGACAATCAGACAAGGGCAAATTGCGAATTAAGGCCATTTCCAAAATTTACCCTGACGGGAATCGAACCCGCAACCGGTGCAGTAAGCAAATACAAAGAACTAAAACTTGTGAAACCTTATACGCCCAACATAATAACCACATAGATAGCGTGTATAATTGTTCTATATCTAAATCTATGTATTCTACATATATCTAACTTATAGATAACTAGCGACCCGCCCCGGCTTCGCACGGCTTTCTCTACTATTTCCAAATTTAATTAGAATGTATTATAAATATAAACCTTCCTCTCGAATCACTCTATCTATTAAAAATACCGCAACAAAATCCGTTGCGTAGTTTTAAAGATCTAAGCATACATAGGGACATACAGACAGCCGGAAGCGACTTTGTTTTATACTATGTATTGAAGAAGGGTAGGTACCAAAGGAAACATAAAAAATAAAAACACTTGAAATGCCCCGTAAGCTTCGACATAACAGTTTTCCAATACCTTAATAGCGGACATTATATTCTATTTAACGGTCACTAAAATAAATAATTAGGTATTGTAACTACCATTTTACAGTTACTACTTACTTATAACTTCTGAATTGAAGCCACTAAAACAGGCGGATTTAACTACGTACTAACCTCCTAAATCTCTTTGATGAGCTTAGTTGTAAGTGCTTATTTTAGTATTAGTAAAATATGAGATACGTTTATAAAGGTTAGTAGCGACCTAAGTAGAAATCAATTTGTTCACTTAATCGGTTTATGAGCGTTCCCGTTGCTTAGTTCCTTACCACCTACAACATAAAGTATATAATATATTATGTATGGTGGAATTACGTTCCCAACAAAGCTTCCTATGATTTTCTGAAGTAAATCCCTATAAATTTTATACAAGCTGTGTTGATTATGAAGTTCGGCTATGGAATTATATTTGTAGTAGTTATCATTTTATCTTTAAAATTCATGATACCTTTAAAGGCGATTTTGCGCACATTTTTTATCAATTCTGTTTTTTTTGTATATAAATTTATAGCATCTCCTTTAACTAAAGTCGCATAAAATGTAAGACTTTGCAAGGGTGCCCTAATAGTTACCGTGGGTACCTAACAGAGTAGATTTTTTTTATTTCAACTGGTAGAGAATAATCAAGTTATTAAAGAAACGAAATTGCGGACCGAGGCTTCCAATATCCTACTTACCATAGATTAAATGGTTCGTATGTCTCATAAAATATTTGTGGACCTTTTTGCCCTACTAGGAACGATAAAGCGGGGGTTTTACTGGAATCTTTATTACCAAATGAACTATGTAAATCAAGTGGTACACGTTTAGGGTTACCAGATTAAATAATAAGATTTCCTGGAAATGTCCCTGACAGTAAATTCAGCTCTCGCCAGTAAGTATATTTTAACTAAAGGCCGAAATCGGACGAATACGTAATCAGCTGTTTGTGAGAAAGTATATAGGTGTATACTTAAGATCAATTAATATCAAAGAAAAAAAACAAAGGAAAAAGGAATTAAAATACTGCATAAATAAAATAAATAAATAATTATAATTGCATAAGTTGATAAAAAATGCTATGCAATAGCTTTACCGCGGCAGTCTCCGAGTGCCACACGACTTTTTTTTCTAATTTTTGCTTTTATTCAAAAAATCTCTAAAGATTATTGTTTTTTCCCGTTACCCAGACAGAGGGCCAGACTTCCGGACATGGCAGGAAAATTCCTGTCGACCTGTTAAGGTGAAGGCGCCTGTCTAGCCCGCGAAATTCAAAACTTTCGAGTATTTTATAGTTTATCCAAAATCTGAAAATATTTAAGATAACATTTTGTGATTTGCGACAAATACAGTATGCAGTGCGTTTATTAATACATTTATTTTACTCTAAATATTATCACGGTGGATATGATACTAGTCAATCACTAAATACAAAAATTGCCAGATTATCTGGTTAGCTGTCGTTCTTGAAATGTTTTAGAGTAGGTTGGATATATTAATAAATGCACTGCACACGGTCTTTGTCGCGAATTACAAAATGTGCCTTTTATTATTGTCAGATTTTGAAAAAAATCTAAAAAACCTCGAAAAATTTGAACTCTGGGGCTGGATGGGCGCTTTAGCCTTAACCCTACCCCGGTTATAACAACGAACGTAGTCGGAAGTCACGCTCCACTTTCATACAATTTATCCATGTTGATGGCTCCTCGAAGATAAATCTCCCTTGTCATCATCAATCGATTGATAGTACGCCAGACTTTATGACAGGAGTCAGGGTCGCATAGATAAAATTATGTATCATGTCTCATGAATCTTATATTCAACTGAGATTATTACTTGCTGATCTGAGAAGGAAATCTGTGAGGAAACCTGCACGTCTTACGGAAGACGCGAAGTTTGCCGTCCTTCACTGGGCCAGCGTGGTGGACTATGGCCCAAACTCCCTCGCATTTAGGGGGAATGTGCTCGGTATCCTACTAATATTATATATGTCAAAGTTTGTGAGTGTGGATGTATGTATGTATGTATGTATGTTTGTTACTCCTTCACGCAAAAACTACTGAACGGATTTGAATGAAATTTGGAACACAGATAGTTTATAACCGGGATTAACATATAGGATACTTTTTATCCCGATAATCCCGAAATTTTTGTTACGTTAAATACTACGCGGACGAAGTCCGTGGGCACAGCTAGTAATAAATAATAATAATAAATATCGCCAGATTGACACACCAACTGTATGGTCCGAAACTAACCAAAGCTTGTACTATGGGTACCGTACAATGGACTGAGAGCAATCCCAGTGACACCCAGCCCTGGGCAAATTATGAAAAAGTAATTTCCGAAATTTTCACCGACCCGCAACCACCTGGTGTACTGAGACGAGCAGCCTCCGCTCAACCCTCTGCGCCAATGGCAATTGACTCGCTCCTGTCGTTCCCTATTACATTTGGATCAAAATTCCATAATTTGAGAAATTGCATAGCCTCTATTTATCCCACACCAAAGTTATCCTTGCCACAGTCAGTAAGAGAACTGAAGCATCGCGCAAGTCGCTGTTAGGAAAGAACGTATGGACATTATGGGTATCCATTCACTGGGAGGGCTGGCTAGGCTAGCTAGCCCGCATGCTTCGAGCAATAGGATCGCTTCATTTTCCACACCTCATTAAAATAAGGTGTTCTTATTGATCGAAGCGAGCGGGCTAGGCTAGCCAAGCCAGCCGACTCTGCTCAAGCGGACGGGTACCCTAAGGGGATTGCATACTGTCCACAAATAATAATCCAACTTTTTTAACATTGTCTATTAAACAAACAGTCAACCAAATTCATAGTATTCGTACAGCTGTAAATTTCTCGTGTAAACTTGCAATTTTAATTAATATGCGCTAACACGCGCAGGTACGGCTGGTCAGCGCGATGTGTGTGTGTGTGTATTTTTGTGCAAATATGAAACTGTTGCAATTTACTGTGCCTATAATTTGCGCGAGCATCCAGGAATAAAAATGCAATTTTAACGGTTCTGATTGTGTTTCGGATTGGTGCGCAATTCTGAATAATTAAAAAGGTACAGTGCTTTCGTTCTAGTTTATGGGCACACAATGTTAGGAGTAGGTACGTAGTTCCTGGTTTTATTTTATTGCTAGCTGAGCCCGCGACTTCGTCCGCGTGGGATTTAACTTAACAAAAAAGTCAGCTCCCGCGTTCTAAGCCCGCGCGACAGGACCCATTTTTTATTTATTTTTTCTAAAATAAAAGTCGCCTAAGTTAGTGCTTATAACAACAACTATCTACCAGTGAAAGTCCCGTCAAAATCGGTCCAGCCGTTTCGGAGATACTCTTTGATTACATGTGTTTTTATTTTTTTACGCGGAACCCTAATTGTTTTTCTAAGATTAAAGTAGCCTAAGTTACTTCTTATAACATCAGCTATCTGCCAGTGAAAGTCCCGTCAACATCGGTCCAGCCGTTTCGGAGATTACCCGGAACAAACACACACACAGACAGACAGACAGACAGACAATTTTTTTTTAAATCGGGTTTTTGTTATAGGTGTCGTATTTACTTTCATATGCATTTAGTGAAAAGGTATTATTTTGATATTACAAACAGAAACTCCAATTTTATTTATTTGTATAGATTTTCTACTAAAGGTTTAGTAATTACTGCAAAGATTTATGGAAAGCCTCGTATTCATAAATTATTTGCTGTAATTACAAAACGCTTAGTAGTGGCTTGGAACTACAAAAATTATTTGTTGTCATAATACATAGCTTAACAACGCTTACCTACCTGCGGCCAACCGCTCAGTGTATTACTTATTACTGCCTTATTTTAACATTGTTTGAACATTTCAAATTAACATTCTTCATTGAAATGTTTTACAATGTTAAAATAACGCAGTATTAAAGTATGGGTACGGTTTGGATAAATATATTGTTATAATTACTTAAGTACTTATACGTAATTATTTTACGGTGCCTTTCGAGACTTTGCATATGTGCTATTTTTAACCCCCGACGAAAAACGAGGGGTGTTATAAGTTTAACATGTGTATCTGTGTGTCTGTGTATCTGTGTATCTGTGTATCTGTGTATCTGTGTATCTGTGTATCTGTGTATCTGTGTGTCTGTCTGTGGCAACGTAGCGCCCAAGCTGATGAACCGATTTCAATTTAGTTTAATTTGTTAGATAGGTATTCTGATCGAGAGTGTTCTTAGCTATGTTTCATAAAAATCGGTTCAGCCGTTTGAAGATCATCAGCTCTTTTGTAGGTAAAAAAGCCACATTCTAGGCCAAAACCAACTTCCACGGCTCGAATCCATTCAAAATTTGAGATGATTGGATTTAGATTTATTATATTTTTAAATGATCGTAATAGTCTGAACTGGCTTTTTACAATATTATAAATTTGAAAAGATTCCCTGTTTCTGGAAAAAAGTATATTTTATCAATTTTTATAATGAGATTTGTGTATGAACTAAAGACGTTCCATAAGTCACGTTTCAAATGATGGATACGCGCATGCGTTAAATTTTGTTAATGGTCATGGAATATTACGCTATAATAATTCTAGAGGGCGCTGTTCCGCCATTGCGAAAAAATATAAAAGAACAAATATAATTTAAAATAAATTTAGCGTTGGGCTGCTCCCGTCCACCTCAACCAGAGTTATTACATCAAATTGAATCATAATTGATATGATAATATTTTACTATGAATGAAACCTCCGTGGCATCAATATTAAGATTCGTTGTTTATTCTAATGTCATAACAAAATAATGTCTCATACTTTTACACAGATTTCCTGTTGATTATTGTATACATTTGATGAAAAGGTCGTCGCATCGGGGGTTTTTAAATTTTCAATTTAGAGTTATTATCTACATACTCTACTTTTTATTTTATATATCTATTTTATTTTATCTACTGTTGGTTTATAACATATATGAATTATTAGGTAGATACAACTTGTCAGCTTATAATTTAACAAGGAAGTAGAAGCCTATTTATATATAATATATAAGTACTTATGTAGGTAGGTATATGTTGTGCTGTATTTGTGTTGACCACATACCTAGACACATATAGGTAACTGACGTTTACCTGCGGCCTATGTGGATCTTGAATATAGAAATGAGATTTTACTAGCGGCGCGCTCCGGCTTCGCACGGTTACATTACGGTTACATTATTGAAGTTTTAGTAAGGATCCTTTTTTTTTTTGCGAATATAATATAGCCTGTGCCACCCGGGGATAGTGTACCTTCCCAACAGTGAAAGATCAACAAATCGGTTCAGTAGTGTCGGATTAAATGCAAAAACAAACAAACAATCAAATCTTTCCTCTTTATAATATTAGTATAGATTAAATAACAGTACCCACCTACAATAAAAATCATAAAGTTCTGTCAAAAACTGTAGAAATTATGGCAGCCTGAGCCGAAAGGACGGACGGGGTTGATGATCTTATAAGGGTTCTTCGTAGGGACTACGGAACCTTAAAAACGAACTTTCGCGTAGTATAAATATTAATAAGGATGTAAAATAATCTCGAAGTGAACAAAATTACGACAGCTAAACGCTAAAGTCGAGTCTTAAAAACATTTTAAGCTTTGGTTCGAAAAATGGAGTAATACTTACAGCCACCATCTGGCCCACATTGCTTGTTCTCTTCAGGAAAATATTCCTAGAGGCACATTAATGCAAGCGTCCAGAACTTATAACAATTTCCGTTATTAGAATCGCTAATTGGCTTGAAGGTATTATTCCCAAGTTTTCAGCGGAGTTTACGTAGACGTTTCATCTTTCAGTAACTGGCGTAGACCACCTGTTTGGATTTGAGGCAATGGCAAGGTTTACTTAAGCTTCAACATTAGGTGCAGACGCGGGAATTTCATCGCTCGCTCCGTATCACCAACTAGTGGGAACCTTTAAGAGCTCTTGCATATTAAAGTTTTCGTCGAAAAGACGAAAATAGTTTGCGTGCTTGGGATATTAAAATTATTATTACAAAGTACATAGTGGCGAACATTATTGTGTTATGAATTATATGCTTGAAATAGTTATTGAAGCGAAGCTTCTTTACGGACGTTTGGGGCGCTCGCTGCCCGGGCACTAAAACCGTGTAAAGCGTTACGCGTTACGCGTTACACGTAACGCGTAACGCGTATTTTTATGTTACACTCTGCCTACCCTGTTTCAAAACCCTATGCACGCCACTTATAATATATCTAATATCTACTGCAAAGCTTCGCTTCTTTCGGGCGTCTCTAGACGGCACTGATTTTTTTATTTTAGGAAGCTGCCAAACTAACGTCTCGCAATTGAAAAGTCTAGTTTAATTTAATTTTAGAAATTGTGTGACATACGTCACCCAAACTCTAACTTGTATAAATTATGGTATTATTTTCATAATGCTCGATATTTTGCTTGTAAATACTAAATATAATCTACGTGTCTACTATAAAAAAAAGGATGGGTTACTTCCCAATAGCTGACCTTTAATTTAATTAATCGCTAATCCAGCTGTAACAATTGACAGAAAATATTTAAACCGTTAGATAATATTTTTTGTGATGGTTATGTCGCAGCCAACTAGCTTAATTCGCCGTTCAATTAACAGCCTAGGCACTTTACTAAGCAGCGCCGTTCAACTAGTGGCCTGAATGATATTCAGCCATTTGATCAAACAGCTAGGCAAATGACTTGGATCGATGACGTTTATTTACTTGCCTAGCTGTTTAATTACCTGCCTAGCCTGTTCATTCCAATTTAGTTCTACTTTCTGCCACCTAGCGCGCTACTCACCAAACTGTCAATGTATCTATATTCTATATTCTCTTTGGTCAATATAGCGTCGGAAAAAAACAACTTTGATGGAATTTTTTTATTAGGTACTTAGGTATTTTACGAAATTTTATATATCCACCGAATCTACTTGCCGGGTGGGATTTCTGTGGGGTCATAAAAAACCCCTAACCTAAACCCATCCAGGTCGTTTTGCTTGGCTAGTATTTTGAAAAAGTTTTGTAGTACTTAAATGTCAACCAGTTGCCTAAGCATTAGCCAGCCAGTTTATTAAATGTTGTAACAGACGATACGGCTGAATATCATTTAGACCGTTAGTTGAACGGCGCTGTTTAGTAAAGTGCCTAGGCTGTTAATTGAACGGCGAATTAAGCTAGTTGGCTGCGACAGTTACATCATCTGCTTGCATTAGCATTCTCTAAGGCGCCATACAAGATATCCTCGTTTCGGTAGAAATATCACATGCGTCATTAGGGATAAGTACCCAAAGTTAGTATCGTCTGTTTTGTACAATAGTTCGACGGTACCTATGTTCTGCACATAATGACTCGCTTAGCAGTTAGTTCTGCTTCAAAGAGATGCCGCTTGCTCTAAACCTATCTATTATTTAAACTGATACGATTCCCCTCTCGTCAATCCTTTGTCGATTCGTGATGTTTGTTTTATCTCAACAACAGATGAATTCACCTGCGGAACCATCTGCTGTTTGCTAGAAACAAATAATGCTATGCAATTCAACAACAATAGGAAACAATGTAAAACATTATTTTATCAGTTAGCCACTAAGAGTATGGAGAAGAATAGAGAGAGCGATGGAAATCGAAACAAATCTATATATCTAGACTCTTTACCCATATAAGAACGCGTGTTAAGTTAAAAAAGGACGCCTGTATAGTTCACAACTCGTTGTTTTGGAAGGTTGTAGCCTGTTTGCTAAACCATAGACAATTTTAGTGTTGTCCATACAGAGATACATTATTTATCGACATTTTGTCTATGACGTTCAAAAAATAAAAGGTCATAGCGAAACCTCCCAATTTCCATTGATCTCCCACCCACAATGATAATTATCTGGCCAGGGTTTAATGTAAAACAAAGATAAAATTACATCAGTGAATTACAAATTTACTTCAATTTAAAACACACATTACATACAGGTAATCAGTGTACATCTTATATAGCAGTAATAATAAAGATTTTGATGTCATCATCAGTTTATCGTGTATTTCTTTTGTTTTTGAGATCAATGACGGCCTAATAATGACAAATTAAACGACACAAAAACAAAACTAAAAGTTTAATCTTCAAGTGATTGTCGTACATGCATAAACTTTGAATGACTTGACGACCACTTGGCGCAGGGGTTCAAGCGTAAGCCACTCAGCTCACTGTACCGAGTGGTAGCGGGTTCGATTCCCGTCGGGGTAAATTTTGGAAATGGCCTTTTTGTAATTTGGGTGTCACTGGGATCGCCCCCGGTCCATAAGAAAAGTATAGCATTATTTTTATTAAATTATTTCGAAGGATAACTACACATATAACGAAGATAACTACACTGTATCGACTAAGCATGTTTATTTACCTCATGGAACATATCTGATTCAGGAAATAAAGTTGGGATAGCATCTGGTTTTAGTTTACGCCATTTGTTTTTTAAATTGTGGAAGCCTGCTTCCACAATTTACAAAATTGGCGTTTGGAAAAAAAACGAGCATAACCTGCTTGTTTTTTAAAATCTGACTCCTCCTGGAATAATATTCTGCCAATTCAACATCTTATCCTTAAGTATTCTGAGAATAGGGTAATTATAGTAAAATAATTGTAGGTTAACTATTTTAAACTATTTTGGTATACTTAACCGTAATATTGAGCAATTAAAATTTTATGTAAGTATTTACTCTACGATATCGACATTAATTATTATCGTGAGTAATTGTTTACATCGATAAAATGCGCATCACTATAATAACATCAAAACATTTTTATAACCTCTAAAGGTTAACTAATAAATATCGAAATATCTAAAAATACAGCGTATTACAACAAAATGCATTAAATTACTTCGATGGCAAATTAACGTTATATGATCTCATTAAATTGTCAAGCTATATCACCGGTACTTTTAGGATAAAATAATGAAATTGTCTTACCGACGAAAACTTATATGTTCACCAATATTTCTCATCCGACCCGTATGGGATCGACACCCTGGCACAACACAAGACATAGTATTGTTATAAAGCATTAGAATCAGTGTTTTTACTTTGATTTATTATAAACTAGCACTTTTTTCCATAAAATACGGCGCCGACTCCAAAATTTTTCATACGTTGTACTATAAGACAAAACTTAATAGCCAGTCTATCATTTCTAAGCTGTAAACATATGTTGACTTTTTAATTTTGTAGTATTAAAGACATCCAAGATATCCACTTGACGTTTTATATGTGGCTTCACTCGAAAATGGGGAGACGTATCGACCACTATCTGTCTCTTTCTATCTAATCACCATATCCTAAATAAAAAAACAGGCCAAATATTCAATTGTTACTACAACTTTTCGAGACTCTCTCTGTGTACTCTGTGGTTAGCCACCCGTAGCGCCCTTCCAACCATTTTTATGCCCAAAATAATTTTGAATACAACGTTCTCGTTTCGCCCATTTATTTTTTTCGTTTCATATCATTTTCGCCGGTTTTCCGTGAATAAAAGCTAGGGAATCTAATTGGACACGTGTCAGATATAGCGGCGGGCTCACCCCAACGAATTCTATATTTTGACGACTGTCACTTTTATACCAAATTTCATGGCTCCTGGCGTCCTCATGTGCCTGATTTACAGATTTTTCCCGCAATAATTTTGGTTTAGCGCTTTGATGTAGGTACCTACTTCAAACATATTTGACAAGAAGTCACGTTTCTATACAATATGGACGCTTCATATTAATGTTCAGAGTTGAAAAGTAATATTTCTTCGAGGATTTATAAATAGAGTTCCGTTTAATGTGTCGTCGTCAGCACCCACTTCCAACGTGACCTACAAACATGACATGACAGCGTTTCTTTTACAACAGCCAAGAAAGGATTTTTGAGATTCGGCCAACATGTTTTATGAACGGTTCGCTAGTTTTGTCTATAAAAGTAAACAAAGCACCCGGACATCTTAGGGCATGAGGAAAGGTTTTACGGCTCTTATGAATAAATCAAACTTTTTAGGTTTACTACTACATCGTGGATTCACCGCGCAACGAAGGCAAGGACTTCTTCGAGATCAGCATGCAGACGGGGGAGATCTTCACGAAGGTGGTGTTCGACAGAGAGAAGCAGGGAGCGTACGCGCTGGAGGTGGAGGCGCGGGACGGGGCTCCCTCGGCTCGGCCTAACTCAGACAACCAGCCTAACTCAGGTACGTTCCCTACTTGTTTTATTTTAATCTGAGTAAGATTTAATTAATTTTGTAATATTAAATAACGTTTTAGCACTTTTAGCGTTAATAGTTTTACCTCCTAACATAATACAAAGAATATTCAGCAACATTTATTATATTGAAAAGAGTATATTCTGAATTTCATTGAATTCCATTGAATTGAACCTTTTTTTATTAGCCTGCAATGCTGTCCCACTCCTGGGCAAAGGCCTTCGCTTTTACCTTCCACGCTGCTCTGTCCAGGGCAATTTCCAGCCACGTCTTTCCCGAAAAGGTGTCTAAGTCAACTCGCCACCGTCTTCTTGGTCGCATTGAACCACAACATTGTTTTTTTTTTTTCAAATTATTCGAACGTATTTTTATTAGGTATTTGGTATAGGTGCCTAAAGCGCCCTAGTCTCATAATTCTACGATACTAAATTGTACGTCAGTACTCCGTCACTAACATCGTATCTCTTCGTGTTTCTGAACATTTGATTTGGCTGCGGCTAACCGGAGTCTCAAAGGCGAGCCTGTCAATACCGTCCATTCAGTTTCTGGAGGGTGCCTTTGTGCGGTATACCCCCGAAGATTTACACGGGCATGACTCTCAAATGAAGCAGAAATGTTTGAATCCCTCCGAAATTTAGGTGAAAGGTTGTCGGTATGTTGCCTTATAAAATTTATATAAGGTGCGGTCAATAACATAGAATAATATATGTACGTAGGCATTTACAGGTTTATGGTTGCGACTGCGATACACGGATTTAAACCTATACAGGGTCACTCTGGTAAGGTAGCAAAATTTATCAATTCTGAACCGCCGGTGTGTTCCGCGAAATTAAGTAGTTTTCGACATACAAATTTTCAATTTTGTGGTTTTTTTTTAACAAGTACCCAAAAGAAAAAAACATATTTTATTTACGGAGCTTTATTTAAATTAAAATTAATTGTGCACACTATAACAAAGCCGTATTAGTCATATAATATCTTAAATAATGATCAGTTAAAAGTCATGACTGTAAATAACAAAAGTAAATTAGCGGTATTTCTTTCATCTTGCTCCTCTACCAAAACTACGCCTAATTACCTGTACTGTAACCCTATATTTTATTACCTACTAGCTGAGCCCGCGACTTCGCCCGCGTGGAATTTAACTTAACAATAAAGCCCGGTCCCGCGTTCTGAGCCCGCGCGACAGGACCCATTTTTTTAATTTTGTTTTTCTAAAATAAAAGTAGCCTCACTTACTACGTATAACATCAGCTATCTAACAGTGAAAGTCCCGTCGAAATCGGTCCAGCCGTTTCGGAGATTACCCGGAACAAACACACAGACAGACAGACAGACAGACAAAAATTTTTTAATTCGCATTTTTGCTATAGGTATCGTATGTACTTTCATATGCATTTAGTGAAAAGGTGTTATTTTGATATTACAAACAGACACTCCAATTTTATTTATTTGTATAGATGTATAGATGACTGCTATACAATAAATGTGTTATTATTATGTTAGTACTTACTTACCACCTATAATGGTATATAGACCTAGGTCTGCCTGGTATGTACGTACCTTAATTTAAAATGGATCCCTAAAGTTTTTAAAACTAAACGTCTACATAAGTTATTTTATTCTCTAAGCGAGTTAGAAAAACGTGCTGGTAGTGTGTCGGCGGCTGAAGGAATCGTTCAATTCATGTGCGCAGATGTAGGGTCGGGACGGGCGGAGGGGCCTGTCCTCGGGCTAATCACAACCGCGACCCGCATTTAAATGTCTGTTTCTCTCTTGTAAATATACTTACGTAACGTTGAAAGTAACGTCGTTTATTCAGAGGCCGTAGTGTTGTATCGGTACTCGTATCGTACCCTTTTCTTTGCGTGTTGACACGGGGATCTCATATTTCACGTAACCCGCCGCGACTGTAGTAGTGTCGGGGAATTGATTGTACGGCGTAGACACGTGTGACACTATAAATTGTCCATTTTCGACGTACTCCCTCTATTAGTTAAGCAGGGCGGCGGCGCGATGTCGTATCGCGTCATCGTAAATCAAGCGGCGGAATAATCAGACGACGCCCCGGGCCTTAATCCGTTTAAGCTGCTCGTCCCTATCTCTGTCTCACGTGCACAATAGCTAGCTTTAGGTCCTAACGCTCTCGGTACATAGTATCCGTAATAGAATCCATGCGATGCAATAAATGTTAAAGTAACCGGTTTCCAATGGTACAATGTCGTCTTTGTTCGTGGAGAATGCTAATTCCGTTCAGTATTTATGTTCAATAAAATGGTGGTATGGTAATGCTGAAATATGAGATGGGTATCATCATTATTATGGTATATTGGCTTGAGGCGTCAATAACCTAGTGGTTAGAGGGTCCGCCCTCGTAGCTGAGAGGTTCCGGGTTCGATCCCCATCCTGGCCATTAAACTATTGACGTGAGCCCACTCCTAACACAAGCATTAGGTTAGCTGGAGGGTCTAACGGGATACTAGTACTGTGATGAATTCATATTGCTAGTAAGAAATCTAAAAAAAAAATCAGTGCCGTTGAGGGACGCCCGAAAGAAGGGAAGCTTTATAGTACGAGAAAGCGTAGGGCGTCGCAGCTGCTCCCTATATATATGTCGTGTAACGCTACTGACGTCATCGTGTAACGTTACTGACGCTTAGCACGGATGGAGTGGCCGCGCGGCGAGCGACTCGTAAGTGCGTATAGAAGCTTCTCTTAAAAAAAAAACTTATGATCTATGCGTAGGCATGTTAGGTTGGATTCTCGTCGGAATTGTGTCTGCGGGCCACGTACCAATTTCAGCATATTGCAGCTGGTGGTGTGTGGCGTGGCGATGTAGCGCGGTATTTGAGCGCGCGCGATACGCATATTGATCAGGCCTCCCCACGTTGAATCGACTGCTACTCGAGATTATTTTTTTAGTTGAGTAAGATAATTTGGCCCAATTAGTAGCGAGCAGTTTTATGATCTCATATTATTTATTCTACATATTTATAAGTAATGCAACTATTTATTTATACAAAATATAAAAGTAGAGGCATTGATTCTCATACCTCTAATAGGTTGTGGATGAATATACATTTTTAAAATAGACAATGAAGGAAGCAAACAAGTATATGCATAAAAAATCCCGCATAGCAATTTTTGTACGTCCGTTAAATGCGCCAAAGTTTGTATCCATAATTCTTCATATCCATAGATAGCTCCGGCATATTTTTATTAATGTGTTCGAGCGTTATCTCCGTAATTTACGACAGTCGAATTGTAAAACACTGTGTTTGATATCCTTAAATATTAAGTAGAAATATATTGTTTTTGAAAAAATAATAAACAAAGCAAAAGCCGTCTACCAACCCCTCTTTAGTTTCATTTTCAAAATAGCCACGAATATATTTCAAGTTTGGAAAGTTCACTTCACAGAACAGGTATCGGGGCTCCTTAGTAGTCTAGTAGTTACAATATAATAATAATTACTTATGTAGGTATTTAGTCGGATTCGAGCCGTGCGCGAATAATTAATCATGTACAGCACTCGTATCAATCAACACCAGCTACTCTGCATAGCGATCCTGATCTCATTAATATGCAATGCGTGATAATCATCTTATAACTTATTAATTACCATATCTTAGTGGGTCGCTTGCTAGAAACCATATTCTGAATTGCTTTTAGTAAGTATAGACATATGATAACGATAGGTACCTACGCCACTTTGTAGTATATTATATTCACGTTTTTTTCTAAGGCAAAGCAGTCTGAAAATTTAATAAACATGTAGGTACTTAGGCATTTAACTCCAACTCAGAATTTTATAAGAATATGAAACTGGAGTCCTTGACTTTTTACGTACTTACTTAGCATTCCTACGGTCTCATTTAGTATTCTTGTTTTTATATTATCACTAGCGACCCGCCCCGGCTTCTTACTGCTTTTCACTTCTATTTATAAATTTAAAACAATGTATACAGATGAAATTATCTAAAATGATAATGAAAACTGCATCAAAATCCTTCGCGTAGTTAGGAAGACCTAAGCGGACAAAGAGATGGACAGGTGCGGATAGCGACATCATTTATATCTTTTTTAGATATAGAATATACTATTGTATAGGCAGACTGTGTTATAAGGTTAACGTTAGACCACGATTTCTTATCATAATCCGCGCCACACACAGCCAATTCAAACCTGTGTCTGGGTTAGCTCTATGCAGACTGATGACTCCAATAGTCGGAACAATGCCAAATAAATGAAGTTAATAAATTAACACTTATTAACATGTATTTGAAATCCATGTGATGGTGACAAGAACTTTATATATACAGAGGTAAATTTTACACAAATCCCTTAGTACATACCTTCATCAGAATTATATTTTTTACTGCCGCCGTTTTCCCTGGACCGTGTTTTGCGGCGTTTCAATTCGACCCCTGCTGCCCCTAGGTCACTGTTATTGTTTATTTATGCGACTGCTTCAATTTGACTTCCTGATTGCTTGTTTATCTTTACTTCGGGTAAAAATTGAGGGCTTAATTGAATCTGTGTCGGACTTTTATTTTGATGGCTTATAAGTAACTAGTTACTTGCCTATTCGTGTCCATAGAAAGTCTATTCAATCCCAATGGGAAGAGTCTCAACGTTCTATAATTTGGTGATAATCATGATTCATAAGTATGTACTGTAATGGTTAACATAAATAAAAAATACACAAGATCTAGAAATATATAGGACCTAGATGTGTAAATATGATGAACTAGTATTACAAATTTGTTCTACCAATTTGAACCTAGCCTGAATGAGTTGCGGCCGAAACAAGATTTTCGTCATGAAATATTGTTGCTGCCATACGAGACAACCATAACCTAGGTCTATCCAGAACAGGATGAGCCAATCAATGTGTGTAAAACCTGTTTGTTTCGATTTAGTTTGTTTGGTCTCGAATTATAGAGCTATAAATTGGCGTCCGTCGAGTTTACTGCCGACAATAAGAGCACAGGAGCTCCTGGCAGTGGCGGCGGCGCCAAGCGATGTTGCTATAAGTCGTCTATTTCAACTATTTCCAATTACTTGGGCTTAGAGAAGCTGTGCCATGTCGCCGAGTGACAGAGCAATATTCCGCTTGGCGAGCGGCAGTAACTTGGTGGCCTACATTTAACGTGCGCCCTCGGGAATTTGTGATGAGGACGCGGCCGAGTGCACTGCCTGAAAAGGATTACTGTCGCCATCTATTGGGCGCTATTATTATATAACGTTGGACGGTATTATTGTCACGGTACCAAATAGGCAAGCAATAAACATGGAATTGCATGTAGACGCTTTTAAATCATTTTCCGTTTGCCGTCGACGGTAATGATAACGCGCCGTTGCCGTGACGCGCTCTGGCTCCTTGAAACATTTGAGCGTGTGTGTGTAGGTATATACAAACACAATATTTATATGGCTGAGTGAGACGGGCGCGCCCGGGCGTGTGGCGCTCGTGTGTTCGTCCCGCCAGCGCTTTTAAAGCTCAAATCACCACGAACGGCAATATCGTCCACGATAATACCGTGCCGTACCGTGCAACGGTAAATTATAAAATCGACCATTATTATACCTACCTTTAATTTCTCCTTTGCTGTGATTGTGTTTAAAATCCATTGCTGGGGAGTTCGGTGTGAAATTGGCATTATGAAATCTAGTGGCAAAATTAATTGGCTGATACTATTATGGGTAGACGTTATTTGGTATTATTTTTTGGTTTAAATCTTAGTTTGGAAACTCAGATTTTCTAGCTGGGAGTGTGCCCGGTAATTATGGAACTCGGTACAGACGAAATCTCTCCCTACTAATAGATGTTAGTTAACTAATTAGCATGATCATTAATTATTTTTATCGTGAAATGTTAAACGTTGCGACGAGATGAATAGTTTGAGACTAAATAGAAATCGTGTTAAGTAAATTTTATAAACGAATAACTTTAACAGTTTGAATAGTATTCCTAAAAATAACTTAGTCCTCAAGCTTCGTCTAGACCTATCTGCCATTAAATATATTTAACTAGCTGTGCCCGCGACTTCGTCCGCGTGTAATTTAACTTAACAAAAATTTCGGGATTATTCATCCCCTATTTTATCCCCTTGGGGTTAGAATTAATCAAAATCCTTTTTTAGCGGATGCCTACGTCATAACATCTACCTGCATGCCAAATTTCAGCCCGATCCGTCCAGTAGTTTGGCCTGTGCGTTGATAGATCACTATGTCAGTCAGTCAGTCACCTTTGAGTTATATATATTTAGTTGTACCAACAAACCAGTCGTAGGACGTAGCAAGTAGAAGTACTGTGAAATATTTATTGTCTCGTTCGGAGGTAGGCACCTGCCTAGAACATTTTAATTCGCCAAATTATTGTAGCCTTTTAATAATTGTATTCGTAGTGACGATTCTACAAAAAATATACCTCGCCGTTACTACAGCTAATACATGAGAGGTAGGTAACTAGGCAGTAGGTAGGTAATTTGAAAGATTTCTGTCTACGGCGCGACAACCCGGAGTAAGCGTGAAATTTCGCTAAGTCGTCAACTCGACACGACCGGGTTTATAGGTGCCATAAGTTCCAAGAATCACTCCACTCGGCCGTCGTAAAAATCACTTTACCCCATCTCGACGAGCATATTAAGCTCGTTGGCACTTTAACTCACGGTTATTATTCGTCTGATTACATTATAATGATTTTTTGATTGTGTAAAGTATTCTGCAGAATTTGTTAGGTACGAGCGGGAGATACAGAACGCTGTCGCAGGGCGGGCGGTAAGTTTAATTAAAACAGAGACTGCTCGTCGGACGGCGACGCTCGTACACTGCCTACCGGGAGACGGTCTAAGCGGCTCTAATTAAAACACTATAATAATTAATTCATTTATTTTGTTTAATTTTATACTGGTATATTGGTATTACTCGTTTGCACTGTGGAATTCTACCTAGGTAATAAATTCGAGAAGTTACCTACGTTGTCGATACTAATGTATTTTACTTTAATAATAACTATACCTTGAACTATTGCCAAGCGAGCGAGCTCTAATAGTTGTTTCGAATTTAGTACAAATCCTTTAAAAGTTAAAAGATTTAACTTTACCTGAGTTATCAAGCACTTGCTTTATAGAACTTGTGTGAACTGTGAACTGATCGAATCGTATCATACATGTGAGTTTGAGACTCTTCTTAGCAAAAAGATGTGCAAAAAGGTGGTCGGGGAAAATCGTTACAGTTGAAAATTATAGGCATAAAAGTTTGCGGTCTCGAGGCACAGAATTAGCAATTTTAATTGGTGATCTGAAGATTTTAAAATTTATGTCGGAATTTAGGCAATAAATGCCGGCTTAACTAGGTCTTTAGGGATAGCTAAGGAATGATTTTAAACGGTCCAGCGATATAATTTTTTTCTTGTAGCCAGCTTCCTTAAGGGTCAAAATTCAAGGATATTTTAGACGTTCATTCTGTCTTAGGATTTCTTTGTTAGAAGCAAAATGTTATCGGAAGGTTATTGTCAAAGTGGCTGGAGGAGAGCGTATCAGCTTTGGGCGTGGCGCCATGAGTAATGGAACTTGGAGCTCGCATGAGGAGGGTCCACTTATGTCACACGAAATGGTATGATTGATACTGCCACCTCCGGTAAAAACACTGCTCTTTTGTAGCGTCATTATAGCATTAACACACTGTGTTTATAAGTACCTTAATAATTATGGACAATGAGAGTTTTCGATGATGCTTGCAGGATAATAATGGAGAAGTTGGAAACCTATATTTGGAAACAAAATTGTTGATTCACGATAAATTGTATCCGACCTGGTTTTCATATTGAATGTTGGCTATAGGTTCGAATAGGTAGCGCGGCCCCGGCGGGTAAATTAGCTAATGTTTAAAGTTTTCAAGGTTTAGTTAATTACCGAGGCTGCAAACGGGCCAAGAGTACGCTCCAATGGGCGAGTACGTAATGGCTTGTGAAGCAGGGTGTGGGAGAAGCCGTTATAAGGCAAGTCCGTGGCAGTAAACGCGACTTTAGAAGTAATGCACAGTTTACAAGTTGTAAGGCTTAAGTTATTGCTGTCCCGTTTGAGATGAACTTTTCCGTATTATAGTCTGTCGAACGAGCTTTAAGAATCTATAGACGTGTAATGACATTATACGTCGAGGTAAAATTGAAGTAGATTATTATTAAATAACTAGGCAGGGTGTATAAGTAATGCGAAATAATATTATAGACATTAGGTAGCTACCTAATCAGCTGATTGGCCTGTATATATGTAGCCACGTACATAACTTACATAGGATATATCTAAGATAAGCAATAAGAGTATATTTCCTAATCGTCTGGAAAGTTCTACATCATTAACTTTGTTTTCTTTAGATATTAGTAGGTTGGCCGCCAAAGCAGATTAAAGATTTTCCTAATAATTTTATACGCAAGCATTATTAGTTTCTCTGTCGTTTTTCCTATATTTTTTCGTTATAAATCAGTACCTACTTATTGTATCCAACGGCAAAGACATCTTCGACGCTATGATCGAATCATCGATACTAATTCCGAAAATAAGAATATTTACTTAATATTTACTAAAAAAACCTGGATTTTTAACTAACAGTAAGAGTAAGCAATTTGGTTTTTACTTTTATTTTTAACTATATTTAGTTAAAAATAAAACTACGTGACGAAGGCAACTACGTGACTACTTACAATCCCATCGTGTTTTGCAAAATGTATTAGTGTATAAACAGAAGTTGTGAATAAAAAATATTTTAATTATGTTCCACGGGCGCCAGGCGGCCTCAATGTAATACACAAATACTCTGGTAATACCGCTCTTTATTATATAAAATTTTCATATTCAATTTGGCGTATTGTCCGGCTGCGGTTCGCTACATTGTATTTTAAAATGAACAGTAAAATATCCAAACAAAGAGAGTCGCACAATTATCAAAAGTAAAATTATAGATTCCTTTTTTAATCCTGGACGGAAATGTTTTGCGGTTGAAGCTTTGCTAATTAATTAAGTGGGTGCTTATCCGGCGGAGGCGAGTTGGCGTGAATGCTAATTGTGAGGATTATTGTTCACCGCTATCATCCTGTACCTGTCCTCCTTCACGCGATCTGCGCAGCGTACTGAAGTCTATGTTTGCAGCATACCCAGCGACCTACATGCTAGCCAAATAGACTTAGGGTGGCCGTCGACATGAGCGGGGTGAACTGGCTGAGCTTGCTAGTCCGCTCGCTTCGACCAATAGAATCGGAGAAAAATGAAGCGAACCTATTCCTATTTCGAACCTGGTCGAAGAGAGAGGGCCAGTTAGCCCAGCCGGCGCGCCCGACTCTAGTCGATGGCTTCGATAAAAGATTTCTTCCTTTATCAAACGTCGATGGTCACCCAGAGTCAGAAAATATTTAAAAGTGTCACGAGACGAAATGGACATGACCTGGCGAGTCAGGGATTTTCGATTCATTCCGAAAGCTATCGCCGTACTATCTACATAAATGAGTAACGAGGGCAGCGCATAATGGATATTTCGTAGATTCATTTCGCAAATCTGTGCATGAAGACTGCTGAATCAGTGTGGCTATTCAAAGAATCTTCAAGTTGGAATGAAATTTCAAAGGCATATTTGTAGAATTGTTCATTAATTTAACGTTAAATCTCACAACTCGAGATCTCGAAGATAATATTGTTAAAACCTGCAATTTGCTCGCCGCAGCAGGTGTTAAATATAAAGGATAGAGCTCGCTTGTCTTCAATTTATCCGATGCCCCACTAGAATTTTCAGCTCACGTGCAATTGTAATGTACTGTAACTGATATAGCGTAAGTTAAAACGATTTTCCGGCGAGTTTTCTACTGTATCTAGTAATACAAAAACTTTATATCTACATATAAAAGGACCTACTATTGGACCCGTGGTATTACCAAAATGAAATAATTTAACTATTTACAAAATACATTCTCCAGTTCTGATATTCAGTGGACACATACGTGGGAATTCAGCAGCTATAAAATGGTCCGTTTTTATTAGATTTCAATGTTCACTTGACTGAACAATGAAATCGGAATGCTATCGACGGACTCTGTGTGTTTGTGATATGTTTGACCGATACGATGAATGTATAAAGAGATGCGACCGCTTTTTATAAGATTTTTTTTTGTATATATAACAAAGTCGGCAATCAATCCAAGACCCATCTGATGTTAAGCAGGTGCCGTAGCCTATAGATGCTTGCAATATATAGGCATTGCTGGCGTGTTGTTGAGCTGAAGGGAAGTAGAAAGAATTGAGGGGTTGGGAGGGGGCTGGTTTATGCTTCCGGCTCTCTCACTCATCGTAGGAAACACAGTTTGTTTTACCTTATCCTTTCGAATGTGCCAATTATTTCTGAAGCTGAACTAGCTCTTCAGTTAACATGAAATTAATTTCAGAACCGAAAATATCTATAAGACTCGTAAATACATAGTAAATATTTAGTAAGAATAGGTTAAAGCTTTTCACTACAATTTTATATCCTGCTATATTTGCCAAGTGCTTGCTCTAGAGGGACGGTGAACTCATTTAAACACCGTCTCGCGCTAGACAGGCCTTTTAAAACACTTGAAATGTGCCCGTAAGCAGGTGCACCAATAAGCGCTGTCTCCACAAGCATTTCGACTCACGTTCCGCCGCCGCCGCCGTTACACCGAGCCACTCCGCTCATATGAAACACCGCCTTTATGGTTACTTATTGCCACGAATATGATCGCCATGCTGAGCATTATATTATGAATTTTTCCAACGTTTTTTTACTTCTCCCAACTGGGCCGTTATTGTGTTATAACAATAAATTTATAGATTGTTACTAAGTATGATTTTTATGTGGCATGTAGTAAATACGTAATAACTTAAGCTTTCGCTATAAATGGATTAAGTTTTGAGAAAATCATTGTACTTACTTGATTTATTTTTTTAATATTACGACTAATTTATATCGTTGTGAGATAATGTAAACGGAAATAATAATGGACGATAATAAACCAGAGCCGGGTACATGACTTAGATAGGAACAGGAAATATTTGATTAATAGAGGTCCCGGAAACAGCTCTATTTTGAAAACAAGTGGGTGTTTTGTTTCTGAATACATAATATGAATGGGGTCGGATTAGTTACAGGCAGGTTTCATTCTTGCGACATATACTTTTAATCTAAATTCCTGTTCAGGCGAATCGGATAAGAAAATATTAAACGTTTGTGTTTTTTTTTTTGTTTATCAAATTTTGGCGCCCATGTAATTGTTGTCTTAGCGCTAAATTGCTACGTATGTTGTAAAGTCCATTTATTGTAGGCAAATAAATAATCCCAAATATTCGACCTTCGTTACGCGAAGGCTTTCATATTAAAGCGGCTATTTTTAAATTCAGCGCTCTTTTAAAACGTAACGTGACACCGCATTATTATTTGTTCGCTGGATGTATGTTTAATAGTGTTAGGTTTACGCTTCATTCTAACTAGACCTTATTTCTGCGCCCGTTAGAAAGAAAATATGAGACAAAGTTCATTCATTTCAGTCGTGTTTTCCTCGTAGATACCTACATGTTCGTAACATGTATGTGCAACGATGAAAACGCTGCTACCTTGTTTTGTTTCATCTCCTCCTTCCAAGAGCGTGTAACGTGCTCTAAAAACTGCGCTCTCCGCGTTTGTATTGTGTGAGAAAATATCAAGGAAGACTTTTAAATATACAGGGTGGGTGGGTGTAAGGGGCGTTGTAACGAAACCTGATACCATGGATTCAACTCATGATTCTGGATCGCCCAGCGTTGGAATTTTCTGTCGAAATTTGCATGTATTATGTTCAAATTTTTTAGCAAGAAATCATTATACAAATCTATTTCAAGTGATTTTACATAAAAAATTCAATAATTACTACTTAAGACATAAACTGCACTGAAAATTAAAACTCAATACGCTCGAGTGTGCATTTCATACGAACATCAATTAAAAAATACAGATTTTTTTGGCATAATTCCTGGAAATTTCCACAGAAAATTCCAACTCTGTAGGGTCCAGAATCATGATTTGAATCCATGCTATCAGTTTTCGTTACGATCCTCTAACACCCTGTGTATAGCTGCGTACGTACTCTATAATCTTTCGAAACTAGATCATAGATAGAGTGAAGTACATAATCGCTAGTGCTAGATTTATACGTAGACGTCCGGATGATAAATAGATACACAATGTAAGTGGTAATTTATAGATATGTGATAAATCAAAGCGTGACTCCCGGGGGCACAGGCAGGCACACGAAGGTGAACGAATCAATCATGATAAATTATGCTGTGTGCTGGCGTGGAAACGTTCGCACTAACACGCCGACTACGGCATCCCCGTATAAAAATAATAATTTACTAAGTGGGACTTCTAGAAAAGTCGTTAGTGTACAACAAAAATAAAAACAAATTAACCGACTGCATAGAAACCTGTGCACTAAAAGTTAGAAATAACTAGGATCTTACAATTTCTTTCATTTGGAGTCGGTGCCAATTCAAGTAAGTAGGGGTAGGTAGGTACCATCAACAAAGTTGACGCTTGATCAATTTTTACCACTTTTCGCTTGCAGGCAGTAATCATAGGATGCCTCGCCCATTATGTTGTTGACCAATGAGACGAAAAGCGTCCGATGAGACAAAAGCCCTTTTTTTAGAAACCCATTTGTTTTAATTGTTTTTATGACATGCGACTAGGCATGTGGCTGCTGGTCACTGCATACAAAATGCAACCTTAAGGTGATCAAGCGTCGAGTTTGTTGATTGTACATACCGAAGAAGTATTCCTAACGTAGTGTCAGGATAGTGAACAAAATCAGTCCACAATTCACGGAGTAATCGGTGAACATACATAAAAAACTGTACATAAGTATTATTCGACAAACATGGAACCTTCGCCTTTATTGGAAGTCGGTTAAAAATATCAATATAGCCTTACATAAAACATAGTATGAATATTATAAAAGCGTCTGCAGCCTTTATTTAGTGGATCGAATGTTAGTCGCATTAGGTACAATTGTAGCGACCTGTAACTATATTTTATACAACTTCACGGTTACAAATGTTAGAGAAACGTTTTGCTCTATTGGTGTCAGGAGAAAAATGAAATAAAGTTGGTGTGCTGGGGAAACAAAGAAATAGTTAGGAGGAGGTCCCAGCGGCAATGCCGCCGACAGGTGTGGAGCGCGGCTAATGTGCGCGTGACTAGCCAACAATGACGCGGGGAAATAATAGGTATAACTTTATTTCGTATAGTTTTTCCGCACAACTTCATGCGATTTTGTAAAAGTGTCTGCACTACGATAGTTTTGTGTTCGTGTAGATATTGCAACATTATTAAGTATATTAAGAAGTTATAATCTTTTTGTGATTGTTGTTAGAACAATCGCATTGTACAATCGACGTCGTAAACAATTTGCTTAGTTTTTTTTTCATTTTACCACATTCGTACCATAATATTTGACGGTCCGACGCAGCATTTGGCTCGCGCGATGTTTTTCCTTATTGTTTTTATACGGGATGATTTACACTCTTGTTCTTGCCACAATTCCACGCTCAGGTGCCTTACTTAAGCGCCATTTGCACGTGTATTTCAGAAAATCTGTTACAATTGTATTCTCGGTCATGAATAATTACTGAGATGATGGTTCTATCACATTGAAAATCGTAGTTATATGAAATGATAAGAAAAAATAAGCCGTACATATACCTAATATATTTCTCAAATTTGATATACCTATTGCCATAGTAACTTGTATGGTAACACTAAATAATTTACTGAATTAAAACCTTATTTCTTCTATAGAGTGAGCTGGCGTCTGCATCGTAATACCGAGGTTATTTTCTTAGGCAATTCCGATTATCTTGGCGCAGCAAGTCATTAGGGGCCATCCGGAAGTCTGCGCAACATTGCGGATTACACTTCCATTTGGCTGCTAGTTTTACTTTTATCTTCATCTCCGTATAGATTATCTCCTTTATTAAGTAAGGTTTGTACGTTTGTTGCAGAATTTTTATCGTTTTTAGACCGCTCGCAATAATGTGAGTGCTTCGTGTTATGAATGCTCGTGGGAGTATTCTTTGCTATTGACGATGTGTTTCCAATGAATTGAGGGTTTTCAGAACATGTTTTCCGGACTCTTTTTGTCCTCGTTCTTTGTTGTCGTTCTCTGCTACTATATTTTTTTTATATTCATTCCAATGATTATTTTCTTTGTTTATTTCTTTCTTAAGTGCGAGTTAATGAAATATGGAAGGCGTAATTCATATCACATTTCAGTAAAGTAAAAGAAATGGGCTGCAGCGAAAGAGTTTTGCTGTAAGTATATTAATAATCTGCCATTAAGGGTTTAAAATATTATGAGATCAATTATAAAGGAGGTTATGATTTCACAAATTGATGATACCTATTCGCCACCAACAAATAATAAGCCTCAAAATAAAGACTATTGAAATACGTAATGGCTCCATTATATGGAGCGTGCAAGCAAGCTTGTTACAATGCAAAATCATGCCCGGTGACATTATGATTTAAGTGAAAATTCAGAGGCTCTCGTCACATATGCACAATCCTAATCCTACTAATATTATAAATGTGAAAGTTTGTGAGTGTGGATGTATGTATGTATGTATGTATGTATGTATGTATGTTTGTTACTCCTTCACGCAAAAACTACTGAACGGATTTGGATGAAATTTGGAATACAGATAGTTTATAACCGGGATTAACATATAGGATACTTTTTATCCCGATAATCCCGAAATTTTTGTTACGTTAAATACTACGCGGACGAAGTCCGTGGGCACAGCTAGTAATATTATAAATGCGAAAGTTTGTGAGTGTGGATGTATGTTTGTTACTCTTTCAAGAAAAAACTACTGAACGGATTTGGATGAAATTTGGAACACAGATAGTTTATAACCGGGATTAACACATAGGATACTTTTTATCCCGATAATCCCGAAATTTTTGTTAAGTTAAATACTACGCGAACGAAGCCGGTGGGCACAGCTAGTGTTGTAAAAGGCTTTTCAGAGCTACGTGAAATACATAATATAACAAAACATAAATATAACATAACATTAGATATTCCAGCTAGTTTTAAAGAAGTAGCAGATGTTATGATATCTCTTGGTGGACTTGGCAGTATTTTTGCAAGGTTTTAATAAAATATTCTTATAAGTATCTACGAAATGTAGAAACAAATTCAATTAACTAGCATAAAGAATTTGGTAGGTAAGTAGGTCCGTAGTATCACTGAAGTGTATGCAGATAATATTATGGATATTACGCCTCCTTATCTGCGGATCATGGTGACTTTCTTTCAAGTTTATGTTAAAGGCTCCTTCCTTCCGTAGCTTAACATTTTTATATTCCACCTGGCTTAGATTCTCTTGAGAGCACTCAGATCGGGTTTTATAAGTATCTACGCTTGGAGGAACCATTCTCTAGTCTACTCTTAACCTTATTTACATCGAATGTTACTTAGCAATATTTGGCGACAGTGATGTACATAACTAATGGAAAACACGTTTGTCCCGCAAGCTAAAAAAAGTACAGAATTTCAGAAACTACGTCTTATTTTCACACGTCTTCTGATAATCTAAAATGTTCAAGCTAAGTCTGCGCATAAATCTAGTAAGAAACTGAAAAAATAAAAAAGCGTTTGGTGAACGTATTTTTAAGAAAAGCGTATCTTTGCGATCACAATAGAATCTGCACGCGATGGATGAATGAAAGGTGACCCGCTTGACCTCGTGCATGAAGATACTGGCTTTCAAAAGGGGTTCAACCGTCTACATATCAAAGATAGGATTTGAAACATGGCTTATTCATTTCTTTGGAGCCGTGATTTCGAGTGGAATTTCAATTAATCCTTTGAAAACGCTTCTTTAGTGTTACATTCGATGGATTACTTAGCTTACATTTTAATTAAACTGTGCCCATGTTTCACTGTGTAATGTATTTCAATTTTTGTTGCAGGTAAGACTTGATATAAATTAACAATATATTGGGTAAGTATTGATTGTCGAGGTGCCTATTATCTTGAAGAGGCTGCCCTAATTCTGATTGACGGAAGGTTTTTCGGACGTACCTATATCTGTTCTATTTTCAGAATCCCTATCTAAACAGGTTTGTTTCACTTCGTTTACCAGGGTGAACTACCTGTACTTGTTGTATTGATTTATTATAATTCTAACAATTAATATGTTAGTCTCCTTTATGGCAACCCACACGCACTATGACGTAGTACCTATGTAAATCTTCATTTCTAGGACCGTGGCTAACTTAAATAGCCTTATTGACCCGTCTACGACACAAAAATAAGTCTGACGTTGGACATGATAACTCGCTTAGTACGTCTCACATTTATGTCGCCGCTGCCTGTCACGACAAAGACTAATCTTGTTTATTTTCCTCCCGACGTCTAGCTTACGGTAGGTAGATACCATCCTGTTTCTTCCAACTACGATATAGATTGCAAGAAGATAAATCGTTCATTGACGTACTCGTAAACGGGATTTTTCTGCGTTCCAAAGTCTCCGAGTTTGAGTTTGGGTTTCGACAATACTTTGTACATTTTTAATCGCTCAATCTTACAAGATTCTAGTAAATATGTTATCCTACCTAATGAAACGGAAATCTCGCAATATTTTATTTATATTGTCACTTCCGTGAATTTGACAATAGATCTAACGAAAATATTGAAATGCCGGGTTATCAATAATAATCAGCAAAGCGACGTTCATACAACTTTTATAGGTATATTAGGTATGTTATTATGTTTGATCCCCAAAAATCCGTAATTAAGTTAGTTAGTGCACATAGGGAATGAAATGAATAATTCCACCTTTGATCAATATATATAGGTAAGTAAGCGCAGCCGTTTGACGACCGATAGCCCCCGTTCTGTGTCGCCTTGCTCGTTCCCAATTCCGCGTAGTAAGCTGTAAAAACGAATGTCGGCAAACAGGGTTGGGTAGGCAGTTGGGAACGTTAACAGTTCGATTATACGAGGCTATAGAACGCGAAGGTAGGTACCGGCCGATCCGGGACCACTCCCGCCGCGCGCCTAATGACGGCTCGCACATTAAGGGTAACCATCCACCTGGCTGTGCTATAAAACGCCCGCCCGTTTCGTTCAAATCGCTTTATATCCGCAGCTCACCCGGTTAAGCTCAAGTTGATTCTATTGTTCGAAGCGCGCGGGCTTGATTGTACCTACAGCCAAGTGGAAGGCCACCCTAATGACGGGTCATTTAAATGGCCGGCTGGTTGCCTGAACAATCATTTATCCCAATACCTATATTCATAAATTAATTTCTGTATATTCGACAATTTATGTGAACTCGCGCAGCACTCTAGCTGGCTTGCAGCGCACTATATTATATTAGAACGTGTGCTGATTTATTCTGGACATGAATAACACCACTGCTGGCGCTGATGCTGTTATATGTAGGTATATAGTATTTTATGCCGTACCTAACATATTCTCGGTTCCAATTGTGCTCCGTAGGCGACGTGAATAAGTAATCACGTCGTTTTAACAACCGTACCAATATCACTGATTGTAACGTAGTATTATATTGTATTTCCCCTATGTTAGGGGAAACCATAAAAATAGTTATGTTTTAGGTATATGTTTCGTTAATTTTCCAGGCTACATTTTATGAAAAATGTGGTCAGAAATTGAGAATTATTACAAGATTTACAAGAATATAGACCAATAAATTGGGAGCAATTACAGCGTACAAGTCCAATTAAATTCCTTTTGTTCGTGTATGTCCCCGAGATTCAGAATTTTTCATTTGATTACTTTTAAGAATTTATATATTTTTATACACAAAATAATTGTACTTACTGGCAACACTTTATAACGTTTATATTAACACACTAATGTAATACCTACTTATTTTTAATTGATACAGTATTGTCTTTATATATAACAATAGGTAATGTCTTATACTGTTTTAACTAGGTACTCAATTAATAACATAACATATTTAAAGCCTGGCACCTTTTGAAATATCAGTTAAAATCTGATTTTGAAAGAAATGTTGATTCATTTCAAGATAATGAGTCGACTTCGGCAATTCATTGTCCGTGGAAATAATTAACTGCCTGACTCGACACAAACCGAAGCATCGAAGCCTGAAAGTCCGAAGATTGTGTTAAGTTATAACTTACCACCTTGTTTACCGCTCGCTGTATCGAGAGAATAACTAAAAATATCTGATAGAATGCCGAGTTCACGCGATCAGAAGTGATAGCTCATTGAAATAATTAAATAGATTGCACCTTGAGAGCGTAGGAAAGATTGTGATTCAACGTGCATGGGCAGGTACTTAAAACTGGCGTATATTTTTAATATATTCACGTAGCCTGAAAACCTGTATTTAACCCAAAAAGTTGTGGTTCGTGAGAGTCTCCTTTACAAGCGAAATGATGTTACGTTATGCGGATAACCATCTCATATTCATACAGTGGGATGTCATGCGTGGGGATTAGCTTTATCTCCGCGGCTACGCGAGAATGGTTTATAATTTTTGAATGTGCGGCTAGTACTGACAGTGTTTAGTCCCGTAATTGTCGCTCTTATTGGCTGCATTCAGTAGGCCTAGCAGGGACTCTTAACATAATCGTATTGTCATTGAAAAAACCTGATCTCTTTGTCGTTCTTATTTGTGAAAAAATTTCATGCGAGCGGGACGGCGGCACAAGATTACATTAGCGTTTATATTTTGTGTTTGGTGCTCTGACCACACCAAGCTGTCACGCCTGTGGCCCATGCAAACAGTGACGTTTTACTCCTCTATAGCCAAGATTACTTATGTTTACGATTATGCGATTAAACAAGCGCGACAGCTGTTATATATCATTTCCATGCAATTGGAATTAATTGTAGAAATGATTGTAAAATAGTTATATATAATGGCTAGGGGCCACGTAGACATACCGTCATCCGGACCTGTCTCGCGCGGCTGTTCAGTGTAGTCTGGACGCACCCATTTCGCTATTATTTATACGAAGCTAACAATCCTTTTAGCGTGTTCATTATAATATGGTGTGTGCAAGAGGGCGGCGCGGAGAGTTTAAGTGCGGCCGTCATTGTTTTCGGCCAGTATTTTATATCGTGCTTTAGGAAATTAGCGAGGCGCCGCCGCTGCCGCCGCCGTCGCCGCGGGCCCAGGTGCCACCACGCCCCATTACCGACCCAGATTTACTTTGCAGCTCTCTCACTCCTCAGACTGCTAATTTGTTTTGTAATTATTAAAACTCATTACAAACATATTAACTAAACATTCGATAGCCTAAAGTTATATTCGTGAAATCATAGCGTACGGAATGAACGTATAAAATTTAAAATAAATAACCCGGTCTGATGGAAAACCACTAATTAATTAGTCATTTACACCGCAAACGTATTGCCGGTGTTATTGATGTTATATTAATTAACACATATTTAAAAAAGCTAAATTTCGCTTCGTTTTAATTCGTCTCCCTTTATCCTCTTTTTGCGGTGGCAATGACAGTACGTACCATTTATAACGAGTTTTAATCGCGACACTGAATTTGTTATATGACTCGTCTATCCGCCTCGGCGACCGTATTATATGGTTATTAACTCTGCCGAGCCTCGCGAGTCTGCTGCACTTCAATTATCGTCTTTCATACGATAATTGTAACTGCCAACGACTCCTAACTTTGCTGGCATACGAGCCAATTAATAAATCCTATACTACGAATGTTTCCGGTGGCGTTCAAAATTCGAATAATTTCAGTGAAATGTGACGATTCGTTTAAACGACTTCGCTTCCCAGTTGGATTTTTCCATCAAATTTCCCAGCGGATGAAGTCGAGTCATATAGTAGTTACTAGCTGAGCCCGCGACTTCGTCCGCGTGACAGGACCCATTTTTTGTTTTTGTTTTTCTAAAACTAAATAAGCCTAAGTTACTGCTTATAACATCAGCTATCTACCAGTGAAAGTCCCGTCAAATCGGTCCAGCCGTTTCGGAGATTACCCGGAACAAACATACAGACAGACAGACAAACAAATTTAGTGAAAAGGTGTTATTTTGATATTACCAACAGACACTCCAATTTTATTTATTTGCATGTATAGATAGGTAAGCACTGCTGTAAATAGTATTTTTATGAAATTCGCTTAAAGCTAAAGCGCCCATCTAGCCCGCGAAGTTCAAATTTGAGGTTTTTTAGATTTCAAAATCTGACAATAATAAAAGGCACATTTTGTAATTCGCGACAAAAACCGTGTGCAGTGCATTTATTAATATATCCAACTTACTCTAAATCATTTCAAGAACGACAGCTTCCAGATAATCTGGCAAATTTTGTATATTTTGTGATTTACTAGTATCATATTCACCGTGATAATATTTAGAGTAAAATACATGTATTAATAAACGCACTGCATACTGTGTTTATCGCAAATCACAAAACGTTGTCTTAAATGTTTTCAGATATTGGATAAACTATAAATACTCAAAAAAAATTAATTTCGCGGGCTAGACAGGCGCCTTCACCTTAAGCGTAAGGGCATTGGAAGAAGCGAGAACGTAACAGCTATACCTACATAAAAACTTTCAGTATGCATACATCATATATGCATTTATAACCAAATTCAAAGAGAATATCGGGCTTGAAAACAATTGTATTTTAGGGCCAATGTGAATATGTTTTTTTTAAGTTATATGTGCCTTTCATGTGTAAACTTGTGGGCCCAAAACCAAATGAGAAACAAAATTTTATCGTGATAATCCGCGCATGATTTTACCACAAGGTGTATCACTAGGTAGCCCTGGGGCTGCTGGATCATCAGTTATCACAAATTATTACACACTTTCTCATGGTTAAATTCTGAGAAACAATTTTGTCGAGAGACCGAAATGAGACCGAAATAAAACAGACCGATGTAGTTTGTTAAATTTAATTTCAAGAGGGTCTTTTAACTTCGATTGCAGCGTTCACACAAAAAAAGTTGTTCATCTTGTTATAGGACATCGTCTTGAATATGTAAGTGCCGTAGAAAGAGTTCGAACCCAAAAACATGGTAGTTTTCTCTTTAATATTTAGATGAACCTCGTAACGGCCCTGTCAACAACGCAGTATTTTAAGTTTAATGACCTCTAGCTGCCAAGTGTTAATAACAAAGCGCTATCGTGGTGCTGGCTTACCTTATTAATTTTGCAATTGTTAGTCAGATTAAATGAGTCGATCAGAATGGGGCCCAGCACGAAGTGTTGGCACGGTTTGTTCAGAACGTAGTTAAACAATCTCTTCGTGGCGTTATTGTTGTGTGTACTAACAACTATTTTTGCCTGAAAAATGTATACTTGCTTACAAAACGTTGGATGTGAATTAATTAAAATAATTATAAATATCGCCAGACTGACACACCAACTGTATGGTCCCAAACTAAGCAACGCTTGTACTATGGGTACCGTATGCTGGACTGGGGGCGATCCCAGTGAAACACAGACCTGGGAAAATCACGAAAAGGCAACCGCCATGTTCAGTGAGCCGAGCGGCCTACGCTCGAACCACTGCGCAAAGTGGTCGTTATGAATACGCAGAATGGGACCAAACCACATAAGTATACTTCCGCAAGCTGAAACCAACCTACTACGACTTGCACTAGGGTTTGTTTTGATCTGCATAAATATGTGTAGGTTGGTTCTTTTCTGCAAAACTAAGTATATTCGATTATTTTTCTGTTTCTCTGTGTATTTATTTTTCTGTTTCTCAAGTCTACGGACATCATTTGTAAACGAATTAACCTGCAAACATGTAGACTTAGAGATAAATAAATATTTTTTTCATTTTTATTTTAATTTAATGAAACTTTAGTAATACTACCGTTGTAGCTGGGCAGTCCCTTGCAAAATCCAAGTGGAATAGGAGGTCCGACACGTTTTGCTTATTTTTGAGTTCAATGATCCCGCAGTCTGTCTGCTTGGGGCCCTTGCAACGTTCAATCTTCTGCCATGTGAGTTTATACGGTCCCTGGAATTAATAAAGTTTCGAGATTGGGTATTTTCTTACCGTGATACTGATCAAATCAATGATACATTACTTACATAACTATTTTTGTCCGTCTGACCCAGCACCATCAAGATTAATGAAAAAAGTATTATGTAGGCCACCAAATAATCCATTATTTTATATTGACGTTGAATCCCCGTGGCACCTCTTACCTTTATGAATAAATTCACGAATCCGCTAGCAATCGTAGCTTGTAATAATTTTATTTGTAAATGTCATCATTAAAAAATTCAATTTCCGGTTGTCTGCGAGATGGTAAATAGCCACGATTAACCACGGATATTCAATATTGGGGGAGAGATGTAATCAAGATAATGAATGATCGCAATTCACTCTTTGTCCACAAGATGAGCATTCTATTGTCTTCATAGCGTTTGGCCTATAAACGTAGGATATTATAATAGGTATTTGTTTTCCACCTTCTGAAGTGTTTATTTTACTCCATAGAAGAGAAAATTCAGAAATACAATATAATATTTGTTAGGACTTTGACTTATCCCCATTTGAAGAAATAGGTGTTGTAAGTACACACATAAAAATATTTATACATACAAATAAATGAAATTGGAGTGTCTGTTTGTAATATCAAAATAACACCTTTTCACTAAATGCATATGAAAGTACATACGACAGCTATAGCAAAAACGCGATTTAATATTTTTTGTCTGTCTGTCTGTCTGTGTGTTTGTTCCGGGTAATCTCCGAAACGGCTGGACCGATTTTGACGGGACTTTCACTGACAGATAGCTGATGTTATAAGGAGTAACTTAGGCTACTTTAATTTTAGAAATACAATTATGGTTCCGCGTAAAAAAAAACCACATGAAATCGAAGAGTATCTCCGAAACGGTTGGACCCATTTTGACGGGACTTTCACGGGTAGATAGCTGATGTTATAAGCAGTGTCATAGGCTACTTTTATTTTAGAAAACAAAAAAATGGGACCCGTCGCGCGGGCTCAGAACGCGGGAGCGGGCTTTTTTGTTAAGTTAAATTCCACGCGGACGAAGTCGCGGGCTCAGAGTATTATATATGTTCTTGTACGTTTTTGGTTAACAAGCCTTAGGAGAATCTAGTTTAGTCAATAAATATTACTGAATGGTAGAAACTTATTATAGGCAGGTAGTTTCCGGATGGTGGCTACTGGCAATCATTAGCAAGTACATTTTTATTTCAGAGCTCCGCTGCACTTTGCTGGTAGCTTAATCCCTTTCCCCATTACCTGTCACCTCCACCGTATACAATATTTCTGTGCTTTATTTTATTTTCATATCGACATTTTCCAATAGTACACACAACATTTTTCCATGAACATAATTGAAAACATTGTTATTGATACACGTTGTATTTCCGTAATTGAATTCCACTTTACAAATCATTTTGTGTTCATTGTTTTCCTACGGTTCGAATTTACCTATACGAGTAAATTGTCAGAATTGTGATTTCGATGATCACTCGTTACACAAAATATTTAGAGTTTTATCGATACAGATTATATTGCATAGGTATCTAAATTTTTGATATATTTATCGCCTCATTCTACCGAATACGATTATTTAATAACACCTTCGGTTTTCGTCGAGGGTTAGAGTGAGACGACGGTTTATTACTCTCTAAACTTTACTGCGATAATATCGCTTTGATACAATAAGTCTTCTATGTCAAGTACATTTCAAGTGTATATGCCCGTGGTGGTGTCCTCCAACTGGTCTTATGCAGTGTGCACTGGCTTAGTTGAGTGGCTTGCCCGCCGTTTGTTATACGAAACTAAATACCAGTGAGTACTCAGCGCTGCTGGTGGCTAGCATCTGACTTGTCTTCCCGCAGGCTTTACAAGCGAAATGATGTTACGTTATGCGGATAACCATCTCATATTCATACAGTGGGATGTCATGCGTGGGGATTAGCTTTATCTCCGCGACTACGCGAGAATGGTTTATAATTTTTGAATGTGCGGCTAGTACTGACAGTGTTTAGTCCCGTAATTGTCGCGCTTATTGGCTGCATTCAATAGGCCTAGCAGGCACTCTTAACATAATCGTATTGTCATTGAAAAAACCTGATCTCTTTGTCGTTCTTATTTGTGAAAAAATTTCATGCGAGCGGGACGGCGGCACAAGATTACATTAGCGTTTATATTTTGTGTTTGGTGCTCTGACCACACCAAGCTGTCACGCCTGTGGCCCATGCAAACAGTGACGTTTTACTCCTCTATAGCCAAGATTACTTATGTTTACGATTATGCGATTAAACAAGCGCGACAGCTGTTATATATCATTTCCATGCAATTGGAATTAATTGTAGAAATGATTGTAAAATAGTTATATATAATGGCTAGGGGCCACGTAGACATACCGTCATCCGGACCTGTCTCGCGCGGTTGTTCAGTGTAGTCTGGACGCACCCATTTCGCTATTATTTATACGAAGCTAACAATCCTTTTAGCGTGTTCATTATAATATGGTGTGTGCAAGAGGGCGGCGCGGAGAGTTTAAGTGCGGCCGTCATTGTTTTCGGCCAGTAATTTATATCGTGCTTTAGGAAATTAGCGAGGCGCCGCCGCTGCCGCCGCCGTCGCCGCGGGCCCAGGTGCCACCACGCCCCATTACCGACCCAGATTTACTTTGCAGCTCTCCCACTCCTCAGACTGCTAATTTGTTTTGTAATTATTAAAACTCATTACAAACATATTAACTAAACATTCGATAGCCTAAAGTTATATTCGTGAAATCATAGCGTACGGAATGAACGTATAAAATTTAAAATAAATAACCCGGTCTGATGGAAGACCACTAATTAATTAGTAATTTACACCGCAAACGTATTGCCGGTGTTATTGATGTTATATTAATTAACACATATTTAAAAAAGCTATCTGCAAACTGGTGCGGTGAAATTAACATAAGGAATTTACTTTTCTGTGTTCACGGGTTGCCCTCATATTATTAATTAGAATATTATTTTATATTATGAAAGTAAGTATCTAAGACAAGTACCTATATTATTCAATGCAAATCAAGTTGCATGGCATAAAAATACTTATTAACATCAAAACAAGTAGTTTTATAATACCTTTTTCTTTGAAAACGTTTGCAAAATATTTTATGGCTTGCACGTTCCGACCATCATCAATTACCGTTGCATGTTAAACGACATTATGCTCGTAAGTCTGAAAACAGAACTGATTACAAAGACTTGCGGTTAGTAAACGAGGTATAAAACCTCATAATGTGTCCGCCGGTTGTTTTCGTCGTGAATAGCAAGGCTCTTGTGTCGCTAAATTTCGCTTCGTTTTAATTCGACTCCCTTTCTCCTCTTTTTGCGGTGGTAATGACAGTACGTACCATTTATAACGAGTTTTAATCGCGACACTGAATTAGTTATATGACTCGTCTATCCGCCTCGGCGACCGTATTATATGGTTATTAACTCGGCCGAGCCTCGCGAGTCTGCTGCACTTCAATTATCGTCTTTCATACGATAATTGTAACTGCCAACGACTCCTAACTTTGCTGGCATACGAGCCAATTAATAAATCCTATACTATGAATGTTTCCGGTGGCGTTCAAAATTCGAATAATTTCAGTGAAATGTGACGATTCGTTTAAACGACTTCGCTTGCCAGTTGGATTTTTCCATCAAATTTCCCAGCGGATGAAGTCGAGTCATATAGTAGTTACTAGCTGAGCCCGCGACTTCGTCCGCGTGAAATTTAACTTACCAAAAAAGCCCGCTCCCGCGTTCTGAGCCCGCGTGACAGGACCCATTTTTTGTTTTTGTTTTTCTAAAATTAAATAAGCCTAAGTTACTGCTTATAACATTAGCTATCTACCAGTGAAAGTCCCCTCAAATTGGTCCAGCCGTTTCGGAGATTACCCGGAACAAACATACAGACAGACAGACAAACAAAAAAAATTTAATCGCGTTTTTGCTATAGGTGGCGTATGTACTTTTATATGCATTTAGTGAAAAGGTGTTGTTTTGATATTACAAACAGACACTCCAATTTTATTTATTTGTATGTATAGATAGGTAAGCACTGCTGTAAATAGTATTTTTATGAAATTCACTTAAGGCTAAAGCGTCCATCTAGTCCGCGAAGTTCAAATTTTTTGAGGTTTTTTAGATTTTTTTCAAAATCTGACAATAATAATAGGCACATTTTGTAATTCGCGACAAAAACCGTGTGCAGGTGCATTTATTAATATATCCAACTTACTCTAAAACATTTCAAGAACGACAGCTTCCAGATAATCTGGCAATTTTTGTATATTTTGTGATTTACTAGTATCATATTCACCGTGATAATATTTAGAGTAAAATAAATGTATTAATAAACGCACTGCACACTGTGTTTATCGCAAATCACAAAACGTTGTCTTAAATATTTTCAGATTTTAGATAAACTATTAAAATACTAAAAAAAAATCAATTTCGCGGGCTAGACAGGCGCCTACATCCTACTAATATTATAAATGTGAAAGTTTGTGAGTGTGGATGTATGTATGTATGTATGTATGTATGTATGTATGTTTGTTACTCCTTCACGTAAAAACTACTGAACGGATTTGGATGAAATTTGGAACACAGATAGTTTATAACCGGGATTAACATATAGGATACTTTTTATCCCGATAATCCCGAAATTTTTGTTACGTTAAATAATACGCGGACGAAGTCGGGGGGCACAGCTAGTACATCATATATGCATTTATAACCAAATTCAAAGAGAATATCGGGCTTGAAAACAATTGTATTTTAGGGCCAATGTGAATATGTTTTTTTTAAGTTATGTTAGTTAGTTTCATGTGTAAACTTGTGGGCCCAAAACCAAATGAGAAACAAAATTTTATCGTGATAATCCGCGCATGATTTTACCACCAGGTGTATCACTAGGTAGCCCTGAGGCTGCTGGATCATCAGTTATCACAACTTATTACACACTTTCTCATGGTTACATTCTGAGAAACAATTTTGTCGAGAGACCGAAATAAAACAGACCGATGTAGTTTGTTAAATTTAATTTCAAGAGGGTCTTTTAACTTCGATTGCAGCGTTCACACAAAAAAAGTTGTTCATCTTGTTATAGGACATCGTCTTGAATATGTAAGTGCCGTAGAAAGAGTTCGAACCCAAAAACATGGTAGTTTTCTCTTTAATATTTAGATGAACCTCGTAACGGCCCTGTCAACAACGCAGTATTTTAAGTTTAATGACCTCTAGCTGCCAAGTGTTAATAACAAAGCGCTATCGTGGTGCTGGCTTACCTTATTAATTTTGCAATTGTTAGTCAGATTAAATGAGTCGATCAGAATGGGGCCCAGCACGAAGTGTTGGCACGGTTTGTTCAGAACGTAGTTAAACAATCTCTTCGTGGCGTTATTGTTGTGTGTACTAACAACTATTTTTGCCTGAAAAATGTATACTTGCTTACAAAACGTTGGATGTGAATTAATTAAAATAATTATAAATATCGCCAGACTGACACACCAACTGTATGGTCCCAAACTAAGCAACGCTTGTACTATGGGTACCGTATGCTGGACTGGGGGCGATCCCAGTGAAACACAGACCTGGGAAAATCACGAAAAGGCAACCGCCATGTTCAGTGAGCCGAGCGGCCTACGCTCGAACCACTGCGCAAAGTGGTCGTTATGAATACGCAGAATGGGACCAAACCACATAAGTATACTTCCGCAAGCTGAAACCAACCTACTACGACTTGCACTAGGGTTTGTTTTGATCTGCATAAATATGTGTAGGTTGGTTCTTTTCTGCAAAACTAAGTATATTCGATTATTTTTCTGTTTCTCTGTGTATTTATTTTTCTGTTTCTCAAGTCTACGGACATCATTTGTAAACGAATTAACCTGCAAACATGTAGACTTAGAGATAAATAAATATTTTTTTCATTTTTATTTTAATTTAATGAAACTTTAGTAATACTACCGTTGTAGCTGGGCAGTCCCTTGCAAAATCCAAGTGGAATAGGAGGTCCGACACGTTTTGCTTATTTTTGAGTTCAATGATCCCGCAGTCTGTCTGCTTGGGGCCCTTGCAACGTTCAATCTTCTGCCATGTGAGTTTATACGGTCCCTGGAATTAATAAAGTTTCGAGATTGGGTATTTTCTTACCGTGATACTGATCAAATCAATGATACATTACTTACATAACTATTTTTGTCCGTCTGACCCAGCACCATCAAGATTAATGAAAAAAGTATTATGTAGGCCACCAAATAATCCATTATTTTATATTGACGTTGAATCCCCGTGGCACCTCTTACCTTTATGAATAAATTCACGAATCCGCTAGCAATCGTAGCTTGTAATAATTTTATTTGTAAATGTCATCATTAAAAAATTCAATTTCCGGTTGTCTGCGAGATGGTAAATAGCCACGATTAACCACGGATATTCATTATTGGGGGAGAGATGTAATCAAGATAATGAATGATCGCAATTCACTCTTTGTCCACAAGATGAGCATTCTATTGTCTTCATAGCGTTTGGCCTATAAACGTAGGATATTATAATAGGTATTTGTTTTCCACCTTCTGAAGTGTTTATTTTACTCCATAGAAGAGAAAATTCAGAAATACAATATAATATTTGTTAGGACTTTGACTTATCCCCATTTGAAGAAATAGGTGTTGTAAGTACACACATAAAAATATCTATACAAATAAATGAAATTGGAGTGTCTGTTTGTAATATCAAAATAACACCTTTTCACTAAATGCATATGAAAGTACTTACGACAGCTATAGCAAAAACGCGATTTAATATTTTTTGTCTGTCTGTGTGTTTGTTCCGGGTAATCTCCGAAACGGCTGGACCGATTTTAACGGGACTTTCACTGACAGATAGCTGATGTTATAAGGAGTAACTTAGGCTACTTTAATTTTAGAAATACAATTAGGGTTCCGCGTAAAAAAAAAAACACATGAAATCGAAGAGTATCTCCGAAACGGCTGGACCCATTTTGACGGGACTTTCACGGGTAGATAGCTGATGTTATAAGCAGTGTCATAGGCTACTTTTATTTTAGAAAACAAAAAAAATGGGTCCCGTCGCGCGGGCTCAGAACGCGGGAGCGGGCTTTTTTGTTAAGTTAAATTCCACGCGGACGAAGTCGCGGGCTCAGAGTATTATATATGTTCTTGTACGTTTTTAGTTAACAAGCCTTAGGAGAATCTAGTTTATTCAATAAATATTACTGAATGGTAGAAACTTATTATAGGCTGGTAGTTTCCGGATGGTGGCTACTGGCAATCATTAGCAAGTACATTTTTATTTCAAGCCCCGCTGCACTTCGCTGGTAGCTTAATGCGATTCCCCATTACCTGTCACCTCCACCGTATACAATATTTTTGTGCTTTATTTTATTTTCATATCGTCATTTTCCAATAGTACACACAACATTTTTCAATGAACATAATTGAAAACATTGTTATTGATACACGTTGTATTTCCGTAATTGAATTCCACTTTACAAATCATTTTGTGTTCATTGTTTTCCTACGGTTCGAATTTACCTACCTATAAATTATCAGAATTCTGATTTCGATGATCACTCGTAACACAAAATATTTAGAGTTTTATCGATACAGATTATATTGCATAGGTATCTTAATTTATGATATATTGATCGACTCATTGTACCAAATACGATTATTTAATAACACCCTCGGTTTTCGTCGAGGGTTAGAGTGTGACGACGGTTTATTACTCTCTAAGCTTTACTGCGATAATATCGCTTTGATACAATAAGTCTTCTATGTCAAGTACATTTCAAGTGTATATGCCCGTGGTGGTGTCCTCCAACTGGTCTTATGCAGTGTGCACTGGCTTAGTTGAGTGGCTTGCCCGCCGTTTGTTATACGAAACTAAATACCAGTGAGTACTCAGCGCTGCTGGTGGCTAGCATCTGACTTGTCTTCCCGCAGGCTCTCGACCTCCGCGCTTGGCGGCTTATGTGCCAACCATTGGGCTTTATCTAAATTGCAATTAAGCGAGTTGCGCTTCCACACGCTCCCTTCCTTTATTGAACGGTTAGACGAGCGAAGATCATTTTTAACCCCCGACGAAAAACGAGGGGTGTTATAAGTTTAACATGTGTATCTGTGTGTCTGTGTATCTGTGTATCTGTGTATCTGTGTATCTGTGTGTCTGTCTGTGGCAACGTAGCGCCCAAGCTGATGAACCGATTTCAATTTAGTTTAATTTGTTAGATAGGTATTCTGATCGAGAGTGTTCTTAGCTATGTTTCATAAAAATCGGTTCAGCCGTTTGAAGATCATCAGCTCTTTTGTAGGTAAAAAAGCCACATTCTAGGCCAAAACCAACTTCCACGGCTCGAATCCATTCAAAATTTGAGATGATTGGATTTAGATTTATTATATTTTTAAATGATCGTAATAGTCTGAACTGGCTTTTTACAATATTATAAATTTGAAAAGATTCCCTGTTTCTGGAAAAAAGTATATTTTATCAATTTTTTTAATGAGATTTGTGTATGAACTAAAGACGTTCCATAAGTCACGTTTCAAATGATGGATACGCGCATGCGTTAAATTTTGTTAATGGTCATGGAATATTACGCTATAATAATTCTAGAGGGCGATGTTCCGCCATTGCGAAAAAATATAAAAGAACAAATATAATTTAAAATAAATTTAGCGTTGGGCTGCTCCCGTCCACCTTAACCAGAGTTATTACATCAAATTGAATCATAATTGATAATATTTTACTAGGAATGAAACCTCCGTGGCATCAATATTAAGATTCGTTGTTTATTCTAATGGCAATTATTATAATGTCATAACAAAATAATGTCTCATACTTTTACACAGATTTCCTGTTGATTATTGTATACATTTGATGAAAAGGTCGTCGCATCGGGGGTTTTTAAATTTTCAATTTAGAGTTATTAAAACATATGTTACGACATTTTTCACGCGAGAAATCTTTATGAGACGCCCCGACGCCGAGTCAGCTGTTCGGGAGATATTACGTTTTCATGAACATTTTCGGTACTCAATCTTTGGGAATGGCACGCACGATAAAATGTTATGTAATGTCTTCCTGAGCTATTTACTAGTTGGCCAAAAAATTGTAATGTCATGGTGTGTATTTAGCGAGTCGACTCTAGTCCCGCGGACTGACGGCTGGGGAGTGATCCGCTGCGCCTCGGGTAATTTAGTCAAATCGATTCAACATCTTACGTATTCTACCGGTGGCGGCTTTAATAACGTCTTTGATAAAGACGTGTATCCGGGACGGGTTGGATGAATGTGAGCCCTTCCTAATATGCTTCGCCCTCGTCGCTCCCGTCGACCGCTGTCGGCTCCAAATATGGGTTCTGCCGTCATATTCCTTACCGCAGCTCAGGCCCATTCATATGGATAGTGCGGCATAGTTTACATATTCTGATGCGCGGCCCCTTTAATAAAGCTATTAATTTTAATATGCCGCGCTGACACGTTTAACATTCGCGGTCGCGGTTTATAGTGAGATATGAGAACATTTACCTGATTCTATTCGGCAATTTCACTTTTCATTATATAAATAGGAAGCTCAAGTTACTTTTCATTAAGTATGAATGTTTATAAAAAAATAACTTTACTTTTATCTCAATACGCGCAAAAATAACATCCAAAACACTTTCGCCAATTAGGTATCAAAACTGTGTCTTGATTTTATGTGATAAGTAATTGAAATTGAAAGTTTGATTAATGTGAATTTATTAATTAGATTCTGAAGTAATTTTATTCATAAAACTGCATGATGAAAATGTTTGTATAATGTATAGTTGAATGATATCGTCTCATTACACGTGTGTCGCGTAAGTTTGCGTCAATCAAACGACTTTGTGCCACGGATCGGGTCCCCACCTTTACCTTCAAATCCATACCTCATACCTAATGATCTTGTGATCCGAACTCCTTATCTAATCTTCTATCTTTTATAATGACGCATGTTTTTTTCCTTGTTGCTTCATATGGTTAAGAGGTTTAACGATATTGAGTCCGAGTTGTAGAGCAAAAAGTTTATGTTCATAAAAATTTCCTTTACGGAGCCTTTTACTCGAAAATTTAGAGTGGAAATATAAATTTATATTTTGTGGTATAGCGTAACGTAATTATAGATGAAATACGGCGTTGTTCCGATAAAATTGGAAACTTATTAAACATAATTAATTATGATACTTCCTTCCACCGAACCTTGACATGGAAATTCCACTTCGATATTGTTCATTAGCTCGTCTCTGTCTAAACTTCATTAATTATCTCGTGCATTATATTAATTACGACCGTGTGAGGTTTATTTAACAAAACGCCGACGTAAGGGGCTGATTATAATGCACTACAGCACTTAGGAGAGCTCGAAGTGTGATGAATGAGCGTCTCCGGCAGCGGCAGCGGTGTGGAACACTGCGCGCCCCGCGCCCACAATGATTGATAGTACTTTATGCTACATCAAATTAGCTCAACAATATTTTTGATATCGATATTTTCAAAGTACGTCTCGATTTTAATATTACCTCCTACCTATAATACCTACTTGTACCTATTTATGATGTTCTCAAGACTAATAAGATGTGTGTGGGTTGTTCTAAAAATATGTTGTTGGTAACATATTCGTTGTAAATAAAATAAAGAATGTATAAATAACAAAACAGAATAATTATTTTAATCACCAACTTCACTACATAGTATAAAACAAAGTCGCTTCCCGCCGTCTGTATGTCCCTATGTATGCTTAGATCTTTAAAACTACGCAACGGATTTTGATGCAGTTTTTTTTATTAGATAGAGTGATTGAAGAGGGAGGTTTATATGTGTAATACATGCATAATATAGTAGAGAGACACTAATAAAAAAAACCCGTGCGAAGCCGGAGCGGGTCGCTAGTTATAGATAAATGCATTAGCATCTTACATATTGAAGCGAAGCTTCTTTACGGACGTTCGGGGCGCTCGCTACCCGGGCACTAAAACGGTGAAAAGCGTAACGCGTAACGCGTGACGCGTGACGCGTTACGCGTTAATATAATATATCTAATATCTACTGCAAAGCTTCGCTTCTTTCGGGCGTCCCTAGACGGCACTGATTTTTATAATGTATCTAGTTTGTCAAATCCTAATCAGCATATTTATTTCTTACCGGCTGTTATCGGGATTCACTCAATACCGTCTAACGAAGAGAACCCTTTGATATAATACGGGCAGGTATCTGGTACGGGCTAGGTAAATTTATATTAGATATGCATAGCGTCCCAGGACTATAAAAATGCAAATTCTATAGTAATAAGGTATTATGCATAATATTGGTATTATAGAAGAGAGAACCAGTTTTATTGCTCTTGAATTGATTGATCGCCATAGAAAATGTGGACGGAAATACTTTATTATTATATACCTACTATTTTTCATAGCTCCAGATTACGAAACTAAGGAGAGTATTTGGAGATATCTTGGCCTAGCAGTGAGACCAACTAAGTTACAAAAATATCTGCCCTAAAATCTAAAACCTCAGTGCAGTCTGGCGATATTATAATAATCAACTAAGCTTTTGTCTTCGGAACGGAATTGACATACAAACTTCCATACCCTGCTTTAGCCTCTAAGGTGTGAAACAGTATAAAAGGTACCTGATGTCAACCTTTTAATAAGGCTGTGCGTGCGCTGATAGATTAGTCAGTTTCTCATTCTAGCACGGCATTGTACATGTCGCCTGACTAAATTCTAAAGATGATGAACTTACCACAAAATAATTTAACGGGTTTCTTTCTAACAGCTCACCTTCGAATACCTAAATCACTTGCTACTAACAAGCTCCACCATCCAAAAGGAAATATTATTTTTTGGGGTAGGTATACGTCATCTTAACGTTTACTTAGGCGCCACGCAAAATAATACCTTAAATATACGTACAGACGTAAGGTATTTTCAATAGCAAGCTCCATGCTGGTGAGACGAAATTCTCGTGAGAGTAATAATATTAGATACGTTGACACTGAGTTAACCATCTCAGACTTGCTCCCGACCTGACTAGAATCTATAATTTGGGTACTAATAAAAGTCAAGCCTCATACGCTACTTTTCCCCGGTGATGAGAAGATCTTGAGAGAAAATAAGTATATCAACACAAGTCAAGTAAACTATACCGAGCACCGGTGTCCGCCGATATCAATTCCGTTTATGCCTGGACCCTAGCACTAAACAGATAAGACAGAAGGTTTGCTCTTTATGATCAATGCCAACGAAACGATGGTATTCGGGGGTCCGAGCACGAAATATTTACCATAGCTTAACGCTAATGAAAACGTGCGCCGTCCCACTCACATAACAGATTTTATAAATAGGAATGACAGTGACAGCGTGCTTTCTCGATTACGATACGATTACGTACACTCTGACCCTAAAATCCATGAGAATCCAGACGGGCCGTATTCAGACAATAATTCTATTTATTTTTATTTTATATTAGTTACCATTCGTATGTACCTCAGGACTGCGAAATGGCAGGATAAACGATTTTTATTAATAGTTATCTTTCCCTGTTTACGGAAACACTAAGTCTGTATAATAGCCGTTATTTACACTGATGTTGTGTTTTTTTATTTATAAAATAGTCACTTTGCTTTCTGTGTTAGGTGTTAGGTTATCCACGGCCATTAAGGAACGTGTTTCTTTTGTTTAATAAACTGTACAATAGAGGGGCGAAACTTCTGTATGTTTCTGCATAGTGATATGGATCTTTATCAAGGAGGCAAGCAAACATCGTGTAAGAAAGTTCCGATGCTACGAAATTATACCTATTTATTCACTTCGCTTTAGTGGCGCTCATTGTCCTCGTTCCATTTTGATTAACTCATTTATTTTCGAAATTGAAGTGTTCGAGGAGTGACCCTCTACTTTCCGTTCGACGAAATTGCCCAAGTCTGGGATGTTTGCTGTGCGGGACGTGTTGAGTGTTAGCTCTACGCGACTATTAACTTTTACAATGGGCATGATGACTAATATTGAATTTAGTATAAGTATTCTTATAATAACTCAGAAGTACCAATTATTTTTTGAAATATTGTAAATATATTTTCCAAAATATTTAAAGAATTATAAAATATTTCATTTTCAATTTTGATAAAACATTGTGGTTTCATAAAACGAAATAAAAATATATAAAAGAAATGCGGCTCTGAATAGATTTATTCAGTTGTAAGTGATCAGAAAAGCGGAGGAGGTATTAATTTATTTGCACCGCCCTTTGCGATTAGCTCCGAAACCCGGGAAGGCAGGCCCAACTCGACCGTATTGATCCCCCTTGGCTAGCGCCAAAATAACTCTGTGGCTTCCGACATACTAAACATATGTTGCTAAAGGTGGGTATGTATTGCGTAATCACAAAGTCAATTGTCTTCATAATAGGATTTTTTTCTTATTGACTGCGCGATTTTAATTGACACAAAACACTAGTTAAATGAATCCAATCACACTTCTTTTTCAGTTCTAATCAATCCATATTATAATTTTTCAAAGCGATCGAGCATTAAATTTTGTTTATCATAGTTAGGTACACCGAGTACTATCAGATTAAGTTATGACAAATAATAATTAAATCAAGGCAATTAATCTTTTTTTTTTTTTTTTTTTTTTTTTTTTTTTTTTTTTTTTTTTTTTTTTTTTTTTTGAATTGACTATATGTTGTTGGCCAGAGTGGCCATAACAACTTCACCCGGACAGAGGGCGAGCGCAAGTGCGCTCCAGCCATAGGGGCAGGGGGGCAGCTAGCTCAAGGGCGTCACTAGGGACACGACCTCGGCTTGGGCCGCTGCCAGGAGAGGTGGCGAGGGTAAATCTACCACCGGATCGGAACGCGACCTCGACTGAGAAGATCCGGCAAGAAACTCAGCGGGCTTGTCGGGTGCCAAGGTGCGTCTAGGTAAGTAGACGCACCTTCTAGCGGAAGCGGGGGTTCGTCGACCTCGCCGGCGAGGTCGGTGTCTGGCGGGGAGTGTGCGTGTGTCGTTCTCCTCGACATCTGAGTCTAGGAGAGCGGTGAGTGGGTCGGGGGGGTCCAGCACCACATGCCGCGGCCTGCGGCGGCATGTATCTGGCTCGTGTGCGGGTGCATAATCGGCGGCGGCGACGATTAAGGGATTGGTGTGTTCAGAAGCCTTCATGAAATAGCGTTCAGACGCTATTTTGAAGTGCTTCTGGATAGAATCGAGGCGTAAGTCAGAATGAAGGTCTACGTTCCGTACGAACCACGGGGCTCCGACGGCTTGGCGAAGAAAACGGGACTGTAAGGCCTGGAGGCGACTAATGTGAGAGTTGGCCGCGTGGGCGAACACAACGCTCGCATAGGACATGATGGGGCGAATGCAAGCTTTGTAAAGTGTCACCTTATTTCTAAGGGACATTTTACTCCGCTTGCATAGGAGATAATGAAGGCGACCGAGCACAAAGGCGGCTCGATTGCGGACGTTTCTAATGTGAGGACCGAAGGTCATGGAGCCATCGAGCGTGACCCCGAGATATTTAACTGACTTGGACCAAGGGATAGGCTGCTTGTACAAAGAGACAGTACCTAAGTTGGAGCGAGTGTGGCGTATGGAGGGGCGTCGAGAGGTGGTCCTGGCAAAAAGCACGGCTGCGCTTTTGTCCGGGTTCACCTCTATTCGCCATTTCCTAAACCACTCTCCGAGAGAATTGACAGCGCGTTGGAGAACGCGTGTGATCTGAGCCTTATTACGATGGGAGAAATAGAGCGCGGTATCATCCGCGTAAAGGGCGAGTTGCACATTGTTCGTGCGGGGGATGTCGTTAGTGTACAGACTGTACAAAAGAGGGGAGAGCACGGAGCCCTGAGGGACTCCTGCCCTGATGGGGTGGGGTGGGGAGAGCGTGCCCTCGACTCGATATCGAAAGGTACGGTTTGACAAGAAGTCTCGTAAGATGAGCACGAGACTGTCCGGCACGCCTAAGAGGTACAGCTTGTAAATCAAGCCGTTGTGCCAGACTTTGTCAAACGCCTTAGCGACGTCAAAGAAGAGAGCTCCCGTGGATAGGGGGCGGCCGGAGGAGGAGTTGAGGCCTTTGAGAATGTACTCCGTGATGCGGTGTACTTGGTGAACACAAGAGTGGCCGGCCCGAAAGCCGAACTGCTCGTCAATGAGAAGATGATTGGAAAAGATATACTCTTTGAGTCTTGCTAAAAGCAGGCGCTCATAGAGTTTGGCAATGGCCTTGAGGAGGCTGATGGGACGGTAGCTCGCAGGGACGTTGCGGGGCTTACCGGGTTTGTGAATGCCAATGACTATTGCCTCCTTCCACGCATTGGGAAAGATGCAGTTCGTCATAGCGGCATTAAAGATAGCTACTAGGAGACAGATAAGCTGGGCGGGTAAGAGTTTGAGAACTCTGTTGCTAATGCCGTCCGAGCCCGGGGCCTTCTTGGAGTTGAGACCTTTAATCAAATCCTTCACCTCGGATTCGGTAACCGGTGTGAGAGCGGTAGTGAGGGGTAAGGAAACCCTGCGCTCGACTTCCCTATCAACGAGTTCCAGGTGGTCGGGATCAGAGGATTGGGTGCTAGGGGAGCACTGGCTCTCGAGAGCGGAGGCTAGAAGCTCGGCCTTTTCGTCGTCATCGAAAGCAGGGGGGTCGCCTGAAGGGCGTAATAGGGGGGGCATTGTGACAGTAGAGTCGGACTTTAAGGCTCTCGCCAGCTTCCAGTAAGCTAGATGCGATGGCGAGATTCCTTCGAGAAGGTTACCCCACCGGGCGTCCCTAAGCTCGGCGATTCGACGCTTTACATTACGCTGTAAAGCGCGCATGCGAACACGGTTAGCTTCGGTGGGGTAAGAATCGTAAGCTCTGATGGAGGCATTCTTAGCTCGGACCAGGGCTTTGATGTCGTCTGGCAGAACGAAGCGGTGAGAGTCACCTACCTCGACCTGCTTAGACGAGTGACTAATGGCCGACTGGAGATGGTTGGAGAAGGCATCTACAGCCTGAGACGTGTCCTGAGGGGACGTAAGGAGATCAGGGATGCTGGCGAGGTGTGGAGAAGAGACATCCGCTAAGGAAGTACTTAGCTTTTGCCAATCCATCACAGAACGCGTGGTCGGTTGAGATGGAGGGGAAGGTCCGAGCTGCATGAGAACGGGACGGTGGTCGGAGTCGAGCTCTTGGAGAACTTCCAAGGAGCGCAACCGTAAGGTTATGCCCTTGAGGAGGGCAATGTCTAGGACATCAGGGCGATGTGCTAGGTTGTTCGGAAAGTGAGTGGGGTGCATGGGGGCGATGACGTCAAAGTCGAGCTGGTCGACTAGGGCGTCAAGACGCCTCCCATTTGGGGTAGTGAGGAGACTATTCCACCTGACATGCTTGCAGTTGAAGTCGCCAGCCAGTATGACTGCGCTTCCCAGATCAAGGAGTGCTTCGATGTCACTCCTAAGCAGAAGCTTGCCAGGCGGAAGGTAGATGGACGCTATGACCACGGCAGGATGGCCAGTGAGGGACAGACGACAGACCGAGGCTTCTATGTTGGTGAGCGCAGGGGGGTCGAGGGGAATGCAGTGAAGGGACCTCCTGTAATAAATGGCAGTCCCACCCCCGCGGGCGGTGAGCCTGTCATTCCTTACAAGATTATAGTTTGCGATTTTGGGATCGCGACGGGACGGGGCAATTAATCACAACACACATGTACCTACAATATTACAATGTTACCTAAAACATATAATATTACGTAGGTATATATATATGTATATAGATTGTAAGGCTAAACGGTACCTACCTGATTGGTCGCCTCAATTCAGAACCCTCGACATTCCGGTGTTAACCTCGGGAATATCGGAATAGTTCCCATTCCAGCTCGATACCAATACGTGGAAATACATACTAATGTAATTTATAGGGCGTATTATTGTAAGTGTTTATTGGTGTACGTAACTTTTTGTACACAAACTTAAACTGATTTAACTCACTTTGTTGTTTCATGGTCATAACGTGTGAGCAAGACATCTCGTAAATAGATTTGATGTATTTTGAAATTTTACTGTAACTTAAATTGTTATAGTTAGCAAACAATATCTAATATTTTAGTAGTCATTATATAGGCACAATTTAATGTGAATGTTTCACGAACACTAAATAAATTCTCAGGAAGATTCTATGTATCAAAAACCTTTTACGTTTTCACAAGATAAAATTGCTGTCTTAGAATATACTAAGTAGTTTGTGTATTCAAGATAAAAAGTGAAATAGGCATCAGCAAAGCTTATTCAGCGCCAAAACTTGCAAATGGGATGAGCGCTCGGATTTCCAAATAAGTAATCCCTGGTAGATATTGACTATTATCTTGGCTCTCGGAACATTTTTTTTTATTAATACTCAGAAATAAATTTACTAATTTACTATATTTGGTACCTAAATTGTGAAATAAGGACGTGATTTGTTATTTTAATATTTGCAATCTTGTATGCGCTAAATAAGCAGGTTACCTAACCTTTTAACTCACTCAAAAATGACCAAATACCCACAGTCGTATATTTATGAGCATAGAACATAATAATAGTTCCACCGACATTTCGCATTATAATTAAAAAAAAAACATAAAACATTTTTAGCAAAAAAAATGCAAAGTGCATGGGAGGCCATGCACAATGAAGGGTTCCGTATCCATTTTAATAAATAAATTATATGTATATATTTTTGGCTAGCTAGGTTTTGTCGGTTATCAGAATAAAAAAACAAACAACATAAGTAGATACCTATCTACTTTCTTGAGCTGTTCTGCGAGCCCAGGATACTTGGGTTAATTATAAAAATGACATCAATATTCAACTTTTTGAAAAGTATTTTTAGTATTCCACATTCACAGTTTAAGCGCTTCAAAACTTTAGAAGTATGCATCAATATTCTCTTTGGAACTAGCATGAAAATAACATCGAAAGTTTCGTCAAATCTTCCAACTTCCACAAGAGAGCGTCGCTGCTCACTAACTTGTGGTCCTATTTGAATTTTTAATGAACACTCGACTTGAATTCTGCTATTGGTTTAAATTTAGTGCAACTTCGTTATTATTTAAGAAAGTATTGTATACATAATTATAAATAAATAAATAATAATAAATATCGCCCGACTGACACACCAACTGTATGGTCCCAAACTAAGCAATGCTTGTACTATGGATACCGTACAATGGACTGGGGGCGATCCCAGTGACACCCAGACCTGGGCATATTACGAAAAGGCCATTTCCAACTTTTACCCCGGCGGGAATAGAACCCGCAACCGCCATGTGCAGTGAGCCGAGCGGCCTACGCTCGAACCACTGCGCCAAGCGGTTGTCAAACACAACAATAAGCCTGTTTTTTATAAAAAGAAACAAATACCTACAGACCAACTAAATGTTTAATTTAAACGTTAGGTCTAAGATTTTAAGAAATACGTACCTATACACTTCTTCAGCCATGGATGCGTGTTTTCTATCCTTTTCTAAATTTTCATAATTTTCGTTCATTTTTGAGGCAACTTGATCCATTGCGCGAATTCTGTGAATCATGTCAGCTGATAATGGGCACTGGATTGATCGTTGGGCCATTGAAATCGGCGAAGTTTCCAAAGTGCTACTAATTCGCGATGTGGCGGCAGCCGCTGCGTTTTGTAAGAGATCCTTCCGCTATCGGCGTCTGCAGCCCAAACTTCATTGCCATAATTAATCTTTGTCCAACGACCATGCCTGTCCGCTGACGGAACTCCATTAAATAGTCCCTAATATCGATAACTTCGCGGAACACGCCGTTATAATGTAAGTAAATGTATCTTGTAACCTACATTCAAGTAACAATCAAGAACTTCTTATTTCTATAATAAACCAAATTGATTGTAGACTTAGTGCTAAAGTCATTATTACTGATTCCGCTTTTTAATTTCAATATTTGTGTCTCTGTGACTTTGCATTCATTTTATACTATTCCTTACGAGATATGAAAGTTTAGTTGTGTGAGACAGACTGAACTTCCTAAAATAACATACATATATTAGGTCCTTACCTATGAAATTGGCGTTTTGTACGGGAGGAATATAAAGTCTTTTATTTTTTGTAAAATATATTTAATGAATCAAAGTATGCGCCCTTGTTATCTATGCACTTCTGCCATCTCATACGTAGTCATTGATCCCTTTACTAAAAAAAAACCATGGGGGCGAGAATCAATAAACTCTTTGATGGCGGTTTGGACTGCCGCATCGGAGTTGAATTTTTTTCCTTATAAGAAGTTGTCCAAGTTTCGGAAAAAATGGTAATCTGTTGGAGCAAGATCCGGGGGGTACGGTGGATGTCGCAGACATTCCAATTGTAGCTCATGTAACTTAGTGGTTGTTTGTTTTGCAGTGTGTGGTCTCGCGTTGTCGTGAAGCAGCAGTGGCCTAGAGCGATTGACAAATCTCGGTTGTTTAGCAGCTAGTTCTTCCTTCATGGTTTGTATTTGCTGACAATAGATATCTGCCGTAATCGTTTGGCCAGATTTTAGAAAGCTGTAGTGAACCAAACCTTCACTAGTCCACCAAACACTCACAACTAACCTTTTCTGACTCAATTTTCGTTTAGGGCTGGATTTGGCTGGGTCTCCGGGGTTCAGCCATTGCGACGAGTGCTTCCGATTATCGTACAGTATCCGCTTTTCATCACAAGTAATGATTCGATTTAAAATCCCTTCATTATTGTGTCGGTTGAGCAAAGTAACACAACAGTCGACGCGTGTTTGCGACATCGTTCAAGTTTTTTATACTTTCCCTATTTGGTTCAAGTGGATTAATACAGTTTTATCACTTACCCCGAAGCCTGCGGCTATCTCTGAAGTGCTTTGTGATGGATCCGCTTCGACAATAGTTTTTAACTCTTCATTTTCCACTTTGGCCGTCCACGGGGTTGGTTTAAAGGTCGAAATTTCCAGAAGGAAAGCGTTGAAACCAAAAACGTACCGTGCTTTCTTTTGCGACACCAGTGACGGAACTCATCATGAATCCTTCGAGCTGTTTCTGCAGCACTGGTGCCACGGTAGAACTCGTACTCGTAAATATACCGATATTTCATGTTTTATATTGTGCGATAATAAGCGACGCCAAAGAAAAAAATAAAGAGAAAAAAACAAATGAATGACTGTTTTCAAAACCCAAATGTACCAGCTAAATGAACTTATAAATTTGACTTTGGAATTCTTAACCAATGAGGACATATTTCAGATCAAAGTGGTCAGTACGACAAAACGCTAATTTCATAGGTAAAGGACCTAATATTTAATCACAAATAATTCAAGAGGAAGAAAGCGTTTGTAGAAAAGCTGGCTCCAGCAACGGCAATTTGCTTTCAGATCAAATAAATAATGTATAAAGTCATACCTCCAAGATTTTTGACGGTACCTATATCAGATTGTAGACGGTAGACACCAATTTTAGTCAAATAAGGTCCCGAGATAAAGTCTCTTTATAAATCTATGAACCCACTTGTGAATTAAATTTAATTTAGTTAATGGAAAACACGAGACATCTTTTAAACAGAGAACAAGTTTATTCTGGGGTATAGTAGCGGGTGAAGTGATAGTTTTATGCTCGTAACCACTTCCATGGAGAAAGGCGCGCGCCCCGGCCCCGCGCACCGACCCATGACGAGGGCGCTTCAATTAAAACTGTTCAAGTTTGTTTAAATGTTTGTGTCAGCCCATCGCCAACTGAGAGTTGCAACGCTACAGATTTTTAGTCTAAATTAACGTCCGAATACTTAGTCAGTTGTACTTGAGTAAGATTTTAGGAAAGAGCAAGTGAATAAAATCCTTATATTTTAAAAATATGTGTTCATAAATACTTACCTCTATTTCTATCCAAAATTAAATGTGCCTGACCTAGATCTTCTGATATCTAATTGAAAGTACTTAGCAAGCTTGACCGCCGCTTGCCGCAGTGGTTTGATCGTAGGCCCCTCGGCTCACTCCACCGGGTGGTTGCAGGTTCTATTCCCGTTGAGTAAAAAACAGAAATGACCTTTTCGCTATTTGCCCTGGTCTGTGTGTCACTGGGATAGCCCTCAGTCTAATGTATGAACGGTTCCCATAGTACGAGCGTTGCTTAGTTGGAGACCTAGACCTTGACCCAGTTCATTCACCTTCCATATAGGTATCGTGTATTCATTACTATTTCATCAAAATAGTAATGATACCAACCAATGAGAAGTAATGCGATCGTCGATAGTTTAATATTGTCAACTTGTGGTTGCAGGAGATTTACATTGTACCTTGTTGCCTCGAGCAAAGTTGTGTCCAAAGCTGGCTTCGTCGTTTCATTCCAGCTAGAATTCAACTCGGATTAACCCTTGATGCCAACTAGTCTGACTTTGTTGTCAAAGTAATTAGCTGCGGCTGTCCCATTTCATTCTAAATATTTGCTATTGTATTTTCTTCGGTGCTTTGTGCGAAATTTTACTCTTTTGTTGTTATGGAGAGTTTGTTGGATCGGGATCGACGTAGGGATCTTGTCGCGTCTGCGAAGATCATTCAGATAGGAGATACACTCAAATTAAGTCTTCAGTGTTGAATAACAATGCCTTTTTCATTTTGCAAGATCTCTGCTTTGTATCTTAATATTGTAAAAAGGATTTTCATATGAAAGGATTCCTTGTACTACTACTTTTGAGGATAAGTTATCCGGAGTATGTTTTGGCAGTCAGCGGCAAGTCTGCGATATTTATGTAATTCTCAAGTAAGCCGTTTAATAGTCCATTGCGTACTTAATGTTTGAGCTGCTAAGAGACGTCGGGGCCAGGGGGGTATGAGGGGTGGTGTGGGCGCGGGGTCCCAGGGGTTGGCCTCGTTGTAGCTAACAGATCGCTTGCCCGCCACGCACAGGTAGTGTCACGGCTCATTACTCCGACTTTATGTTCGCCAAATCACTTCGACGTCATGAATAAACAAGATGCGGGCTTATGACTTTTGAAGTAAGCCTTATCGGCCACACTTCACTATTTACTGAGACCTTTGAAAATAAAGGTGATTAATGTTTTAGACGTTAAAAATTATCACTAACTATGCTTGCTCTATAGTCTTCAGTTTTGTATGCTTACTGTATAATACCTGGAACTTAGTGTGATAATTTCTTGATGGATATAAGGACAACAAAGTCAGAAGGCAAATGCAGCCAGCAAAGATCCAATAGCAAATTTTCCTGTTATCCTGGTCGCATAATGTAAGTGGGGCGAAACATAAATATTAATTATCTCGTATAATACAGACGCCGCGTTAATTACAAACATAATTATGTGAGTGGCAGAGGTGGCATACCGATGCTCGTGCAAACTAAGTCAGGGCTTTCACGATTGTGAAGTCTGAAAAAGAAAAAGTTCTTAAGGCTTTGGAACACAGCTAGATTAATTTATTCGCCGCAGCAAAACTTTTCATAATACAAGCAATCTTGTTTTGAATTATTTTCAGTTCTTTTTGGCTTCCTTCCTTGACGTCTCTATAGGTTGAAAGTTAAAGGCATGTCATGCTATGAAGAAAACAATGGGAAGAATAGAATCAAGTTTTCATAAAATTATCTGGTTAAGATTTAAATTCACCGCCCGAACAACATTTCGGAGTTACAGAAGTCTCTGAACCCCGACTAAGTATTATGCTTGTAGAAACAAGAGGTTTCAGAGTTTCCATTCACGCGTTTACTCAAAAAAAAATCAGATATAGATAATTTGATGTTGAAAGTATTTTACAATATTAATACCTTATTGTTTATTTGGAGTAGGAATTTAAAAATCCGCACATTTATCATATTACTTTAGTATTATCATACCATACACTTTTATCATACATACATACACATATACACATTTATAAATACACACACATACACATACACTTTCATAAATAATTTATTAGCAGCAGTTCTAACCACAAAACTTTCTAATGATAAACTTTTATTCATGTTTATTTTATTTGTTCACAAATAAGAGAACTTTAAATTAATTTTCCCACAAATTGCAGCAATTCATGACTGCCTTACTTATATTAATTTGTTCATCAGTAATTAGGTAAGTACAGTCAGCCTTAAAATAACTAGATAAGTAGGTGTGTAGTAAGTAATTTACTTCTTAAATTTCCGGTAAGGCTGCCTGTGCCTAGGAAGTAATTAATGAACAAAAATATACCGATTCAGTGAAATTAAAAGGGAATGTAGGCAGATACCTATGTCTGTTACACCTTTATATATGAATAAAAGGTTCGGGACGCCTTTAAAAGTAGCGATTGCAAAATGTGAAAGCAAAAATCACGAGCTTCATAAAAAGAAAATTCGTGGGCTAGCTATTTGAATAAATATCAAGAGCAGAACCATTTTTCAACGCGTTGGTGATAATAATGACGCTATTTATCAACGACTCGAAAGGGTGGGTAATTATTAACGTTATATTTCGGTTTCGGTTGTTTACTTACACTTTTTGTGTGATTTTTTTTCCAGCAAGCGACATAACAGTTAGGTCATTTCGTTTGGCTGCCGGGGGATGGCTCCAAATGATTTATTGTTGTGTTGAATATGCATGTCGGGATGAAAAATGAGGACGAGCGTGTGAGTGGTGAGTGTGTGAGGATGTGAGGCTGTGAGCGGGCGCCGGGCATGTCGCGGGTGGCAGCCCCGCGCCGCGGTCGCGCTGAGTCGCGCAGTAGACGCGCTGAGCCCGTCACAATGCGGAAGTCGTTAAGAAGATAAATCGCAAACCACACGAGACCTTTTAATCCGTTTAAATATCTTAGTAGAACTGTTTCTTTCACCACTTTGCTTTCGGTAAGTAATATTAAAAGACGCCGCCACTATTCTATGTTGAAATGAATTCGCGACTGCTATACAAATAATGGTACCTAATGAAAATCTGGGTCAGAGTGTACTAAATGTATCCAATAGCAAGTATATTTTCAGCGTTCGTGTTAGTCTCGGAAGTTTCGATACAAGTTTTCACCACACAAAATTTGCAAAGTCTGAGACAATCGCAAAGTGCATCCGGGAGGGAACTTAGGTATAGGAAACCAGTTTTAATAGTTCGCGTAACAGTACTGTATAAGTTTTGCTAGCCCCTTTTAGTTCCATACCCACCTCGGTAACCCCTCCCTTGTCACAGTGTGTCAAAACCTCAACAAGTTGATCAACGAGTTGATCAAAATGTAAATGAATACTTTCGAACCTCATATATTCTTGGTACAGGAGCTCTCCCATTACAAGCATGTTTATTTAGGTTACGCGAAATGAAGATACCGCTGATCGCGCCATAGCGCACATGAATCGAGTGTAGCGTTCGTTTCTCATGTCAGACGCAACGGGGAACCTCATCTCTTTCAATGCCGGCGCTAACTATCCAACAATATTACTCCAATTAATGGAAACCCCGTGAATACATTTGTCAGTGCCGAATTCTGGATTGGAGACGCTGATAGAATAACACAGATTTTTATATGGGTTATCCTAAAAGTTTAAGGAACAACTTTGGATAATCGTTTATCGGTAGCATTTTAAAATACTCAGAAAATTTCATAAATTTCAAAAAAACTTTTGTTAAGGTTTTTCTACAAATTACATTTACCTTTGTTGATATTCGATATTCAAGTAAAATTCAATAGATTCAATAGTTGATAATCAAGATCCATTGACTTGGAATCTATGAAAAAACCACAATTCTGTAGCTAACGCTATATTACAGAAAAATAAATCTCCTGTAATGTTACCCTTTGATTTGTTTTTCCTTTAGATTTCCTTTAGTTTTTTAAGACGCCAATCTACAAAAGGGTAAAACGGCAAAATGCTTTGTAATTAGGGAGTCGACTCGACAGGAGCTTAATAACACTCAGTCTCAGTTGGAAGTCTTTTTGAAATGGATTCTAAACTCTAGCCAGTACTGTTGTATAGGATATCTTTGTAACGGAAATCAGCGTTTTAAATATTTCACTTATATACATGAGGAGTGTATGTATGTGTGTGACTAGCTTAAAGGATATCCAATCCACTGTGTTGGGTTATGGGTTCACGTTTCGAATAGCGGTACACCCGCTCGATTCGAAATGGGATCTAGAGTTTCTTCCTCTCGTTGCCTCTGCATCTATCTGATTTTATTGTAAATAATGGAACTTCGGAAATTTGGATCACTTTTTTTAAACTACCTTTATTTAAAACTTTTGTTGATATAAAAACTGACATACACTTTTGCTGAAGATGCTAAAATGTTGAACTAAACAGTTATGTTTTGATATAAGTACCTACTTATAACACGAATTTGTTATTCCGTTCCGTATGCCGGTATTATAGCAGTAATTGTTAGCTCTTAGTGAAATCAAACAGCCCTCAATAAACGGTGGTATTGTTTTGCCGGTTATTGCGATTCCGTTGCCGAGACACGTTCGGAATAAATTAAACTGCAATTTGGGGCCTTTAATATGGAGTGTTGTTCGCGCTATTGGCCCATCGTGGCGTGTGGCAGCGTGGCGATATGAGCGGCATTCGAATGAGTACACAAAGGGGACGGCGGCGCCATCCTGCCCATCGGTAATGCAGCCAAGCACATGATTGCAGTGGCGACTCTCCTGGGACACCGCTACCTATCTACGCATGATGAATTTCACTGTCAAAATTCCGTTGCACATTTTAGAATTTAATGACGCCCTCATAGGAGACTCGAATGGTCCAAAACTAGCTGCGTTAGTGGAACTAGCGTGCAGCATAGGGATACCGCAAATTCCGAGTTACCGGAGTGATACTATGCGTTTACTAACAATCGATACAGGGAGGTAAATTGTATTTTCTTTACTCATACTCTGAAAGTAGGTCTGAAGTTGCCTGAGAAGCGGGTTGAAAGTAATACTTTTCCGGCCCGGGAGAATCGCTTTCAACTGGCAGCTGTCAAATTAAAAAAAAAAAAAACTAGTTCCATTTTCACATTTCTATGGAACCATTTTCAAACTTTTTCTACAGTCACTCAATTACAGCACGATGTAAAATTGAAATAACGTGAAGTTAAGTATTAATTCAAGAATATATATTTTTAAATGACTTAATTATAATTTAGTTTCAACAATTTCTTTAAAATAACATAGATTTGGGCAAAATATTTAAAGATGAAAATGAAAAATAATGGCTAAATAATGCAGTTGGCCAGCCAACGAAAAAAAAACAAAATAGGCGGCAATCCGATTTTTTTTTTCGAGTCGTAGAGTATTGTTTATACTTCCTTGTATTATTTCTTTAGCCAATTCCTGATTTTATTTTTATTTTCCGTGTATTCGTAATGAAAAGCACAGTGTTTACCTCGGGTGAAAGACTTATTTTGTCCCTCGAACTATTAGCGCCCTCGCTACGCTCGGGCGCCAAACCCCGTCTCGGGTCAAAATAAGTCACTTTCACCACTCATGTAACAATGTACTATTACATTTGGAATGCATGCGACAGTAGTTGCGAAACCCATCACATATTTGCTGTGACGTAGCGATGGTAGTATTGACTGACGCTATTGCAGCAACACATATCCATTTTGAATACATGATGATATAGAAGGTATTATAATCATATGACATTCTATTATTCCATTATATACTAACACGAATATATTGTTGCTATCGATCAACATCTTATACGCCCCAATGCACCATGTTGCGATTATATGTAGTTAATTTAGAGTTATCATTCAGCGATGCAGTAATATTCATTAGCGTTGATATGCGACGGTAGAGGATAGTATTTACTGTGCTGGTCGAGGATTCCGTAGGACCATTAGAGCACGTAGCGAGGCGTAAGGTCCAGTGGCTTGCTCAATTTGCGGCACTCAAAGAATTTGTAATAATAAGACATTAGAAGTGGTATTGACGTATTATTTCATACAAAACCAGTGTCGCCACTTCGCGCCGCTTTCGCACTGCGCAGACAGCAATTTATTTGACGTAGAGTAGTTTCGGGAATATAGCATACTATAAGCCTTTTTGAAAATTTAATTCGAACTATTAACTTAAATAACTAATTTTATATAACAAATTTTTATAGAACTAATTTTTATTGTTTACCGGCAGCTCTTGTGATATTTTTTTTGCCGTTCTAAAATAAGTTACTCCTTATAACATCAGTTTCTGCCAGTCAAAATCGGTCCAGCCATTCAACAGACGATTTTTTTTAAAATAGCGTTTTTTTATAAGTACCTACATATGCATTTAATGAAAACATATTATTTTGATATTACAAACAGACATTCCAATTTAATTTATTTTATACATTAATTCGTTTAAAATATCAGTAATCAATAACTAGGAGCTTAAGGCAATATTAAATACAGTAAAACCCATTTAAGACGATTTCACAGGGAACCAACCAAAAACGCGTCTTAAGCGAGAAAGCGTAATATGCGGGATACGGAAAATAAAAGCTACTATTATTATGTCTGTATTATGTTCTAATTTCGTATATGTATTAGGTAGGTATTAAATGAAACATTTATAAATTACATTAAATACATAGTGTAATAATAATTACGTTATTTAAAGTAATCACTTATTTTGGTTTAAAGATTTTCAACAGGTGACAAGAGAGCTGGCTCTATCCTCGTTCAAAAAATCAGCCTATCCATAGAACGAGAAATGCAGCCAGCATTCTTGGCACCATCACACGCGGGCAGGGCTTATTTTAATGTAATTTAATTTTTAAAGTTTTTCTGTTCTAACATTTATAATAAACGAAGGTACAAAATAAATAACTAGATCTTTAATTTATTGAATTTCGTACGGTGCCACATTGTAATCAATGGAAGAATATCCAGGAAAACCCTGCAGTATTATGGGTTCACCTTCTTCTTCCAACACGATGTCAACCACTTGTGAGCCATATTGGCCACTAGAAAATACTGATACAAATAAATTACCTATACGTCTTCAGCATTGTGTCAACCTGGACTGGAAATTAACTTACTTGGAGCCGTTGAAAAAATTATAATAGGATAATACAATTGACACTAATTCAGCCAATATTGCCTACCAGGTTAATAACGCAACGTTCGATAAGTTATATATATCTCAAAATATTTGAACAATGTCTCTACAAATCTATCACCACACTACAGATAAAGGTTTTTTTGAACCCGAGACTTGGTAGCCCGCAAGACGCGTGCTTAACCGATTGGTTGAATTAGTGATAGCCGATTGGCTATCACTGCTTTTCCAATCGGCTATCACTGCTTTTGTACTTACTAATAATTTTAAAATATTTGGAAATACCCAATTTCAGTTCGTTGCCTGCCAAGGACACACGCGCAGTCACAGCGGTAGGCAGTGGCGAGAGTGTAGACCAACTAGGAATGTTAAACGCTAAGAGTTGGTTTGTTTCGGAGAAATAGTAGTGGGCCACATTGGCGAGCTAGGTTATAAATACCCGAACATACTCTAAATAGCTAGTGATTGAATCAAATATAAAGTTATCGATTTGGTATCGATATTATGGTAATAAGTATGATATATGTTATAGCTTATTATATTCATAACCTGAAGTACCCAAAATAGTTTATTTTCATATTTTTATTTAATTGAGGAGATTGTAAAGTGTGTTTAAGTAAAGGCTTTAATGACGTATAGAATGTGGATTCGTGAGTGGATGTTATTGGTATAGTGTGCCCCGATGGCATACTATCTGTTGACAAAAAATATGCTCATGTCATAATTTAGCAAATAACAACATCGTAATTTATCTATTGAAATCCTACGCCTGTAGTGCGTAAATTCCACACATTAATCGTGAGTATGGCTGATTTTATCAAAAACCGTATTTTTGGCGTGGGATTTGAATTATCTTCTTTATTGTGGACTGAAAAAATCGACTATAATTTGTAGGAAACCAGTTCTCTTTGTCTGTCATTGTTATCACTTTTTCCTTGATATCTGAATTTGAAGGGAAACTAAAAATCATCACGTTAATAAGTATATAGTAAGAAGGTAACAGGGAGGGCATAAAATTAAAAAATCGCTTTTATTAAACTCAGATGATACACTAGAAGATATTTATGGGCGGGAACAATAAAACCGTTCATTTTTTATTTTTTATTTAGTGGTCCTACTGCTTTAAGGCTGAGGAATTGGAACCAAGAGTTACAGCTAAATTTTTGTTTGATATGGACAATACTTCTTTAAAATCAGCAGTAGCCACAGACTCACGGTTTAGGTGGGCAGTACTTGCAGTATCAGGATTTAAAGATCGGAGGTTTAAATTATGGTAAAATTTTACTGTTATGGGAAGCCGAATACTATAGAAGAAGTGGTTGAAAAAATCACTGCAAGATTTAAAGCAAATAAATAAACAAATATACGAAGTCAAGCCAAATAAACTGTTTAAAAAAGCTTTTTAATTGTTGGTGGCTTTTAATTCCTAGTGGAAATTATATTAAATAAATAAAGTCAATATTTCTTACAAAAATATCGATACAATACAAACATTGCAACATCACTAACTCCCGTCTGATGTTGTCACAATGACACCGCCGTACTAGTCAAAATTCATACGCACGAGGATGTCGTAGGTTTCGCATTACATTGATTTTTACGGTTCGTCGCTATGCCGTACGTGTGATTACGCAAGCAGCAATGGAAATGGGGCTAGTGAGATCATAGTAAATATTGATATTCTTGTGGTAAAGTATACATGTTGGTTTAAATTAGCAAAAAACCTGATTATTACCATATATATCTACTTACCGATGAAATGTAATCCCTTTATTTGTATAATTGCAAGTCTCTGAAAAATTTCCGCAATTAAAAATGCTGCAATACACCATTTTCACTAGATGTGTTTCGTACAACGTCTGCTGTCGTACTGAATGCATACACTGGACACTGTGTCCAAATGGACATACTCATAGTGCCAAAATTACGCGGATATGCCACTTCTAATGTCTTATTATTACAAATTCTTTGGCGGCACTGCTCTGAGTGGTCGTCACATAAACAGAACTGACGTGTGTTCCTACACATCCGCTATCGTCTAGTTGTTTGTGTGCCCGCATTCCTGAACGACGGCGAACGTAACGGCTAACAGAACATATGAGTATTTCTCAACGAGCACCGCATCTATTGTGCAAGAGCTAGGGCATAACTGGACTCGATACTATTTAGACCCACACGTTCGGCACGATACGGCAACGTAGGTACACTATGTACAGTCAGCGTGGAAATACAATCATCTAATCCTTAACGCTTTGGTTTGTTAAAAAACTAGAGTTAGATTTTTGACGCTGATTCTACATAGAGCAATTTATAGTATGTATAGACCTAAATATATTTGTGAAGGAACGAAGTCGTTGAGTTGATGGCCTCAGTCATTTACTTTGAGGTGTAAGCATATAGCATTTGTAATGTCGGTCCCTTGATGACACTACACTTCGGAGCGGCTGCCTTTGCATGTAGTCCTGAGGGAATATCATCAGTAGAATGGAACCCTTATCCCAATTCTGACGTTTTTGTCTTCACAATTCACAATTTGTAGTTTTATCGAGGTCGAAATTGACAATAAGCGTTTTTCGTCGTAAAATGTTGTTCGTTAACTAACTTAGATTAGATAAGACTTTTAATTTCAGGGTTCGTGGATTTAGCAAAGCAATTATTCGTGTTCCTCATTTGCGTAAATGTTTTTTTTTATGTACGAAAACTTTGCTAACTTCTCTTGGAGTTGGTCCAAGTAAAAATCTATCAGTAGGTACTATTCCTTTTAAGTAATGTGACATATAAGAATCAGACAAAATGGATTTTATTAAGAGTATTAATAAGGAAGTGAATTTGTTGGAAATTATATGGATAACATTCTGCAAGAGCATATAATTTGCGAACTATTGTGGTGGATCCGTGGTTGTCGGAATCCGTTTACTGTGTGCCTCCCTAATGAGATTTTATCTTAATTATTTTTCAGTGTTCCTCGTAAATTTTCCTCTCGAGAGTCGCTGAGCCATTCCGCGGCGGAAACATCCTTTTCGAGCTTAATTATTTCCCTTTTTTTACTGGGTTCAATATTCATCCCGATTTTCGTGGAGTGGATATTAAATTCATAACTTAGCTTATTACGCTCGTCAACATCTGGCGCCGCGTAACGTTTGTCTTTAACTTTTACTAACGCGTTAATTAATTCAAAGACATTTTTATGTCACTTGAGAGCATATAATTAAAAACTGGTTTATAGGTCCTAGACACTGATATTAATTCTTTAAATATAAAAAAAAATAAAAATCGCCAGACTGACAAACCAACTGTATGGTCCCAAACTAAGCAATGCTTGTACTCTGGATACCGTACAATGGACTGGAGGCGATCAGTAACACCTAGACGTGGGCAAATTACGAAAAGGTCATATCCTTAATTTGCCCCGGCGGGAATCAAACCCACAACCACCATGCTCAGTGAGCCGAGCGGCCTACGCTCGAGCCAATGCGCCAAGCGGTCGCCATATTACCTATTATAAACATAACGAAGATAATATATATAGAAGCGTCAATAGCCTAGTGGTTAGAGGGGCCGTCCTCGTAGCTGAGAGGTTCCGGGTTCGATCCCCATCCTGGCCACTAAACTATTGACGTGAGCCCACTCCTAGCAGAAGCGTTAGCTTAGTTGGAGGGGCTTTAGCCCCTCCAACTAAGCTAAGGGAAAGCTAAGGGAATACTAGTAATGTGATAAACACACATTGCTAGTAATATTTTTAATAAAAAAAAAAAATTGCTACAGAGTGTTATAAAAGTTTGAAGTAGTAATTTAGTTTCATTGCGGAAGCTATTATGTAGAGACTTAGTGAAAACAGACTACAAATATCATATTTGCGGATTTAAGGGCCTTTGAAATATTGTCACAACTTGTTTGTGAAGTTGGAGCCTTAGAAGACATACAACGGCCTACGAAACAGTGTAAACTAAGAAAAAGTCTGTAAACAATTGGTTACTTACTTATTATGATGTGTTTTTTTAATTGACAAATTATTTATCGACATTTAATTCTATTCCTGTATTATACCGGAATTTTGAAACACATTGTAGATTGTAGACACTCTTCTATAGGAATTATCGGTTTAAGACTGCTCGTCATAAAATACAGAGCTGGCTACCACGGCGTCGGCGGGGCCGATGCATGAGATGACATTTTATGGTTCGGATGCACCTACTCCAACGTTGCTCTTCTCAAGTTACGGGTTTGGGTGGCGGCGATAAATTCGCATGCGTTCACGCCCACGAGCGTCGCCAACTCGTAAAGCAGTTGACGGTAAGAGGGCGCGTCGTAAATTAAATGTGAAGCCCGCCCCGTGCATCCACGCACCGGTGCCTGCACGTACGGAATACTTGCTAAGCTTTTATTAATAAAGTGACAGGACTTTGAATAGTTCGTAGATATGATGTACACTTAACATCAAAAGTGGCTTGGTATTTGAAATATCAAAAATAATTCAAATTTAACGTGTCGTAATATAACTCTAAATTGAAAATTGAAAAACCCCCGATGCGACGACCTTTTCATCAAATGTATACTTTACCTAGTTCTTCCAAATAATGAAGTTCTGATAATGAGGTTAAAAATAACATCAGAAGTTACTAAAAGATGATCTCTATACAAAATATTTTATAATCGTTTACTTTAGCGACTTTCTGATGACTTATTATTTTCGAACATTCACATATCAACCTTCTTTTATTAACCCCCGACGAAAAAAGAGGGGTGTTATAAGTTTAACATGTGTATCTGTGTGTCTGTGTATCTGTGTGTCTGTCTGTGGCAACGTAGCGGCCAAGCTGATGAACCGATTGCAATTGTGTTTCTTTTGTTAGATAGGTATTCTGATCGAGAGTGTTCTTAGCTATGTTTCATGAAAATCGGTTCAGCCGTTTGAAGATCATCAGCTCTTTTGTAGGTTAAAAAGCCACATTCACGGCCAAAACCATCTTCCACGGCTCGAATCCAATCGAAATTTGAGATTATTGGATTTAGATTTATTCTATTTTGAAATGATCGTAATAGTCTGAAGTGGCTTTTTACAATATTATAAATGTAAAAAGTTTCCCAGATTCTGGAAAAAAATTGATATTTTATCATTTTTTTTATGAGATTTGTGTATGAAATAAAGACGTTCCATAAGTCACGTGTCAAATGATGGATACGCGCATGCGTTAAATTTTGTTTGTGAATATTACGCAATAATAATTCTAGAGGGCGCTGCTCCGCCATTGAGAAAAAATACAGAAAAACAAATATAATTTAATATAATTTCAGCGTTATTGAAAATTCTTCCCCTGGGCTGCTTCCGTCAACCTCAACCAGGGTTATTACATAAAATTGAATCATAATTGATAATATTTTACTAGAAATTAAACCTCCGTGGCATTTAGATTCGTTGGCTATTCTAATGTCAATGATTCTAATGTCATAACAAGATAATGTCTCATACTTTTACACAGATTGTCTGTTGATTATTGTACATTGCATTGGAATCGAATGGAATGGCATCATCCTACTAATATTATAAATGTGAAAGTTTGTGAGTGTGGATGTATGTATGTATGTATGTATGTTTGTTACTCCTTCACGCAAAAACTACTGAACGGATTTGGATGAAATTTGGAACACAGATAGTTTATAACCGGGATTAACATATAGGATACTTTTTATCCCGATAATCCCGAAATTTTTGTTACGTTAAATACTACGCGGACAAAGTCGGGGGGCACAGCTAGTAGATTATAAATGAGGAAGCCAAAACGAATGATGTGACATCGAAACTAGGATGAATTTGCGAGATGAGCTATGAATACTGAGCTACGGGAGCTACGCAAATCTCACTAGCTTAATTATTTGGAAGAACTAGGTAAAGTATACATTTTATTAGAAGGTCGTCGCATCGGGGGTTTTTAAATTTTCAATTTAGAGTTATGATTTACCTACTGTAACATTTTTGGTTGTCTGTTCTTCGATTTTACACGTTCATTTCTTCTACTTATTTAAGTCATTGATCACAGAATAATTCATCGTACTAAATTGTATAATATACCTGATACCATTGATTCAACTCATGATTCTGGACCTCCCCAGAGTTGAAATTTTCCGTCGATATTTTCATGAAATACACTAAGATTCTTCATCATTTTAAAATTGATTTTAGCATGTCCTTACACCCTGTATATTCTATTGTCTATGATTGTAGTGCTTTGGTAGTTGCTGCAATATACATTTGTATGCATTGTTCAATACAAACTGCTATGAACACACCAGTAACATCTTCAAACGAGCAATGGATAGCGGCGTAAATTTCATTTCGTATAGCCGGCCGATCCTCCACTGCACCGTTTGGTTTTACTGGCATTCGCTGTGTGCAGCACTTACCTTTATCCCTGGGCTGTGAACTACAACACGTTACTGCCCCTGTCAGAACCAGTATATTTGATCTTGTGGGCGAATAAATCACTTTGATTTATATTTTGTGTCGGATATTGTAACAAACTTATTCACAACGAATACGCCTTTACGTTTATTCCATTCTGGGAAGAAAAATGACGTCATTGTTTGACTTTGCTGAGTGTGATATTTCCTAAGATGGCTGGTGTATTATACGGAACACTATAATCGCAACACATAAGGTGTTATTTTGCACATGAGTTTCGCGCATTCGTCTCCACTCAGATAGGGTTTACAATTTTATTTTACTCCTTTCAGTACAATTTAATATGCAGCCTCGCAGAAGAAATTGCGAGAATATGTTTTCGTATTTGCTAACTCCACGTTGAATTAAATCAGATTTACTGGCGAAATTCATGTCCAATTGTATTAGACAGCCAAAAGGGCTTCAGTTCCGTGTTTTATGGATTCGTATTCAAATGCAATACTCGGCATTCTGGATAATGTTGTTTGCATACATTTTTGTGATAACACACTTAAGCTACAAGGAATTAAAGTATAAATTAGATTACACGGCAGAAAACAATTTACACGAAAAATATACACAACAGTTATAGGCCACCTAAAGCGGATAGGATTTCATTAAACCTTCTTTTACAAAGGAGAAAAAATCTCGCCTTTGCTTGGAATTTAGACAACCGGCTATTGCAAGATTTTTAATTAAATCGACTTTGATCACGGGTCCGGAATGTCTCTGGTGAAACGATTAAACCAATATAAAACATTTGCTGTGTAATCATTCCACGTAACATCTATACCAGTTCAACGAAACAGGCCAGGGCCCCAATTCTGTTAATCGCTGGCATCTCAACGTATCGTACGCGATACGTAAATTTTACGCGTGTGTAATTACGTCAGTTTTGTAAATTTTCTATAGGCCTCCATTTTTGTTTTCCAAAGTAGACGTCACAATTTTGTATTGTATTGTTATTAAGGTGAAGGCGCCTGTCTAGCCCGCGAAATTCAAAATTTTCGAGTATTTATATAGTTTATCCAAATTCTGAAAACATTTAAGATAACATTTTGTGATTTGCGACAAACACAGTATGCAGTGCGTTTATTAATACATTTATTTTACTCTAAATATTGTCAAGGTGGATATGATACTAGTTAATCACTAAATATACAAAAAATGCCAGATTATCTGGATAGCTGTCGTTCTTGAAATGTTTAAGAGTAAGTTGGATATATTAATAAATGCACTGCACACGGCCTTTGTCGCGAATTACAAAATGTGCCTTTTATTATTGTCAGATTTTGAAAAAAATCTAAAAAGCCTCAAAAAATTTGAACTTCGCGGGCTAGATGGGCGCTTTAGCCTTAAATGTGTTTGTATTGCTATTTGCTACTTGTTATGGCGAAATACCTATTAACCTGGGTGGGCCATATTTATAAAGAAAGAGGAAGAAGAAGAAATTGTCTATAGAAAATCCGTCAATACTGACGTATTCAGATACGCGATACTTCAGTTTTGACGTATTGCGAGTTGATCGAGATGCCAACGGTTAACAGAGTAGCGCTAATATACCTCTAGTAATTTTATAATAGCAATTATAATAACTCTAATAAATTGAAATAATATATTCAGAATGTTTATATTGTACTCATGAAATATTTGAGGAGACTTGTAACTAAGTATTTAAAATAATTCAACACATCTAAATATATATAACTCAAAGGTGACTGACTGACATAGTGATCTATCAACGCACAGCCCAAACCACTGGACGGATCAGGCTGAAATTTGGCAGGCAGGTAGATGTTATGACGTAGGCATCCGCTAAGAAAGGATTTTGATTAATTCTACCCCCAAGGGGATAAAATAGGGGATGAAAGTTTGTATGAAACTTTGTCAATTAAATTGCAATGGACGAAGTCGCGGGTACAGTTTTTTTTATAAAGCCTGCAAACAAGTGCTTCATCTACCTAATGTTAAGTAGTTACCATTGCCTATCGATGGTTGCAATACCAAAGGCTTTGCTCGTACGATGTCGACCTTGAGAGTACTCCCAGAGGTCAAAAATGTTGCAAGCTTTCAAAATACATAAATTGATTTAGATACCTCACGATAAACTGTTACCGAATTTAGTAGTTTGTTAAGTTATTACCTTCGTAGTTACTCGTATTGGATCTAAAGTTTAATTTATTATGTAGGTAATCATATTAGTGGAGGATTTGCTATAGGGTCCCTCCGGACATTGAATTTGAATTACCTACTAAGACCTTGGGAACCTCGATACGCAGCTGTTACTTACACCTAGCCCCCTTTTGTGTCGACATCGCAGCTTATCATAATGGGTATAATGACTAAAATATTTAATTTTGTATATTATTTTATAAGCACCTAATCTTTTTTAACATACTCATTGTAAAATAACTTATAACAAAATTAAATATGTATAAAGAAGTGTATATGTTATTAAAGTTTGTTAAACTACTCAGTTATAATGTATATACTCGTAGTAGGTATTGTTTTCGAAACTTTAAAGTCTTAAACTTTTAAAGTTATTTTCAAAAATTATTTCATTTGTGGTTAATGGTAAGACAAAACTTATGTACCTATATAATTATGCAATAACAATAAATTCGTCATGATGCCCATTATTCAAATTGCAGCGATGAATATTTTTGTTAGAGCAAATATCAATTAAGATTAAACTATGTGCTAGCGAACAGCGGTAGACAGCGAGAGCGTGACCGACCGACCGACTGGTCGCCCGACGCTATGTCGCTCGATGCTCCGCCAACCTTTGCGACCGCGCGCGTCCGCTCGTAGCCCCCCGTAGCACGTCGTAGCCGGTCGTAGCATCCCGTAGCATCGATCCGCATAACTTCAAAACGCAAAACGTGCTATTGCCTAAATAACCACCCTCCCAAACTAATCCCGGCTCTGTAACTCAAGTGACTCTACCTGTTGTTTGCTTATTTATTTATTAAAATTACGAAGGCTTTTAAAAATATTCAGTGAAACCCCCATTAGGTTTCCTTGTACTAAGATCGTATTTCTTACGGAAATCATAAACACAGTTACGATGGCAGTGCTCTGCTTCAAGTAAATAATTTTGTGTAATGTACGTTACACAACAACTCCGCCATTTGTTCCCTTAAGGTTTTTAATAAGGACGCCGATATAAACGCGACGGTGTAATTTTCGAAGTTTCTGACCGTAAATACATCATGGACTTTAATTAAAATTATGTTGAAATAAAGCCTTGATACTGTTTTTTTACATTGATTTTGTATACAAGTATTTCTAGCTTATATGCACATAAATTGGATTGCTTTGAGTTAGTACATTTTTTTATGTGGAGTCTTATATTATGAACCAGTAATTATATATCGACTCATAATGAATATGTCGCGGATGTTTTGTTGGTAGCGCGGCCGTTATACATAAAGTTTCAAGTTAAATGATATAACATGAAACAATCCAGGGGCATCCTTGTACATGCACCTTGAATAGTCCCTGGATCTTTGAGAATTCATTTCGATACTATATTGTAAGACCAGTATTTTTTACAAAGTTCAGAAGTGGTTGCATCCCATGCGCTATTTAAGAGTTTACAAGTAACAAAGTCCTTGTTCAGATTAATTAAACCCTTTCATTAGTCCCCTGGGTGCCAGGTAGGTTGTGGAGGGTAAGCCCCGGCCAAGCTTTGGTTATCAAAAGATCACGGAGTCATTTTCTAGGATTACGGTTCACGCAGTTTGACCAACCCTGAAACTTTCAGTGTCTTAGTTTGTTTACAATAACGACCAAACAAGCTTAAGGTGATAACATGAACATTTTAATCCCGTGATATGTAGGATTTTAGCCCTAATTACAAAGGTACCTATACATGTTCTTAAATATGCAGGGTGAAAATTACTGGCCAAACTTTGATGAGTGATCCTTTGTGTTTAATTTATAGCGCTGTGATACTATTATTATTGCAAATAAATCCTTGATAAATACGAAGGTATTTTTAACGTACTTACTTAGAATGTACTTTTTACTAGCGTAGAATTTGTGGGAAGAAAACATAAAGCTAAATTGACGAGTATACGATAAATAATTATAAGGCTATGTTAATAAAAGGGGGGATTTCCCAAAGTTTTTTATATATTTACGTTAAACATTCCGCCGTTTGCGATGCGGTTCTTTATTAGTACTATACTCCTTGGCTTTACGAGGACTTGTTCATTTTATAGACGATAGCTGCTTATTTTTCACTGGCTCCTGTTTTATGTTTGTTCTGTTTCTTACTTTAATCGTTTTAATTTAAAACTTTATTCGAATGTTTAGTAATACCCATTGTAAGTACGTCTTATTAATTAAAAACAAAACGGAATGCCTTCATATTTAATTTCAGCGGCACATTTCCTTGATCCCGAAAGTTAAATCCCTATGGTTTTCTTTAAATATTTATGAAGGCCGGAACGTCCGACGACTTATAATACTTTCAAAATATTATCATATCCTTGTCATAAGCTCTTTTAGATAAATATTTTCTTGCGGAAGCTCCGCTCCGTTACGGAAGTTAAGTTTTTGCTGTGACCAAAAATATCAATGGCATGTTTATTTATAGTGCATAGAGGTTGATAACAAAGTATTGATATGACGTAATTTCATTTGGAGTGGATGATTTATCAAACAGTGGGCGCGGCGCGAACTCTCCTTTAACAAGTACGTACTCTGTGGTGCGAAGGGCGCGTACGGCGTCATCGTCGCAACTTCCGCTGACATAATTTTATCTCCATGATAAATTGCAAGGAATTCAATTTAAAAAAATAAACAGTTATACTTAACGCATATTTTTCTTTGTAGAGATATCGAACCGTATTTTGTTTTCGTTTTCTGAAGTTAGGAATATAATTTTGTGGTAAAACTAACATCTAAGGAGATTCAGTTCGAAAGACCTTGATGTTGTTTTTCGAAGGTGATTCGGAACGGGTTTCCGTCATGAAGATGGTCGTAGGAGGTTCCAGACGGTCGTTGGAGATATTTTTGTCGGATGTGAGCGACTCGTGCCCCAATCCGCTTGTGCGTCAGCTGCCCATGACGCGCCTGAAACGCTTATTATGCCTGTGCGCCTTTTATTTATGTCTGAGTTGAGCGGTGCTTATTACGACTGCGGGTGCGGGACATGTTTCATATGCCAGCCTTGTTCCTGCGTTAACTCTCTTCTTGACGCTTATTGAGCTGTTTTGGTGCTCCCTACCCTCTTAAATATGACCTTGTTTATGTGGTATTGACATGGTATGCGTACATGCTAAAGTAATTTGTACGGAAACATAACCATGCAAAGTAAGTTAAAAAGGTGCAAGATATGTGTAGGTTAGGTATTTGATATTGCCTATTACTAACAAACCAGGTTTACGTCAAAGTATATATCTAAATTCTCTTCATGTTGACTAATTACTTAAACCTGCCATAACTTGCATTAATTGTATAATTTCAAAGTTAACCTATAGTTATAAATCACACGTCAAGTTTTGATGATATCTACCGACAGAGTTGCACAAGTTTTGGTTTACCTACTTATTGTTATTCACGGCGTATCTTGAAACTCTGCAGTGATATGTGTTTCACTAAGCCCCGACATATATTTCGCCGGTTTTTGTCTATCACTCGCTCGCGGGAACTTCTCCAATGTTTTCTTATTCGCCCGCAGTCTTCCCTAAAAGTTAGCTCATTCCTGCCTCGGTGGGTGCTTCGGCGAATTACGAACTCGGCACTCAGTCGCCGATGCGTGTAAAATGTCTTTACGAGCTCCGTAAATCGTGTGATGTGCGCGTCACCGCCCGTCTCCCACCAACACCACTCTTTTTAATCAACTAATTGTTAATTGAAAAACTTCTCACCAGAAACATGTTGGAAGTTTCGTCGCTTCAGGTACGGCAAAACGTTGTGACCTACTTACTTTTTGGACGAAAGCAGTAGTGTTTTGTCGCAGACTCTATACATGTTTTATGGCACAAATAAAGTCTCTCCTAGGATTTTTTGATTTTTTTTGGTAGTACGTGTCAGGCTTGTCAACTCCTCTTGAATATTAAACGTAGGTTGTGGCATCGTGAAATATCTAACATGTCGTATCGAGTGGTTTCTATGTGGTGTATTTAAATATACAGGATGTTAAAAGGCCGAAATAATACTTGGAGTTTGAATGTTGGGATGGAATAAACAATTCAAATGTATACAAAAATATCTAAATTTGAAAACTTTCAATATTATTTGAAAAATAAATGGAGCTCTAGTACTACTATGCAAAATTATAAACAAAAATTTTGAATATTAGTGAAACTTTTTTTCTAGGTTGTTGAATGTTTCAACCGCAACAAGAAAGTTGTAACAAATATTTAAGGATCCGATCATTAAATATAATAGTTCCGAATAGTGTATCTTGACTAGGCAATCTACGCATCAGCAACCTGCCGTATTATTATTTCGGAATTTTGAAACCACCTGTACATATACCCTAATAATAATGTATTACATCTGTGTTTCCGGCTGGCGCCTACAAATGCGCCCCTAAGACGTGACTTTTGTCACTGTCTGCTCATCTAAAAACACTCATAAATATTCATCTGGAGCACGCATCTCACAGCTGCAATGACATTGGCGATTTCGATAATTTTTCACAATGCTGTTATGTTAGTAGCTTGTATAGTTTTGAATTATGGATCAATGGATTTTGGATCAATGTTGGTCTTCATATTTATTCAGATACTCTCCCATTAATTACATCCCGTAGATACACACAGAGCGTTTCAAAATCCCGAAATAATAATTTAGCTTGTATGTAGATTGATGCTGCGTGAAGACAGTCTAAATCATATTTTCTGAGTGATGGTCCTTTGAATATTTGACACAACTTTCGTGTTGCAGTATAAGAACACAGTTACAAAGGTCTGAGAAATAGTGTCACCTGATTTTTTTAGTAAGAGCCACGAATATTCAAGACACATCTTACATAATAAAAGTGGTAAAATTTTGATAAAAAAATTATACCATGTAATTATATACCTCATACTCGTGCAGAGTAATTCAGCCGAACTTTCTAAACACCCTGTATAAGCAAATCAATTACCTACCACGTTTTATACCTTAACACACGCTTGTTAGTAAACTACAGCAGATCGTAAACTACGGGTAGGTAATAAAATGAGGATTGTTTCTTTTTCAAGTACCTCCGTAGAAACCCGCTCGACTAGGTATCTATTTATATACCTAGGTACCTATTTCCCTGTAGAGTCTTCACTCCATTAGACATCAGGTTGCCAGTGACCGGCGACAGGAAACGACCGTCGTCTGCATAACAAGGTTAACATCTTGCAATTCTATCAAAGTCTTATGTAATATCGTTAACAGGCTACTTCGCTGCGAATATTGATTATACTTTAATTAATAATTTAGTTTTTACTGTGAATAGTTTATTTATGTCTCTCATTAAAGTTTGTTCAACTCCTGTTCATAGTTAAGTACCTAAATATTTAGTAGGTACAATTTTACATACAAAACTCGTGTTTATAACGCTTTTAACTTTTATATTATAACAGGCTATGGTATATACCTACCTGTTTATAATTTAGTACCATACGTAGTATGTCAATATATAATAATAATAATTTAGCCCTTTTGACGTCCCACTCCTGGGCACGGGCCTCCCCTCCACACGACGGGGATTCAGGCCATAATCCACCACGCTTGCCCAGTGCGGGTTGGCGGATTTCACATGTCTTTCGAAAATTGGTTAGATCTTCTAAGACATGCAGGTTTCCTCACGATGTTTTCCTTCACTGTAAGCAAGTGATAATCATAAAAAATTATGATTCGCACATAGATTTTGAAATATCCAGAGGTGCAAGCCGGGGTTTGGACCCAAGACCTGGTGCCCGCAAGACGCGTGCTTTAACCAATCGGCTATCACAGCTTCTTTAGTAGGAATGTTAATAAGTAAGTGATATTATATTTTATTCAGGTTTAAACTATACCCAACATACTTAAGCGCTCCTGCCAATAACATTACGATACACATACGATACATTACGGTACATATTTTGTTAAACTTTATTAATAGTCCGGTTATAAAATGTATTTTATAAGCATTTCAGGTTTGCACCGGAAGTTACCTGAATTGCCCTTTCAATTTCTTTTCCGTTTTGCCGAGAGAAATAGACTTTCATTTATTTCAATTATTAGAGGTGGAAACTGCGTAAATATTAAGAACGTACCTACTTATTCGTTCTCTTACAAATTTGCACCGAAAATTGGTTTAAAGTTATGTTTCCCCATCGTTACTCACCTATATTTAGACTGCATAACACTGGATAGAGTAAATATGGTTAAACTAACCATCTACTGCTCAATATTTTACATTCACATAGCTTCATACATTTGCATGTCTGCCGACAGAGGCACCTTGTACACATAGTGAGTAAAGCAAGCATAAGTTCCCTGTTCCCGGTTGCATATATGCAAAGTCCACGAACTGACTTTTGAATGCGGCGTCTGATTGGTCGATAAATTCCTAAAGTGGGGGTTTTTCTGCACGAACCACCAATTGAGTTTGAGGTCGTTCTGCCTGGGGAAGATTTCAGGGTGTTTACAAAATTCTCACCTAAAGCACTTAGGTTGCTCAACTACAGCAGAACAATACAGTTAGCTTTGGAAGGATTGATTTGGGATACTAATTGCTCGTTTCCCAAAGAGTTTATCGATCAATCAGTGGCCGTATTCCAAACTCAGTAGGTAGATTTTGCTTATATGCTTCCTGGTTCTCGGATAGGTTATTATTCTCTCCGCTGCAGATATTTATAAGTAGGTACTTAAATGATATTAATTTTGAGAGGGGTTAAGATATGTGAGCCAAAATATAGCGGTTGGATGAGTCAGCCGTGATTCCGGGCGCTCGGGCATTGAGCCACGGATCCGGCCGCGTTTCTTTCGAGCTCGTTAACGAAACAATAAATAATGATTTGGACGTCTCCAGCATTGCGAGCTATTGTTCGGCTATCATATTTTCCGTCGGCCGTCGTGGGCTTCAGCCACGCGACGTCCCCCGGTTTCCTTGCTGTCGATTTGTCGATGCAGCATCCGGATCTCAGTATTATTTCAGTGGCATTATTGCACTCAGCCAATCACTTTCAAAGGATCACTGTAATTTATTTTTTGTTTGTTTTGTTACAGGTAAGCTGAAATAAATATTCACAGTTTCGACATATTTCATCTCCAACCGGTTGTGCTACAACGGTAAGTACACAATGTTTACCATTGCCAACGAAGAGCGATACGAAATGGTTATAATGTTCAAGTTCCAGAAGGTAATCTCGGGATTACAAATCTTCGGGCAGACATTCTATAAATTAATAAAAAAAATATAAATTATGCATTAATGATTATATTCTTTTCATTTACGAATCGCTTCTCGTAGGATAAAGTATATTTAAGATTATGTTTGTATCAATTTAGAATTTTTTTAAATAGGTAATATGCGTCCCTTCAAACGGTCCTATATTAGCATAGCCTCTTTCATTCACATTAAATGAAATCAAAGATAACAATCACATTCTAGAATTTCGTAAAAATAATGGTTCTCATAATATTATAGTTGTTGTTTACGATCACGGTTCTCGTTATAATAGTTATCCGTCTACTTGTAACGATATCGGGTCGTAAAAAAGATTCATGAGTGTCAAAATAACCATAAAAATTCAATAAGCGTGAAAAAATTGGATACAGCGTCAGAAGATTGTTGCCAATTTATTTGTAACAAATTGATTGATAGCGTTGGATTTTCTGCACCTGTCAAATGATAAGGAGACAAGTGACTGTATGAAATTACATTTTGTTTATCGCGCATTCGTACTTACAATACGAATCCATGTTGTTGAAGCGAAGCTTCTTTACGGACGTTCGGGGCGCTCGCTACCCGGGCACTCAAACGGTGAAAAGCGTAACGCGTAACGCGTTATTTTTATGTTACACTCTGCCTACCCTGTTTCAAAACCCTATGCACGCCACTTATAATATATCTAATATCTACTGCAAAGCTTCGCTTCTTTCGGGCGTCCTTAGACGGCACTGATTTTTTTTTTCTTTGAAAAGTAGATTCCATTAGTTTTAAATAAGTACGTATCTATCAATGGCAACTTTATTGACATCAACATTTTGAAAATGAAATGTAAGTAGTCTATTGTCATCGCCAGGCTAACATATTAACTCTATGGTCGCAAGCTAAGCAACGCTTGTATACGAGTATACTAAGGACACCATACTACGGACTGGAGCAATCCCAGTGAGATTCAGACCAGGGCAAATTATGAAAAGACCTTTTTCATAATTGTGCCAGACAGGAGTCGAACTAGCACCCAACCAGTGCAGTGAGCCGAGCGGCTTTAATATGAAAAACAAAAAACTACTTTGTAAAAAAGGAATGTTCTAAAATGTTTAATAATTCGCAAAGAACAAAGCCGATATAATACATTCCGTGGTGGTTACAACTGTAAGCAATAATAATACTTTTAAAATTGTAGTATTGGCGGCCCGAAGGCCCTGAGTCGTAATTCTATACCATCTTTCCACCAGCTTTCGTTCAAAACTTTATTTATTAACCAATAAATACCAATGTTCCCACCTCGGTTCATAAGAATGTTCTGTGTGACGTTATAAATGTTCCAAAGTTGGGAAATTACGTGCGAGGATTATTTTAGCTCTGGGGTATAATCAAATTAAGAACTCCACGAACTGTAATGAAATGTTCACAATTACTTTTTAAAGTTTCAAACATATAGCTCTATTATTAAAAAAATAAACGCTCCTCATGATTACAGTGTGCACAATGTAAAGAGCGCATAGAAACAATTGTTTTGTCTGTAATTTACAGTAGGCATGGGATGGGATATCGCATTGTGTGCCTTAGAAACAGCACCTGAGGCAAACGGACGAAGCATATCGGCGCCATTCGGAGCGTATCATTCTCCTGTTAAAAGCGCTGCAAGGAGTGTCCGCCCTGCAAAAAGCGTGAAGCGCTTTGTTTTCGATCGCAGAGGAAACGTCCAGCGCTGTCGAGCGACGATGGGTCTAATGGACCGCTATTTACTTTGACGGAAGGCTTTTACAATGAAAACAATACAATATTTGGAGTACACACGGTCAGTGGGAAATACTTTTTCCTCGAATAGATACATCTTACTGAGGCGGGAAGTATATCATGATATCGAGCTTTTTGTATATGTTTTGGTATTCTTTCGCTAATCATTCCTTTATACGACGATTTTATTTATTTACGAATTCCTCTTATATATTAGTATTCTATGTGGAAACTGAATACTGATCGGTAAGATTAGACGCAGAGTCCGATTTATTTGTTTTTATTGTCCTCAATAACAATAAGAAATGAGGCGATCCCTTCGCATACCACACATTCGCTCTTTATTGAGAATTTTATGCCGTACGTAAAATATGGACATTATACCAGAATACGAGCGAAATTACTGTGAGTATACAATGTATGATGTTTTACAGACCAACTTTTAACTCTGCTACTTTTTAGGGCTCCTTAGACCCTAAGAGGAACCATTATAATCACATGCGGTCTGTCCCAGTCTGTCGTACACAGTGCCATAACTTCTCCAGTTTTTGATGAAAGTTGATAATATTAGTAGGTCTCAACTCCAAAATTATAAAATGTTTGTTTTATGAAATGTTATGAAATTACTTATTTTATATTATTATATTAGGTTAGTAGGCTATTTTAGTTTATCACCCAGAAATCTTTGCTAGTCATATAAAATACATACCGTGGAACCTACGGAACCCTAGATGCACTATGAGTGGTCCACCACGAACTTGGCGGTTTTATCGTATCTGTAACCTATGTTTAAAACATTTCCAGCCATGTTAAACGTGTAACCCCCGTAGATACAAGTTGGAAGACTTAGAACAGCTGTCAAGTACACTCGTGTAGGCCGTACGGCGGTGAACTATTTAAATCATAATGCTGCTCCTTGTTCCTTCCAAGTTACATATTTTACTTATTCAAAACTTACTTCCATGAAAATGCATAAAACATACGGAAGTCGGCGGTGAAACTTATATCATATTGACCAGGTCTGCAAACAATCCTTTTACGAAGCACCCTTATGATAAATTTTGTTGATATTTTTTATAGAGATGTTAGACAGAGGGGAGTTAAAGTTTTTGTTTTATTCATGTATGTCAGTAAATTGCCTTATACTGTCCCGGACGTGAGGTCAAGTTGAAAAACTTGGTACGTGTGGCTCTGTGTGCGCCGCAGACCGCAGCGGGTCGCGGCAGCTGCTAAATCCGGGCTTGGGCCGTCTACCTATTGGTAACATGTGACGTATGTAATAACTTTATCAATGTGTGCCATATTCTCAAGTTACTCAGATTTTTTTTAAGTTAAAAGTCATATTACTTTAAATGCAATTAATGTAAGTTGTTATGTACCAGATCTTTTTACGGGATCTACTCATGTAGGCAAGATAAAGTTACTGGCTCAAGGAACTCGTATATGTATCAGGTTTGAAGGAACAAAAAGCTGGTCAATATTTTATTTTAAAACGTACGGGTCTGAAACCTGCGCGTTACCGGATTAGTCATTTGGGCCTGTCTATCAAAGTCGATTTTATCGATATGGACATCGCCAGTAGCCTACCAATTTGAACTTTTTTCGTGCATTATTATCATCGATGTTTCGATGAATTTTCGACGTTTTTAAAATATGAAATGTATGAGTACTTTTCAGGCTTAAACTTCATCAAGTTCTTGAAATATGGCGCAAGACTGGTAAAATTATTTGCTAGATAGATTCACTAAAATACTTAGCTAACATACCCATATGTTTATATAGGTCTATAAGAAGCTATGTATGTCATGCCACCTTATTTATCTTTCATAACATTTCTTTTCTACCCACACTCGATCAACACATCTAGATAAGTACCTACTTAACTGAGGCGTTTGACAACCTTATAAAAGGTGTCATAAGCTAGTTTGTGCATGAAATATGAACTAACTCTTAGTTTTAACTTTAGCAAATATATAAAAGCAAAAATAACACTCACTTTTTTATTTCAATACACAATCCGTACTAAGGTAATCATTTCCTAGGTAGTCACACCTCTATAAAACTTTGCTTGTTACTGATCCCATCATTATAAATTAAAAAGTTATAATAAATGCAGGCGCTAGTTTACAGCCCCGACTACTACGATCAGTGGTTGTAACTAACTTAAATATTAAATACTCACTTAAAAATTTTAATTAAAAAATCTGCCTAAAGTGTGGGTTTAGTGCGTGGCGCGTTAGTTGCGCGTGGCGGCGGCGTGGCGGGCGGGCGGCGCGGGCGGCCAGTGGCGCCCAGACCCGCGGCCCGGCAGCGCGCCCCGCGACCTCGCCGCCCTAGCCCGCAACTTCGAGCCGCCCTCAACCGCGAGTTTCAAACCTACCTAACGTATGGACAGCGGATTAATGAGGATCGTTCAGTGAATTATTACAGTGACAGCAGTGATCTTTTGTGTGCTTTGTTCCATTAGAAAGTAGGTAAAGCCTTTCAGAAGTCTACAATTAAAATTATTATCTTCATCTATCTCAATTAAATAAATAGGTTGGTTTTCAAACTGAATCACTTTGTACGTGAATATTATTATTTAATTAAAACATAGCTAATTTGCTAAGGATTTTACCAAATTTTATTTAAAATTTATGAAACCGTATATTGTACCTTAATTAAAGCAATTATTCAGACATTTTAGGATTCTATAAAAGGGACCTTAACATTTTTCACAAAACAACGTTGACGCCAGCTCGGAATTGTGGAGGTGAAAATACAATAATCCCGATGTTTCATAGTGGTAAGCGGTGTAGGAATAAAATTCTTTGATGTCGGTAAAACGCAGAATTAAGACACTCAGTAAAATCCCGTGCTTAACCGCAGCGGTGGGCTGTCCGCTTTAAGCCCAGACAGGTGTGGATATTATGTATCATATAAGCCATATACACCGGCTGCCAACCTGGTGCCGTTTCAGTTAATATGGCAGTTAGTTAACTGAGCTTAAGGTATTAGCACCAAGTCAATGATCGACGTAAGGTATTGTCTTTAGAGTCTAATCAATTATATTGATTGGATAACTCCGCGAATGCATGTCCACTATCCATAAATTACCATTTACATCGTACACTTAAAAATAAGGTCCTAGTACCCTTCATAGTATTTTTTACAAAACGTTTTGTACTTGCAGCAAATAATTTATGAATTACTGCAAATTGTTTTAGGTACCTACATTATTATTTGCTGCTTCATAAAGTTTAATAAATAAAAAATAAGAATACTTATAAGCAACTACAAAAATAATTTATTACATATACTTAGTTATTCTTATTCGCACTGTGTCTCACTACATCACAAGAGATTTCAGTTTATAAGCTATACGTTATTTAAAATTATATAAACTGATTAGTCAATCAATTAAAATGAAGGCACTTAACAGTATGTATAAAGACAAAGAGGCGATTAGTAAAATCGAGGAAAAACACTGAACTAGTGGTCGCAAAAAGGTTATAATGTTCATAAGTCAAAGTTATAACAAATGTTGACATGTTCTCTGAGAGCATGTGTCGCGGTTAGTTATCATGGGTTATAGTTTTTCTTATCGTGTCATTTTTAACACAACAGCGGAAGGTATATCTCCTTGGTAACCCTGTTTATTGTATTTTATAACTCCTACCCCCGATGGGTAGGCCAAGAGTACCAGTTTCATTAATAAGAATCGTCAACACTCAGGAGATTATCGTCATCAAGGTATAAACATTTAGGTATATACTTAATACAAATATTATCTAAGTTCTTATTGTAATAATGAATGATAGTTTGGATATTATGAGGTACCAACCTATAAAAAAAAATGTACAAATATTTTTTGAAGGTTGTTACAGGTGGTTGGTCGTGACGTGGTGATTTAATCAAATGTCACCTGTTAGAAAGAAAGTCATCTGATTACGTTTGCAGGAACATCTTAATTAGAATGTACTAAGGCGCCATGCAAATGATAGTGCATTATTTAAATAAGACTTCATATTACTTCCAATATTAGTAAAAATTAACTCACGAATAAAGCCCAATTTTTACTGACCAGCAACAAAGTATTTAACCCTTATCCTACCTGATCCTAGCGCACATTGTTTATAGCTCACAGCAAACTTGTTAATAGTTCACAATGTAATAAAAGTGACAATATAGATTGCAAATTACACTTAAGGTGAATGCGCCTGTCTAGCCCGCGAAATTTAAAATTTTCGAGTATTTTTATAGTTTATCCAAAATCTGAAAACTATTAAGACCACATTTTGTGATTTGCGACTAACACAGTATGCAGTGCGTTTATTAATACATTTATTTTACTCTAAATATTATAACGGTGGATATCATCATCATCTGCCTTACCTTTTCCCATTATCTGGGGTCGGCGCAGTATGTATTTTCCTTCCATACATCGCGCTTTCCCGTCATACTCACATCCACTCCAACCTCGTTCATATCCTTCTTAATACAATCCATCCATCTTTTCTTGGGCCTTCCTCTCGCACTGTATCCATCCACATTCATATTCATCACTCGTTTAGTCACATGCTTCTCATCCCTTCTCATCACGTGTCCAAACCATTCCAGCCTCCTACCTCTCACTTTATCTGTTATTGGCGCTACCCTGACACTACCTCTTATATACACATTCTTCACCTTATCCATTCGCGTCACTCCACACATCCATCTCAACATTCGCATCTCAGCAGAGTGGAGACGTTTCTCTTCCCGCACTTTAGCCGCCCAGCATTCCGAGCCGTACATGATTACCGGTCTTATAATCGATTTGTAGATTTTTCCCTTAATTTTAATTGGCATCCTTGGGTCGCATGTAGTGCTGGTAACTTGTCTCCACTTCTGCCATCCTGCATTGATTCGCCGTTTTATGTCACGGTCAACTTCACCGTCATGCTGGAGTAACGAACCGAGATATTTAAAATCAGAACACACTGGTATTACAACATTATCCATTTTAATGGACACTGCACTAGAGACACCGCCGAAATCACAGAACATGTATTCAGTCTTGATTCTGCTGATTTTCAAGCCAACAGTCTCCAGTGCGTGCCGCCAATCCTGTAGTTTGCTCTGTAATACCGTGCCATCCTCCTCTATGAGCACGATGTCGTCGGCAAAGAGCATACACCAGGGCGCCTCTTCCTGTAGGGCCGATGTCAAAGCATCCATAACTAACAGGAAGAGGTATGGGCTTAAGGCCGATCCCTGATGCAAACCGACTGCTACTCCGAATCCGTCCGTTACTCCAGCTGCGGATCTCACCCTGGTAACCGGGTTTCTGTACATGGCACGAATCAAATTAACATACTTCGCAGGCAAACCTCTTTCTTTCATCGCCCACCACAGAACCTCCCTAGGTACCCTATCGTATGCCTTTTCGAGGTCAACAAATACCATGTGCAAGTTCTTATGAGCACGTCTGTATTTTTCCATTAAATGTCGAATGGCAAATATAGCATCTGCAGTGCCTCTTCCGGGCATAAAACCGAACTGGTTTTGTGTGACCTCAGTTTCCATTCGCAGCCTCTTCTCTATTACCTTCTCCCATATCTTCATCGTATGTGCTATTAGCTTTATTCCTCTATACCCATTGCAATCTTGGACGTCTCCTTTCCCCTTAAAAATAGGCACCAGATGACTGCTACTCCATTCCAAGGGGATAGTTTCCTCGTCTATGAGTTTATTGAAGAATAAAGCTAACCACTTATATCCGTCCACATTTAAAACTTTCCATACTTCCGCAGGTATACCATCTGGACCCACCGATTTTCCATTTTTCATCCCTCTCACCGCATTTTTAACTTCTTCTACACACACTTCACTTATCAATCCTAAGTTTTCTCTTGCCACATTCAATACGCCATCCCAGTCATTCTCTTCATTCAATAATCTTTCAAAATACATCTTCCATCTACTTTGAATATCCTCATCTTTCGTTAGTACTTTTCCGGCTTCGTCTTTAACACATTTTATGTGTGTAAGATCCTTGCTCTGATTTTCTCTTGTTTTGATTATTCGGTATAACAGCTTTTGTCCCACAGGATCTTTTAACTGGGAATAGAGTTTCTCCTGCTGCTCCGCTCTTGCCATGGCTACAGCTTTTTTCGCTCCCCGTTTTGCCTGGTTATAAAACTCTTTCTTCTCCTGAGCTATCTGATCATTACTCTTACAACTCTGCCACTCTTTAAATGCATTCTTCTTCTTATACAAAGCTTGTTTTACATCTTCCTTCCACCACCAAGTTTCCTTTCCAACCTTACTTCTCCTACCCTTTGTTTCACCCAAAACATCTTTAGCACTCTTCTTAATTGCGTCAGCAATTTCTTCCCAACATTCATTCACAGTCATTCTGGGCAACCTTTCATACATATCATTCATTTTACATACCACTTGCTCTTTAAATTCCTTTGCACGTTCTCCCTCTTCAAGCATCCACCACTTAATTTTTGGGGTTGGCTTTATCTCATTTCGGCTGTTACTAAGTTTTATTTTTAATTCTATTACTAATAGTCTATGTTGTGTTACAACTGCTTCGCCTGGAATCACTTTGCAGTCCTTTACCAGGTTAAGCCTATTTCTGTTAATGAGAAAATAATCAATTTGAGTTTTGTATGGGCCACTCTTATATGTGATGAGATGCTCTTCATTTTTATCAAAAAAAGTGTTAGCTGAGGCTAAATCGAAGGCGCTAGCAGCTTCTAGAAGATTTTCTCCCTCTTCATTCCTATTCCCAAAACCTTTACCCCCATGTACCCTTTCATAATCGTCATTAGTTTTACCTACGTGTGCATTGAAATCCCCGCCTATGATCAGTTCCTCATTCTGCGGTATGGCCATTAGAACCGTATCCATATCCTGCCAAAATTCTTCTTTCATACTAGCATCACATCCCACTTGTGGAGCGTAAACGCTTACTACATTCAAAACTATATTCTTTAACACAATTTTTATCGCTATTATTCTATCATTTACCCTTTTTACGTCCGTCACACTGCTTTTCATATCGCTATCAACCACAATCCCTACCCCGTTTCGTTTCCCATCCCTACCACAATAAAATAGCTTGTATCCTTCTCCAATCTCTCTTGCCTTTGACCCTTTCCATTTTGTTTCCTGTAGACAAGCTATATTAATTCTCCTTCTTTTCAATAAGTCGGCTATTTCAGCTCCTTTTCCTGTCATACTTCCCACATTCAGGCTTCCCATTCTAACTCTTTTTTCCTGGACTTGCTTCTTACGTCGCACCCATCCAGGAAAGCGCGACAACCCTTGTCCATTTCCCACAGTAACCGGGTGCTGTAACTGCGCGTCGCCTCCGGGGGACGCCCTAACCCTATCACTCATATTTCTATACATACCTAAAGACATACAAAAGATTTGGCAAGGTGTTTTTGTGACCGGCCGCCAACCAGACGTCAACCCTTCTCAGGAGTGAGCAGTAGCCCAGCTAACTCGGGCTTGGGGTGCCATAGGTATCGCCACCCCAAAAACGAATACTGTCCTGCTTCCGACAACACCCAGCCCAAACAAGCCCTCCTTCGGTGTGGCACCAGAGTACTGCCTCGCTTGGACTACCGTTATGCACGGTATTTGTGCTGACTTTTGTCGCCTTCTACGACACGCTGTTAGTCCAGCTTGCGGTGGGGAAAAATTATATTCTTACTCCGTCCCCACACGGAACGGTGGATATGATACTAGTAAATCACTAAATATACAAAAAATGCCAGATTATCTGGGTAGCTGTCGTTCTTGAAATGTTTTAGAGTAAGTTGGATATATTAATAAATGCACTGCACACGCTCTACGCCGCGAATTACAAAATGTGTCTTTTATTATTGTCAGATTTTGAAAAATTTGTAAAAAACCTCAAAAATTTTTAACTTCGCGGGCTAGTTGGGCGCTTAAGCCTTAACATAACTAGCGTGGAAGAACGTAGTGAGATTCAATTACTTATCTTTTGCAAAAAATATTCAAAGCAATTCTCATGAAAATTGATTTAACCCGTTTTAGCTTGTGTATACCCTGTAATAATAATGAAGATATGTTTTAGGTGAGCTTGTTAGCAAGATTAACGTAATTCCACAAGTTAACGACCGCATTTGAACATGGTATCCGTATTTACCAGATACTGTTTTTTCTCTTGTTTTTTTCCGTTCTTTGATATAATACATGGTTATTTAGGTCAGTAAAAAGGGTTGGTTATTACGATAGAGATTTTTTTATTATCTATACAAATAAATAAAATTGGAGTATCTGTTTGTAATATCAAAATAACACCTTTTCACTAAATGCATATGAAAGTACATACGATACCTATAGCAAAAACGCGAATTAAAATTTTTTTGTCTGTCTGTCTGTCTGTCTGTCTGTCTGTCTGTCTGTCTGTCTGTGTGTTTGTTCCGGGTAATCTCCGAAACGGCTGGACCGATTTCGACGGGACTTTCACTGGCAGATAGCTGATCTTATAGCGGGTAACTTAGGCTACTTTGATTTTAGAAAAACAATTAGGGTTCCGCGTAAAAAAATAAAAACACTTGAAATCAAAGAGTATCTCCGAAACGGCTGGACCGATTTTGACGGGACTTTCACTGTTAGATAGCTGATGTTATGAGCAGTAACTGAGGCTACTTTTATTTTAGAAAAAAAAAAAAAATGGGTCCTGTCGCGCGGGCTCAGAACGCGGGACCGGGCTTTATTGTTAAGTTAAATTCCACGCGGGCGAAGTCGCGGGCTCAGCTAGTTAAATATATGATTGTAATGGTACCAATTTCTTTAGTTCTTTATTTAGTAATTATTTTAGTATGACAATATTTTTTTTAATTAGGTAGTTAGATTATGAAAATGTCACAAATGTTTACAGTTACGCATTATAATTCAATAACTGAATCACTAAATAAGCTACTAATTTGAATAAAGGTGCTAAAGAACAAGAAATTACCATTTCCAAGTTTAATTCGTAGATAGAACGCCGCGAAACGCCTGCAAATGATCGTGCCGAGGTATAAAAGTTTTCGTTCTTTGTTATATCTTACGAATAGTAAACCTGCATTTTCTTTATCTATACAAATAAATAAAATTGGAGTGTCTGTTTGTAATATCAAAATAACACCTTTTCACTCAATGCATATGAAAGTACATACGATACCTATAGCAAAAACGCGAATTAAAAAATTTTTGTCTGTCTGTCTGTCTGTCTGTCTGTCTGTCTGTCTGTCTGTCTGTGTGTTTGTTCCGGGTAATCTCCGAAACGGCTGGACCGATTTCGACGGGACTTTCACTGGCAGATAGCTGATCTTATAGCGGGTAACTTAGGCTACTTTAATTTTAGAAAAACAATTAGGGTTCCGCGTAAAAAAATAAAAACACTTGAAATCAAAGAGTATCTCCGAAACGGCTGGACCGATTTTGACGGGACTTCACTGTTAGATAGCTGATGTTATAAGCAGTAACTGAGGCTTTATTTTTTTATTTATTTTAGAAAAACAAAATTAAAAAAATGGGTCCCGTCGCGCGGGCTCAGAACGCGGGACCGGGCTTTATTGTTAAGTTAAATTCCACGCGGGCGAAGTCGCGGGCTCAGCTAGTCTGATATAAAATTGTATTCCAAAAGCAATATAAAGTAGAGTAGTATTTTCGTGGGAATGTCGCCCCAGTAAAATTCCCCGCCTTCTAAAATTCCTTAGGTATATAAAAGATTATTTCCGCGTGACTGAATAGCTATTTTAAAGTAGAATTTAAACTGCCTCCGATTTTTTTTTCACAAAATATTAAAACGTGCTGAAATAAATTCGAATCAGTTCCGCTCAGGTGTGTCGCAACAAATTCATTAGCTGGCAAATAAAATTTGGTATTTTACTTTGTGTACACCATCCATCGTTCCTGTAGCTCCGATGGAGTAGGCAGATATGCCCCCTTATTTCTGTCTCAGTTTTGTAAACAAGAATAGTGGTCGCTAGATTCCGCAAACATTTGCTACCTCTCTGGATCAGATATTGCTTAAATAACAAGACTAGTCTGAACTCGCATTAGAACACTCGAACCCTATTCGGACTCCTATAAATGGCCCATGCCGAAGCTAGCTGGCTCCGTATTGTCCACTGTACACGTCCAAAGGCGATTAGTATTCTTTCTCCATACTACATGGATAAACTTGTGTCCCAAAATGTCAAACATGTTAGTGAAATACTGTTTTAGAAGGTCTACATAAATTACCTAGTATATACCGCTACCTGACTGTATTACAAATACTTTCAATATTTTTGTTGTTTTTTGTTGTTAGGATTTAGTTTTAAAAGCAACTCTCTGCCTTAACATCAACACATACAACTCCGCGAATATAATCTATACAAGTAAATAAAATTGGAGTGTCTGTTTGTAATATCAAAATAACACCTATTCACTAAATGCATATGATAGTACATACGGTACTTATAACAAAACCGCAACATAAAAATTAAATTGTATGAAACACAGCTAGTGTATGAATGTAATTGTATGAAATGTATATTTAATTTGTTCGCATCGAAATGGAAAGCATACAATAATATAATTATAAACTTATATCATTGTGTGTACCTAATATTTGTGGACTGTGTAGCGTTATAATTGTACCTACTAATGAAATTCAATTACAATGCGTACCTGCGAGCCAACAAAAATATCGTGTTACATAACCCTTTAAAATGTTCCGTTTGGAAATTAAATAATACACATTCTCCACCGCTCTCAGAGTATTAATGATGTAAATAAAACGAAACAGTAAACTAAATTACTTTCATCATACATGAATGTATTATGTAAATAAACCGTAGGTACCTAACTTTATATGTAGACGTTGAGTAAATTATATCCCCTACTACATATACTCCTTTATTGTGATTCTAAGTTTTTATAAAATAAGAAAAAAAATCCGTGGGTGGTTAACGAAGTCGGTACAACATTAAAGTGTAACTCTTATTTTAAGTATTTTTGTATACTCTGTTGTTTACCGTTACAAATAATAAAACATATTTATATATATAAATGCATATCCATGCAAATACTGGCTGCATTCATCTTAGTAGGTAAAGTTCAACCTGAACTACGACGGAAGAGCCCTTCTTCTGCCAGTTAATTATTCGTATCGACACGGATCGGTGTTCAGTTGATTGGTAGTTTGTTGGACTTGAAAACTGATTAATTGGTTCGCTAATAAAGCTATTGAGAGTACATTCGTGATCCCGCACTCGCATCCATCGCATCGGTGAACTGGATCCGCTCGCGACATTGATAGCTATGTGTCATCCGTCATACGAGTCGAATGTGATTACTTAATTACCTATTTATTAATTACACCCTCGATACTGTTCCACTGATGTGGATTGATGGGATTTTAAACAAAGTTTGACGTTCGTTAAGTATGTCCGAATAATTTTACTTTGCAATTTGTTTATTTAGGATGCGATGTTTTTCGATAAGCCGTCAATCCATCTGCTTTGATCAAACCTGTTTATGCTGATACTCTTTATTACGTAGGCGGGTATTTTCCTATTCAATGTGCTGTTGGAATTATAATTCAATTTGTTTTAGCAATTTTGGCTGTATGCCGCATACGACAATGGAGCCTACACCTATATTGTGCAATAAATAATATTTATGAACGAATTGCTTGCTGTTATAGATGCTATGTTCATTTACATACAAAGCACACAGGTTATAAAATATATGTAAAAAGTGTTCATGTATCTCAATGCTCGTGACATTTCTTTTATCTTTCGTAAGCATTTTTGTGTGAGATTGTCGTTAGGGCGACTCAAAGGATATGCGTTGTAAATAACTAAAGATAAAGAAAAGCTATCTCGAATACATCTAATGTTTATTTATGCTGAGTGCCATTGTACCAACAGAAAATTCCAATGATACATAAGTACTTAAATATTTATTTCACGACAATAGTTATTATTATTTGATTAGTAGGCGCTTGTGATTTTATGCGTTCAGTTGTACCTATTTAATTTTTAACCGACTTCTAAAAAGAATGAGGTTCTCTCTTTGACTGTATGTGTGTTTTATTTAATATCACATTCTTACTTGGCCACATTCATTGCTTGACCAAAGCTTTTTAGTGACGTAGTTATATCGGACGGCTTTGTTTTTAGGTCGCGATCCGAAAATATGGGGGTTTTAGTTTTAAACCATCCGAGGATTAAAGGCACGTAGCTGTCAACCATCACTGAAATTGCTAAACGTCCGCCGCGGGCGCAGCTGACGTCACGATGCTACGTGTTTTCATCCAATCACGTGCAAATCCCAACACATCACGATGTGAATGTGGTTATTTCGCGATGACTTTTAGAATGCATGTAGAATAGGTACATTCAGGTTAGTCGACCAGTTATTTACGTCACGCATAATGGACTGGAAACTCGGAAGTGAGGGAAGAACAGTTTTTGTACGTATCTCTTTATGAGATGGTAAGATATACGCGTCACTACATCTTACAAAACGTACCGGTTTTCAACGAACCTCAATTTTAACTAAGTTTCACCAAGTAGATAGATAAGTACAGTTTTGCAAGAGTATACAAATCAATAACAAAGTAAACTGTATTTTTAAATTTCAAAGTTTGGAACCTTGGAACATTTTCGACAATACAGATGAAATAGTCTTCAATTGACAGAGATTGACAGGCATCATTTATTTCCATTTTCGCAGTCGCTTCTATTAAAAGATTCCAGTTTAAGATAAATCGATTTCAATTATGATTGTTCTAAGTCAATTTTGAATAACCTACTTAACTAAATATCGCCATTTTAAGACAATTTTATTACCGTCTTAAAAAGCCTCTAAGCTATGTAATGTTGTACTAAGTCCATGACAAATCAGGTAAAGGATCCAATCATCAAATAAGGATTACCTTAATTTTGCTGGTGTTTCCTTAATTCCGAAAATGAAGTTTATTTATAGATCACTCCGTCTATGTAGGTATATATTCCCGCGGGAACGTGGGATATAAATGGATTACGGTTCTTCCAAATTACGGTGCTGTGTGCTACGTGGATGAATCTGGCCCCACGGTAATACGCGGCGCCTATTTTCCTCGTCCGTTTGTACATCCGTGCGGATATTTGATAAATATGATCAAATTCATATACCAACCTGCGAATAGGGTACCTGACACCTTCCGACGTTTAGCCTTTGTCATATTTTAACGTGTTGCAACTCGGCACGGGCCTCTCCTAGATCAGAGGTGGATGCATCTATAATTTATTTATATCAACAACCAATACTTTAATTAATGTTACGAATACAATTCAAATATTGGGCGTATTAGGTACTTACCTACTGTGCCGTAGTATGTATAGGTAACTCAAATGGGTATAGGTAAACAAAGTAGGGAACAAATAATGTATATTGTGCTTTAATTTACAAAAACAAAATATAATTTAAGTGAAGTACATAATTTCAATATTGTTAAGATTACGACTGGTATTTATAGTCAGAGTTCTCGAACAAATCAACCTAGCGGTCATAGTTTTACTATCTGTTAATTTATTGGGCGCTAAGCAAACGCACAGACGTTCCTTTTTCAAAAGAATAAAATAAATTTAATAACATTTAATTTCATCTGTGCCATCTCACAAATTAGGCCTATTGTGTAACTCAGAAATGTCCGTGTTATTCTTTGAATTTTTGATTCAGTAAGCTGTTTCGTTACAAAAAAATATTTCATAGTAGTCACTTACATAATACTGTGGTAATCTAAAGTAATTTTACCAAATTTTACCTCATATATTCAGTAACCAAACATCGACTAGGTGGATCTTCTTTTGTGTCTATTCTCATTCTTTAATATTCATAACTACACTGTCTATGGTATGTATGGTATAATAGTGAGGCCAAATTACCGGTCAAAAGAAACAAAGGGCATTGTTACCCCACATAAATGAGAAATCGTGTCGCAGGATAATGAACTTTATATAAAAGAGTTTTTTAATATAATTAATCCTCTGGCCAGACGTAAATTAAGTACCTACGAGTAACCAGGTTTTTTTGTAATTTAGGGAATAATTCATATTTCACTGCGGCTTAAATTTGGTGTCACATTATGAGGCAAGCATAATACATAAGAAATTAATAATTACATAATATAAATACAAAAATAATTATAATCTTGTTTCCTTGTGGACCAAGAATTCTAGTAGATAGCTAGAGAAAGGACAGCGAGTGAAGGCAAAGTGGGGTTTTACATTTGATCCAGCGCAAATTGGAAAATAAAAATAGTACCTACATTTTCCTCTAGTGCTTTTGAAATATAAAAATCTCCTCGGCACTGAATACTTATACATAACTTCAGGATGACGACGAAATCTATGGAAAGATTTTAATGTATGACTCTACACTGTGATAAAGATTATTTAGGAAATATTAATCAACAAAAATATTTTAATCGATACGTAAATATTTACAATATTAAAAGTACTTATAATCTAAATAAACCTAACTAAAATTAAAATATAAATTATATTTAATTCCTTAAAAAAATCATCGACCAGGGTAGGTATTACGATAATTTTTTTTGCTTATTTGTTACAGTGAGCAATTTTATTTATAAATGTTCTTAAAAAAAAATCATAATATTATGAACTATCGTTTAAAATATTCCCAGCAATTTAGATATCTTACTGTATATTATATTTTCAGTACCTATTTCAATGTAGATCAATACAATAAATACTTATTGATGGATACTTTAAAATTGAGATGGTAAAAAATGTTAACGATGAGTACGTGCTCCCAGCCGTAATTGAAGGTCGTTGGCGAAGTTTACAATGATGCTAGGAACATTATAATATAAGTTCCGTCGTAAACTGTAACAGCTGCATGGGATGTAATGATACTTACACTCGAACCGCTCCAGAACGGGATATTGAAGCGGCCGTGGATAAGGAAAATACTGAAAAAGCTGAGGAACAATAGAGAAAAATCGCTAACACCACGCTCATGAATGGACAACTCAGTAGGTACGTTATTGAAGCCATTCTCGGAAGGGTCCTTTCTCGTCGGCCTGACAAAGCGTTATTGTCATTTAATACACACAAAATAGACGCTTCCTCACCCGTAATCGAGTAAAACGTCTTTATATTTTAATCATTTTGGACTATTATTCTTGGAACCAGCATTAAAGAAACTGTTAAATGTTTGTGTTGATTAAAATCCTTGTTTACTATTAATCTTCAAAGGGTCTGTTTAATAGACTTCTGCTTTGACGACTCGTCATTAAGTGATGTCTTATAATATAGCCACTCCAGAATAACGAGGAACCAACAGTATTTGCGCTGGTTTAATTATGTGCGGAACTACTACCGCGGTAGAAACATACGTATGTGAGCAAACAATTGCCATTACCAACAACTTATTCTGTACCGCTGAAGACAAAGGCTACGCAAGACGATAAGGTTTTTTTGCTAATTTACTCAATAAATGCACAATTATAATTCAACATTCTAGGTAATTCAAGTTAATTATTGTAGGCATGTGCTTATATACAAAAAGTAAACAAAAATGTAACCCAACGACACGAATAATATTCAAAACTGCCGATGGATAGCGCTAGTAGTATTAATAACCGTTGAAATGTAGTATAAAGTTGATTTTATGTCGCTTGGCATATTTTATAATATACTATATTTATATTTATGAACTCAGATTTTCTCCTCTTTCATTAAATATCCCACTAGATACGAAAAAAATCGGGGTCTTCCACATCATGGGTTGTAACATCCGTTATATTGATTTTGTTCGATTAAAAAGTAGCCAATGTCACCCGGACTATATGAATGAATCGATTGACAGCTCATTCATCACAATCGGACGGGTAGTTTAGGCGCTACGGTGGAACATAAAAATTATGCATACATAGACTGCGGAAAATATAACCTTATAAACATAATCATCAACAGCTGCTGTCAAGTACATAATTTTCCTGAAAATGTAGTCAGTGTATGTGACAGGCAGGGTTCCATGAAGTTGACGGCAGACAGCCCCGCGGGCGCAGCGCTGCGAGTGAACGCGGACCTCTTGTTCCAGTCATTAGGGAAAACGCTCCGATTCGCTGCCTCTTAAATATATTATATACATATTACGAGGAACTGGCTGTTTGAAATAAAATCATCATTCCGGTTCTTTTTTTTAATATTTAAGGCTGAATTTAGCTACAAGTTATACTTCTAAAAAGTAAACAATATTTTTATAAATCCTCTCTTAGTAGTAGTATGTAAATTCGAATCCCACCGCAAATTTCCTTATTTTCACTGAGTCTCAGTGTCACTAGGATCTTGCCCACGTATTATATTATAGAACATGGTGTGTTATGTGGACGTTAATTATTTTTATTTTATATAATGACGTGCTTGTTTTTATTTTACGTAGGTACACGTAGGTACGTAGGTATAGTACGATTACTAATCAACAGTAGCAATTGTCTGATAAATGTTTGTTGGTGCTTCACTAGCAAATGCCATAATGTAACTCACTATACAGGCGTGTATTCTGCAGAACACTTTATTGGTCTTCTGGGGAGAATCGTGAAACTTTTAGATTTCTTATAGTCCAGCACGGTCAATAGTCCAATAAAAACAAATTATAGCATAGAGTTGTAGAGTAAAGTAATTTCTTTTTTATTCGTTTTGCAATGTCTTAGTCGTAGTCCGTGATTACTTTTCCAGATGAAGTGGAGTGTACGAACGGAAGTATGTTGTGTTTAAATAGTAGTAAGTGCTAGCTAGGATTTACTTACGAGATTCGTCGGCTATACGGTCTGCGCGGCTCTATTTGCCATCCTCGCGTCGCGCCACGATTCACTGAACAAATTTGCGAAATTCTCGTTTGAACACGTCACACATTTCTGTGTTTGTGTATTTTATTTTATCATGAACCCGATCCGAACCGGTGACGTTTTTACGGCGTGTGAACTGTGTACATACCTGTGTAGTGACGAAAGGGTTAATAGGCGAGAGGTGTGTTTTTGTAGCTGGTGATCGGGTTACTTAAATACAATTCGGGTGTGATTTAATTAGGGATCAGACGGAACGGCGGGCCCGGGTAGCCGCCATCGTTGATCGTAAACATGGACAATATGAACAAGCTTTTTCATGAATGAGAATTTTAATAACGCTTAATTAATTGTCTATGCTGTATCATATTCACGTACGAAATTTAACTATTTATACCTACAAGTTTTATGTAGTCCCTGAAGTTCAATTTAGAAATGTCTTTCTCTTCTTTCTAGATAATTGAAAAAGTTTCCTTATTACACATATTCTTGATACTTATAAATTCGAGAACGGTATCCAGTTTTTTGTGAACAGAATACTGGTCTTTTTCACGTTTTTTTTCTGTTTCACACATTTTCTTAAACTGGGTATACAAACTATTACCTTATATAATATATAGGATATTAGATAGGAGGAAAGTCGTAACGGACTTTTGTATCGACTTAAAGGCTCTTTGCAGCCCCTTTTATTGTCACAAATGTATTACAATCCTCCTAATCTGTTGATTGCCTCCGAGACTTTAATATACTACCAGTTTATGCGATTTCCCCCACAGTAAACTCTTTATAAGGGACCTTTTAACTGGAATTAAATTAAAATATTTTCTCAAAAAGCTATCGTATTTTACCTTCCACAGACCACTAACATTGTAAGGTAGGAACTTTATACAGGATGAAATTGAATTAATTTGGCAATTTAATTTAATGTCACCCTTTATATCTGACTAAAGTTTATACTATTTTAGCAGTTGTATGAGAGTCACTTGCCTCTGTCTCGTTACGGCACTTGTGCTCTGCATTTTCCATATGCGTCTCGGTATTCCTGGAACACGCTCCAATCTAATTAGACGGCAACTGCGGAGATGGCTACGATCGAAACTTGCAGCTTATGAGGACGGCCAAGTCCGGCCCACACGACTGACGAGATTAACGAACTTTTCCCAACAACTGTAGCTATCTAACGTATGGAACCGCCCGCTATCAGCGCCAGTCCGCCCCCGGCGCCCGCGACTTAGCGGCTCAGATACTTTTCAAAGCATTTTTGCAAATTGCTTATTTGAGAGTCTGCGCGGCTCATGGAATAATCACCGGGAAACCTGCAGATTAAATCTTTTTGTTGTGTGTTCTGCTCAAAAGATTGAAATTGCTTAACGATTGTGGTGGATGCCTTTATCAAATGTTCTTTCCGAATGTGCTGAGTCCTAATTAAAATTGTCGTACATTGATGATGTTGGAATTAGCCAGTAACAAAACTCGAGGCCCCGATTATAGCCACTATTCTTGAATATCTACTGTTTTTTCCTTGCTAGTACTTAGCTGGCATCTAATTACATATTTGAGCAATAATTAAAATATTTTTTTTTCTAAGAAATTAAAACATGATCAATTCGTAGTTATTCGATACATGATTTTATACAGACTAAAATAAATAGCTTTATCGCCGTAGCCTTTTTGTAAGCAGAAATACCGTGGCGTAAACTGGCGTATTATATATCAAAATCTTTAACTCAAGATACATTATTATTTTAACATTGCTCTTGTGTGCTTGGTTGCATATTCTATCACACTAAATGACCTAAAAACTTACATTGTTAATTATGTTACGAAACCTCTTAATTCAAAAATTCTTCGTTCACTTAAAAGTTATTGAAGACGCACTTCTATATGCTCTTCTATATCTAATTATATCGCATTTCCATTTATTTTATGTAGCAGAAACACGTTTAGATAAATAAAACAATGTACGCGAAAAAGTTCAAATTACTGTTGATAGAGTTTTTCGATGTAGAGAAAAAGTTAACATCGAGAGCTGTCAATTTACACGACACCTACCATGCTATAACGAGCCGCTTCCCTCTCAAGACGGGGACGGAATGGATTTAGTAAATAGCTAATTCTGTTTGCGTCCGCTTTTTATTTACCAATTCCAGCTAATTGGCATGGGGAAAGTGGCGGAATGTTTGATGTTTTCTGAATGTTATGACGGCCCTACTCCCGTCGCCTATGTGTATTTAAGCGTCACCCACACTCGCGCCTCTGACGCAAACGACACGAATTTGTCGAACTCCGCATGAGAGCACTATGACGGTGTAAGGAGGCTTTGCGTTCAAACTGAGTGTTTATCGGTGCTCAAGTTACAAATCGAACTTGTGTATTGTGTGAACGGGGAATTATTACGTAGCATTCGCGATGCCTTTGCTCACTCGACCTGGTTTGGATTGATTTGTTTCATTTAAGCCGTCTTGTCCTCGACATTGTTCGAAAATACTAAAGCAGAGATGTGGACCTTCTTACCTATACGTACGTTTTCTTTATTGCTTCTAAATTAAAAGGATCAAGCGAACAAAGGACGGTCTTGAAAATTAAATGTCCAAAAAGGTTAATAATATATAAATAGTACGGGATTTTTATTAAACGCGTGTAAATAAAAGCGAAGGTTGAAAAAGTTTTCCCAGTGCGTCCGCTGGCTCAATTTATTTAATACCTGTGCTAACAGAGACGATATCAGACACCTTAATTTGTAGAAATTTACCAATATTTTAAACGTTTGCTTAAACTGGGCCTCCATTTAAAGGTCCCGAAAATTCAAACAAATTTCATTTGATTGGTTAAACAAGATGGCACGGAGCAGTTCTCTTGAGAGAATGAGCCATAATTTCGCCCTAACCCTTTGATGGCTCGAACATTTCTGTAATAAAAATTAAGACGTTTCATTGTCTTCGACCTTGTTCAAGCTCGCAATAAAATTACTTTATCATTTAGCCAACTAGTAAACAACAGACGTAATATATTTTCTCATTACTGAAGACGCCCGTCGAAAAGTATTCTTCTCTTTGTCATTGGTAGGTACAATAATCCTACTTTAATAATAATTTTCATTTGTTGCATTCCATTCGCGAAAACAATTTATGAAATTTAAACTAGTCGTTATTTAAAAAATACAGATTCACTGAATAATTTACTTTGTAATATTTCGTTTCGGATAGTACGTAGGAATAAAGGGAATAATTAAGTGTAAGAAAAGTACAAAATCTAGTCCCTTTTTAAACTGAGACTTGATATTCACAACCTATAATGTTTTCATAATGTGCGTTGTGTTTGTTTTTCATTTCATTAGAGCTTATTTGCCTACTATGAAATCGGTGGAGCGTTGTCTGGGGAAGGTCGCGGGTACAGGCAGACACCGCATGTCTCGCCGTGATGTTTTCCCAAACGCTTTCTACGAATCATATGAATACTTATGAACCCTGCTCTTGTCGCACTGCTTCATCCCGAGATTTTCCACGGATACGCAGAATTGTTTATCTCGTATCTTTTTAAAACGCTGCTATCGACAACTTTTTCCCAAAACTCCGTGACTACGTTGAAAACAAATGACGACACTAGCAATAGAGGCGTATTTTTGTGTCGGATTTAAACGAGTGGTAGGTAACTTAGTTTCCATGCATGTTCCATCGGTATTTTTCGATTTGTTTCTTTCCACGCTCCAGGCAGTGTAAGCTACCTGCGTGTATCTACTATTCGACCATTGAAAATAATGTGTTTATAGTAAAAATATGAGCATGGTACTAGTAACACAAGTACCACAAGTTAAAATTAGCCGTATGAACCTTTCTATGCTTTAAAGTTCAAATAAACAACTTAAAAATATGTTCCTCAATTTCTCAGTTGTAGCTTTGACTTTCGTACTTTCGTAGTCAAATTACAGTAACCAAATTTTAAAGCAAGTAGTTACATTGTATGCAACACAGTGCTTAGGTGCTACAATTGCATCCGCTTCGGGATGTTACGGATAAGATGCAATGCAAGAGGACAGATTAAGCCCAAGAATTATGCGAGAGATTGCTCCGCTAAGCGCTCGCAGATTGAGAGAGCACAATGCATAAAATGATTTCGTGCCGGCACTTGTCCCCGCTCGAACGTACCAGAACTACTGTCGTCCCACTTGTTACTCTCATATACCGGCTCGAAAGTTTTCTACAACTTATACTTCGAGTGACGTTACATAAAAGAACCTCATGAATCCAGCTCGCATGTCGACTTTTCTATATTGGATGGGTGGGTCTGAGGCTTACGACTACTTCTTTAGTTCTTTGAATGTTAAATTAATATCTTTCCGTCGATGTGAATCTCATTTTCATTGCTTTATATTGTACACAATTGGTTTATCCAACAACACGATGATTGCATCGAACGATTCGGTTTATTGGACCGTGAATTGAAAACTTCGTATTATTGCCAGTTGCGTGAATAGGTACCTATATTGATATCTGTATTTGTTTTTTAATACCTATGTTGCTGTGTATTAAATTAGACTAATGGATACCTACCCGTTATTTGGATATCCACATTTAATATCAGCAAATATTATCAAGCGGACAAATGATACCTCAATGCGAATACAGGGTAATTCCTTTGCCAATTTCGTCCTCCAAAATTGAGTTTGAGATTGCAATTGCAAATGCTTTATATATCGTGCCGGTATAATGTGACAATATCAATCCTGTCGCCAGTAGGTACCTACTTGCCCGCTACCTAGCGGGCGGCAATTTACGCAACGCCGCTATCTCTCTAAAGTCCGCTCAGTGGATTTCTCTTTTTAGAATTTTCGCGTTCCATCCCGATCCAGTTTAATGGGCAGACGCGCAAGCCGGGCAACATCCGCTATTTTCCATCTCCTTGCTTACTCTACTTCTTTCATTTGTTTGCTACCAACCGCTAAAATACCGCGATCAATTTCGTGGTCAGACACGTTATCTACGAGCATAAGGTGTTTTTGCATGACACATTCGCATACGCTAATTCAGTATTTTCTTTTGTCTCGATGCCGATGTGACAAAAAATATTACACTGCTTAGTACCACTTCAAACTCTACTTTGGTGTGTCGAATGAACTGAAAAGCAAAGTTTTCCGTTTGCTGAGTTATACTGGCGTCCGTCCATATCAGCTACGTGGTTTACGTACTTCATGGAGTTAGTGGAGTTAAGGTCAGCCGCACGCGGCACCGACACACATGCGCGAAACTTGTGCAGCGAAGTGCCCCCGATAACAACTGCTCGCGCCACCTGAGGATACGTTATGCTTCGTAAATTAAATTCCTCACTAATCCTCGAGCTGAATCGATCGATGAATGCAGTCGGCGATTTGCACACCGCTTCAAATTAGATTTAGAACAACTGAACGCTCACGGAGAATCCGATGTTTTGGATGGGAAATATAGTCAAAGTGACTAACAATTGAAATGGTAAAGTCCTCTTATTGCATCTCTACCAGGGTGCGTTATTGACAGCAGCGCCAGTTCTTGCTGGTATTTTTCATAAAACTAAATTGAATTTTTCCATGTGACAGATGTTTCGCCTGCGGCAACGGCTGCCAGTTCGTTGAATAGCTGATTTATGTTTTTCTCAAAAAATGCGTTTTATTTTGAACACTTATAATGTATAATCTTACTTTGGTCGATATTTTTTATGACAACTAAAATCTTTTAATCCCAAACAATAATCTATGCACTTCACCCTTGAAACCTTACCTTTTACCTTTTAGTTCCCTTACCTTTTATATTGAATAGGGTTTGTCCTATGCATAAAACAAAACAATTAAATGTTATATAACTTTGCCTCTTCTCACACTTGAATTATTAATTCAAAACTCTTCGGAAGGGGCGTGTGGTGAATAGAAATACGTGATTTTTACAGTTTTTTTATGCTAATTTATTTACAACCAATTTACTTAAGTAGTTTTGATATGTTTGGATCTTAAATTAAATTTAATCTATAATTACATTAGATTAATCCGTATGATATAAGCTACAGATCATGCGTTCCTTTTTTAAATTATATGCAGTTTTAAATTAGGTTCATGTTGGAAATATAAGGAATGGTCAAAAAGTGAAGTCTTGTTTTACATCAAGATTCTAATGCCCTTTGCCAGAGATACCATGTAAGACCGGAATGTCGAATTTGAAATTACTTGAATGTGTATATAACGTAATAAAACTGTTAAACACTTATGTTTGTCAGAGTTTATAGCTCAAAAGTTGATGTTCATCGTTCTATGATTGCTGTGCGGTATCAAGAAACGTCCATCAATATTTTATGAAACATTTATTTTTTATCAGCCGCCATTAATAATACCCCGGACTACTATTTCATACAGATACTTCCTGTGCCGGGGATGGAGTGACAGATATAGTAAATTTATACAATATTTAGTGTTCCGTAACCCGGTAACATTCCGTCCCGGCCACGGAACAACTATTAATAACGACGTGTGTGGCTGGATCATCCCTCTACAATCAGCCGACCTCTCGACCCGACTCTTCTATTGATCACACTCTTGTCATAAACACATTTCCACTAATGGAGTCCGGTGCTATATTTTGAGACGCTATTGTTTTTGTCCTACAATCAGGGATAGGGTTGGGTAGACATTCGCCGTGTATCATCCCTATTTCCCGTCATGAATCATTTGATGGGACGTAATGGAAATATATTATTTACAATAACAATGTATGGGAAAAACTTCCTGTACCTAAATTGGGATCTATTATGCCTAAGTAAAACACTACAATGAACATAACTTTTAGGTTATAATAATAATAATATATTTTTTAGGTTATTTTTATTTTATGATTGTATAAAAGCGTACTAGTATAAAGGTAGTGTACAAACTATCCATGTATTTAGTGGGTAGGATTAATAATGATTACAGATACCAGCCGTAGTATTGAAATAAATTGGCCACTTTTGTTACCAAAATTCCAGCGTCTAGTTTCGTAAATTGGTTCGACTTCCCTTTCATCCGTAAACAGGGCAGCTTTCTTCGCCGACAAAGATTACTTTATCCCTGCGGAAGCATCGAGATTGAACTCCTTACACGTTGAAACCAATATCCTGGGCAATTTCATCCTATTGGGTGTGCTAGCTAGGTCCGAAGGTCTTATAAGCCACGCCCCTACGTACATCGCTAAGTGTAACAACCCAATGAAACGAATAAAATAGGAGGAGGGTCTTTTCGGACTTTGCTGTTGTCTAGTATCAACCTGATTATGTTTTTTTATATATTAAGGGAGTATTTTTAATGAAATGGCCCTTATTCGTAATTCGGACTGAAACAGGGAGTGCTTAATACGGACGAAGTAAGTTCAATCTCTTTTATCGCGGCATTATAGCGGGGAGAATTGAACGCTGCCTCGTACACCAACAGTTCCTATAGCGGGCGCCCACTCTCCCGTAAAATTATGTTAAATTTGTTCCGAGTTTTTTATATCGCTAGCATTCTTCTTATAAAATTCTAGTTGATAGTCTTTACTTTAGAAGGATCGTTGATAGCATGAGCAGGAAATAGTGTCTCGAAGGTCGCGCGTCGTGGCCATATCGATTACGCAAAAACGTTCAAGCAGATGGAATATGAAAAATCTTTGCGCTTTCGACTAGCTCCAGAGCGCCCGTATATCATTTTGCATGAACGTGTCGTAAAGATATAGATTGCCGTGGTAAAGTAAACCTCGTGCTATGTGATTCAAATATTAGAGGCATATTTTTTCTTTACGACACCAAATTTCCTAGTTGTCAGAGACATGCGCTTGATTTCCGCCGCTATTGCGGGGATCGCGTGGAGCCGACCGACCGAATTTAAAAAATAGCTTGCCGATTATGCGGCGAGCCGCTCGGGCGGCGTCGTAATTACGGCGTCACTCGGCTAAAACGACGAAATAAATTGAAAAGCCCGAGTCCCGGTGCAAAATGCGAGCCGGAAAAAAATATTCCCGCACCACTTAGGCCTCCAGCGACATGGACGCAGATAATGTATATTTGTTTTGCCAAAATGTCATTGTTGTGCACGAATGATAAATTATTCTTTCGTGACAATAATTGCATTGTGCTTTTACTGAATAATTGCGTCATTAATGTTAATGAAGTGGTGTGACGCTGCCTCAATAGCCCATCGGTGTGGCACGGCTGCAAAAAACGACCCGGCTACTCGTGAATCTAGCGATTATTTCCTATACATTTTCATGAGATACGTACTTAAATTATGCGTGGGCATATAGCTGATACGAGGGATGCCTTTTAAGTTTTGTCGTTTGAAGAAAAAAACACAACTAGAACCTTATAGTACTTTTTATTGTTTTTCAAAGTATTCACCACGTAGCTTAATACACTTTTCCATTCGCTCAAACCAGTTATTATAACATTTATTCCACTCTAAAGTGGGGGTGTTCAAAATGGCTGACTTGAAAGCGTCGACTGCTTCTTCACTGGACTGGAACCTTTGACCACGAAGACTTTTCTTAATTTTAGGAAATGTAAAAAAATCGTTAGGGCTTAGGTCAGGACTGTATGGAGGATGGTCAAGAATTTCTACTTTTTCCTGCTTCAAATACTCAATCGTTTGACGAGCGCTGTGTGAACTTGCATTGTCGTGGTGCAGGATGATGCGTCGCTTTGAGTTAGATTTTCGAAGTTCGGCGATGACTTGTGGTAAACAAACTGTGGTATACCACTCTGCGTTAACCGTTCTACGATCATCAAGTGCAATAGTCGCAACATGGCCGGTTTTTATAACGAACGTGGCCACCATCTTCTTTGAAGTGCTTCGAGAACGAACAACTTTAGACGGCTTTGGCTCGTCTTGAAAGACCCAGATTGTAGATTGTTGTTTGGAATCAGGATCGTAGGCATAGATCCAAGATTCGTCACCACTGATGATGTCGTAGACGTGATTTGACTCTCCTCGGTTGAACCTTTGCAGAGTTTTCTTACACCATCTGACGCGGGCCGCCTTGTGATCGTCGGAAAGCAGATGCGGTATCCAACGGCAAACTAGCTTTCTTACACCAAGCGCTTCATGCAAGATCTTCTGAATGGTTGTCCCTGAGATGCCTAATAGAGCCTCTATCTCTCGATACGTCACATGACGATCTTCGAGAATTAGTTGTCTCACTCCAATGATGTTATCTTCAGTGAATGCAGATTTTGGGCGACCTTCGCGAGATTTGTCACTAACACTAGTATGTCCACGCTGGAATTCTAAATACCAGCGTTCGACAGTCCGCAGACATGGGGCTTCATCCCTGAACACAGATATTAGCTCTTCAAAACACTGAAGCCGTGTCAGGCCTCTTCTAAAGTTGTAGAAAATTATTGCACGAACATTTTCCTTAGAAAGATTCATTTTCGTACGTAACCTGACAGATTCTAATCGACGCTGTGACTAAACAATAACATTAATCCTAATACATTCAACTGTTTTGAGATTCGAAATTTAAACACATTCGAATATAGAACAGTTCCAAATTCAAAATTGCCGGGAATTATGGAAACGACAGAACTTAAAAGGCATGCCTCGTATAATCAATAGTTTCATCTAATATATAATTTAGTTATTCACTGGGGTAAAGTTCAAACTGAATCCGGCATAACCGCGCCTATATATTTTCAAATTTTCAATCTACTACAAATAATTTTGCTAACGTTATCTTGAGAATAATAGTAATAATGTTTCAATAAGCGTGTGTGAATCTTGATGGTTAACTTTTGCCTTACACGTGGATAACTTTTGTATGTGATCGGCTGACGTCGGGAATCGGTACGTGACTTAAATTCGCCCGATTTTCCTTTTGACCATAAAAAACTACATTTTCTCCAAGGCAAAGGTTATCTGGGATTCTGCCCGCGACTCGGGCTGAATGGTGGGGTTTCTTACAATAATTACAATAATTGGGGATGAATAAAGACTAATCGGTATGCGGACTAATTTATTCGTACTAGGATTTCATGCTAGTTTGCTTCGATACACGCTAAAGCGAATAGGTTGCACAATTTATGACATCCTCATAACCGTAATACTAGTTAATGTTCTAACTTCGTGATAGACGATGTGCAAAGTTGTCGTGTAATATGTGCATGTATGTGTATATTACATAGCAATAATGTAATTACTGCCTCCATTCTTATATCAATTAAAAGTTATATATTTTGGAAAATAGACTTTAATTTTGGAAGCCCCGTGTGGTTGCGCATCGCGTTTCGGTTTGACGGGCTTGGTTTATGGAGAAGATAAATTAATAGTAAGTATCATAATACTTTTAAAATATTCAGATATTATTTTGCAGGTATTATTTCTCTACATATAGATAATGAAATGGTGAACAGAACAGAATAAAGCACAATGAAATTTCGACAATATACTCACATACTTTTATATAATAAGCTATTGTAAAACATAGGGTCAATACAACACCGGTCATTAGGTCAAAAATGTGCGTCAAATACTCAGTGACAATTAATACGCAATGACCTCCACTTCGAAGGGGTGACAGTGAGTGACACCCTTTATCCCACGAGACAAAGGTGCTTCTGAACGACTACCACCGTTGTTCTAATTCTCGGTAATCTGAAAGCTCTTCATAATTAGCCGTCGCATGAAATTTACAAACGAATATTTGAAAATAGTGATTTATTAACGGTATTAAAGCTAGGGAAAATAGTTTTGGTGTCTATGATTTGCAAAGATTTATCAAATAGATATCATTAATAAATAGCAAAATCTTCTAACCTCTGGTGGACCCAAGTACCAGGCTAGCATAGAAAGGAAGATCAACCATACAATACCCTCCGATCGATATTTGCTACTCCCTTTCATTGTAGAGTACAGGACCACGATCTCCGGATCATTCTACGCCATTAATAAAGCGAATTTGATTTTCCGTAATAAAAAGCGAGGTAGGTCCCATAGATATCAAATATTCAAAAGGAACTGTGACAAATTGACGACATTAAGTCTCCACAGATTCATTCAGTGTTAATAACGCTCCCTAGAATTTCATTTTATATTATTTATATTCCGCCCAAAATGGGGAATAAATATAAAATGTGACTTTCGGGGACGAAAAATAGTATTTCTGTGGATAAGTAATTCGTTTTACAATTACGAACATTATCTGTCAGTCTGTATGTGAAAAATGTTGCATTAGGTATATTATAATTGTTTGGAAGGCTACGCAGCAAAATTAGTTATTTACAAAACTAACTTCAGAAAAAACGGTATTTCCGTAACTGCTTATTAATTAAATTATAGTTAGTAAATAAATATTTAACACAGTTATTTTTTTTCTAATGTGAATTATTATTAATATTTACCCAAAACTACCCTATTACTGTTGTTATATACCATTGATTTTACGATCTTTATGCCCTAAGTACTTGGGATGATAATGGCATTCAGCTTCCAAGTATGCCACGGCGTGATATAAAGTTTGCAGAATGGCTCACATGCTCATAGAATAATAGTAGTTATTGCCTTTGGAGAAAGATACGTTCGTTTTTATTTCAGGCAAAGCGGCGAGCCCAGAGCCGGCCACGATAAATTATCTATTGTCGGGCTCTGAATCCAACAAGAGCCGTTTTTGTTCAATTCTTCGTCTCGTCGTCAATGGGAAATTTATTACCGCCTCTGCCGCATTTAAATACGGCCGATTATATCCGAGCAAAGAACCTAAAATGTTGTGAGCACTCAACCAAAGATGGTAATTTCGCCATTTCATTTTACACTTTTAAAAAGCTAGAAGTTATCTCATGCGGATGCTTAACGATTTTTTTCTGTATGGGTTAAGTACCTAATTACTCTATATTCTTTCTACTTCCTACTTATTCTTTTAGATCTATGCTTATTTAAAATTAGTCATAGCAAAAAAATACCTACCACCACATTGTCCAAAAACCATTAACTTGATATATCTATTAAGCTCCAGCTTTTACAATTGTTTTTGATGTAACACTTGATTCGTCTTTATTTCGCCGAGTGTTTGCCAAACATTTATTGGAACAGGAGATAACAGATCCCGGGAATGAGTTCTTAATTCTGACAAACTGCACTTGTTAGCTTTTTAATTTCTCAACAGCGTTGTAATAATGATTTACGACAGGTTAGTTATTATGTTCGCAGTGGCGTCGGATTCGGGAACTCGCGGGACCGTGTCGTCTACGTTTCCACACTTAGTAGTTTGATACCATTGACGAAACTTTTAATTAAAACATTTAATAACGAACTCTCTTTACAAAGAAGATTAAAGTAACTTTTCATTTCTCCGGGAGCCCTGGTAGGCATCGGATCTTGGATTTCTATCGTCCCGCGCTCATTTGGAATCAAAGCGGTGATTTTTTATTTATTGATCTCCAGAATGGGCCGACCGCAGGTTGAATAAAGTTGTAAGCTCTGACCGTAATCTATTCGGTGCTCGATCTCAACAACGTGTGACCGCCGTCAGTCGGTTGACCTCACATATTTCTCCCATTCGCCGGTACTCGTTACTTTGTGAACACTGGGAACCCATCTATCATTTTCCTCCCGCACCGATGACCTTTCTCTCGACGGCTGGAAGATTTCCGCGTAGAATGTCTCCGACTCCGTTAATATATTTTTATTACAGAAGGTTGTTCGACAAGCTGCCGTTTTAGCCGATACATCAACTAGCTCTCGTTGTATGTAATCCACTGCGATTATGTAACAGAATGGAAAAATGGATGGTTATTTTAATAATGTGGGCGGGTTCCGACGGATAGCCTGGCCCCGGCGCCAGAAGGAGTCTAATTTGTCACTCCTACACGCACTTGATTAACCGTCTGCCGTTGGCCCTGAATTGTTTATCCGTTAATCATTGATGTTTTCCTTTCTCGCTGCGTTTTGTATAGTTTTTCGATATATTCTTGTTACATGGCCCGCTAATTGATATTGGCACGCCACGGGTTAGTGTAACTAGCTTGATAAATAATAGTAAAAGGAGATAAATGATAGCTCAAACATTTGTGTACGGTCATTAGTTCTCTACGAATGTGTATCTATTCCATGAACTTTGCATCTGTATATACCTCTTACATATATAGGTATCTGTCTTTTGTAAGGTGCCTGAAATGTTTCAGTTTTACATTTTTTAATACTCGTTTTTGATGTTTCATATCATTACTTATTTATCATCATTATTTTTAGGGTTGCGTACCGCGAAGGAAAAAACGGAACCATTATAGAATCACTTTGTTGTCCGTCTCTCTGTCTTACTGTCTGTCTGTGTGTCACGTTTTTTTAATTATTTTACATTATTAGGATACTTACCCTAAATAACTGAAACTACGTAAAAATCACTTGATTGTGTAGGCATATTATCATATAAATAATTGAACTGTTTATGTGTGCCCGCTACTGAGTGGCACTGTATGTAATTATTATGTTCTGCGACATAATATGACATAGTCAGGATGTTCGCTTCCCTCCCTATATCTGATTAATTATTCTGAAACATTGTTTGTGGATAAAATATACTTATATAAAACAGTTTTCATAAGTTTGCGATCTTAGTTTGCATAGACTGTTCTTGATATTGTGGTTAAGTGTATACTATATATATTTAGTAGGTATATCATGGATTTGGCTTGTTCCATATTTAATCTTACTTTCATGCACTGAAGCTTTAAAAATGTTATGTATAGCCGCAATGTGGAAGCGTCATTAGTTCAAATATACTGAAATACTTTTCCTTTATATCATTCTCATTCAAAGTATCTCCTTCGATTAGGTAGCGCTATTAAATCGCGATCAGAATTCGGGGAACGGCACCAATCAGACACGGTAACGTACGCATTCGTAATGAACCAAGCGGTAATTTTACGATCTTTATAAAACCTCTTTCATTATTATTGAAGGAGTGATCAGTATTCATGGTAAGTAATATATTCATACATTTTCCTGTCTTTGAAATGAAAAGGCAAGTGCGTAAAAATTGTAGATTTTTTCTTTGAAATGCCTATAGAAAGTATGTATTTAAATCTAGTATAATTTCTGATTTTAATAATTCTATAAAAAATCTGAGTTTAGTTAGACTGATGTAGTTTTTATGATGTGTGAAAGAACTACTTGGACCACAATAATAAACAAGCTTGGGCTTATAATCGCAATGCGTAATAGCAATGTATTAATGCCGTTTTAATCAGAAATAATTACGCAATCAATCTCACGTGCATACATTGATTTGCATTCAGTCATTACATGTCGTGGTTATTAGGTGCCCAGATTACCAAAGCAATGCATTGTAGCGCTCATTTACTAAATTACGCGTAATGGTTAGTGTAAATGTGAACATATATATGCAGTTACTTAATAGATATAATTGTAGGGTGTCGATCCTTACTGTGTAAATTCTAATAAAAACTATCCACACACACATACGCATACACACACACACACACATAGAGTAATTTTTTTTAAGAATTATTTTGTTGTTTCTACCATTAAATAGTATGTAGTCAACCCGTTATGATGTTCAGTCATGCTAGTTACCCCTAAGTGGTTATGTTTATGCAAATTGGGACAAACCACACGTGTTTCTGCAAACTGGCAGCAACCTACACTTACTGGAATTATGGTTTATTTGGTTTCCAAAAAATAATAATGGGTTTGCTCCAGTTTGCCAAACTTCATCCTAGATTTAAGCAGTTGACATCTGAATATTGTACCCTACCCTCCTTACTAGTTCGTTCTGTTGGCCTAACCTGGAACAGGAGTTGTCGTAACGAAAATTATATACTTATACATATAGATATATACATTAGTTTCAACAGTTTGCAAAGAAAGAAGCGCCGCAACGCAATGACCTGAATATTAGTTGTTGGAACTAAAAAGTTTTGACTTGCTGCCAACTGAAGTTGTTGGTTCCCTTCCGTAAGATCACCCTTTTAAAACCAATCAATAAGTATTTATGCAAAAGTAAAAACCCAAATCTTATGGGGATTAGCAATTCATCAAAACGGAATGTAATCCGATATTTTCCACTTTTATTTTTGTAGCTTCTATTCAGCATTTTCCCTTAACAAGATATCCCTCTCGGCTTGGAGGGACGACATAATACAGTACAATACAACGTTTGATTTAATCTCAGATATTTCGTGATCCTAGGCTGTCCGAGATAGGAGGCTTAATTAAAGTCCGTCCTGTGATACCTCTTATACAGCTGTGTTTTTGGTTGGTATTCTGGTAAATATACTTAATAAAAATATGTTAATATTGTTATTAGATTATATACTTACTGATATTCATGTCGTGTCTTTATCAGGGAGACGTGCCATCAATATGGATATCACTGTGCGTCTAACGGACCAGCAGGCTGAAGTGGAGATAATAATGAAAATTACCCATCTTTATTTAATGACAAATACGCTATACGCGATAATAGAGGATTTATACAAAAATAAATTAAATTATTGACCTACTAATACTTACTTACCTATTTAAAAAACCTGGGTGCACTAAAAAGCCAGAAATAACCAGGGACCTTTTGTATTTTAGTATCGGACTGGTCGGGGTCACACACTCCCACCACTATTACTCCTGTAGAATGGACTAGGGACCTTATAATTTGTTTCATTTGGAGTTAATTGATTGACTCAGGCGTTACTTTGCGGAAATCCATTGTAAGACAATTTAGGAGAAGGACCCACCACTCACCCTTGGCTTGTTAACCTCGAAAATTATAAATCAAATAGTTTGATCGATAATGGAAGAGGTTAACAAAACCTAACTCCGTCGGTCGAGTATGTCAGTCAAGAGTGTCAGGGAGCCTAATAATTTGCAATTTTCCGCGGAACAAAGCGAATTAAGAATAAAATTCGACACGTGTTTCGCCTCTGAACGAGACATCTGACATCTGACATCTGACATCTGAGGATGTCTCGTTCAGAGGCGAAACACGTGTCGAATTTTATTCTTAATTCGCTTTGTTCCGCGGAAAATTGCAAATTATTAGGCTCCCTGACACTCTTGACTGACATACTCGACCGACGGAGTTAGGTTTTGTTAACCTCTTCCATTATCGATCAAACTATTTGATTTATAATTTTGGAGGTTAACAAGCCAAGGGTGAGTGGTGGGTCCTTCTCCTAAATTGTTTTTCATTTGGAGTTGAATAATTTTCCAAATCGGTCCAGAATTGACGGAGAAATGGGTGAACATACAACCTCCTCCTTTTTTGTAAGTCGGATAATAAATATAAAACATAATATTTACGAAGATTTACATTTACTGCTAAAATATAGCAACCTGTCTTTATATGTACCCAGTGCAGTAATTAAATGTAAAATGTGGGCGACACCCTGCCCGAGGTAATTAGTCTATCACCTGCAGGCCGGTCTTCAGTGTCTGGCACTTAGCAGCTGAAGTACCGATATTCGGTCCTGATTGGTGCCTTTAATATGCAATACATAGATTACGTGCGATACATAGGTTAGCCCGTAGCCGCCTGCGTAGGAGAAATGACAACCGCTGTAACTTTTCAGCTTGACTAATGTACAATGTAAACAAACCCAAAATTCAATACAGGTCTCTGATATACTGTTTTTCATAGCAGAGATATCTAGATAAAGTATAAATATATCGATGCAGTATATAAGTCAATCTGTGGCTTGAAAATTAATTTGGGGACTTCGTGCATCGTAAGTGTTACCAATGCTAGTCATGTAAACCGGATCTATTTTTGAATTACTTATTTATTGTTGAAAGGCTGAATTATAATCGTATTATGAATTCATAATCAAATTGATTCAAGCAAACAATCAGTTGTTTTTTTAACATGTAAACGAAAATAAGTTATGGCGACGTTTGAATAAGATGCATTTTTATCTCTAACTAGCTTACCCGATAGACGTTGTCCATTCTTAACTTCAAATATTGAATTCGAATTGTCCGCTCAACTTTTTTTTTTCCGTCATAAGAACATTCTCCTGACAATAATAATCACAACAAAAAAGAATTAGCGAAATCGTTCCATTCGTTCACGTGTGATGCATTTTATATATACCTATAGATTCTTTGTAATTTGTTTCCGGTATGAGAACCGTTGTCTTTAACCCTCCTCTTCTTAATCAGAGTCTGGACTTCAATGCCCATATCCCCATCTGTTTATATAATCCGTAACCATTTCCTTTCGAAAACAAATATTTTTAAGACTACTCTGGCTTTATTTGGTTTGTGGCGCACTCACTTAGAAACATAAGCTTGTGATTGTTCACAAAAGAAAGCACATAGAAATAAATATTTTTTCCAAGATACTATCCGTTTGGAAGGAACTCGCTAAATGTACCCATATGCAAATATACTCACATAAAATGCGTAGTTTACGGGAAGGTCAGCGGGAAATTCGCCATGAGGACTAACCTCATATGTGTTTTAACCTTGCTCTAATGAATTTAGTGCTTATATAAGTATAGTACTTTGGTGCACTAGTATAATATAATGCAATATACCTAATAATAATATTATATATCGTAACACAAATTGTCGATTGTTGATTGTGGCCTAATGTAATCGTAATTCAATTTTTTTTATTGTTTATATTTAATGCTCCTGTAATTTTAATTTTATTTCGATTTTATTTTTTATTTCTTATTGTGGTTTACAATTTTATTGTAATTTTAATTTTAATTTAATTTAATATGGGTATTTGCCTGAAATAAATGGATTTATTATTATTATAAGTAAGTATGTATTCACGATTGTTAAAATGTTATATAAATTAATACAGCTCCGCTTATCGCCTAATTAGGAACAGGATACAACTGACTAATTATCTCGAAGGAATTTCCCTCCGCAGATCTCATTTTACATTCTTCGCGTTAATATCTCAAAGGATATCTAATCCTTTTACTAACACCGCTGGTGTCACACTACATAATATTAAGCAGGTACCATAGCCCATTGATGCTTGCTTTAACAAAGGCATTGCTCGAAGGTTGTTGACCTTAAGGGGGGGTGAGACATAGGGAGGGAGGCGAGGTAAAGCTGGCCCTTCGGCTCTATCACTCATCGTTCTAAACGCGGATATGTTTTTATTATACGTAATTTTAAGGTTTGTTTTTGTTATTTAATTAGTATGGTCTAAATAATTAAAAATACCAAATGCCTGCTTACCAGTGATAACTAATAAAAAAAAATTGTTTTACATGAACAACTGTTTTTCTCTTGACTGTATTAACCTGTCAAAAAGAGTAAGGGGATCAGACCGGAATGACAAAGTTTATAAAGTTTCTAGTGGATCAGACAGGAATTAAAACAAAATAATAATCAGCACGGGATCAGTTCAGGGGATCAGACTGGAATAACTCGCTCCTTTACGCTGATCTTCTGTGAGAGGGTGGTACTTCCCCGGTAGAATGTGGCCGTTTCTGAACTGAACCGTACATTACTACTGCCTAGAGCTTCCCTCTACCATCGTTCAATCCATTTGTCTACCGTACTGTATATTACAACTGTTTCATTCACACTATATACTTCATCATCATCATCATCATCATCATCAGCCTATGTTTGTCCACTGCTGGACATAGGCCTCCTCTAATGAGCGCCATAGCGCCCTGTCTTCAGCTTGCCGCATCCAGCATCTGCCTGCAGTCTTTCGCAGATCGTCATCCCACCTGGTCGGAGGGCGTCCTACACTACGCTTGCCGAGTCGAGGTATCCACTCAAGAACACGTTTACCCCAGCGGTTGTCGGTTCTTCGTGAGATATGGCCAGCCCACTGCCACTTCAGCTTGCTAATTCTTTGAGCTATGTCGATAACTTTGGTTCTCTGTCGGATGTATTCATTGCGAATCCTATCCTTCAGAGAAACTCCGAGCATAGCTCTCTCCATAGCTCGCTGAGCGACCTTAAACTGGTGGACCAGCCCTACCGTGAGTGTCCACGTCTCGGCTCCGTAGGTCATAACGGGTAGGACGCACTGATTGAAAACTTTCGTTTTCAAGCATTGCGGTATGGAGGACGAGAAGACTCGACGTAGTTTCCCAAACGCTGCCCAGCCCAGCTGGATCCTCCTCTTGGCCTCCTTCTCAAAATTGTTTTTACCTAACTGCAGAATCTGCCCAAGGTATGTGTACTCGGAAACAATTTCAAGAAGGTGGCCATGTACGACCACCGGTCCTGGATCAATGTGGCCATTGATCATGACTTTGGTTTTATCCAAATTCATGCCAAGACCGATGCGTCGCGAGGCTGAAGCTAGGTCGTCCAGCATCCGGTTCAGCTCCTCCAGCGTCTCTGCCATTAAAACTATGTCATCAGCGAATCGCAGGTGCGAGATGTACTCACCGTTTATGTTAATGCCCTTACCTTTCCAGTCCAGCGTCTTAAACACATCTTCCAGCGCGCTCGTGAACAGTTTCGGGGATATTACATCCCCCTGTCTCACTCCCCTGCGCAGTTGGATGGGTTTAGACTGCTGGCCCTGTACTTGGACACTCATGGTAGCGGCGTCATAGAGACATCTCAACACCCTGATGTAACGATAGTCTACTTGGCATCGCTGTAAGGATTCCAGAACAGCCCAGGTTTCGACAGAGTCAAAGGCCTTCTCATAGTCCACAAAGGCCAGACACAGAGGCTGATTATACTCTTCGGACTTCTGTATAATCTGCCTCACTGTGTGAATGTGGTCTATGGTGCCATATCCTCCGCGAAACCCGGCCTGTTCCGGTGGCTGGAACTCGTCGAGTCTCCTGGCGAGACGATTCGTGACCACTCGTGAGAACAGCTTATAGACGTGGCTCAGGAGTGTGATGGGTCTGTAGTTTTACTTAGGTAGTACTATATACTTAGGTACTATTATTATATTATTTGTATTAAAATACGTAATTATAATACCAATTTATAGAACCGAATCTAGAGAGAGTTGAGATAAGTACAAGCGCTCCTTAGTTCACGAATTGTAGATACAATGTATCTGAAAATGATTATTTGGCCAAGAAATAGACTATTATCATTATTATTGTTGAATAGTTCTGTAGTAGACACAGTATTTCTTTTCATTGATAGGTCTTTAAATAGGACGTAATAATATGGCCAATTGATATCGTTGAAGACTTGAAAGATACTAAGTACTTCACAACTACTGACAATCGAGACAGAAAGCTATTATATCATGTGATATTCTGCCTTCAACGGGTGGCATATGTATGGCGCAGGCCGGCCAAATGTTTCGTGACCCTCCGGACAAATCTCTAAAAGACATATCTGAAAAACCCACATTTTATAAGTAGTGCTGCTTCACAATTTTAAGCCTCGTAATATTCTTTGAAGAGCATGCAAAAATATTGCGTCACGTTTTTTTAAATTCGCCCAGCGTTAATTCGCGACGCTAGCTAGCGTAGACCACATTCACAGAGCTTTGTTATTCTTTTTTCTTTATAAAAAAAGGTGGAAAGTCGACTTACCATATTTTAGCTGGTAGACTGGTATGCAGTTTCCACGAAACTTTATTACAGCCACGCTTTGATATGTTTATGATACCAGCAATTAAAAGTCACTAGACTATCACTCACTATGTTACCTACTTACCTACTGATACTTATTACATCGGTAGCTTTTAAAATTAGGATATTGCTATTCTGTATATGCCACAAATTGATTAATTATCGCCAGTCTGACACACTAACTGTATGGTCCCAAACTAAGCAACGCTATTTGTCCTAATAATGTGTATTTTACTATGGGTAACGTACAATGGACTGGAGGCGATCCCAGTGTCACCCAGACCAGGGCAAATTCGGAAAAGGTCATTTCCGAATTTTGCCCAGGCGGGAATCGAACCCGCAACCACCCGGTGCAGTAAGCCGAAGCGGCCTACGCTCAAACCTCTGCGCCAAGCGGGTTTTAGATTCTACTTTACTACAATTTTATTTTTGTCATGAATTGGTGCAATGCCAGGCATTTTTTTCTAAAAGTGAACCTTAAATACATTATTTTTATTATGTAATATAGAGTTAGGTGTATATAATTTGATGCTTACATTTTACTTTGTACGGGAATGTTTTGGAATAAATCTCGTTCTCGAATGCGTGAGAACGATTAATCTAGATTGTGGGTAAAGACCGTGCCAAATTCGAAAAATCGTTTTACCTACAGCACCAACGTGTGTGTCCAAAACTGTTACAGTTAGTTTATTCAGATCATTCGTACAGCTTCCAGTGTTCCCAATGCTGTTGGAATCCAACTTAAAAAATATATTTGGGATATTGAACAAAATAAGTTGGTTTCGTATAAAACAAATATTAGGTCGAAAGGGTGCTGCAATCAGTTCTTAAAATCAGTTTGATCTAACAATTATATTCACGATGGAAACTTTGTTAACAAGGAAAACATATTCCCCAGAAACATCTTCGTTAAATCGTAAAATTCAGCACCTGACCTGTTTTCTTTAAATAGCCTTTTTATACCCTTCATTTAGTAAACAACTCTTAATTCAAACTAAAAGGGCGATCATATTACTCTATTTGACTCATATTATCGGGAAATATTGTATTATTTATGCGTTGTTTGTCAGCGTTTTAAATCATGTCTTTCCGAGACAAATGCGTCGAAGAGTAGGCAGCGTGTTTTATCGTCACGCTGCAGGCGCGGCGGTGGGTGGCGCCGGGCACGCTGGCTACCCGGCTGGCAACAGTGGCGCTACTCTCGGCCCACAGAGCCGTGTCACGGTTCACCACACAAATCACTACGCCGCACCCCTTTTAAACACTTTTTAAACCGTGATTTATTTTGCGACAGTATTATCCACACTCCTAATCCCCCTGTGAATTATTATTCTGAAAAGTTTGTTGTGGCCGACGTTAAGTAATCCAAAGCTTCTAGTCGTTACGGCGTTTAAGAGGGGATTTTTATAATCCGTCTTAATCTTGATTATTCGCGTTTTGTCGTTTAGCTCTGCTGATCGCTATTGAGAGATATCTACGTTTAATCGAATATTACTTCCGATTTATTTTACTACATTCGAATATTGTTCGGACCGGCATTCGTATCGCACGAAATGGTTTTAATTGCGTTAATTTTCATTTCAAGTTTCGAATCGAATTTTCGTTTTATGTTGTAGAGGGCGAAATTAATAGAGGTTGCGTGTAATGGTCGAAGTAAAGTCAAAAGTGGCCGCTCGTACGGTAAGGTTGGCGTCACGTGGCTCGCCCGCTTTGTTCGAGGTCCTTTCATGCTGTACCAGAGCCTCTCCAGCCGACCCGCGCCTGTTTGTATTCCGTTCACGAACTTTCCGAATATATTATTTTGTAGGGGTAAGTACAGATGTGGAGGAAACTGATTTAAGAGTTCCCATTCAATAGGTCTGTAAAAGTGCTCGGATAAATTCCCGGTCCCCTACACGCGCGTCCTTCCAATGCGACTGAGTGCCGTTACTATTGTTCGATTGTTATGTTTTATACGATACCACTATATTACAAGAGGACTTATACAAGGTGGCCCATTTACAGCGGACCTATTTATAATTTTTTTGGGTAGACGACATCGCTGTGACTCAATGCGACACAACATGAGTTTCACGAAAAACAGATTAAGATGACTACGATGATTTATTTTTATTAAAAAACTCTACTTAAAAAAACTACTCCAGATTGAAAATGAATTCACCAACCAGTTGGTTGTTGGATTAAAATCCATTGTCGTATTGTTTCTTTTGTTTACTAGTTGTACTGATGCCAAATTATGCACTGCGCTTTCGAAGTACCCATTCTGGACGAATATTTCCGAGGGGGGATGTGAAACTAGCGGAAGTTATGATACCGGGATTGTGTTGTGAGTTTATCTGTAGACTCCCCGATTTCTGAGTCTCACCGTCCGTGTCGCAAAAATATCTGGGTTTAGAGACCAACTGAGTCGCAACGGGTATAGTCTTTCGTTGAAATTATGTCAACGATGAAAGGAGAATATGTCTGCATCGCCTATAAATGAGTCTTTAGCATGTTTGCCATGTTTTCGTCAGGCGTGGAGCGTCGAGCGCCGCTGTCGATCGGCCCCGCAAACAAAAGAGAACAATTTGCATTTTAACCAACTGATAACTGGCCCAGCTCGGAGTCGCGCCCTCTAATTTCCTCCGGACTCGTTCCAGTCAACGTAATTTTCTTTTTTAGCACGGAGCTTAAGATAACGAAAATAATATTATCTTTCGCCATGACAACGAGATAAAACTTTTCTCCGTTTCTAACTTAATTTCGCACGATTCATTTTAAACGGTGCTTTTTAAATCAGACACCTGAGTAATATAGTGTGCCCCAAAACAGAATTAAACATGTTTGCTGTGTTGCGTAAGTTGATTTCTCCTTTTTGTAATTTCAATATAAATTAAGATATTAATGACCAAGTTAAGTATATACCTAAATATATATATTTAGGATTCATGTTAGAAATATATTCATTTAAGTAACGGCCGACCGCCACACAACTTTGGGACTGAGGTGAACTGAGCTACTAGATATGTAACCCAGACAAGATGTCAGCATCCCTAAGTCGTTCAAATCTCCTTACAGTGTGCGCTATAACTTTCTCAAGAGATGTACATTATGATACCAACGCTGTAAGTAGAATACGCGAATTTTAAAACGTGAATTTCATACGTTTGTGCTTTAGACGAGAGATGCCATTCTTTACAGTGTTCTTATCTAATTGATTAAAAATAAACTTCAAAAAATAGGTACTAAAATCCTATACCAACTCAGGTAATAAAAGTTTAAAATATGGATAAAAAGTATGATCGTTCGGTTTTAGTATAAAGTTTAATGATGTTTACCAACGGCCCGCCATTAAATATTCTGGATTCAAATAATATTTTCGGAGATAATATATATTTAGTAGGATCCTAAAGTGATTACACTTTTAAAGTGATAACGTGATGGAGGCGGCGACCTCCTCTTACTTTTTGATTAAAATATTACAAACAGTGGGCCGCAATAAATCAGGGAGGAACGTGCATTAATTCCAAAGCGTAAATTAAAAAAGTTACCTACGCCAATTTTGAATGAGTTATTGTGCAACATTCAGTTCTGGTTTCTAGGATAAGTGCGCCTGAAGTTGTTGACGTGATGAATTCAAAAATAGACTCAATTTCCCACTGTAGGTATCAACCTGAAAATCTCCTATTAACATTTTCATTGTATTGAAACTATTTCGCACTTATTTTGTTGGCAGCTCAGTGAACAGCCACACTTAAATTGAATTATGACTCTATTGTGAATAAATTGAATCGAATACATTAATTGAATCATATCGAAGCCTGATTTCCGAATTGCTCGTCAACATCAAAATTAACAAACCTTTCATTGCAATTTGAATAACAAAACTGCACTAAAGTTACTTGGCACGTTTGGAAAACATATCGTAATAATAAGTTATTTTTCTAACGTAATCTAACTGACGTAATCGGGGGAAACGTAATTGTAACGTAATCGGGGGAGTCCGGCTCGGTAGAGCCGTGTGGGTACTTTCTAACCTAACCTTTTTTTTCTTAGGGAAATCCTAACCTAAACAAATCACTTCTGATTTAATTAAAAACCTATGGATAATCAGTGAATCTAAATTATGATTATTATTTAGAAAGGAAACTATAAATAGACTGATCGTGAGATCGTTATTAGGATAAGGAACTTTTGAAATGTACAAGAGAAAGTGCGTAGTGTTGCGCGAACGCGGCGGTGGCGGTTGATGTGATGCCTCTAATCGGCTGTTTGCGCGCGAGACAGACCCATGGCTAACCCTCCGGACCTGGGCCTGCTTGCCGCCAGCTTGCTCCGGCTTATCATAGGTGAGTTTTACGAGTCATTTTCATCCAACTTCAAATTTTTTCTCTGTTTGTTGAATACGTGCGGGTTCCAAAACATTTTTGCTGTTCCCGGAACTCGACATGCGGCCTGCATGCATCATGCAACTTCGGTTACTTCGTTGGACACTACTGTAGATCCTGGGCCCCAAGTTTTTCAATACAATCTATGTATGTGTATAATATTTTCGTGTCACAGTGTTTGTACCCAACTGCTTCGAAACGGCTTTTTATGAAACTTTTTGTGTATATTCGGCAGATCTGAGAATAGGTCGTAAAGTATATTTCATACTAAACAAATATTTTTTTATGGCAGAACAACGTTTGCCGGGTCAGTATAATATAAATAAAACAGTTTGGTTTATGTTTTAGTTAAATTTAACCACAAAGCCATTGACTTAATTACAAAAATAAACCCAAAAACAATCTATTAGCAGTCCATCGGCCGATGACAAGTCGATCGACTTTTGGCACGAAGATAATATAATGGCCAATGGATTTCAGATATAATGGAAATATATGAAATTGTCAGACTTTGTATTACAGAAGTAACAGTGGAGTTAGAGCGTGGTGGGTCCAGCCTCATAAAAAATGTGACTAAATTATACTACAATTTAAGAATGCTCCCAGTATTCCCTGAGGATCTAATCTCGTTTGAAACAACTGTAGATACCTAACAGCGCGATGGGCCACATTTTTTAAATATAAAATTGCAAGACCTTTCGATAATTTTAATAACGTCATGCCGACCAAATAATATTTTGACAAAAGCACCATTAATAAATTGGGAACAATTGAGGTTAGGCAGCACAATGGCGCTGTGTAAATAAACCTGTGAAAACACTGGAGAGTAGTGTAGGCGGACTGGTCAGGTAGGTGCCTACGTATATTAATAATAGTTGTTTTAATTATGAGAGACAATAATAAATAAAGACAATTTGATCTATTTCAGGCCATGTTTCAGCATTGCGATCGATTGTAAGGCCACTTCCGGGCGTTTTATTTCGTAAAGAGAATAATTTATTTTTCATTACCTCCGTCCATTTCAATTTCAAATAAGAGTATGATGCGTTTCGCTGTGCTAAATATTCAGTACATTCATTTAAAGTTGACTGCTGTAGATCTGATAATATGGAAGAAACGATTCCACTTTATTTTATCCTACACGTGTGATAAGTTAGCGTATTCATGGAGCGGGCTCCGTAGCGATTTCCACACAAACATGGTGTTCGCTTAAATATGTTACGTCACAACTTAAGAAATGACACGAAAAACTCGCTCTGACGGTTACAAACGGCGGCTATCAATATAAACGAGTTCAAACAATAGGGAAGGAATGTTGAAAGGCTTAAGGAAGAAATAGGTGCCGCCATACAAAGATTGATCGAACATGGGCCCTGTAGACTCACGTATGTAGAGTATTACTACACGTAAACTATTAATTAATACATTTATAATACCAACAACTATGTTATATATGCGTAAGCAATCATAATACATCAGAGTTTCTGTTAGCAAACCACATAAATTGTAAATCAGTTTCGAGACCGAGACTAGTGATAATAAACATGAGTTTGATAGAAAACAATCAAGTAATGTGCCCTTTTGTATTCCCTAAATAAAACAAATTGCTTCGACACGTTGAGGTACGTGTAAATAAATCTCTCCGGTGGTGATCGCGTCCCTTTGTGGTAGTAAAAGTGTACCTTCTAAAAGAACAACTGAAACTTTTTGATGGGCATAGGAAGATAAATAGAAAACTACAAGTTAGTATTTGTATTTTACTATAATAAATAAATATCGCCAGACTGACACACCAATTGTGTGTTACAAAACTAAGCAACGCTTGTACTGTGGCTACAGTAAAATGGACTGGAGTCGACCCAGTAACACCCAGACCAAGGCCAATTACGAAAAGGCTATTTCCGAATGTTGGTCCCAACGGGACTCAAACCCGCAACCACCATGTGCAATAAGCCGAGCGGCCTACGCTCGAACTACTGCGCCCAGCGGTTGAAGAAGATAACGATCTAAGCTTAATGGTCACCGTATTAAGCTGTTTTAAGTCGTATATATATCATGTTTTTTTTTTGGGCGAAGCAGCCGGCGGCATGTTCTTATTTCTGCACCCGCCGTGTGCAGTGACTGTGGAGACAGTTGGTTCGTGTCTTTGCTTTTACAACTTTTAATCATCCTAATGCGTCCGTGCGCCACTCGCACTTGACAACGCTCGTACCTGCTTATGTTAAGGCCTAACGTAGACGACAATTGTTCGGCATTTGTCGGCGAAAATTTTAGTTACGATAACTGTAACATGCTATGAAATTAAACTTTAACCTTTTCGAAATATGGTTATATTTTTATGTTCTAACAAGCCGGCTTATTGTTTAATTTGTACGAGAATTATAATAGTCATAGTGGCTGCGGTTGCCGCTTTGTTATAGTACATAGTGGTAAGTATTTTTATTGTTTTGTACACTGTGTATTACGAGCTTAACTTAATTAGGTTTTTTACTCTACATAATACGCAGGGTCTTAGTTTTATGGTTGCTCATTTAGTATTATTCATGCAGTTAGCTGTAGAGGAAATTTCAATCGCAGGGCGCAGATTCAACTTCAGTGCGGGGAATATTCAGGATATTGGAAAAGCTTGTTGTACGGAATGTGCAATACATACGTTGTATGGATCATTCCTTTAGAGTGTTTGACAGGCCATATAAATATTTTGACGCAAGTTAGCTTTGTAAGTAGGTAGGTAATATTTTCAGAGCATCCTGTCACATTTTTATTTGCTGCGAAGTTGAAATGAAATAAACTAACGTGGATATGCTATAACTAAACTGAGTTCACTCCTGATCCACTTCCTGTCGAGCATCCTCAGGCATTTTTACAGCTGTTACACTGACTAATTCTCAAGCAGCCATTGCTTTTGTGCCTCGGCGGGACAAAAACAAACTGCTCCCCTCATACCGCGGCTTACTACTTGACATGGAACGTTTTTATACAGTTAAAGATATTTGTTCGTGTTTTTGCGAGCCCCAGACTCTATTTTATTCATGCTCCTTCAGGTTTTCCTTTGCCCCACTTGAATACAAAAAGAATAGTGACTTTGATTTTTTTTCTGAATATTTTCATCGTTATATCTTTTGAGGACACAATTGCATGAACATGTCTGCATGTCATGCAATGTCGTATTAGCATTGAAAGGGTTTGTTATCTTTATTATATATGTTAATATTTTAATAACACAGATGATGACGGCGAAAAAAGTCTGAAGCGTTTCTTTCTCGCAGCTGACCTTTGATTAAATCACTCGCTTCAGTCAAAACCATCCGTACTAACCAACATAAAGATTAAATACAATCCAAAGAAATTGAAAAAATTAATAATTAAAATTCCTTTGATACCATCTGTTTTTTTTCTAAACGTCGTGCAGTTTTAAAATAAGATCTTATATAATTTTATAAGGATTTTCGTGGCACAACCCACTGCATCTAAATTCATGAGAAACGATTCAAACACTTGTAGCTTTAATTGCGCTGGATGTATTTCAGCGTGACACGACGAGCCAGGCGACTCTGTGGTCCTATTTTCTGTGCCAAAAGCAAAGACAAAGAAGTTTTTCCAAATGCACTTAATTTATTCCTTATGGCACTCCATTTGCCGCTATGTGAGAGCTCGTTTATGTGGAATTTAATTATATGTTGATGTTTTGTTATTATAATATACTTTGGCGGACCTTCATCGACAATCTAAACGTAGGTACTCATAATTGCAACACTAAATTTACTTCATACGCCGCCGAATGAAGTGCCAAACTCAGCGCACAGGCAACTTTAAAGTTAATTATTAAGTTCAGAAGATAATTAATATCAGTGCTGTTGGTTGTGACAGTGGAGCCGGCTACACGCAGGGTAACTCGCAACGAATATGCCAACTACGCTATGAAATATTATATTTTATTTAAAAACTTTATGTTTATTATAACTTCACCTTTTAATTAGAGGTAGAGCATGTAGAGCATACCCTTAAAACGTCCATATGTGTATTCTGACTATAAATAATACGATATAGGTATACTAAACTGTCTGTACTGCCTACTTTTATAAAATAATCGGATTTTTCCGATAAAGAACCTACATCCAACCTTCCCATTTTCGTAAATCTAAAATAAAAAAGACTTATCTAGACAAAACCAATACACGTCCTCGATAAGAATGAAGTACCGACAGTATATTGCGTTCAAATTTAGACAATAAAGCTTGGATAACCACACTGACAAAAGCCAAACAAATGTCGAATGAAAGTTTATTTATACGAGCCCTTTTGTAGATTACTTCATTCCTACTACATTTCATTTCAAATACGATGGCCAAGTTTAATATACAATACAAGAAACCTACAAGACGGCTATGTCCATTTAAAATTCAATTGCGATTCTTACTCTTTACAATCTTAAATCTTTTCTCTGCTTCTGGGGGAGACTAGACGGGAAACTACTTTACCCACTTTAAATGAGACTTGGCAATATTTAAGTAGAAACACCCGGCACTACTTTTTTCTCTTTATCCGTTAATGTAATTGTTTTCTAAATATTTATTTAAAGAACGATGTTATTCAATTGCACATAATTAAAAATACATATAGAGATGCTTTTACGGTGAAGGAAAACATCGTGAGGAAACCTGCATGTCATAGAAAATCTAACCAATTTTCGAAAGACCTATAAAATCCGCCAACCCGCACTGGGCTTGCGTGGTGGATTACGGCCTGAATACTCCTCGCATTGAGGGTAGGTCCGTGCCCAGGAGTGGGACGTCAAAAAGGGCAGTATTTTTTAAATTATTATAGAGATACTTTATTCTATAAAATATTTTAATAACAAACAGATTGAAAATAAAATGCCAAATTGGTATAGGCCTAAGACACATTTTTACATCTATTTATTATTTTAGCATCAATTTTAACACTGGGTATTTGTAAGATGATTGAAAGATTTAAGTATTGCGACGCGGGCGTCATGACGACGTTTCCCCACGGGGTCAAGGGGCTATGACGCGCTCTCGACCTGCCCAGCTCTACACGGCTTTTAAACTTTTTCGAAACTCTAGCCTTTCATTAAGCCACGAATACTGACGCCGGTGATTTTCTTAATATTCTCATGTATTCACTTCAAGAAACAAAAATAAAAATCTTGCATTAGACGGTATATGAGTACCTTTTGAGTCGGTAAGGCTTGTGATATACTTTTCATTATAATAAAGGCAGAGTATTCTCAAGATTTCAACATGTAGAGTATTCAACATGTAGAGTATGTATTCTGAATTTCGGATTACTTTGTTTCGTAAAGGCTAGATATACACTTTGTTCCTTTTCATAGGGGTAGGTTAATCTCTACTCTGTGAAAAATATCTCCGCTTGAGTATGAAGATACATTTTTATGTGAAGTAGAGATATCTTTTAAGAAATATAATACGTGGTACGTGCATAATGAACTGTGTGTTTTAATTTCATCATCAGATAATGAACGATATTATATTTTTTCTTACCATTTGCATAACCAATACAATAGAGCTGGAGATGACATAGGAGCTAAAAAAAAACCTTGTCATTTTAAAAAGTAAAGGTTTACATAATTCATTTCCTAAGTTAGAAGGCGATTATAGATGAATTTGACTCTACCACAATTCATTGTCTCGTAGCCCGTAGGAGGATCTTAATAGACCTGTGTGGTGCTTGTATCTCATCTAGTTAGTCGGCAACCCGTCACGTTGACATGCTCCACTGACTCAATTTACACAAATTTATTCTAACTTAAGCAATAATTGGCTGCCGTACAATATACTAGAGACAGTCCAATGTTCTGACCAGAGCAAATTATGAGTAGATCATTCCAGAAGTTTCAAATTTCCGATTGAAACCCATAAGCCGATCGGTAAGCTAATCGGCTGTAGCGTAGCATAATGTTATATCGTGCTACACCTTAACTTAATTTTTTTAATCTACTAAATGAAGATGAATCCTTCTAAAATTTGAACTGCTTTTATACCCATAATAAATGACGAAAAAGCTGGAAATCACAAGAAAAATAATGAACAGCAATAAGGCCAATTTAAGTGCCCCAATATCTTCGTTTACGAGTGTACTTAAAGCTAATATCATTGCTGCCCTTTTCAAACTGGCTCATTTTTGTCTTCATCTCTTGAATAATGGTCGAAGAGGTAGCTGTGAGCGCGGGTCTACGCTCGTTCAATTAACATTAATCTATAAACGTCCGAAACGTTACTTAAACGATCGATTTATGGAATCTTAACTCGTTGTTGTACCTTAGGGAACGTTAAGTTGCGGCACTCGCTGGTATTTACTGTTAAATAGATTGGTAACCTTAAACGTAGTGACGGTTGGTAGTTGAATAGGTACAACCGACTTCTAACTTAATTCCAATAAATGATTAGGTGGATTATCAGATGGAATTTATTAGATCAAGGGTATAGCAACCGATCCTTCAATTGATGATAGAATGAGATGAGTCACATAGATCAATAGTTTCTAGATAGAGCAACGTTTGATCGATCATCGATTGACGGCCGAACGATTGGTGTTGTTGGATATTCTCGTTTATCGTTATAAAAATAGCAAAGTATATAATAGAGGTTCAGGTGCATTTCGACCCGATACAACTCGTCCGATGTACAAACCTTTTGTTAGGTAGACGTATATCGTCTTTAGATTATTATATTTTATTAGCTCATTTTCTTCAGTTTCTAACAGACTTGAGGTTGTAGCAGATATTACAATTCACCTTTTGTTATAACTCCACTAAAATAATATTGATCAAACTAAACATAATAGTAGAGACGATGAATGCATATGAAAATCATATAATAATAATCACAGCGGGATAACGTGCGTCACGCGTCAATTACAGATTCTCTCTTATCATTTCCACCCGCAATATCATATGCATGCCTTAGGCGCGTTATGAATAATTATGTTTTGTGAACGCAAGTAGACATTAGATAGTCTTGTTCATTATATTCATTATATAATACTGTATGGAATTCAGTTAAATTAAAATTTCCACCTAAATAACATAACTACATAAATAACAGTGTTAGAGATTACGAAAAAACTGTGCAAGCAGGAGTAATTTCCTTATGATCACTTTCACGAGCAATTGATTCCCTATTTCTGCACTAAACTGGTGTCAGTTTTGTAATTATATGTATTTTTTCAAGACCAAATTATTGTACGATTTAAACAAACCGGACAAGCATTGACCAAGAACTTGTCAAGTTCTGCTATTTCGGGAAACCATGATTCATATCATACAATGGACATGATGATTATTATTCCTATACGTCCTACGAGTACTACCAGTAGAATAATTCTCAAATAATATTTTACCTTTGTCAAAAATACAGATAGATTTAAAGTTTCTAAAACAAGCACTAACTAGTGAGAAGTTTAGCATAGATACTCGCGTTATACCAAATTAGGTAGGTACCGATAGTTGTATAAGTTTGTTTATTGATTTATAATAATAAGAATTTATATTGACAACATCACTGTGTTGAATTTCAGCAAAATATACAAACCCCTCTTTATATATACCTGTTAACGAATGTATGTTTCTCCATAAAGATATTAAACACATAAATACGACGGCAAACTGAGACAACAGAGCTTGATCAGCACAATTCTGCGGAGAACACAAAGGGCTCGGCCGAGGACTATATACGGAGTGGGTGTAATTTGGAGCCTTTGTGAGCTTGAGAACTGAGCTCTATGTGTGGGGCAATCGTCATCGAGTCCGAGGGCGCTCGGCCGGGTGCTTATACAGGGTGTTTCAAGAGCCAAAATAATAATTCAGTTACATATAGTAGCTGATATGTAGATGCCTCGTGGACAGACTATACATAGGTTTTAGGTACATTTTATGAGTTGAGAACCTTAAAATACATCCAATGACCTAGAAACAAGTAGCAGCCACTAATAATCAAGAAAAGTTTATAAACATTTTGTAAACGTAGTACTTGAGATATGACGTTTTTTAAATTGGCAGAAATTAAAATATAAAAATAGTGTTCCAATTTCCATAAAATAATCTATATAAATATTAAACTATTTCAATACATTTACCCGATAATTATACATACTGTATTATTTCGGACTGAAGCACCCTGTTTATTATTATGATATTTAATAAGAGCTGCCTGTTGTCTTCCCCTCCCTTACCTCATCGACTCTACTCAGAATGTTGATGCGCTCTTTTGTATTACCTACCTACTCTCAAAGTTCAAAGTTCATTTCCCGAGATGATTCCTCCATAAAGTATCGTCGCATAACTTGTATTTCACGGATTTATTTGTTATCTCCTGGGAGGTATCCTAGTTATTTGCTTGTCTACGTACCTCGGAATTCGCAAGTGCCTTTGAATAATTCCAAATCTTTATATTTTATCACTACAAACTACAGGTAAATTTATTTTGTATTCTGTTCATACTGAGATAGCATACTGTTGTTTTGTATCAGTATGTGTAGAATACTTACATAAGAAATAGATTTCAAATGTATTATTGTTAACAAAACTGTTATTAAATGTTACCAAAAATATATTGCCCAACTCATTGTAATAAAACCGAAATATACTGTTATTCTACCTCATGCAGGAAACATTTTCGATAAATATATTGCTTACCGCCTCTGTAAAATGATTTTAACAGGGAATTTAGTTAAGATGAATGAATACATGTGTACAAGGGTTTCCTCTCCTATTTACGGTAATGTTCCCGTCGTGTAGGCAAATTGCGGCATTAGGGTGCGCGGCGGCTCGGGGCACGCACGTCACGTTGCCAAAGAGCAGTGTGTAGCGTTTAAGTGGTACCTAAAGCTGGGATGCGTTTGGAATTAATTAGCAAATCTGGGCGTGCGATGCGACCGCAGCGGCGTCCGTCCGGCGCAGTGCGGTCGGGTCCGTCCACCTGCCCGACCCAAGCTTTTCCGTCCCGCCGAAATCCGATTATCATTCCTCTGTTTCTGACACAGAAAATAAGGCTAATTGGCGTTCCGTAATGTAGGTACTCTTTTTGAAAGATGCAATATGCATTCTGTGCAGGACACGCGGTGAAACAAAGCTTTGATACCTTAGTTTGATTGAAGCTTTGTTTTACTGCCATACCTAACTTGAACTTAAAGACATACCGTTTATTTTATTCTGCTTACGCGGGATCACTTACTTATTGTCATTTTGTATTTTTTTCCTTATTTTAAAGACTTACTATGTCTTGAACTGGATCACAACGCAATCTTGACTAAACAGATCCGGCAAGAAACTCAGCTTGACTTTAACGTCCTATATTTTTTTAATCGCCGCCATTTATTATTATTCTTTTAATTGAATTAATTTTAAAGTATCCACCTAGATGCCATGATCGTTTTAGATGTTTTTTTGTTGTTTTATGGGGTTACCTGAATGGTTCTGAGGCATATAGTTGGACTCGATATGAGACACTGTTGTCGACATGCGAAACTGTGGGCCAAATATTAGTACTTTAATATATAATTATGAAGTACTAGCTGTGTCCGCTACTTCGTCCGCGTGTAATTTAACTTAACAAAAATTCGGGATTATTTATCCCCTATTTTATCCCCTTGGTGGTTGAATTAACCAACATCCTTTCTTAGCGGACGCCTACGTCATAACATCTACCTGCATGCCAAATTTCAGCCCGATCCGTCCAGTGGTTTGGGATGTGCGTTGATAGATCACTATGTCAATCAGCCAGTCAGCCAGTCAGTCAGTCACATTTGAGTTATATATATTTAGATGTACCGGCTTCTTTACAAGTTTATTTCCAACTTAGTATCCTTAGAAGGGTTGTGAATATTACTAGCGAAACTCCATCTTTTTATAGAATACGTCACTAGAGAGATTTATGGCAACCCTAGACAGCACTTTAACTTCGTCGAAACTATCATCCACGTGTTTAATCGCCCAGAGTACTAGAACTTCATATCTCTTCACACAACTTCTCGACAGTAGCGTAGAAGTATATAATTTTGGGGAAACGACACACTGCGAGAGCTCCAAGTCTGGCCGCTCGTAATTTATAGCTCGCGATAACACGAAAACTGCACAGTTCCAATGCAATTTATGTCTTACCACTGTTTGAATACAAACGTTTTTCCTTTCATATCCAGAAATAGTGCTGTAGAGAAGAGATGACAGACAGTACTCGGAACTTTCTTGTTTTCATTTCTGCTCTGTTTGTTTTGTGTTTTTGATAGTATTGTTTTTAGGTGAGGCGTATCATCGTCAAGCACGGTAGAAATTTTGTTTATTTTCGTAATAGGAAAAACAGGAAGAGTAATCTTACTCGTTACGCTGTCTATTTGTAAGACTGTTTATATTTTATGATATAAGTCGCTTTGAAATGTTTATTTTTCTGGTGCTAAGCTCTTTATCCTTCGACGTGTAAAAACCTGATCACACGGCTCTAAGCTGGTTTATGTTCAGAACTGATTATTTCTCAATCCGCTTTTATTTCGCCCCTGAAAATATCTTAGTTTTTATTTTCCTTTCCTAGCGACATCTAGCGTCACAACGTGGAGGCTTTAAGTAAACATAGCCTCCCTGCCTGTTTCAGCGGTTTCTGTAGCGCCACCTTTACAATTCTGTGTAGTTTTTAATAGAACGAGGTCCTACAACCCTCAACTAGGTGGCGCTCACTTTGGGGTTCAAACGTTATAGGTTCGAAACTAGGCTTCATTTTGATACTCCATTTTACCGCAAGAGGCATGATTTTCGGAAATCTGTACATAGAATCCACCATCGCACCAGTAAATTCTTGATCATATTGCACCTATTTTGAATTGAGCTTACTTTAGATAGAATAGATGGCTCTGTACGACTTTGTTTAGGAAATACGAAAGGCCACGCGCCATACATATTAATAAAACAAATACATATTTATCCTAGTACATCTGATTCTGTTGCTATGGTACTGCTGTTCTGCACTCGATAAATATCTCCTGTAATACACATACACGTACCATACTCCCAGATCACCCTGACGTCGTTCAACGACTCGTTTCAATTAGGTATTTGTTTAAATTAAAAGTTTCCAATATTCTTTTTCCTGTTTCGGGTGTTTCAAGTTTTATGGAACAGGGGGAAAATACACAGGCCCAACTCAGCTTTTGGGTCACGAACGATGCATCACGTTAAAAGGAAGGTTGTGTTTTGATAAAATATCACGTTACGTAAGCACTTTTTATGGCATTATGCTGGATATTTTAAAAAATAACGTAGCCTGTAACGTTTTAATACACTGCATTGATTTTTATTTTCTCTCCTCGGCAAAGGGACTTTGCACCTTTTAACCATATTATGTATTTTTTATCTTAGACTTACCATTGGGCTTTGGTAGCTTTAGAATAGACCGATTAAATCATAAACGATTGGTACTATTATGACACTAAGTAATTATTTATATTTATTCGTTTCAGGTAAGCGAAATTACACGGCTCCTTCAACTACTGATCAGCTAAGTAAAGTAATTAAACCTATTTCAATTTTACTTTTTGGTTTTACGTCTTGTACGGAAACATTCTGGGACACAGAATTTACCATGTAATGGACTAGGAACGGATGCAGATAATAGAGCCAGCAACATAAATCGTTGTAAATGTTTAGTACCTAATCTGGATTAAATTTCATCTTGATTTGGTTTTTGATATAGGTTTTTACTGCACATTTTTCTTATAGACGGCAACCATTAGTTGATGTCAAGATGCGCAAGTTTTTCTCTCTTTTTTGAACGGTTTTTCGGTTCAACTTATCATGTATCGGATTTCTTACCACGTTTTTTCCTTCCTTTTGACTGGGTTTTAATAGAAAAACCTCGGCACTGTGGCCACAGGATATTCGTTGGGTGTGTTACGTGACCGATTGCAATAAAATAATTCAGCTCCACAATGGAGACGGTTCACCCAGAATAGTCTGCTTAACGAATTTTATTGATCTAGTCAGCCGAACTGTTAGTATTTTATGCAAATGTAATAGGATCGTAAAACATGCTTATTTGAGCTTCTAAAAAAGGAAATAAGGAGTATAGATCGGGTCGCAATGTGATTCTTATGCTAACGACATAAATATTCCGTATTATAAAAACATTATGGGTCCATTAGGTACTCAAACTTGCGTGGCTGAATAAATAATAGCAATTCCAAAGAATATTAGAGTAGCATATTTGTAATAATTAATACTTAATTGTAATTTAAAATAACTTATAGCTGTCTTAGCGTAGATTTTATTTTATGATTGTCGGCAACAGCACCACCTACCTAATGGTCTACTACGAACCATCCAGGTGTCCCCAAACTTACAGAAAAAGACATCAAAATCGGATAAGCCGTTTAGGAGGAGAAATTGCGAACACCGGAATTTTATATAGGTAATATAAAGATGTGCATGGAGCACCATTAGAAACAAAATATGTCAGGTAATTAGTGACACTACAAATGAACGCAATTTATAATGTTTTAGAAACTGTGCTATAACGTGATAATTATTAAGTGATGCTTATTATTTCAAACCAGGCAACAACGAAAGCTGTCATTTGTATCGTTATTTGTATAGGGTTACAATTTGCAAAGTATCCCCCATTATTTTAATGCAAATCCCGCTGTAAACCTCCGAGTTAATTTGCAGTAAATACCTCTATAAAGTTTGCGTTTACGCTAAAAACACAAATTGTTAAGTTTTAACGTTATAACCCGTAGGGACACGATCGTTATAATTTTTCAAAATTTGATTTGCAGAGGTCTTATAAATCTTGGATGGAAGTTTTTACATAATTTTTGAAATGCATAATTCCGTTCTGAGTATCTTATAAATAAATTTATTGTGATTCGTACAGTATTCATAGTCAATGATCAATATGCAAGCGTCTTTTCTTCAATGCTACGGAATAAATAGCACGGACATTTAAGGGTTTTGTGACTTAACACATTTGTGCATAAAACGTAATATATTGTGTAGAGAGCGGCAGCTGGACGCCAATGCGCTCACGAAGCCAGTAGGTCACGTAAATACTGGTTATTCTGCATAAATATTTATATATCGATATTCAAGACAATATAGCATGGTGGTAAAATAATAGTGCCGTTCATAGTTAAACCATTTTTCACAGGAAAAGCTTTCAGGAAAATATACAGAATATAAGTATTTGATTTTAATACTTTTACCAGGTACTCCACCTACAACATATTTTTAACTTAAATATTTCACCGCCAACAATTCGTGCGCTCGCCAAAAAAGTTCAACTTTTCAACTGCGTGACCTTTTAATTCTTTTTTCGCCTAGTCTCTAAAACATACAATCCACGCAATGTTGACCGGGATATTTCAACTTTATTTATTAGGATAAAAATGTCGACAGTTCCATCGTTTTGCTAGATTGTTCTTTTGATTGGAGCGCACATTTACTTTGCTCTTTAATCAATGCTGTTTTGTGAATGTTCATTTGGCACATATCAGTTGGGTAGCAGACCCGCTTGCGTACACATCGAGGGCTGTCGCCGCCGCGGGCGCGCCGGGGCTCCGATTGTTGTGGCCGGACGCACCCGCCATTTCCGTATCCAATGCACACTATTCACCTGCCGAACGGGCTCGTTATCGGCACCTACCCCGTAATTACTGAACCGGATATCATTATTTTTCACTAGCTGTGCCCACGGACTTCGCCCGCGTAGTATTTAACGTAACAAAAAAATCCGGATTATCGGGATAAAAAGTATCCTATATGTTAATCCCGGTTATAAACTATCTGTGTTCCAAATTTCATCCAAATCCGTTCAGTAGTTTTTGCGTGAAGGAGTAACAAACATACATACATACATCCACACTCACAAACTTTCACATTTATAATATTAGTAGGATTGTCGTTGTAAAAAAATAAATTACAGACAGGCCAGAATTACTACTAGTAAGAATAGTGGGTGTTTTATAGTTTAACTTCCAACTAGGTAGTAGTATAGATAGGTACTTACAAAACATGTAGTTAGTAGCAAAACCATTACAGAAATATTGCGATTACGTCATTTATATCTATTAAAGCTGAAGAGACAGTAGATATACGTCTTTTTCTGCTTGCAGTACCTATATTTCAGTTATCACAATATCTTCAATAGATTCTTTTTCGTTGATGGGTATGGAAATTATGCGTAATTGAAACTGAATAGACAATATGATTCTCGAGATCGCTGCCTACGTTTGTCGGGAATTAAAAATAAACACCATTATGACGCACAATTTGATGGGGTGGTTGGACCGAGATGCTCGCATAATTGAGAGCATAGCTCGAAGCGATTTATCAAGAGTATACCTATAGATAATATTTCTCGTTGGAAACTCAAGACCCGGGCATAGAATAATAAAAAAGTAATGTTCACAATATTCCGGATGCGTTCACAAAATATTCTGGATTTGAGCAGTATCCGAGTTATTCTGTTTCCTAGAAATCACATGTGTACAAATCAGTGTACGTTTTAATTTGCTCTGGCTACATATATTCCGTTCCTAAGTATGTAAGTTTAGTACAGGTGCCGATGGATCATTGAACCGTGTAAAAAAGGTTAAATCAAAGTAGTCAGGAAGCCGTTAATCCAAAGTAGATGCAAGACTACTTTAAAAAAAAAAACATCTAGAGGTGAACTCTTTTGTTTTAGAACGGATTAGGTATTTTATTTAGATATTTAGATTTAGGTATCATCATAATTTGTCATATTTTCATCCTACGTTAGGTGCTAAGAATTCGCAATTCCTCACGAATATTATTGTACTAAATGTGCCTGATATTTTGACGCGCGACGTTAGTTAAAAATGAGTTTTGGCTTTGTGCGAGGATTGCGGGCGGAATAATTATTTTTTGCGAAGCTCCAGAGCGCTGACTGTGTTCCCATTTATCTAGAGCTAAATGCTTGCATTCAAGCGTCCATTCTGGCGTGTGTCTGCCTTTAGGGGTCACAGTACACTTGACATTTTAATACAATATATTTGAATTAATTATTCTCGTCGTGAAGCAGACGAGTCGCTTAATAACAAATGGTCCCGACGAATCTTAGCCCAGACGACAGGCTTGCTGTGAATACAAAATATTCTGGATTTGAGCAGTATCCGAGTAATTTTGTCTCACTTTAGAAGGCTCTTCAACTAGTTTAGACTTAATATACTGCCAAATGAACGATCTAAAGTTACGCCTTAAATTACAGTGTGATAAGAATTTGAGAAACGCAATAAGTAGTCATATTTTGGAACTACAAAGCAATTAGTACAAGTGGTTTTGAGACAAACATTTTTAGTCTTGAATTTTCACCCCGTTGTAATTTTGTTTGGTTATAGAGCATGGTTCCTATATTTTACTATATGCATTAGTAAAATGATTCCCACACATCTTTATCATTATAAACATTTTGTTGATGAATCATAATTTGAAGTCCACGTTGATAAATTTTAAGCTACTCTTTTCGTCGCTTGCTCACTTACCAAATCGATGTTATAGAAGAACTTGTTATTAGTAAGTAGGTACCCAAATTTCCAATAACCGCCCAGGAGCATTTAGCTCAGCATATACATGAACTTTAAGTTCTGGCCCGCCATGCTGGTGTTTCGACGCTACCAGGCTTTCCAGCATAATTATCGGAAAGCATTGTGCGGGCAGCGCCACGGTACGTGGACCGTTTACCGCGGTAAATTGCTCAAAACTAGTGAACCATAAAAGCGGAGAAAATAACGCTTTCCACTGAAATTGGCCTGCGTGTATGTACTATTCATCACATGTCCACCTTTATACCCGTGATGAGCAAGCGTAGCACATTGCGGTTTATGTTTTAGCCCCCATTGAGTGTATTACTGCCCGCCCGCCCATTTATTTACAGTTTGTTGCTGAGTTGTACGCTTCTATCCTTTTTATTTTGTTGAGTTTGAAAAAGGATTGGGCAGAAATATATGAAGCGTTATAGGAAAGACCTTTGTCCAGCAACGGAACCATGCGCGTCTAAAGAGGCTATAGAGACTTGGTCTGATTTAAACAACATGATTTTCTACCTATCTGTCTTCTTTCGGCTGGCATCTGTGTATAATGATATTTCATCTCAAAACAGAAAATGTATTGGGACCAAATTAAATATACATATTATAATAGATTGATATCTGTCTCGCAGCATTGTTTATTATAAATGATTAAACAATTACATACAATCAAAAGTGTATGGAGAGATTACGGAGACATTTATTTTGTATTTGTACAAACACAGATTATAAATACGTAGTTTGTGAAAACCGTGGATTAATTTGCATAGGTGAGGCGATCAATTATGCTAGCAGTATATTTTAAATGAAAATGAAAACTGGAAAATGAAGCCTTTTGCGCATCACTATTAAAATACGATCGAGTGAATTCGGTCAAATTTTCCCAACTTTTCTAGTGCAGAGTTTATCGTTGACTAAGGTAAATAGATGAATATTTGAGAAATTTCTACAAAAAGTTATAGCATAGGTACAACTGCTGGCCTATATTTAGGCTACAAACAAACAAGAGAGCGTCCACTGTTCCGCGCTGTATATGAGTTACATGTAGCGCCCTCGCTAAACAGCATTGCAGAGCGCTTTCTGTTTGTTCGTAGCCTTGTTCATCGTGAGAAGCGCTGAGTAGTCCCAGCCGTGGTCTCGACCGCAGATGTCATTTCGTCCTTGCAATAACGTTATTTCCCAGCATCATAAACCGTCACACGTTTTCGAATAGATTTGTGGCGAGTGCGTATCGATCCCGTCTCCCTCACCGAGTTACGAGCGCGTCTGGCTTGTCTCAGATAACACCAGTTGTCAGCCGTTTTATGACACACTGTAAATGTCCCTAATAGTATTGTTATAAGTACTTAGTTTTGCATACGAATTATATATAACGTTTTTATATTGAAGGTGACCGAGTCACGGCTTAATGGTATTAATCTGGTTTTAGTTTTCTCTTGTGTGCTATGTCAATTAGGGTCAAAATGGGTTAAACCTATTTTTGATATCAAAACTGAGTAGATATCTCACTGAAATGAAATAGCTGCTCATATTTTTATATGAAGGAATAAATAAACAATAATAATATTATAACACTTTTCTGTATAGGTACGTAATAATTGAATTATCCTAGGTTATGTGTAACTTCGCACGGGCTCAATACGGCTTCAAGGGATTTTGTTTCGTACAATTTATTACCTCGAAATAAAAGTATGGATATTATTTACTAATAATAAATCTCCTATCATGAGTTTCTGAAGTTTGCTGGAAAACGTAATAACCTATAAGTAAATTTTAAAACTTGACTGCTTTTTTTCAAGCGGTTCATACAAAGATACCTAGATCATCATCTAATATATTGTGTACGACTCATTCATACATTCATCAGTTAGTTGTACCTGCAATATATAATACTATTTTGTTTAAGTGCTTGCCACAACAGGAACATTTCTAAACTCGTCTTTGTGAAAAACTGGAATTAATGATCCATACGATCGAAGACCATATGCCAATTTAAATAGTACGCTATAATTATTAACTGCTAGGTTGAAATTACCTGTATTCACAGCCAAGCAGAATCAACTGTCACGAAGTCTGTTACCAGTGTCCTACTTTAGATAGTTGCGCCGAACAAACCTACCTCCTTCATTTATGCAACTCAAATAAAACTTAGTTTCGTTGACGCTTCTGTAGGCGAGTTTATCTGCATATTTTAGACAGCGCCCGTGCATAGCCAACTTCTACACAGAAATTCAACATGTTACTCATCTAAGATTTTCGGAGTTTATTTCACACCCGTTTAAGTGGCTATAAAACTCGGTTTTCGGCCTAAATAAGTTGAGATATATAATAAATTTCGTTCATTCTAATGTATTGTTAACTATACAGGTTGAGACAGAAAGGGTATAGGTACTTTTTTTAAAAAAAACTTCACTTTGTAATTTTAAAACTATCAGCTTTGGAGGAATCTTGAAAAGCAAAAGGTGTTATAGGGATACAGCTCATGACAGATTTCATAAGTCTACATACATTCAGTACTTCAAATGTCCCACAAAGCCGATTGTTTTAGATTTACAAAGTTAAGTTGCAAAATAAATTGTATACCCTTTCTGTTTCACCTAGTATAGTTAACTATATAGAGGCTTAAAGGTAATACTGCGTATTCCTTGCAGGGTGTAATGAAATAACGTTGATTTCATCTTTCACACGAAATTCAGTATTTGTATAGATATTTTCAAATTCTGAGATACAATTGTTTACTAAATGAAGTCTAGATCAATCATAACCTTAAAAGCCTTGCATTTTAGCTTATCTATGGCGCCCTGCAAATAATACATCAAATTAAGAGTCATCCTGTATATAATGAAACGTCAAAATAAAAACAAAACAATCAAATTTCATTGTGTCCAAAGAACAAACCGGCACCTAATATTTATTCCACAGTCAGGTACGCCCAAACATCGTCAAGCGACGGGTGGTTTGAACCATTTGCATACTAAATTGAGTATATCATTTTTAAGCACCCCACTTAAGAGTAATTGGTAACGTCGGGGTTACAAAACATAAAATATAAATATCGCTAACGTCCCACGCTATGTTGCGGTGGTCAGTTTATGGGTAAGGGGTGCCGCGCGGACTGCCCCACTGAAACCATTATTATGAGTTAGTGTGCTTATCAGTGACAGTTTTAAATACCGTTTCACTCCAGTTGGCACTTATCAGATTATTCTATTTTGTTTTGTTTTCAATAAACAACAGGCGGACCCTCTACATGTTGTATGTAGGTCGTAAATAATATAAATCTGCTTTGAATAAGGTCCTCGAAGGTCTTATGTACCTACTCTAATTTAATCAGCTTAGTTATTATCAATGTAAACACCCCCCTTTAGTTTCTGGTACATATTTACTACTGTCTATGTAAAATACCCTTCTACAGAGTTATTGGCTGTTATAACATAAAGTGAAATAAAACTTCGAAACAGAATTTACCTTGGATTTCACCAAAGCTCGCTCGCGCTAGAACAATCTTTGTCAGAGTTTCAATAGTTCTTTTTCGCACTTATCATTTTAGTTTTAACTTCATGGAAGCTCACTCTTTTCAGATATGAATTAAGTAGACGACGATTATATACTAGGGGAAACAAAAAGGGTATACAAATTTTTTTTGCAACTTTACTTTTTAAGTATGTATAAAACTATCGGCTTTGTGGGACAGTTGAAGTACTTAAGGTTTTATAGACTTGTGAAATCTGTCAACAGCTGTATTTCTATAACACCTTTTGTTTTTCAAGTTTTCTCCAAAGCTGATAGTTCTAGAATTACAAAGTTAAGTTTTAAAAAAAATAGTATACCCTTTATATGTCCTATTTATTAAAAAGTGAAAATATTTTAGCTTTGGAATTGGATTTAGGGTCGATATCATGTGATAGTTGTATTAACGTAACATCTTATTTATTCTAAGCCAATTTGGCCAGTACCTTCTAAAGAATACTAGTGGTAACGACTCACAGCATCGTCATATTATCGTTCAGGAGAGATTAGAGGTACTAAAATCAAACTCAAGGCCTACCCGCCATTTCCTAAAACGTTTCAAAATCATCCTAGGGGTTTTCGTTTGAAGTTTACTAGGCACCAATGTTATTTTTAATAATAATTTTAAAAACACTGAACTGAATTTTAACAGGGTATAGATAACTAGCTGTTCCCGCCGATTTCGTCCGCGTAGTATTTAACGTAACAAAAATTTCGGGATTATCGGGATAAAAAGTATCCTATATGTTAATCCCGGTTATAAACTATCTGTTTTCCAAATTTCATCCAAATCCGTTTAGTAGTTTTTGCGTGAAGGAGTAACAAACATACATACATACATCCACACTCACAAACTTTCACATTTATAATATTAGTAGGATATTTATGGGTAAGTAATTTTTATAAATATTCACAAATTTTACAGCTAACATTTTTGAAATACCAAATGAACGGTAACAACTTTACTGAACCAAAGTGCTTGACGAAACTACTAGTCGACGTATTTTTGTAGCTATATAGGTACCTACATGGAGCATGAACGTGTCGGGATAATCTACTAAAGTTTTCAATCTGCCACAGGGTTGTCGCTTATCACATTGTTTTTCTATAGGAAGTGGGTGTAAATTGTAGCGTTCTGTCTCATCCAATTGCAATATTGTTCGACTGATGCTGTTAGGGTACCACTTGCCTCCGCAATTTCCCCGGTCTCTGAGAAACATTGCAATTTTCCTCTTCAAACATTTTATCCTTGCGTTGTCCCGTCGGATTAATCACGTTACAGCTTGTGAGACGTTATTTTGCTACATTTTATTTTGAAATGAGAACAGCGATTACATTTTCTCATAAAATTTACATAATTTACTTAAGTACGTCTGTAGAGTTTTGTATGTCCCACTAGTATATTTCCATTAAAAATGGATTTGTACGCTAATGCTGATCAAATGTGCATCATTCTAGGTCTTACGTTCATAATGAACGATATTTTGCATGGTGCCCTAGTAAATGCTAATGATAATGTAACCTATACCTACCACAAAACATCTCATGGTTTTCTTTCTGACACCGGACCTTTTAAATCACTCGATACCAACCAGCCATGTCAATCAGTAGAAAATATTTCTACTGGCAGATATTTTTAATGGTAGTTGCATCATCTTTCGCATTTAATATGGCACCATGCAAAATATCGTGGATTCTTCAAATAAGTCCTTAAATAAAATAAATAAAAAAGCTTTTTATTCCACATCCATGATCCAAGTTCTGTTGGTTAGTAAATTACTTAATTAAAAGGAAAAAAAATAAAAAATAAACAAAATAATAATAACAAAAGATAAAGGAGAAAATAAAAAATTAGTTTGATGGTTGTTAGTCTTATTTTCTATTTTTCCCAGCGATGTGGACCCCTTACTGGGTAAAAGCCTCCCCCAGTCTCTTCCACTGGACTCTGTCCTTCGCTACGTCCATCCATCCTGTTCCTGTCGCGGCCGTTATTTCGTCCGCCCATCGCCTCCTTGGTCTACCAACGCTTCTCTTTCCGATGGGTCCTGCCCATTCTGTAGTTTTAATAGTCCAACGTTGGTCTTTAAGCCTCGAGATGTGGCCTGCCCATTGCCATTTTAACTTAAGAGCATATTGGATAGCATCTGTGATTTTTGTTCTTTTTCTTATTACATCGCTTCTGATTTTGTGTATTTTCTTTATGTTCAGAATGCTCCTCTCCATAGCTCTTTGACAGGTGACTATTTTATTCCTGGTTTTGGTTGAATAGACCCAGGTTTGGCATCCGTAGGTTAGGCAAGGTAGGAGACAGGTATCTATAACAGTTTTTTTCATACATAGTGAGAATGCACCTTTAAGAATTTCTTTATGTGCCCAAAATTTGTTCCAGCTTAGTGTAATCCGTCTACTGACTTCTTCTTCGGTGTTTTCGTCATTAAATGATACTTGCTTGCCGAGATATATATAGTTACTTACATACTCAATTTCTGTTTTATTTAAAAATATTTTCTTTTGCTTGCTGTTTGTCATTACTTTTGTTTTGCTTATATTCATTTGCAGACCAACTTTTTGACTTTCGGAATCTAATGAACATATCATTATTTCAAGTCCACTACTAGATTCAGCAAATAAAGCAATATCATCAGCGAATCTGAGGTGGCTCAGGTATGTATTTGCTATTTTGATACCTTCCTCTCTCCAATTCAATTCTCGAAACACGTTCTCTAGGATTGCAATGAATAGCTTAGGTGATAAAGGGTAAATAAGTCCTTACATGTAGTATATTTATTATCGAGTAAAATTAGTTGTCTAGGTAGTCTGGAATGGCGTTTTATGAAGCTTAAGGGAGTGTGTTTGAACCGCCCTATGATTGCATTTATGTGCGGTTCGATTTAAAAGGGGAGCGTCTCAATTTCCCAACAGATGAGAGCAATTTCCTTGCGTTTGCCGCAGCCTGCAACTCAGGCTGGGGGCGCAGCGAGCCGTTGTCGATTACCGTGTGCCGATACCCTAGTTCAGTTTCTGCGCTCCGTGGATCCAGCGATGGACATTCGACGTCGCGATCCGAGCTTATGTCTCCGATATTTTCATTTTCCAATAAATATTTGCATAGCACACACGGCGATCCGTCCGTCTACCTACTTCTTGCTAGACAAACAATTTATATGTAAGTTGTATTGTTGTTAAAGTAAATTCACGATGCGATTTTCTTCAATACTAGTGTTCATTGTTCAATACTGTTCAATACTAGCTACTCGCATTCTGCACTCCTTCTCTGTATAAATGAACTATAACTGTGCCAAATTTCACATTTTCGGTAAAAGTGGTACAACGTTTTTCCTTCACGTATTAATATATCGATTGGACTTGGTTTAAATGGACTCAATACTACATGGTTGATAAAATGGAGATATTATGCCTGTCTGCATAATATACTGTCTAACGAAAACCCGCTTGTATTTTGCATAAGCATGACGAATGCTTGTTCCTGTTTTATAAGTTACAAGTTGCACGCGAATATACATTGGTATACTTTAAGACTGTGTGTACAGTTCTGTACGCATTTCAGCTACACATGTAGGTATCTATAGCGGAACCTTGTTTGAGTCAACAGTCGGTAGGTACGTGTAGATATAGAGGACACATTCTCAATGTAACAAATATTTGCTTCCCTGTGATTCCGGGGCACTAGGCGCTTATTCTACTGGCTCCGGTGTATATGTAGCCGTCACGACGGAAAACTCGGTCACTCGAGCACGTACTGAGCTGCTAAGCTGGGATTCTGCGCACAGTTAGTATGCACGTTTCTAGTATTTGTTACGTGCGAAATAGCTTGGTACTTTTGGATTTAGATGCTTGCATTGGATGTAGAATTTAAACGCACGTGGGTAATCTGTAAGTTCGGTTCATTTAGCCCTTCCAATGATCCCCACCTCTGAATGCCCTCTACCCTAAGTGTCGCAATATTTCGGAAGTATGAAAATACTAGCTGTGCCCACGGACTTCGTCCGCGTAGTATTTAACGTAACAAAAATTTCGGGATTATCGGGATAAAAAGTATCCTATATGTTAATCCCGGTTATAAACTATCTGTGTTCCAAATTTCATCCAAATCCGTTCAGTAGTTTTTGCGTGAAGGAGTAACAAACATACATACATACATACATACATCCACACTCACAAACTTTCACATTTATAATATTAGTAGGATAGCAGTAATGAAGTGGCTACAGCTTGGCAATACCACCGTCATATATTGTGACTGTTTTTGTTTCTATCAAATATCCATTACTTATTAATTGTCTGCTTATTCACAATATACTCGAAGGACCTCGTATATAATCCAAATTCTAACGAAATAAAGGAACATCTGTGCACGAATTGTTCTTGATCATCGATATATACAGGACTCCTGTTAAGTGCTTTCAAACCTAATTTATATCGAGTAATGTTCTGAAGCGCCTCATAAAGCCGAAATATGACAGATAGCAGCTATAAAAAACATATGAACCGTAATCCCTTTTTATTGTTCACTGAGGTACGTATTGGAAAACAAATAAACGAAATAAAATATCTCAAGTGAGCTGATTCGGTGAAGTTATTTCTCATTCCGTCCTTAACGATAAATACCTTCACTATTAGGCACTTACTTACACGAGAAATCATACTAATATTATAAATGTGAAAGTTTGTGAGTGTGGATGTATGTTTGTTACTCCTTCACGCAAAAACTACTGAACGGATTTGGATGAAATTTGGAAAACAGGTAGTTTATTACCGGGATTAACACATAGGATACTTTTTATCCCGATAATCCCGAAATTTTTGTTAAGTTAAATACTACGCGGACAAAGTCGGTAGGCACAGCTAGTAAATAAATAAATAAATCTAGAGACTTCGGCAAATGCTTGACATCAAAATTGTGTGAGGTTGTAGGCACAGCGCCGCGCTTACTTTAATGTTTCTGAAACACCGACCGGCTTTGATCACAGAAAATGCTTTTAAATTGAAAGATCAGACTAAACCGATATTTGAGGTATGGTTCACGTAACCAATTAGGCCGTAGCCTTTTTATTTTTAATAAATAAATATTGCCAGACTGAAACATCAACTGTATGATCCCAAACTAAGCAACGCCTGTACTATACAATGGAATGGGGGCGATCCCAGTGACACCAGCCCTGGGTAAATTACGAAAAGGCAATTTCCGTAATTAGTCCCCGACGGGAATGGAACCCGCAACCACCCGGTGCAGTGAGCCGAGCGGCCTACGCTCAAACCACTGCGCCAAAACGATAAAATAATATTAACGTAAAAGAAAGAAAATCCGATTACACGTTGAATATAGACAGCAATATTCGGGTGTTTGTGTCAGCGCGGACAGGAAAATACGTGCATGAACATTGTTTTGTGCAAACATGAAAAAAATGTAAACCGGGAGTTAGCATCAAATATCTTTTAACGACCAAAAAATTTATGAATTATGAAAATTGTTAACCAGTATCACGGACATCATGCTCGTAAAAAAACTGACAAAATGTAAAAGAAAATTGTTTAAAACAACGTCAGCTGGGGTCGTCCCTGGTGGGCGCTATCCCGAACTTAGAGCCCAAAAACAACTTTGCAGATAGAAATTAATGCGTGGCCGGAGTGTTGCCTTTGTACAGACAATTTTATAAAGGTTGTATATCCACGCTGTATCCGATTGATTATAGATCATACTTGCTCGAGCGAGGTAGTAAGCCCCCATAGAAGATAGGCGTTAAGTAGCAATTATAGCTGTGTTTCGTACGGTGATTGAGAGAGCTAGAAGCTCAACCCGCCGTCCATTGCCCTCCCTATATCACACTCTCCTTCAGGTAATCAAGGTGCAAACAATTCCTTTGGTACTTCACGCATCTATAGGCTACGATAACTGCTTAACGACAGGCGGATCGTATGCTTGCTTACCGAGTTTGTTCTATCTAAATATATATAACTCAAAGGTGACTGCCTGACTGACATAGTGATCTATCAACGCACAGCCCAAACCACTGGACGGATCGGGCTGAAATTTGGCATGCAGGTAGATGTTATGACGTTGGCATGCGTCCGCTAAGAAAAGATTTTGATTAATTCTACCCCCAAGGGGATAAAATAGGGGATGAATAGTCCCGAAATTTTTGTTAAGTTCAATTACACAGCTAGCTTATTATAAACTAGCTTAGCTAGATTACCCGGAACAAACACACAGACAGACAGACAAAAATTTATTAAATCGCGTTTTTGGTATTGGTGTCGTATGTACTTTTATATGCATTTAATGAAAAGGTGTTATTTTGATATTACAAACAGACACTCCAATTTTATTTATTTGTATAGATAGTAATATTTTTTCTATAATTTCTTTCACAACACAGCCCTATCGCCGATTTCATTAAATTGTATCGCTAATTGATTTTAAATTTTGGCGGGCGATTAATTTGACGGACGCGGTCGGATTGTTAATTCCTGTCTAATAAATGGAAGCCTTTGAAAAGCTTCGGATGAATACTTTTAATGTGTTCCCGGAAATACTGATCGTTATGCTTTAATTTATATTCTGTCTGAACGCTCTATAGCGCGTTCAAAAACATTATTAATTATTAATTTACATTTATTTTTATAAGCTAGGTTCACCGTTCATTAGGCCAATTCTTGTATATTTTTTACAAATACCTACTAATTATCTATATTTAGTACCTACGTTTTGAAATAAAACTATTTTTCGGATTTTATCGCGTTTATTAACTTTATGTAGTATTCGCGTAAATATAAGAAAACAATACAGTACCTACGTTGTTATGAATGTACCGAGATTTACCAATGTAAATTTCAGAGTTCAAAACTATTTAAACGTGTTTGCTTTTGAAAGTGTCTACGAAATTTATGAATTATTTTAAAATCGATAAATAGGTTACCCACCTATTTATCGATACCTCCCTCGGGGTAGTAGGTATAAACATTTTTCACCCCCACTTTCCATAATTCTTTCATACATTTGTTATTGAGATTTGTAGCGGAATATATATATAAGCGTGCCAAATATCAGTAATGTAGTCCTTTAAACAGCAGAGCATACAGAGAGGCGGACATGATGAAACCACACTGTTTCTTTAGTTTGAACACTATTAAGGTGACGGCGCCTGTCTAGCCCGCGAAATTCAAAATTTTCGAGTATTTTTATAGTTTATCCAAAATCTGAAAACATTTACGACATTTTGTGATTTGCGACAAACACAGTATGCAGCGCGTTTATTAATACATTTATTTTACTCTTAATATTATAACGGTGGATATGGTACTAGTAAATCACTAAATATACTAAAATTGCCAGTTTTCTGGTTATCTGTCGTTCTTGAAATGTTTATAGTAATTTGGATATATTAATAAATGCACTGCATACGGCCTTAAATGTGTCTTAAATGTTTTCAGATTTTGGATAAACTATAAAGATACTCGAAAATTTTGAATTTCGCGGGCTAGATGGGCGCTTTAGCCTTAATTAAACTCACAAATCTCTCACAACTTGAATACTTAACTCCATATCTCACCGGGCAACGTTAATAGACCCGAATGAGGGTGTAAATACAGTTCAAGGTTTGGACTCAGGAGATCGATCACAGAAACATGAAGCTTGTTATTACTTTCATCAACAGAGATTAATGTGTATATTAGCGCTAATGAATCGCATTTGCCTCCGAGCTTCCTCAGTTTCAATCGGCACACTGTCTCACGGAATTGTGGGCGTACGTACGGTATATACTTACCTACTCATTTTTTTTATAGATGAAGTCGGCAACCCCGCCTAATGTTAAGCAGTCACTGTAACCTATAGATACTTGCAATGCCAATGGAATTATATTTTTCAATACAATTTTACAAATTGTAATAAATAAGTTTTACACTATTTTTCTTTAATATTGGTAACTGTTACGTCAAATTCGTGTTGCGTCACGAAGGTTGTGACAAATATAAAAAAGTATTTAATGGAACATTGAAACTCCCCGTATTTATTTGTATGTGTGCGTGCACATACGTCGTGGTATGTGTGCGATATTGATTGATAGATTGTTTGCTCGTATCTCCGGGCGATAATACTAATCACGTCTGTTAATTGCTACGCAGCTGTTCGGCTGTTTAATTAGTACTTACTTAATCAATATATTTGAGGTGACGTAACGTCTTATATCTTTAAATTGAACTGATTGAGTTTATAAATAAATATAAGGTATTGTAAGGTATTTTATATAGATACCTACTAGCTAATGCCGGTAATAAATCTACAATAACGTAGATTTCGATTTTAAACCTTCATTTTCTCGATGTCGACAAGCACCACGTGCTGCGTCCAATTGTAGCTAAGAACCAAACTGAGCCAATAAGTACAAAATAAACATAAAATACGATCAAGCCGTTTAGGAAGCAAAAAATTACGAACGCACGCACATCGGAATTGAAAAATAAAGATGTGTCAACAATCACACGTGGTATACGCGTTAGTAAGATCTTAAACATAATATGGCCTTTATTATTTACTAGTTGCTGCCCGCGACTTCGTCCGCGTAGACTTAAGTAAAGTATTCTATGTTAATCCAAACTATCTGTGTTCCAAAACCGCTCAGTAGTTTTTGCGTGAAAGAGTAACAAACATACACCCACACTCACAAAATTTCGCATTTATAATGTTAGTAGGATTGTTCCAATACCTTACCTCCCTATGAAGTAGGTATATGCGTAATTATTGTAACGATTTTTCTTATAAATATCTGATCCTTGTTGATTAACAACTACCTTTTAATGCGACCTCAAACAGCGTTAAATATTTCATACAAAACTCATGTCAAACTCCCATTCTGACGAATATAAATCTATAGGAAAAGTTACTGGCTAAATGAATGCGTTACAGTCATAAAACTTTATTAATATCACCGCTCAGGGCAGGGTAAGATGGGCTACCCACCCTCCGTTAAAGCTCGATGCCCGAAATCCTCACTAATTATAGAGCTAACTCAGTTCTCAGTACAAAATTAAATATGGCGTTACTTAATTGTCACTAGCAAAGCTAAATAACAGGCTTTTGGCCGCGCGCCGATTTGGTTAACTAATTTGTGGTGTTATAAATTAGCAACTGGCCCAACAAAATGTTGGATACTTAGATATTTTTCAGATACTTTGCTGTCCAACGAAATCCTCGAAGGAGCCTGTAATGATGGCTGGATGGTGTTATACAATATGATATGACGCGATACTTGAAAAATGTGTGTGCTTACTGTAAAGTTTAGAGTCCTCGGCGAAAAGAAGATATAAAATGTTACCAGTCAAAATATAAAGGAAGATTAACGATGTTGCTATTTAACAGTCGCCGCCGCCGCCCCTGTTTGTTCTCTCGGTACATACTTATAGGTATATTATGCCTGCGAAATACTGTCATAAGGTAATTTCATTGTGCTCCGTCCATTGCCTAAATGATTCACTTCGTGTCGGTAATTAATCGTTAAATTTACTTTAACATTTTATTTAAATAATAAATTGTGTGCTCATCTTATAAGGTTAAATTATTTGTGCATTATAAATACGGCTGCCAAATCACATCACTCACTTTTTTATTTCTGAATGTATGTACAGTCAGTTATGGCCTCATAATTATTATCTCAACAAACGATCAACATAATCTTTCAAAAGCTTATTTTATAAATGTGTATAATAAGTGCTCCATTAAGAAATAGTTTGACGTCTATCCTTAAATATAGGTTTAAAAATAGAAGCTGTACCAAAATGTCCGAAAAAGTAGTGAAAATGAGTCATATCGGCTCTTATGTAGACACATTAACTGAAACTCAAAATTGTTTGTATTCACGTAAGCCAACAAAGCATTTATGAATAGTCAGAATCTACCACTACCACCACTACTCTGTCTGAGGGTCTGCTAGGTGTTTCTTAAATGCAGGTCAAAATAATCAAGTAAAATAATTTTATTTTGTACACTTATGATTTCTAAACGAAGTAAAATAGGCATATAACCTTTATATTATGCCTTTTTCATTTCGCAAATAATACCCACTCTTTTATTTCTCATTGTGAGGGAGCCTTATTGTTCCTAATGAGAAATAGTACCTACAATTTCATTCACCGACGTCGACCTTACAACGTTGAAAAGAACCAAAACCCTTGAAAAGGTTTCAAATAAATAATTATGTTTCAAAATGCATAATTCAGCAAGATTTTAACTGTACACAGGTACATTCGAAACATCTTAACTAGCTCAATAAGAGATCTTGGAATGTACTGGTTTGGTATCTACTTAGGATGATCGTAGTTCGTAGGTCGAATCAATTCGGAGTCGGATATTTTTGTGAGTATTGTAGGTTTAGATAATAATACAAGTATGTAGAGCCTCAATTCATTTTGAATGAAGATGTCATATAGACATGACAAGTGAATCGACAGCTACTTAGTGTTATAATACCTGCCGTCATAACTTTACGAGGAAAGGCGGAACGCGACGCGCTATATTTTTTCTTCGACTCTCGTTAGACAAAAAGTGCCGATGCGCATGTGACGTAATATCCGTATATTATGCCTCACAGCCTATCGCGCTTTTCTTCCGGCATATTAAATTATCACCAAATGTTGCGTCCCTGATTTATTCATACCTGACTAGGTAGCTTGAGCCTCTTTTAAGAATGGCGAGTCCTGTGTTCCTTAACTTATTTGTGGCGAGCCCGGAAGTACCATCTATAAGAAAAACTAGTTGCTGCCCGCGACTTCGTCCGCGTAGACTTAAGTAAAGTATTATATGTGTTAATCCAGGTTATAAATTATCTGTGTTCCAAATTTCATCCAAATCCGTTCAGTAGTTTTTGCGTGAAAGAGTAACAAACATACATCCACACTCACAAACTTTCGCATGTATAATATTAGTAGAATTAGCTATTTTAATGTCTAACTTCTGGGCATGGGCCTCTCCTCTATGAGATGCGCTGGTCTAGTGGGGGTCAACGGGTTTTGACATGTATTTTGAGGACATAATCTAATAGATAGTTATCCAAACTACCGCGAAGATACCTTATTCAAACACTACTAGTGCTACGTAGCACTAACCATGTACGTAGGCTAACCAGGAACAAGTATCGTGTTCTGTTGGTATAACTGAGAGATAGGTACGTAAATAAACATGCTTAGATCCTACAATATCATAACCCGGCTCTCGTCTTGAAACTCCGCCGGTGGTATACCAAATCGAAATGATATATAACATTGAACTTTGATTTGACACGTAAGTTTGTGTAGAGAACTGCTGTACGATGTAAACGCTTAACATGGTAAATTAACCCCGCTTTTACTAAGATGTATTAATGAAGTAGCTTTTAACGCTAGCGTTACTGTTTGATGTTGGCTAATGAGTGCGGTTTTCGGTGTGCGTATCATATTTAAACCCAAGAAAGCCACTTAGGCGTCGCGTTACCTTCGTCAGTGTATACATCCAAATATAATTAGCGCAGAACATTCGTTTTTGACGAAATTACTTACCCATACATAATTAGTTTGTGGTTGTTTGTTTTGTGTTAGAACTAAATGGTATTTAATCAGTATCTGCCCACTTTTGTTTGTAAAACATTAAACTGAATAGATAGAAAAAAACACAGTGATTTTTTTAATAAAGCATCACTTTAATCGTTCGAAATAAATCTTTTCTGTCTGGTATAACATTGACGTTGGGCAGAAGTTTAATTGAAAAACATCATTCAGGATAATTGCTAGCGTTTCTGAAAATGTAAATGTACGTAGCGAGATTGATGGAGAGCAAAGATGTCGCTAACAAGCTTGCTGATAAAAACTGGAAATAAACACATTCGTACTTCCGAGAATTTGCGAATGATGTATAAACATATTTCTTTCTAAATTTCCAAATAAGTGACATCAAAGTTACTGGTTTATGATTGGATTTCCTTTGTAGATTACAAAAAAAAAATATCATCACAAATTGGAATACAATATGTATTTCAATATAATTTATTGATATCTTATTTACTTAGATGCTAATATACTTACAAAAACAATTATACCTACGTACTATATCTACACTCCATGCAAAAAATGCTAAAATAAATTAATTCCTAAAGGAACGTGAGTATTTCATTTAACTTTGGCTGTACTCTGGACCACTGACACAATTAAGTACTTAGCGACGATGCGGCGGAATGTCTGGCGAACGAGGTCCACTAAGGGGCTTGCTGCATACAGCTAAGTGCTACCGCTATACAGAAGCGTTTAGAATACCGCGGCGATGCACGCCAAACAAACAGCTCTATTAATGACTGGCCTGAAGCACTCCACAATCTCTCGACCGAAAGTTTCTAGTTTTAATTAAAAGCGTAAGCAGTCGAAAGCTTTTTGCTCATTAATCAAAAAGTTTCCACTTCGAGCATTCTAGAAGGGCGAGACCGAACACTTTGGAATTTAACAATTCGCAACCCTTAGCCGCTTGTCACCGCGCCGTCGTCACCTGCAGACTCTCACAAGAGTTCGTGTACCGCAATCGATATTCCGATACTCGTTGAAAATATTTCATTGTATCTGTTCTGTGTACCGAGTACCTACGTTACTGGAGCCAATTTGTTTGAACATATGCTAGGTGTTGTGTGCCTATAAGTCGTATAGAATAAGTTTCTCATCCAAACTTGTGGCAGTGTTTCTCCATACGAGTCAATCCAATTTTCTATTTCCGGCCGAAAATCCCGGCGCGCACAAGGACCATTTCGTACGTCGACGGACTGACACAGAGAACATACCCGACCGACGTGCATTGTGTCCCGACTGACGTCCATTCCCGGCTGACATAACATTATACTGACAATACTGGCGCCATAGACTTGTTGCTCTGTTATTTGACTTGCTCACAGGCACACAATGTACCCATGTACCTATAGGTAGCATACACACTAATGGCTACGTAATATGTTGGCTAACGATAACCTCAATAGGTTTATTTTGGCTGATGTGTATGTTCAAATGACAGAGTCAAAGGCCGGACCCGTCAAACTCATTTGATCACAAACCAACGAGCCGATTCAAAGATGAAAAGGCCGGTATAAATGTGACATGGCATTTTCTCGTGAAGAGAAAGCCTATTTTATTTGAGCTACATTATTTTATGCTCTCGTATATACTCACTCGTTGATACAACCTCACATGAGTGATTTGTAGATTGTTGTGTTGTTAAAAGTAACTACAACTACAAAATAATACTTAATGTTTCAGAATCGGGCGTAAAATCAAATGGTACCTATAGATTTTTTTATAAGTAGGTATTATCTTTAGTAGGTGCCTATGAAAAATATTTTTAGGTAATTTCAAGTTTTCTAACGCCCCAACACGAAAGTTGTGACTAATACACCAAGCACGTAACCAAAAAATTGTATTTATTACAAATTCTTTACCCGTAACTCAGAGAATATGAATACTACGAAAAGTTTATCGTCACTAGCTATCCATATAGGCTACCGTATGTGTTACTACTAAAATTATTACTTCAGGTTTAATGAAACATAATTAATAAGCAGACCAAACATTTAGCAACCAAATAAATTGTAATATCACAATTTCTTTAATTCCAGCGAAAGTCTACCGAATGGTTTATCGTCACAGAAAATAGTTTTATTTCTGCGAAACATCTTGGCTTGTCATCGTGACTCGCATGTGGAAGAATATTTGGTCAACAAACGGAAGCACTTCAGCACAGGGTACACAAATGTTATTATGACGTCACCTCTTAAGAGTCCTTCCACGTAAGGCCGGATGCACGAGGCGCCGGCCAGGGATGTATCGGCGAGACGGCTCTATAGATCACGTTTTATGTGTGACAAATAGTCTCGAGTTAGGCGAAATTGCTTTCCGATCCACTCTGACAAATAATGCCAGCCCACTGACGCGTGACCTCAGTCGTTTTCGTGACGATCACAATTTGCCTATACTCCGCGATTCCGGACTCGGGATGGGATCTCATTTTGTGTATACGAATAGCGGATGTGTCCGACCCTTTATTTGTCGTGCCCGCCAACTACTTAAAAAGTAGAACTCGGGAATATTATTTTTTACGCCAAAAGCGTTGAAGTTTCCCAACTTGGAAACAGCGAAAAGTTTTTTCTTATAGACTTCACTTTTGTGAAGATATTTTCACGTTACAACTTCAATTAAATTATCGATATATTTTGCACTTGTTTGTATTTGTTTTGCTGAAAATTGAGGACCTATGCGCGGTGGCTTCAGAAAATTTCAAATTCATGAACGCTCGAAGGGCTGAACACTATGTAGATTTTGAGAATATTCTGTGTTCACTTTTAAATTAGATGGTCGGTAGCGATCCAGATATATCTACAGGTTGTTTGCTAAGCCCGAAATATTACTTGGGGGTTTTAATGAGCATTGGGTATAGAATGAAGTGGTATAAAAATTTGATCGAAATTCGAACAAATTTATTTATTTCCTTGCCCATTTACAAAATATTAGTTAGTTACCTATGTGTCAATATCGCAACAATTTTGTTTTTTTTTAACCATATTTAAGAATGTAAATGCAGGTTACCTACAATATTTTCAAGGCCACTGGTTCTAAGTGCTCAATACGATAGGTAACACATATTCAAAGGCCCATAACATAACTCGGATAATATAATACCAGTCTGTCTACTCCTTAAAGCTGCCGTATAATGCACCTAAATTATTATTTCAGACTTTTAAAACACCCTGTATAGTAATACAATGCGGTCTCTAGACCGCTCACTGAATTACAGTGGGTGCGTTGTAGCTGTCCTATTGTATTGCGGCCGAGCCCGAGATAATATGCGAATCTTTTATTCAAGTCCCCTGGCCCCCGAACGCCACAAGAAAATAACACAAAGATGAAGGCAACGTTCATTGTACTAGTCTCAATAGGATTTTGACGGATTTGAAGGGGACATCCAGAAACATTTAACGACTAAATAATTTTCCTCTTTCTACAACGAATTTCTTACAGGCATACCGTGCGCTTTTATTGAAATGCTTCATATAAAACACAATACCTAATAGGTATTATTTTTAACCCCCGACGAAAAACGAGGGGTGTTATAAGTTTAACATGTGTATCTGTGTATCTGTGTATCTGTGTATCTGTGGATCTGTGTGTCTGTCTGTGGCAACGTAGCGCCCAAGCTGATGAACCGATTTCAATTTTGTTTCTTTTGTTAGATAGGTATTCTGATCTAGAGTGTTCTTAGCTATGTTTCATGAAAATCGGTTCAGCCGTTTGAAGATCATCAGCTCTTTTGTAGGTTAAAAAAGCCACATTCACGGCCAAAACCAATTCCCTCGGCTCGAATCCATTCGAAATTTGAGATGATTGGATTTAGATTTATTATATTTTTAAATGATCGTAATAGTCTGAACTGGCTTTTTACAATATTATAAATTTGAAAAGTTTCCCTGATTCTGAAAAAAATGAATATTTTATCAATTTTATTGAGATTTGTGTATGAACTAAAGACGTTCCATAAGTCACGTTTCAAATGATGGATACGCGCATGCGTTAAATTTTGTTTGTTTTGTTAATGGTCATGGAATATTACGCTATAATAATTCTAGAGGGCGCTGCTCCGCCATTGACAAATAATATAAAAAACTAATCTAATTTAAAATAATTTTAGCGTTATTGAAAATTCTTCCCCTAGGCTGCTCCCGTCTACCTCAACCAGAGTTATTACATCAAATTGATAATTATTATACTAGGAATAAAACCTCCGTGACATCAATATTTAGATTCGTTGTCTATTCTAATGTCAATTATTATAATGTCATAACAAAATAATGTCTCATACTTTTACACAGATTTTCTGTCGATTATTGTACATCTTAGATTATAAATGAGGAAGCCAAAACAAATGATTTAATGGTGCTTTCATAATCTGGCATCGAAACTAGTTGTACCTCATGAATTTGCGAGATGAGCTATGGATACTGAGCTACGGGAGCTACGCAAATCGCGCTAACATCATTATTTGGAAGAACTAGGTAAATTATACATTTGATGAACAGGTCATCGCATCGGGGGTTTTTTAATTTTCAATTTAGAGTTATTACATATACTGTAGGTAGTTTGTTTTGATATTATATATTGCACTTTTGCTTGGAAATGCTGTGAACAGCATAAAGTTTGGGGTCACAATTCAAGGTAGATTGGTACATAGGAAGCAGCCACTTATATACCCGCGTTATATACCACGTATACTCCCACCACTGTAACTCCTGTAAACCAGGATCGACAATGTTGACCAATAATGACGACGAGGTTTGACTCGACGAGTCCCAGGGAAAAGTTCAGTTCAGTTCCAGCCACTTCGTATACTACGGAACGTGTTTGTACTAACAGCAAATAGCTGATAATAGATTTCGGCCAATTGTTTTTGCTGTCCTGATCAACATTTATTGCCTTATTCGTATGCAGGGCCAAATGTAAAAAGGTTCGGAAACATTCAATAAAATTTTATTTCGTTTTAAAAGAAGCGGGCTTGTGCCGATTTGTTAGCTAGTCCCGTTAAAACATTTGTGTAGATTTCATCGGCGTGTTTGAACTTTATTTATTTATTTATATGGAGGAAATGCAGCAATTACTTACTTAGTCATGTATGTCACGAAAGGGATGGGGACGAAACGACAATACCACCAGTTCTGTTGTCGTTATGTCGACAACAGAACTGGTGGTATGCATGTACCGTTTACAAATAAATTATTCCAGTAGATTATAAACTGAATTTCGATAGAGTAGTATTTTCTTTTCAGCGACAGAACTTAACACTTGTTATTGTTTTCTTATATTTACGCGAATACTACACATTGAAATCAAACTATTCGGCGCTCCACGAAGTCTGTAATCTGTGAACATGTACAGGACCGCACCCGCCATTATATCAGATTTGATAAACCACAGATCCTCGCAAAATAACACCGATTCCGACCAAGGATGATACGTGAGGCCATTGAAATTAAAAAACATCTTAATTTCAATAGGGAAGATGGCTGGGTGCTACCACCAACTTGGGATCCAGTAATTAATATAATTAAATCCAAAACCAAGTGTACCATTGCACGACCTGGAGACACTATGAGCACTTTCTGCGTGGATCGGACCGCAAACAACAACTTAATATGAGGGTACCCAGTTACTAACTATGACATCAGGACGTCTAACACCTCAGTCCCCCCGTGACCATGGCTGCTGTAAAGCAGCCGAAACGTCGGGAACATAAATATAAATTTAATAAACGCGATAAAATCCGAAAAATTGTTTGATTTCAATTATCACTTGTTATTTAAAAAAAACTATTAATTATAATTCTAATGGTTGATTTGACGAACAAATTCTATGGATATTCCATTTCGTTGTTTTTGAGCCATGGATTAAAATAGCGATTTTTTTTTTGATTTTGCTATTTCAACTTCTTAAATAACTTTGTTGTGGGATGATATGATGGAGACCAGGAACCCATAAGGGAACAGCATGTTGTTATTACCGGACAACCTTCCCGACCATGAGTTTATATTACTGTTTGTAACAGTCAATCCAAAATAAACGTTGCACAAGGCGTTAATCCCACCCAAGGACCGCAAGCCGCACTCCAACACTAAACCAAAGATGTAGTATTTTACAAAACAATTAAGTACCATTGTTCACGAAAGTTATATTGTAACTAAACACCATTGGCAGTAAGTCTGTGTTTACGCCTTTCATAAACATGAAACGCCTCACTCCACTGCCTTTTGACGGAGTTACGACCACCGGAGACAGAAGCCTAAAGCCTTTGCCACGTAATTTACATTTAAATCGACACGAAGAGAGATCAGTTCCCGTATTTATGTTTAAAAATTCGAAATCGGTATGTAAGCAAAGTTTTTTAATTAGATAGTTATAAAAACGACCTCCTCAGGCAACCCATTTCTCAGAAATTGTTATTTTGTAGAATAGATAATAATAATAAGATAACAGTTACGTTGTATCTACGAACTTTAAGAAAACATGCTTAATAGTACTTGACTTCTGATTCTATAGTCTATGATGCAAATGATATATTAGCAAATACGTTCCTAATTGCACCGTATTTTGTGGAGTGTTAAGGGAGAGTCCATTGCTCAGGAGTGGGACACAAAAATAGGCTAATAAAAAAAAAAGATCCTAATTGCACCTTTTAGGCTATTACGTAACTATTGCAACCATGTTTCAATCGGTTTCATTCATCTCGTGTCGAGAAGTCGATTAAAATTGATAAAAATAATAACGTGGCTCTTCCCGATTACAATCAATTTTAATGAAAGAGTTGCAATTTTAATTACTGTTAGCAACATAAGATGATTGAAACAGGTTTGCAACATTTACGTCATAGCGCTACTGAAGTTAGTAAGCCTCGCAGACTAAGTTCATGAGCTTATTATATATTGGGGCTCGAAGGCAAATTGATGAAAGGAAATATATTTTATCGAAGTATGGAAGATGTGATATAAACGGTATGTACCATAACGTACACTCAACAACTATATCAACATAATAAACGACGCCACATCCACAAAATACTTTCTTGGCCCAAGGAGAGAGATTCCCAATTTTTATTTCATGTGTACCGCTGCACTATTCCTTACGTAAAGCAGAAATGAAGTGTAGCCAACAATATTATGTCTGTCCTTTTTCTTCTACGTCTCCCGGCTGGAAGTGGGTTGAGTACTACGACCCGAAAGGTCGACGATAAAACGAACAAGTGCCATTGCGTTCCACAAGAACCTCCTGAATCCAGACGTAAGCAAATGTGGATAGCGGAAGTTTAATGAGCCGTGCGCCTTCCCGTGTCTAACTTTGCGTAAACTCCTATTTAGCTGTCGAATTTTCAGTTATTTTCAAATTAAGCAAGTGAAGGCTCATTCCAACTGAGTGTGGAAAGTTGGAAATCTTTATGAAACTGTTCAGGACTTTTGATATCCCGTTTTTCTCGCAATTCGATATAGATGATCAAAAAACCTTGTTGTTTTGTTATTACTTTCTTAGTAAACACATTTTTGGTGATTAATGGTGATTAATGTAGGTACAAACACAAAAGTACAAATTTAACGTAGAACTAGGAAATAGTGATGATATTACAATATTAATTAGAGAATTGTTTGCTTACTTAATATAATTAATATCCTGAACACAGTTTGTTGATAAACATTATATATCAAGTTAGGGTTTAATATACCTATATGAGGAACTTAATAGAATGGAACCTATCCAAAGTAGAAGATTGGCACGATATACTTTTGGTGAACTTAGCAAAAATTTGGAATTTACATAACCTTTTAAGGTCTTACTGAAAGCCCTGACCTTTGGAATTTCTAACTTGCCAGACTTAACACTTACAAATGCAACTGTGTGTTTTAATTATCTCGAGGGACAGTCGGTGTCTTCAGTGGCAAGGGATAAAGGGTTTCCTTTGTCTTAAAGATCTAACGTAGTGACTCTTCCGCTGCGGGACAAAGCTTGTCTTGTACATAACAGAAAAAAGGTAAATTGACTTTCAATTTAGTCCAGAAACCCGCGGTTAGCCTGAGCAAACTTTGCTTTAATTATTTCTGCTATACGACTTTATGGTTTAAAAATAATAAGATAACACTTGGGAAGTCACCCAGGCATTATGGAACGCGTCATCGAATTCGACGTTCACTTGAATTTTTGCACTCTTTAAAGATTTTCTCGCTCATAATCTTGCGTGGAAGTTTATAGGGATTTTATATCCTATTTGGCACGCCGCAGGGTGCTAATTTATAGAAATAGTACATAAAATGAGCGCCCGCATTCGGGCCGGGTTATCTATACACCCATTTCGAAATTTGCAAACTTTATCTTAGAATAATATGAATAAGTGGAAGGGTTTCGCCCGCATCCTCAGAGGTAATTTGTATGTGGTGAGTGAGCTCACTCCTCTCGCTAAGTTGGGTTTCTTTTTCGCGAGCCGCGGAAACTTTGGCGGATTGCCATTAATCATACATAGACATTATCTTGTCCTGATACGTCGGCGCGATGGCGTGATATGTGCTTAATGCCCGGTGCGTATTCCATCGGCCCGCATCTCACTTGTAATACATGTAGGCATTGCGTAATTTGCATTTAGTGCGCCGAGTAATTCATTCCTGATGTGTAGGTACATACTTAACTCGAAAATTATGTAAATTGTTACATTACGGTGGTATATTAGTTGATCACAGTAGAAAGTTATACCGTCGTAAATTCATTTACGATTACGTATTATGATATGACTGACAGTTCACTTTAACACAAACGTTGTATTGTTATCTTTGTCTGTATTTAGGTATGTAATGGATATATATGTCGCAGCCAACTAGCTTAAATCGCCGTTTAATTAGCAGCCTAGCCACTTTACTAAACAGCGCCGTTCAACCAACGGCCTAAATCGGCCTATTCAGCCATTTGATCAAACAGCTAGGCAAATGACTTGGATCGATGACGTTTAATTACTTACCTAGCCTGTTCATTTCAATGTAGTTCCACTTTCTGCCACCATTATGGCGTCGGTAACAAACAACTTAGCAATAGTGGTAAACTTGGCTTATGCTGATTTGGCTGCGCAGGAGTTTCCGCGGAAAAAAATCGCTTTATACACCATGACTACTGTATAACCCGACGAGAAGGCAGAAATGTATAAGTATATAATCACTTATTAATACCATTTTTATAAAATAACGGCCAAGTGCATGTCGGGCCATGAACAATGTAGGGTTCTGTAGCCATTTCAAGAAGGTAATTATAATTATGTATTTTCTGCTAGCTATGTTTTGTAGGTTATCAGAAAATAACAAATCCAAACGACATAAGTAGGTACCTACATACTTACTTTACACTTGAATTCTGCTATTCAATAGTTTTATAATAAAGTGATACAAAGCTACCGACATAAATCTGTTTCTTCTAGACCTTCGTGAATTCTAAACTGATATAAATAGGTCGTTATCCTACATGGTATATTGAGTCAAAGTATATTGGCGACTACGGCAAGTGGTAGAGACAATATCTTACATATAGGGTTGCCGTCAACAGTTCATAGGAATATAACATAATGGGAGCAAAATAACAGCGGAATAAACTATTTTTATGGCGCTAGGTATCGATTTCGTCGCGGAACTTTGAAAGTTATTTAGAAAATAGTTTCGTATAAAATTGTGTGATCAAAGTTGTACAAAATGTCGTGCGTAGTTATTCTATGTACATAATAGACTTAGGCACGTGTTAATAAATTGGTCTTAAGCCTGAGAGTGATCTTGAGTTCGACTTTGAAATTTTATTTTGTACTGGAATGACATTTCCAACATCGCCTTCAGACTTGAGATCGATATTAATACGGACCTTGATCCACGAAGTAAGGATCAGATTGATACGATTGTTACCTACATCCACTTTACCAAAGAACCGCATAAAAAGTGAGACAGTAAGCGTTTGCTTATCGACATCTTTATTTAAAAAACTAGCTATGCCCGCGACTTCGTCCGCGTGTAATTTAACTTAACAAAAAATTCGTCATTATTCATCCCCTATTTTATACCCCTTGGGGGTAGAATTAATCAAAATCCTTTCTTAGCGGATGCCTACGTCATAACATCTACCTGCATGCCAAATTTCAGCCCGATCCGTCCAGTGGTTTGGGCTGTGCGTTGATAGATCACTATGTCAGTCAGTCACCTTTGAGTTATATATATTTAGATATAGTGTTAAGTAATTTCATTAGTGCTTCTTTTGCAATACCATCCAAAGCGACGGCGATTTTCAATCGACAAATATGCGTCCGCAACCCTATGCCTTGTTTGAGGGTAAATGTATATTCGGGGACATCAGATTGATACCGTCCCGTCAGCCAGCCGGCCGGGTACATGTTGCACACAATGTGGCCGCCACTTGTACTGAATAATGTTATCACAGCACATTGCACTAGCTTATACAGTACCTTTATTTGTGAGCTCTATACAAGGTGAAACATAAAGGGTATACTATTTTTTTTGCAACTTAACTTTGTAAATCTAAAACTATGGGCTTTGTGGGGCAGTGGAAGTACTAAAGGTTTTGTAGAATTGTGAAATATGTCAACAGCTGTATTCTTATAACACCTTTTGTTTTTCATGTTTCCTCCAAAGCTGATAGTTTTAGAATTACAAAGTTAAGTTGTTTTGAAAAAAATAGTACACCCTTTTTGTTTCACCTAGTATAACAGTCACCTTGTTTACGAAAAGAACCACTGTAATGCCAAATAACCACTGTTAGTATTTCGGTTCATTGACGACCGCTTAACGCAGTGGTTTGAGCGTAGGCCGCTCGGCTCACTGCACCGGGTTCGATTCCTGTTTGGCAAAATTTCTGAAATGGCCTTTTCCTAATTACCCCAGGTCTGGGTGTCTCTGGGATTGCCCCCGTCATTGTACGGTACCCATAGTACAAGTGTTGTTTAGCTTAGGAACATACAGTTAGTGTGTCAGTCTGGCGATATTTATCCATTCATCGTTTGATACGCAGCTATAATAGCTTTATTTCCGCCAATCTTCTGGAGAGGATGGTATTATCCTGGTCAATAGACTACAGTTTGGCTCTACAGCCATTTTAAAGTATCAATATTGACCTGGCAACCCTTTTTTGGTCGTCCGCCGCTGTTCAGACGGTATCCATTCAGAGGCGACTTTGGCTGCGAATTGTGTCGGAATTTTGTCGTTTGTACACTCTTTCATGTGAATACTTATCTGTTGTGTATCACAGTACTCCACAAACAACTGTTTACTATGTAAATTAAACGAGTAGGTACTTTGTAAACTCGTATACCCCAATAAAACAATTTCCTTTTGACTTCCGTAGGCTTAAACAGTACTGTACATTTTTGTAATCTACAAGAATGGCAATTTAATTAAAAAGTGCCTAGTATTTTGATTTATTTAATTAATTTGTGCTAAGCGCTATATCTTTCATATCGCCAACTTTTTACAGCCGTAAAGTTTTGGGTTAAGAAATTATGCTTTGAAACGAGAGTTCATGAATACTTTATACCGAGTATCTACGTGCCTACCGCTGAATGTAGATAAATTGTAAGTATTTCTTAAAATTTGAAAACATTTTTTGGTGAAGTCGATAAAATATTTTTATGGAAGTATTTACCCCTTTGAAGGGGTTATAAATAGATATTTGAAAAATAATTTAATGCCGATGAATCCCATTAGACGGTCTGTTTGCTGAGTATTGTGGCCTTGCTCGCTGCCGGCTGCCGGCGGCGCGGGCGGCGGCGCATCCACGAGCCTAGCTTATTATCCAGTAATGAAATTACTATTCATAGCACGTCTCAATAATTATCTTGCGCTTGTCAACATCATGAATATTTCGCAATTTAGCAACTCCCTAATGACATTATCAGAATCCGCGCTGACCACAGAAATGGGCCTTGTCCTAGAACGATGGGTTAAATCATCCTAGGTCTTGTCCCACGAGCGGTTTGCGAGCGTGTTCCCAGCGGGGCGGTCGATGAGTAGAGCGGGTACGTAATTTTGGACGGTAAGCGCCACGTACACGCCACGTTGCGTTCCCGCTTGTATCACGTTACGTACCCGTCGCGATCTCGCTGCGATCTCGCCGCGCACACGCAGCGAACCGGATCATCGACCGCCCCGCTGGGAATACCCTCACAAACCGTGGGATGTGGCCCTGAATACCGTACACAACAATGACTCATTGTAATAACATTTTCATTCACATGGGTTATTAAGTCGGCAAACGAGCCCCTAAATTAAAGTGGCATTCCTAGCCAGTCTCTATTCCAGTGCTACGCTTGGATTTTGTGTTATGATGAAGTGTAATTGTAAAAACTACACTTGCCAAAAAATGTTATAATACAATTATTAAGTAAGTACCTATTACAATCCCCGCCCACACTGGCATTGAGTCTATCCACATAGGTACCTACTTAAACGTGATTTTATTTAGGGGAGGGTAATAAATAGGCAATTAATCGCAATATATTGTCCTATTTTATGTATGAATAAAAATTCCAACAATATTGTCTTCTATAATTATATTATCCTTTCATATATCTTATTTATTTATATCTCAAATGTTCACTAACATTTAATTACAATTATGTTAAACACGTTACAATTATGGGACCGCTGTCGTCGCAATTGTTTCAAATGTCTTGATAACATTATCAAGGAAATAAAGCCATTAAACCGCTGACTGCTCCGAATCTGCCGCAGTGCCGTTATAGAAATTGTTGAAACAGTGCAAACATAATGAACCGGATAAATTAACGATGGGAACGTGGACCTAGAGACGAGACCTGAGAGGTCAAGACTAGGTGGCTGGCGGGCACCCTTCCCTGATGATGTAGCGCTTTCGTCGCTACATTTACGAATATTATCAGATTGACCTGTTCAAAGCGATCGACAATAACATCGTCGGTCTCGTGTCACCAAGCTTCGATATATTCCCATGTTAGCTCCCCGTCGTCGGCCTCGTTTGTATTTGTATTCAATCATAATCAAATCAATAGGAACTTTTGTGGCGACCCTAATTCAAGAATGTATAAGCGTGTGAACCTATATACGTATGTACATCAAATCGAAATGAAATAAGTATTTTATGTTTCAACCTTTAAGAGCTAATTTATTTTACGAAATTATGGTCTCTAGGTATTAATTATCACCGAATGAGTGTTTGGATATTTTTTCAAACAATACGATAAAAATTAAACGCCGTTACCGATAACAGAAATATAAAAATTAGGGACGTCAAACTGTATGATGTATATTATATAGTTACTAATGTAATTCCCGATCCAAAACGTGAGTCAACACTGTCGTACTATAACAACAATCCTTTTTTCCTAAAGAATCCGCGAAGACGCTACATCATTTTGCAAGAAGTGCCAGTCAGGAAGCAAGCTGGGTACATACAACATGCCAATATTGGAACGTCGTTAGCGAAGTTTGGCGTTATTGGTTTATTGGTGCGATATACAAAAGATTATTGGTACGAACACAGACATAGCGATGTTATATTATTACGATAATCATATTATTATTCGCGGTGCGCACTCAACCGCAAAATGTGTATTCTCAATCGATCTCTATTCACACACACATAAAGTGGGTTTTCATCTGCACGATAGCATGAAGATATAATGTAAGCCGAGTATCGGCCGTCAGCCAGGTCCTTCTATAAACGGCCTGCGTCGTAGCTAACCACTTGGCTCGAGCCCTGCTCCACAACTCTTGTGTGATTTCCTTTTGTTTTCTCTATAAAGAACAATCACAGCGTCTCGGGGGGCGAAGGAACGACGCGCGGCTAAATTAGCTGCAAACTTTTTTATTTATACATCACACAAGGCCGTCTCTGGCAAATATTTTTAAGGTTTTCATTATGGAGGATATGCGGTACGAGTAATAAGGGCACACGAGCTTTCTATTTTATAAAGTTAAGGACAAGTCCTACTCAATGGTAATTTGATTGAGATTAACACTCAAGTGTGATGAAACAGAACTAACCGGTATCCTGTCAATTTTATATGAAAGTAAGTAAGGCACTGCCACTAGACACTAGATATTCTAGTTCGTCTTCGCACAATAGCTCCAGTTTGAGTCAATACAAAAACGTTTTTATTTGAACAACGCACAAAAAGACTTGTGCAAATATGGGAAAATTTTTGGGCAAATATTTTTTTTATACTTAATCCAACATCGTACAAAAGATAGGTACTCATTTAAAATAAACAGAGGTATTTATTTAACATTGGATAATGGTATAAAGCCTGAAGGTATTCCAATTAATTAGAGTTGAACATTATAAAGGAAGATAAAAATATGTCCAAGAAAGATCTCATGTGCTTAATTATAACTATTCCTATGCTCAAATTCTGATACTAGCCGGTAAAAACTACAACGCTTTCGTCACGACTGATGTCAACAAATTTTTACGACAAATTATTAAAACAACCTTACGGAAAAACTATACGGAACCCTCATTTCACGAACCCGATTCGACTTTGACTGGGTTTTTTAAAATTTCCTTATTCTTGTCTTAAAGAAAACATTAATCACCATGGTCCCAATTTACATCTGTAAAAAGATATACAAAAGAAAGCCTTTCATCATTGTTGTATCAAAAATAGGTTTTCTTACGACGAACGGATAATAACAGTCGTTGGTATAACTAAGTTTTGTAGCGCGACTGTTTGTACAAGTGCTTAGATTCATTAGTTATCGCATGCGAGTTTACCACGCCACGCGGTCTCAGTTAAACTGGATTTCTTAACTTTTCCATTTACTCAGCGATACATATCACTGTGTTGTTTAAGTAATGGATGCACGTTTTAGCTTTCATTTAATAATTATTTAAAGTTTACTCGAGTCTCCAAAATATGTAAATTAAATGATCGTGTGATTGGGATCCAATAGCAATTAATATTATATTATTCTATGTGCGAATCACTATATAAAAGCTCAAGTTCGGTTGCGAAGAATAAGTTCTTAAATAGGTCTTAATGGGATAGGTATTATGAAGTCTAAAGAGCATGTTAATACATTATTTAAGAATGTATTGCGTTCCCCGTGAGCTCGACACTTAAACCTTGTTATCCCTTAAAATATTATAGGTCACATTCTCAACATTTTGCCCGCCGCTTTATGCATTTTTAAACTGAACTAAGCAGTACCTACATTGCCTTTAAGAGTAACCTTCCTAAATCCACTTGTTTACAAGTATCATAAATACAAAAGCTTGGCCATTACGTGACATAATTTAAATGCGGTTGAATGTTTTGATTATGGATACAATCTACTTACAAAATAAAAGTTCCCCAGACGAGTTAGGGCATTATAATATTAAATATAAACCACAATCATGAACAATTCCATTTCGGACCTCGCAGTGTTATCTTTCTGTTTATAGTCTTGGAGTTCGTTGTTTGTAGTCTCTGCTTTCACCAAAATTTGTTGACTTTGTTAATTAATCGTTTTGTATGCAGACAGGCACGAAGCTAACCTTAGTGGGAATTATATATTTTTTAATTCGATATCACAAAGTCTTAGGATGGCGAAATCTGTTTTGTTTTTTTTATAATTGTCAGTAGGTACTAATAATAATAATAATTTAGCCCTTTTGACATCCCACTCCTGGGCACGGGCCTCCCCTCAACATGAGGGGGATTCAGGCCATAATCCACCACCCTGGCCCAGTGCGGGTTGGCGGATTTCACATGTCTTTCGAAAGTTTTATATATTTTAAGACATGCAGGTTTCCTCACGATGTTTTCCTTCACCGTAAGTAAGCACATATATTTCGAAAAATCTAGAGGTGCGAGGCAGGGTTTGAACCCAAGACCAATCGACGCGTATATTTCGAAAAATCTAGAGGTGCGAGGCAGGGTTTGAACCCAAGACCAATCGACCAAGACGCGTGCTTTACCAATCGGCTATCACTGCTTTTTCAGTAGGTACTATGTCAAAAAAAAATGACCATAGTGAAACCAGAAAGTTGAAATTATGGTTTTTGATTATTTTATAATTGTTACATGAAATCCTGAACATCATATAATTACAAGTAGAGCGCTCACTGGCTGGCACGCTGGCTGTTTTCTTTCCTGTTTATACACGTAACGTGGCAATTCACTTGCCGATTAATGGACCGTCGCAGTCGGCGGGACCTGGTCGGAACTCGTTCGGTGATTAATGGCAATCTTATCAGATGCCAACACTATTGAACCGGCAGATCGCAGCGGACTAAATCGACGGACCTGCTTCCCAAAAGGTGCAAATTAATTACACAGCTCTAGCTGATACATTAAATTCGTTGCTAATTGATTATTTGTAGCGATCTCTTTGATTAACATCTTTCGTGTAATGTAATTAATTCCGTGATCCATTTTACTGGAGTTTCAAGTTAATTTCGAGTAGGTAAATAACGAAGTGATTAGTATTGCTCTTGATCTCAAACGTCGAGAATCAGTAGACACCTACTTTGAACAAGATTTCGCAGTAGTGACGATCATTAATCGACCTTGCTTTCCATATGGATCGGAAAATGCATGAGAAATGTCATTTACTTTTTCATTGCCACACGAATGCTTTTATTTATTGGCTTTTACCGGGTCATATGTAATCATTAATGAAGATTTCGTGACCATTGGTATTATCAGGGTCTGTTTTTATCTTTGAACTATATTTGTGTGGAAGCGACCATCGGGCGCGGTACGCAAAGGCTCGGCGCGGCAGTTCGCTACGGGAGACTCAGCGTCCGCCCGCCTCGCGCGCTCCCCGCCCGCCGCACTCCGCCATCATATTCAGTACATCGTAGTTGGCAATGAGACGTGTGAACAGTGATTTAATATAATGAATAATTGTCATGTTTGTGGTGTAGCACAAGTGCACGTGTGTTGTAATAATCGTCGTTGACAGTTAAAGTGCACCATGCGTTGAGCGCCGTCGGATATGGTCGACCCGCTGAAAATATTTTGGGTTCTAACTAACAGCACTTACTTAGGTGTGTACCTGCATTATCTTCATAGTACCTACTTTGCGATATAATTCGCGTAGGTAACACCTTCCGGCTATTCAGTTTATTGCCGAAGTTACCTACCTACTACCGCTATCGAATTACCCCAGTGGTGCGGTACTCACAATCATCTTATTTATACTTTCATCTCAGAAGTAGTTGGGTCATTTATGACTTTTTTATGGTCCATTCCGCATTCGGTACGTGAAAGCTGCCTATCACCTCCAGAATGCTAAAACTACGAATTGGTATTGCCAGCATTTATAGGCTACGGTACTTGTTTACAGACTTTGTTGTAAGTATAACAAACAACCGCCTGCCTACCTTTAGGTTCAATTCTAGGAATCATCGCTACCGACTCTACTACTCCGTACCTATCTAAATACATATAACTCAAAGGTGACTGACTGACATAGTGATCTATCAACGCACAGCCCAAACCACTGGACGGATCGGGCTGAAATTTGGCATGCAGGTAGATGTTATGACGAAGGCATCCGCTAAGAAAGGATTTTGATTAATTCTACCCCCAAGGGGATAAAATAGGGGATGAATAATCCCGAAATTTTTGTTAAGTTAAATTACACGCGGACGAAGTCGCGGGCACAGCTAGTTTTATAATAAAATCTGCAAAATAATTAACAAGAAAGAAAGAAAATAAGTGTGTAAGTGGGTAGATGTTATCTAAATTTTGATTAAGTACCCTAAATATCGCCCATTAAGTCTTTGTTCTCCTTTCCGACGTTCCATAATACCATGACCAGAACCGACCCTAATTACCTATGTAGGATGCAACAAATTACATTGTTTAATGTAATAATTGCTTCGCATAATGCCTACCGCCATTCTTCTAAAGGCATTCAGTCATTAAGCCCATTGTCGGCAGTATACTTTGCATCCATGCTCAGGGCCTCATTACAAGCAAATTTATTAACGTGAAGTTCCACCGAGCCTCAGTTAGGCAGCTGCCTTATAAGGAAAAAAATATTCAGGATTTATTGCGGTGAATAATTGTATCTACGTTTTTACTCAGTAGGAAAGTAGCATCGTAATATTTTGATATATTTCAATACTGAAACATGAAGGAAATTAAGCATTTAATTTTAATAGAGAGATAGTTTTGGATTTCCTACTTGGCTGTGTCGCGACAGCAGCTCCGGTGACTAGAAGCTTAATTAAATTTTAAAGTTATATAACATTATAATTGGCGTTAGACCAATAACAAATTTAATATATTTTTATATTAACTTAAGAGTACCAATTATTTATTGTTATAACGAGAAAGAATTCTTAAAATATTCGCCATCAAAGTTGGCTTAAACTACTAAGTTATGTCATCAATCATATTTTATAATTTCACTATTGGTAAATGTGAGATGTAATTTATATAATCATGCTAACTAATATTAGTCAAATACCGTTTTTTAATATAAATTACCCCCACTTATCTGTTCGCGGAAAATTTTCGTTATTTATCTTTACAGTCTTGTAAGTTCGATAACAATGTTCCGCTAGTAACATTGGGTGAAAATATTACAAATTTCATTTAACTGAACGTCTGGTGTAGACAAGTTCGTAACTTTTCAACATGTGAGTAGCTGCGCGTAAGTACTTGTTGCCGTCACAACTTCACAGATGTGAGCTTTGATAAGTATAGAAAACTCATACGACCAACACAGCGGGTTCAACTCATTTTGAGGCTTCTAGCCTGACACAAAGATACATATTTATAACTATTAACTATTGGCACCAATTGGCAACGATTTTAGGAACAAAACCAAAGCCGACATGCCAATGTGGTCCACTTATGATACATTAGGTCGTCTATGGTAAAAATATATAAAAACAGCTTTGGATGCGGCTTAAAAAGAGTGTTCAAACTTATTTATGTTGAACTGTATTATGGAAGTGGGATGAGGAAATATCCGTTGCTGATAGTGTTTAAAAATGTATCAGCGATACAGCGAGAATGCACCTGCGTCCTTTGGGGCGGGCACGCCAGGGAGCGCGGCGGCGCCGCCGTGGCGTCCGCTGCCTCGGATGAGACAATAACTCAATCCGTGGGGACCGGCATGTTCGCAAATGTAATCACCACAATGCCCACACAATCGGCCAATCCACGACCAGCCGAACCCACTTATACTAATGCGTCCTATTGAAAACGAGCGCGCTACTCGCTACCCTTACTACTAACGAGACGCTTCGATTCGCGAAGTGCGTACAACTTAGTTTAACTCCACTGTCTAGTTTTAGAGAACACTCTGAGATAATAGCTTTCCAATATATTCGACAGTGTCCCATTTAAATGTATAATTTTGTTTGATTTGACATTGTACGTGCCTGCGGCCGGGTCGATTTTACAATTCACCCCGGGATTGACTTTTCGATTTATTTTCCAATTCTGTATCTTTACTAAATCAAATGTCTTTCTTTGGTTTAGTAAGCCCAACCACAGTATTAAATCACAAAACCTTTTAGTATTCAGACCTTTTTAGAATGGAAACGAAATGATAATGTTAGGTCACGCATAGAGACAAGTAGGTAGCATAGAATTTGATTATTGAAATATAATAAAAATGGTTTTGAAAACCGTGAAATAGTCAAAATACATAATTAATTTATACAAATTTTACAGTCTAAAATACTATATACAGTGCCTTTTTTACTTTAAAAAACAAAATCCCATAAAATATTCAACGTGAAACATGGAAATTGCGCGCTCGGTTATATCTATCTTCACTTTTATTTATTTTATTGGTAAAAATAAAATCAACCCAATAATGGTAGCGTTCGCCGACACTAGATTCTACGAAAAATCAATTAAAACTCAAATACAAAGCTTGCTATTGTTAACGGTTGCTATTGGAAGCCACTTGGATATTTTTAATCATCGAACCAAAGCAATACACGAATAATAACAATTCATTGAAAAGTATTTTCTTTGCAATTTTATTTAACTTTACAATCAATATTTCTTATTTATTTTGAACGAAAGAAATATGAGTATAAAGAGTGTTTTTCATTTCATTGTTGTGGTGTTATGCGCTTACATTTTGTCGGCGTCGCCTGTGTGACAAAAAACTCTCATACATAGGCGCTATTATACCTAATTATTTATTATAACAATTCCCACCACTAAGCGCAAGCCTCTATTTAGGTGTTTCCGCATGCTCTAATGCATTCATTGTGGTTTTGCATTCGTAAACAAACCTTTTGAGAATAGTGCATTATGGTCTGTTCAAGCAAGCTTTGATAACGACATTTTCCGCCAGAGTGGTTATGTAACATTATCCGGTTAGACAGTACATGTACGTAGCGAGCACACCCGTAGTCTCATATGAGAAGGGATAGTCTTTAAAGATAGGTTGGGCAACTAGCCCAACGCTATGTATGCCAAGATTTGCTTCGATACTTGGATTCGATCTGATGATCAGTTTCCATCGCGACCGTCGATAGTAGAACGAGACGACTTCGATTGGTAAATCTACTTGCAGTTTCTACGTTGAGCAACGGTCGGTCGATCAATAATCGATCATCGATCGGATGATCGATTGGTGGGTAACACCTTGACGTCGTCACCGCAAGGGGCGAGAAAATTGAAGCACATACATTCTTTGAGTTTATTTTTTGTTTGATCATTTCAGAATAAAGTTGCGTGTAACAAATAAGGAAGTAGAAACTTTGATCACGACCGTCTGATATTATTTATCTCACATAAACGCAGTATTCGAGGGATCCGCACATTTCTAAAGAATGCCGCTAGCGCGCCTCCTGCCACACAAACACGCGAAATTAGTTTTCTTACAGTAGTGATCCCAGTGTACCTATGCTACTTATATAGGGAGTCTGCTTGTAACGCTATCGAAAAGCGCGGAATATTTCCAATAAACTTGAAATTCACACCTCCTACATGAATACAATGAAGATGTTTATACAGTTTCTATTTCTGTAACTATTCCTATCTTTACTATCACTTATAAAGAATGTTTTATTTTGTATCATTATGTGAGTTATGTATTGTATTTTTTCAAATTTTATAACCTTATACAACCTATATCTACACCTAATACAAATAGCCAACAAATATACCCATTACTTATTCAATTGAACAGTAAATGTAATGATGATGCAATAACAAAGTACATCATTTGTTTTGTCGGAATTTAACTCGTGCATTAATTAATCTGTCGCAGTCGTATTAAATTACAACATACCATTAATTTTAATTATTCCAATAATTGATTTTGTGTAGTTAGGTAAGTAATACGCTAGAAGTTACAGCGCTCGGTACACTACAAACATATTCGCATTCAAAGCTTATTTGTTTAATTTGCCCTGAAAATGTTGACTTTCTATTCTTAATCGGTATTTGCATAATTGAAGAACTTTTCATTTTTTTCGGCAATTTCTGGTCAGATAGGTTGAATTTCAAGCTACAAAGTGAGATGTAACCACATAGCAATCGATTCCGTTGAATGATAACGTTTTGAAATATACGATTCTGAATAATGAAGTAAGTATTACTCAATTAATTCGTATAAATGCGCTGATAAACGCAATATAGTGGGTCGTCATTGTGGAAAGGTGTCAAGTGGCCGCCACTGGCACACGTCCCATCCTAACTAGGTAGCAGTTTTCACACCAGACTGGCCGCCTCGTGTGGTGACAGGGCGACCACGATCTCGGCCATGATTCGTACATAAACGTTATTGGTGAGAAAATTAAACAAAACCTTCCGAGTTTGAATATTTATTTTTTGTGCTACAATTTCACATCAATCATGCTTGTTAAATCTTTGTACATACAAGTTTATTACTAAAAAAATCTTCTCTATATTTATAAATCGAAATATTTTAGTTTATGTTAGTACGTAAAGATACCCACACAAAAAATATAAAGCGATAATTAGCGAAGTCAAAAAAACGCTAAACTTCCTGAATCGTTTTTAGGATTTATATTATGTTTGATCTCTTTGTAATTTTCCTCCTCTTTGTAAATTAATAATAAATTAGTCAATAAATGTATATACCTACGTTTAAAATACAACATTTATAGTGCGAACTATATCGCACTATGGTGTCTGGCTTTTCCCCAGACAAATCTGTTACACCCCTATGTTTATTTAATTCGCAAGCAAAATTGTTTGCTATCCAATGCCCACTACATGACTTAAAGGTACGTAATTGAGTATCCTTTAGCACAAATTATATTTGATCAATCAATGTTAGCTAGTTGTAGAGCACAGTAATTGAATTCATCAGTTTCCGTTAACTTTAGAATGTTTGACTTAAGCTTGAACGTTTGGCTATTCTGCGGTAGGTGCGAATTGTTGCAGCTCGCCTAACTTGCCAACATATTAATTCCCAGGGATTGATATTAGTCACGCAAAGTTATGCAACAATATTTATAGAAAATGTTTGTTTAATCGAACGCAAGCAAGTAAAGTGATTTTATTTCGGTCTCAGGTACACGTCGTTGAGTTCATAATAAATGATCTGTGCGAACATAGATTATAGCTTATGCACTAAAGTTTATTCGCATGGAATGAATAAATATTATCTTCCATCTGAATATTCACGAAACTTCACAGCTACGTAGGTACCTACTGAGGTTCCTAACCTTCTTATATACGTCCGTCCTAACCAACAAAAATGCGTGGAAAAATGAAATAGCAGGTATTGCTCTTAGTCTGTTTAAATTTGCTACAAGATACTGCAGCTAAACTATTTATTACTACTAGTAACCTTGGTGGAGTTTGTGTTATTAACAATCAGATCAGATAGCATTCGCATCCTGTGTACAGCTTTGTACAAGTTATGTGTATGCCTATACCTACTCGATCATGAATTATTTATCGCACGAGAGGCCACAGCGGTCCTTTCACATGTCAACAATAAATTGAGGACACCTACATCTATAACAGTGCGGGTTTGGAACGTACATTCGTCTCGCAAAAAAAGCCTCCCATAGGACAAGTTAGAGCTTTCACAGGCAAGTAGAAGGAACGTCAATTTATCCGAAAGACAGAACTTGGGTCACGGTTAGACACACGAGACAGGATATTTTATTTATATAAAGCAGAACCCACTTACAAATAAACGTGGTTTTATCGGTCGTATAATTACACCATGCTTTGTCTTCTTCTTTCGGATGTCAAATTACTGTTGACAGAAAGAGATAATTCGGTGTGTAACTATTCACCCGATATAACTCATTTATTAATAGGGAGGGTAGTGTTTAAAAGGTTAATCGGAATATCAGAATCCTACTAATATTATAAATGTGAAAGTTTGTGAGTGTGGATGTATGTATGTATGTATGTATGTATGTTTGTTACTCCTTCACGCAAAAACTACAGAACGGATTTGGATGAATTTTGGAACACAGATAGTTTATAACCGGGATTAACATATAGGATACTTTTTTCCCGATAATACCGAAATTTTTGTTACGTTAAATACTACGCGGACGAAGTCCGTGGGCACAGCTAGTTAATAATATGATTTAGAGACGAAGTGGACTTACACGATTCAATACTTTTAATGTTAATCATCAAATGAATCCTTCATATACTTATACCTAAGTTAAATATTATAAAGGTACCTATATGATAGCCCGCAAAAGTAGGCATAAATAACTGACAGTCATCCATAATTTCCGGTATAGGAAGTTAGTGTAAAACGCCCTTGTACAATCATTACGAACCCTTTTGTCGGCGCCCATGGCGTCGCTCCGACAAAAAATCGTATAACATTTTTCATATCTTCGACTCCTCATCTGAATATTATTCGATTGCGTTCCGCCTGTGAGGTATATTCCTTCAGGAAATTGTTTTTTCTGCTCCACAGAAATATTGAATCAGCCTTTATTTCCCGACAACAACTTTGTCATTTTAAGGTATTTTAAACTTATTTCACGGCGTCTCCGCCCGCATCGTACCGCCACGTAAGTTCATCCCTAAAGTTACCCGATTTATTTAAAGTTATATCGTCCTGAATCGAATATTGTGACTCGTCGCAGCTTAGGTTTATCGCGTACCTACCTTCCTCGTAAAGATGTGAGAACGCGGACCCTCGTCAATTTGTCTTGTTTTTCCATTTACCTTTGTATCGGCCAATCTAGCCCCCTAGATAGGGACCCCCGTCACGCCGCAGCGGGGACTACTTCTGAACCGGTCCGTACCTTAACGAAAATGACCGCAATCATACACATATATACAATGTGAAATACGGGCACTCCTCGGGGAAATCAGGACGCAGTTTTATGATATTCACATATCTTTATGTGGGACAACCATAAGTAATTGAACTGACTGCGCTTTCAAAAAAGATTTATTTCAAACTTATCAATAAGTTCTCATTGATACGGTTAACGCAGCAAAGATTTTTTTATTCTTCCATTTACGCGTGCCGAATACAGTCACTATCTGTCACAAGTGTATGAAAAAAACGTCGTTTTTCATCGTGTGAATGTAGAGAAACTATCCAGGAAAAAAATGCAAGTAACCGGTCCGCTTCGAAGTTGTAAACTAATATATCCCGAGGGCTGTCCTAACTCTTGGCTATTAAACAGTTTGTCTTCGCCCGAAGTTCGGTGGAGCGGTAGTTCAGCTCATAGACAGTGACAAACTGTGGAGGCACACCTCGTCAATCAATCCAATTAAGGAATTTTACACTCATCCATTAAAACTTTGCTGACCCGTTTCGAAAGTTGTAAAACGTTGATAGACGGTGCGTCTACGAAAGGAGGCATTCGGGAGGGGTCAAATAAAATGAAACTAAATGTAACAAAGTACCTACATCGAAGCAATCTAACTAAATAAAACTATATTCGGTTGGACACTTAAATTGAAACAGTTCAGTTTAGGGATATGTCGACTATTGTTGTGTAAAAGAAAACAACGGTAGTAGAGCCATGCTGTTGCCAATAGACCACTGCCATCTTACAGAAAATCGGCGTAAAGTGGCTACTAAAGTTGCGTTTTGTATGTACGATAACTAAGAAAACCGATAGCCGAAATCCAGGGCAGTTTTAAATTAAATTTCATTATTAGAAATTATGTTTTCTTTCAATTTTATTTCATCTGTGATTTTTCACAACCAATTATTTTATTCATAGTGAATTTTCACTATGTCACTTAATCGTATGACATGAGTGGTCGATAATTTACCATGAAAGCCGGAACGGTACCGAACGCTTTACGATTTAATTGGAATGATTTTAAACAGTTTCTGCCTATGTCGGTAGCAGGTGCTACTTATGCAAACCTATATAATATGATTTTTCATACGCTACCTGTGCACGCAATGCCTTAGATGTTGCATCTGGCAATATTGTTTTTGATTATATTTAATTAGCAGTCGTACGCCGTTAATACCTATTGGATGTTTCATATCTAAATATATATAACTCAAAGCTGACTGACTGACTGACTGACATAGTGATCTATCAACGCACAGCCCAAACCACTGGACGGATCGGGCTGAAATTTGGCATGCAGGTAGATGTTATGACGTAGGCATCCGCTAAGAAAGGATTTTGATTAATTCTTCCCCCAAGAGGATAAAATAGGGGATGAATAATCCCGAAATTTTTGTTAAGTTAAATTACACGCGGACGAAGACGCGGGCACTGCTAGTTATGTAATAAATCATATATATAAAATTATCTTGTCACAATGTTAGTTACCATATTCCTCCAAAACGGCTTGACCGATTTTTATGAAATTTTATATGCATATTCAGTAGGTCTGAGAATCGGCTACTATCTATTTTTCATACCCCTAAAAGACAGGACAACGTCTGTCGGGTTAGCTAGTAATAAATAAATATCGCCATACTGGCACACCAACTGCATGGCCCCAAAATTAAGCAACGCTTGTACTATGGGTACCGTACATTGGACATATGGACGTACGACGTAGGGAGTATTACATGTGTATTGGATGTTTCACATGGTTGGGGTTTTTATGAATTTTGGTGTCAGTTTTGTTTTTTTATTGACTTCGGGTTTTCCCGTTGCTAGTAAAATGTTTAATGATAAAATATTATTTATTTATTAATGATAATAATCAAAAACAATATTGCCAGATATGACAGCAAGCATCTATAGTAAAAGAAGCTGGGTATATAACGTTACACTTTTTCCCATTTATCTCACCAACTTTGTGACCTACATATCTATGACAATACCTATAATCCCATAGCTATACATCATGTACAAAATCGCGAACCTACACCGTTCGTACTTTATTGTTTCCGAGTCCATTACGATACACGCCGTTTAACGCAAAAAGCGAACCGCTGAAACGTTCGGAAGCTTCGCAAAAATCCCGTACTCATAATTGAAACTACCGTCAGTGTACTGAATACTGGCGGTACTTTGACAAATAGGCCTGTTATAGGTGTATATAACAGGTATATTTGTCAAAGGACTGCCATATTAATGAATACATGTACCTACTCCAGTAAATGTTTCTTTTATAAATTCACAAAATTATCGAGAAAATAGATTTTAAAGATTCACCACTGGTTTTTCAATCACGTTCGCTGAAAGAGAACAATCCCCATTTATCTCGTGAAGTAGTCGGGGCAGATCAGATAAGACGGTCAAAGAAGGGGGGTTGGATTTTTCGGATTCGAGGCGCGAAGTCAGATCGTTGCCCATTGTTCTAGCCAGTAATCGGACTAGACGGACGGAGCACGAACCAAAGCCGTGTTTGTTACCATTAGAACGAAATCTTGTTTTGTTGTACAGGTTTTTAACGGGAATTAAATTCTGAACTCGACAATTGGTCGATGTTTCAGCAATTACAAATTTAGAAATTAGGTCAACCATATTGAAGAGTTCGTAATTCGTTATTAATACGATTTCACAGATAATGCTCGAAAGCACGTAAAATAATAATTAGGGAAAATTATTAAATTATTTTCGGTACAGTATTATTTAACGGCTTCGAGTTTGTTGTCGCACATAATTTTATAATAACGCAACGTCTTTCTTGAATAATTATAACATAACAACAGCTGCCTTTACTTATACTATGGATGGAGGAGTATATTATGAGTAACAAAAGCTACGAGGGTGACACTGAAAGTTTTCAGAACTGGTCACTTGTAAAATATATAATAAAACTAATAACTTGCTAGTTTGTTCAGTTTTAGATTTTCTAAGAACTTTCAGTGTCACCCTCATACATGTTCCAGAGCAATCATGAACTTATTGTTAAGGTTATAGAGCATACTGTTACTCACAATTCGCTGCACGCGTTAGGTTATTTATAATCTTATTCCAATAACTATAAAGTCGTATATCGCAAGGTTAGACTGCGGTCCTATACCCACCATAATTTTGAATCAGAATCTTATCTCCTTTGTTTCCATAATCCGCGCTCTCGACCTTCCGCCGGTCCAACAGTGCAAAGGCACGTCCCGCCACTCCGTGCACCTCTTGATAATGAATTTCATTATCAGCACACGGCTCCATGAATGTGTCCTGGAGATAAGGCCCTTGGTCATTTTACAAAGCGACTGCGAACCATTGTTAAATGAATAAGCTTAGGGGCATATTTTTGTTTTTATTCTGAGCTCCGTTGGAATATTCGATTATTTTAAATGTAATGATATTGTTTCAATTGTATGAGACCATTTTTCACATACTACAAGTACTATGCAACTGATGTTTATCTGTGATAAAAATGTTTTTTTTAATAAGAAGCCTAGCTCCTAGTCTCCACATATGTATTCCAACAAAATTTTAATTTATTCAAAAACCAGTTGGTACTATAGTTCAATCTTTTTCATTTCATCTTTGTAGACGTAATACTTAATTAGATTTGTTGGCGTATATCATCAGCATACGTTCTAGAGTTCCCCTAGGCCAAACTTGCAAACTGATCAACAATATACTCAAGACTACTCAACACGATCCTTACAATAAGATAATAAGAATATAACAACACTTAATTATAATTAGAACCAAGTAAAATATTCTTACTAAGCACAGTATATATCTGTATTTTTGTAAGACCTTATGCTGGATCTTTTTAATTAGTCCGAAAGCTTTAGTTCTTAATTATTATAAAATGCCAGCAGTCTTTGTTTTACAACTTTATTTAATACAAAAATATCATGTTCCCATAAATAATATTCGCCGGCTATACCTAATCGTGATATTAATTTAATTGTTTTCACAACTGAAGATAAAAGGTTGGGGTTAATTATAAATAGCCCTAAGGACAATAATTTATCCCACGGTAACATGTTTGATATCATGTTAAGCAGTTATTGCCTATTGCCGCAGGCTGTAACCGCCTATTTGCGTCGGGATGTGCCTCTACAGGTAGATTCGCTGATAGGGTAAGTGGGATGTAGTATATAGGAGCTGCGCCCTGCGTTTGATTACTGAGCTAGGGGAACGAACGGTAATATTGGAACCTATCGCTATTGATCAAATTGATTATGTGGCTGCATGTAGTAGGGGAGGGTTTAATGTTTTATGACTTTCACGATATAATTTCACAATAAGCGGTTTTTTAATGATTGTGCACAGTCTGCCGCTTCTCCTCCGACATGGTGGCATATGACATTTATTTATTTACGTTTTCATTTCTTAATTTACAATAAGAGGTTATGGGTCTTAAAAATTTTTTTTTAAGCTCCGTAACTAAAATAGTGAGAGAAAACTAAAATATAAGTATACTAGCTGTGTCCACGGACTTCGTCCGCGTAGTATTTAACGTAACAAAAATTTCGGGATTATCGGGATAAAAAGTATCCTATATGTTAATCCCGGTTAAAAACTATCTGTGTTCCAAATTTCATCCGAATCCGTTCAGTAGTTTTTGCGTGAAGGAGTAACAAACATACATACATACATACATCCACACTCACAAACTTTCACATTTATAATATTATAGTAGGATTCATCCAGGCCATTAACTATATGCAGATATATAAGTACCACGCCCCATAACGGCCTAACTGAACAATGCGATACAAAGGACGAGCTAAACAGTAAAAAATATATTGATTCTATCGACTTGGGGTTATTTAATTATAACTGGGTGAGACCGGCTTCGTTTTATACGACCGTTGACAGGAAAGTTCTGTAACAAAATTGTCCCGGCAAAGTTTTGGGCGGACCGCCCCTCGCGTGTTTGTCAAAAAGTCGCCCTTGCCGTCGTTAGGCCGCTTTTAACGTCCCTGATTAGTTTTTATAGTCTTTCAATTCAACTACGCTTCTCAACTTGAAAGAGGAAAACCTAATACGATATGTGATGGTCACTCCCAAAGCGGCTGTAAGCGACCATGCAGATTGTTGACAAAATTTACCGCGCCGATAGATATTTTACCATCGCACTTCTTACTCTCTGCGCTCTTTTTTGCAACCCTCTAAAGGTCAAGTGTTTTTGAAACTCATTTAGCAAAATTATACAATGATTGATGAAATCGCCGCCTGAATAAAATTAAAATATTTATGAGGTGAATAACTAAATCAACACCTAAATCATACTTTATAATTCATAGAATTCGGTCGCCTATGAGGTAAAGTTTCTCATTAAACAAAACATATTTTATCAAGTTATGAAATCTCAATATTTGTAGTTTCGCCAAATAATTTAATTTCGTAGTTTGGCTTAAGTTCGTGGCCCCGAATACGGTCGCCAATTCATTACCGATGAAGTCAGACTAAGCGAAATCTGGTAGGCAGGTCGCAGCGAAGTTTCCGTTTGTTTTTCACGTCTCCGGTGTCTCTATGTTAGTGGCAATAAGGGTTAGATTAGTTGAGCTGAGCTTAAAAGCCTCCGTATGTTTGCTAATAAAGCCGCCGGACATTTTGCCCAGAGGGGTCCTAATTTATCACTGTTAGAGTGCGCCTCAAACGAAAGCAATTTCCGTCTAGAAATCCTTTTTTTAAGAAATGATTCCTCTAGAGATGTCAGATTTACTCGATTTAATGTCTTTCAATTAGGCTTTTATTACAGAAGCTTTCACAAAAAGCGGCTTTATTTACGTAAATAGATTCATACAGGGGATTGTAACCATCCTTCAGAATATTGCCGCTGCTTGCCTATCATTATTACCCCATACATACCAAATTACATTTTATTTTCCCGATGAGGAAAATCTTTCTTAAACATGTGCTCAATGTGCCTGATATCATATTATTGGAATCATTACTTAATGGATTGTGCACGGCTCGAAGAATCCTAAAACTAATTGAATAGGAAGGTATCTTCAAAAAAGTAATATACCTACGACATAAATATTTGAAAAAAATAAATAATATAAGTGAAGCTCGGCAAGGAACTAATTCAGGGTGGCGTGCAATCAATCGGAGTGTACAAGTACGGTATATAAAGACCTCTGAAGTCCCATGATTCGTAAACTAGTTCTTATGCTCCAGATGCCATATCCTTTACCACTAGAAGGAATTATTTGAGCGTAATACTGATAAATTGTTGGATAAAACGCTTACACGTCGAAATTTAACAGAATACCTAATTTCATCCACTGCGCTATAGTGGAAAGATCGTACAATCCTTACGTAATATCACTTCGCTATGAAAGCTTTTTCTGTTCTCGTGTGATACATCACGATATTTTACATGCAAACAAGCCTAGTACTACACGCTCGTTTTAAGTAACCCATCGACGACGTGCTGCCCCGCTTTATGTCTACATTTTTACCAAAATCACGTTGCCTTTTAGTGAATTAGATTTTTTTTTGCAGTGACTAAGTTCATCCGCATCGGGATCGCCGACAAGAATGACAATCCACCGTATTTCGACAAGGAGCTGTACGAGGCGGAGGTCGACGAGAATGAGGACATTCAGCACACCGTGCTCACCGTCACCGCCAAAGATCACGACGAATGTGAGTACCTTGCACACACTTACTTTATATTCTTATATTCGTCATCATTAGTATCTGTATCTACACAATAATAATCCTCTGAAAAGTACGTACGTACGTCAAATTACGTAAAAAATTGCACGCGCTGCACCCGGACAGTAACATAGTACGACAGTAAGCAGCGTGAGAAGGCGGGCCACCTCATTGTAAAAGCGACTTTTGACACAATTATACATTTAGCGCAATCATTGCGATCGTACAAGAAACGTTAAATGCAAATATCCTGTAAAACTGTACTTTTCAGCGCAACCATTTGTTACCCTATCCGTTAGTATTTTTCTTATTGCTAGATCTTTACTCAGAGCGACCTCATTGCTATAGGACCATAAAAAGTAGGTATATGTTACCCCAAATGTAACGCGAGCGAAGCCACGGGCAGAAGCTAGTAGTATCATAAAATCATACAGGGACCCTTTAAAGTGCATGATTATACAAAGAACATACGACCTTAATAAAAGGCAACACTACAGTGGAAAATAACATCTAAAACAAAACAAAAGTACCGCACATGGTCGCTATATTTTATGCCATCGGATCAAGTTCCGTTTAACTTTGCTCAAAGAAAATCACTCGCTGTTCGGAGATATTCCCCCTATACATGGATCGTAATCGAATGGGTATTAGCTTCCTGGAGAATAATGTAAGGCAGTAAAGTGGATATTACGTACGAGTGTCTTCACAATATACCTCACCTGAACACTTTGTATACGTAGATTAAGGATTTCAATCTTGTACAGTTTATTGAAATTGAATCGTGGCGTTGATTGTCTCGTTACTACCTATACCGGAGTCTCATCAAAGTGACAGAGCCGTGAGGTAATTTCACTGTATATTATGTTGTGAGCGAGGAAATATGTTATCTACTCGTAGTAGGTAAAGTTTATACCATTTATATAACACAGGTTTTTACACATATGGTTTTCCTGCTAATAATAATACGACATTGAAACCCAGAAAAATACAATATATAAATGATTAATGTCGTTCATATCCTAGTAACATCAAAAGGCAACACACTGGAGATATTTTAATATTTATATTAATATCTACTACCCTTTGTAATTATTGAAAATAAGCCACTGGCGATAAAAAAAAATGACATGTAATAACTCTAAATTGAAAATTTAAAAACCCCCGATGCGATGACCTGTTCATCAAATGTATAATTTACCTAGTTCTTCCAAATAATGATGTTAGCGCGATTTGCGTAGCTCCCGTAGCTCAGTATCCATAGCTCATCTCGCAAATTCATCTGGTACAACTAGTTTCGATGCCAGATTATGAAAGCACCATTAAATCATTTGTTTTGGTTTCCTCATTTATAATCTAAGATGTACAATATTCAACAGAAAATCTGTATAAAAGTATGAGACATTATTTTGTTATGACATTATAATAATTGACATTAGAATAGACAACGAGTCTAAATATTGATGTCACGGAGGTTTTATTCCTAGTAAAATATTATCAATTATGATTCAATTTGATGTAATAACTCTGGTTGAGGTAGACGGGAGCAGCCTAGGGGAAGAATTTTCAATAACGCTAAAATTATTTTAAATTAGATTAGTTTTTTTATATTCTTTGTCAATGGCGGAGCAACGCCCTCTATAATTATTATAGCGTAATATTCCATGACCATTAACAAACCAAACAAAATTTAACGCATGCGCGTATCCATCATTTGAAACGTGACTTATGGAACGTCTTTAGTTCATACACAAATCTCAATAAAATTGATAAAATATTCATTTTTTTTCAGAATCAGGGACACTTTTCAAATTTATAATATTGTAAAAAGCCAGTTCAGACTATTACGATCATTTAAAAATAAAATAAATCTAAATCCAATCATCTCAAATTTCGACTGGATTCGAGCCGAGGGAATTGGTTTTGGCCGTGAAGGTGGCTTTTTTAACCTACAAAAGAGCTGATGATCTTCAAACGGCTGAACCGATTTTCATGAAACATAGCTAAGAACACTCTCGATCAGAATACCTATCTAACAAAAGAAACAAAATTGAAATCGGTTCATCAGCTTGGGCGCTACGTTGCCACAGACAGACACACAGATACACAGATACACAGATACACAGATACACATGTTAAACTTATAACACCCCTCGTTTTTCGTCGGGGGTTAAAAAGACAAGCCCGCTGAGTTTCTTGCCGGATCTATCAGTCGAGGTCGCGTTCCGATCTGGTTGTAGATATAAGGAAAACAAAATGTAAATTGACAATTTGTAAGTGCCCCCGTAGGCCTAAACAAAATAAATGATTTGAATTTGAATTTGTTCCAAAGACATAGTGTAAATCTATGTCTGTGATACGAGTATTTACATTAAATAATTTATTACATCAATCTTTTCTGTAATTACAAAACGTTTAGTAAAAATAAATACTAAAAATAATACTGAGAACTACAAGAATCATTTTGTTGCTGTGTTTGTTTCTCAGTACAGTAAACACAATGTAGCCAATTCTGTTGTTATCAAATCACGAACTAAACTAAAATTGACGCGTCTAAAGATATTTCTGCCTTGCTCTTATGTGCTACAGCATAACGATGATTTTTTATATATAGACTTGCTGAGCCCGCGACTTCGTCCGCGTGGAATTTAACTTAACAAAAAAGCCCGCTCCCGCGTTATGGGCCCGCGCGACAGGACCCATTTTTTTAAATTTTGCTTTTCTGAAATATAAGTAGCCTAAGTTACTCCTTATAACATCGGCTATCTGCCAGTGAAAGTCCCGTCAAAACCGGTCCAGCCGTTACGGAGATTACCCGGAACAAACATACAGACAGACAGACAATTTTTTTTTAAATCGCGTTTTTGCTATAGTTGTCGTATGTACTTTCATATGCATTTAGTGAAAAGGTGTTATTTGGATATTACAAACAGACACTCCAATTTTATTTATTTGTATAGATATATCGGTAAACAAGCGTATTCCTCATGTTAAGTAGTTACAGTAGCCTATAGATGCTTGCAATTGCTGACCTGAAGGGGCTGGCAATTGGGATAGAGCGATCTTCCGGCTCTCTCACTCATCATAAGAAACGCAGCTTTTATAGCTACTTCTGTGAGAGGATGGTACTACCCAACTATGAGCTTTATTCAATAGGCTAGAGCTTGACTCCTCTGATAGTTTAATCAAGTTTAGTTTATGTATGGGCCAATAGGTTCAGCACCATTGTCAAACTGGCGACAGCACCCTTTACTCAATGTCATCTCAAACGGATGTATTCGAGCCTCAATAAGTGATTGAATATGGGTCGCCTTTCGATAACATTTATGCAATTGGAGTCAATCGTTGAAATGAATTTAGCTAAAAGCTTGCAATATTACAAAACATAGCGCTACTTAGTACTTATGTATTTTTGTCGAGCTATTGTTCAAGCGCTTTGTTCCTTGACGCTTTGTCCGTCTTTTACGCCCATCTAAGGAATTGCTTACGCAGTTATTGTTGACAAAAATACGGAGGACACTTCAAATTTTCTTAGTGACGTTAATCTTATAGAACACCTAATCGATGCCATTGGGTTAAATTAATTTTGGGTAATTGTTCTAAACAAAATCTTAACAAGAGAAGTTCCTTGACAAACTCATGAAACAAAATAAATAATCTACCATCCAAACCATCCAAAGATCTATGTATTTATATCAAAAAGCTATTTTTAAAGATATTAAAGACATAAATCATGCACTGGAATAAGCCGCAGAAGCATTTTCCATGGTAAATATGTCCGATGAGGGCCCGCCTCTTGGGAAAATTAAATTCTGTCACGAGTTTTCCAAAGCTATAATGATAAAGAGCAAATCAGGCGGATAATTCGTTGATAAAGCAGATTTCATACGATTTTCTCTCATTGTTGAAAATATAGGTAATATGATCAAATCTCATTTTTAGGCTGTTTATTATAATGTAGGTACTTACCTATCTAAAAAAGGTCTGAGATATTCGTGAGTTCTATCTCCCTATTTATATATTTTACACGTATAATGTTAAAAGGAATATAATAGGAAAATATGAGGCACTCGTTGCGTAACATACGTGATATTATTGTGTAGGTACCAAGCGTCGCGCGTTGAAGCAGAATCGTTCGCATTATTATTTTGTAGTGCCAAGTATGGCTAACGATATTAATATTGCTGGCATCGGCGGTGTCATTGGGCGGTGTCAGAGCTTGTTTGGATCATGAAAGTTTCATCCGAGGACCGGGAAGTGTGCCTACAGCTACGTACACAAGTCTCGGCGCCTAACAACCGTGCCGCTTGCGTTTGATCGATGACTTCGCACAGTTGCTCGCTACGATACATTATTTCAGAGAGTCCCGCCTCCGCTCTGCCTCGCTCTGCAGCCTGCCGTCGACTACGGCCCTTATTAAACTTCCAACCTTCTCGTAATAACATTACTGGCGCAAATTCTCTTAGACCTGCTAATATAATTAACTTAATGTGGGTAATGCCTTAAATTGTCGGCAATCTGGTATGATGAAGATGTTCCCCGTAACTAGAGGCGGTCCCCTGAGCTGGAACCGACTATTATATATCACCCGGAGGACTATTTTCAGAGGTAACTACGAAATTGAAAGTATAATAAAATTTTCTCTTACTACATCGTAAATCTTTGGGGTCGCTGATGTCCGGCCGTTTGTTTTCAGTGGATGTTACTCTACTGAATATTGATTTTAGTTTTCAATACATGAAATACAGTTTTGAAACTGTTTTTATCTCGTCGTGTTCTGAATTACAATGTTATTTGTACAATACCTACATTTGCGAGGAACTATGATAATTTCCAAAAGCACAAACAAGTGAACGGTACTCTGAAGTTTTTCAATCTAAACTATTTCTTCCATCTCCTGAAAAATAATTTTCAAGCAACTATTCGAATTTATTACAGCTAGTTATAAATGATGATAGAGCAAGCGAGATTCCGTTTTGTAGAACTTCTAAATTCTTTTCGTCCGTGGAAAACTTACGGAGACCTGGCTCCTACGAACGTTTAAGAGCACTTTTACATTGAATCGGAACGTATTTTCAGTCCTTATTATTTCAGTGAATGCTCTGCTGGATTCTCTTCAATTTGAATAGTAGGTAGTGGATAATGTAAGCCTATACATCTAACATTTTACAAGTTTGCTCTGACGAAATAAATAGGTAATAGCAATAACGATTGAGATGACTCACGGATACCTAGTCTAAACTAAACAAGTACCGAACCTCCAAGTCTGCATTAAGGCTAAAGCGCCCATATAGCCCGCGAAGGTCAAATTTTTTGAGGTTTTTTAGATTTTTTCAAAATCTGACAATAATAAAAGGCACATTTTGTAATTCGCGACAAAGACCGTGAGCAGTGCATTTATTACAATATCTAACTTACTCTAAAACATTTCAAGAACGACAGCTATGCAGATAATCTGGCAATTTTTGTATATTTTGTGATTAACTAGTATCATATCCACCGTGATAATATTTAGAGTAAAATAAATGTATTAATAAACACACGGCATACTGTGTTTGTCGCAAATCACAAAATGTTGTCTTAAATGTTTTCAGATTTTGGATAAACTATAAAAATACTCGAAAATTTTGAATTTCGCGGGCTAGACAGGCGCCTTCACCTTAAGCTCATATAGCTTGACCGAGGTACCGAGGACCCGCTCACAGAAGAACGGCGTAAAGTACCTATTGTAGCTGTGTTTTGTATGTCCAGCCAGAAGAACAGCCCGCTATCCTTCCCCTCTCTTTCTACTCCCTTCAGCAGGGCAACGTACAACGATATGATGATATTGCAAAAATCTAAAGGCTATGGTAACCGCTTAACATGAGGCTTAACGTAAGAGTTTTGGCAAGTTTTTTATAGTATAAAAACATATTTTTATTTTACCCTTCTGAATATAATTTTACCGAAAAGGTACATAAACGTACTTTGTATTCCAACAAGAGAGTAATAAACTAAGCGTTTCTTTGGCACTGAGTTGTGTGATTAGTTGTATTGTGTAGATTCCAGCTCTTACTACGTAGTCAAACTGGAAGTTTCGACGAATCAACTCCGTAAACCTTGTCACCTACTTACAAACTTGAATTACACACGGGGATTCTAATCCTGTTAGATTATGTTTTTGTTTGTCTATTTGGAGATTGGATTACCCGATATGCTGTTTTAAGAGACGATTTAATCGCAAATTGGTTGTATTATCACTTAGTAACCAAAATTACCCTTCTTGTCTGTTGTAATTTTGAATGGATAGCTACAAATAGTGGATACAGATTTATTTAAAAGTAAACACAAACCTTTATTGCAATAAGCCCTTAGAAGACAAGAAAAACATAAATTGAACACACAGACTGTGATCGCCGTAAACAGTTCCAATGCAAATGCTGGTAGACAGTCAACCGTCAGTCAACAGTCAAACGTTTGGCGATATCAAGGGCGCAAACCGAAACTACAATATATTATAGTATAAGATGAATAGAAACCTGCATTTTAAAGAAAGAATTACGTTTCAAATGAAAGCAAGCAAATTTTAACCCCATTGCCATTGCGACGTTCTCGCCTGGGAATGGCCCAAATCCGTTCTACTTTGAGGAGTCTGTGTCCTATCCTGTGACAGGATCGCAATGAAAAGCTTTCAGAAGCCCTTGGTAAATTGAGATACAAAGAAGAATGCGATCTCATTCGTAGATTACATCCGTAGTTTTTCGACATGATCACAATATACGTAGCTACAAAATATAGATACATAGAAACTTGGATACTAGCTTACAAAAAAATTGTATTAACAATTTTGCATGTTGGTTAGGGTAGAATTTCAACAGTCACAGGAAAAGGCAGGTAAACAGTTTTCTGAGTAAGATTACTATTGGAAACCATTTTAAAATGAGATTGGATTCGCCTCAAATGTACCTTAAAACCTTATACCTTGTTTCTCCTGTTTATCTTCCCTCAAGATGTGGCTGTATTTTTTAATATTTGAATTCAGGTCGCATACATAATTTAATTAAAATCTGTCTACCCGGTGAAATATGAGAGGACAAAAAAGCTTTTATAATATACCAGTCGGCAAAGTAAGGAATATGGATGACGTAACAGAGTGCAATCTCAGCTCTGCTGGCTCCCTAGCCGCTGTCTTATAATATAACCTATTAGGTTCAGTTTTTTTGCCGCATTCAGCAGCATTACAGCGGGCGCAGTCGCCTGCATTCTTTCGTATTAAAATCCGGGCGTCCGTTACAGATGTCGCCGGGACGTCCCGATGCAATCCCGCTTTTAAACTGCCTCCGTTTTCATTTTTCAGAGAATTAAGAGTAACGTAGGTACAACTGCAACGTCTTTTACACCATTCGTGATGAATTGGAATTTTATCTGCGACTAGGCTGTTGTTGTGTGGTTCTGCATCATTTTCCTCTTTGTATTAAAGAAAAGTAATTTTATTTTTATATTAAAGTAAAAGCATACTCGCTGTCATAACAGATCATAGATCTTCTAAAACTCTATCTTTAGGATCATTTTATATATGAAAAAGTTCAAAGTAGGTTCCGTACGACAATACTTATTGTTTCGCTGCTCAGTTATTATTGGATGTTTGTGATCAAAATTATAATTTGATTTAGGTATCAGTCGACCCTAAATATAAAGATATATCCCTATTCCCTCTACTCATTAATCAAGAGAACAATTTCGAGTGATCCTTATCTGTGAAAGCTTTGAAACTGTGACTTATTCTCGTTAAATCAGTTTAGCAAATATGGTTTCATTATTCAGCTTGTTCAAATAGGTGTAACTATTTCATTTTCACATTTGATACTATTGCGAGTATATTCATGAATCGAGATAACCACAGTTAATGTTTAAATACTTGGGATGGAAAACCGAATCAAAAGCTAAGCCAAAAATCTTTATGTCACAGACAAAAGCGGCGTTTCATTTACGCAAAAAACACAAACTACATTCTTTGGCAAATGACAAACAACAGATGGCTCTGAATAATCATCTGATATGTCCCACGGAGTGAGTAGGCATCAATTAGCCGCGCCATTTAGCCAAAGGTCTGGGAATAAGTGCTGGTGTCTAGCTCGATACAGATCCTGCGAGGCCGTTACACAGAGCCCATTAGGCTGAAGAATTAAGATTACGTTAGCCATCCAATTGATTGCCTGCATTAAGAATAAATCGGTTGATCTTTAGACGTTGATTTCGCATTTCCCTAATTTATAACGGTAACAGATCGTGGAGCTAATGTGCTTTTAATTTTACGATGCAGTAAAGCGGGAATCGGGTCATCAGTGGTTGTTGAAGCATTTTCCTAGAAATATATTAATTCGCTTCCTTCCTTTGATCGTTAAGACTGCCATGTTATTTTTGGCAAAGCTATTCGACAATTCAATTACTTACGTAATGTGCCCCATAAATATATTAACGTTCTCAAGCAGTTCGGTTTGAACTCTCACCCTAATAAAATAAAACTATTGTATATTCTTGGCGAGGTGCTGTGATATTCACTCTGCTTACTCCTCAACGGGCATTTGTGACGAACAGCGGATGAATTACCATCCGTGTGATCTGTTAACTTAACTGAAATCGTTAGGTTCAACCGCAATCTCCAACAACTGTCGTAAAAGGATTATCATTTTACTGTGGGAACTTTAACAACGTGGAATTTACCGCATAAAATTTACTGCCAAGTCTAGGAAGGTTTACAGCACGAGTCTGTGTTTTATTCCTGCCGCTGAAACTCGACCGACATTTGGCTCGAGCCAAGTAAGGCAATTAATAATTTTATCATGAGATTCTTACTCTTAAATATTAATTTATTAATTGAGATAAGTCTACATAAATAATAGCAACTTATTTATGGATCTGTATAGTTTCAAAAACAAAAACAAACGAATTAGTATCTCGTTAAATTATGCTTTTTAGGTTTATATAGCCCATGATCTCGATGGGTTACAGAAAGTTCTATCGCGACTCATTCATAATTTCTTAAAAGCTACTGTTTTTTTTAAATATAATTTTGGACCATTTAATCATCGTTCAAGCCCAAAAGTTATTATGATTTTCCCGGGATATATAAAAATAACTAATTAAACGTCATTTCCAAACCCATATCACTGCCGTGCTGTTCTCGAGCACTACAGACGGTAATGAGAACTTCGCCGCCGCTGAGCTTTCTCACGTCCACTCCGTATAAGTATTAATTAATATAAACGTCAGTAAGAGGTACGCTATATTTCCAGGCGTGAGATCTCCGCACGCGAGGCTTGTCACTGGTAATGAGTTACGACTATACAAAGAGTTAGTAGACGTCTTCATATCATAATAATGAATGTATTACCTAGATTCCTACTATTGTGCGCACGCACATACCTACCTTCTACTCTAAGGATAATCAGAACACTATCGCTATAGCGCAATATTTTAACGTGCTTAATCGTATCGCCTTCGAGAAATCGTGTTGTCACTGTCATCCTTATTAATGAAATGTGTCTTTGAGCAGGACGCAACACGTTATTGTCGTTACAATAGGTAAATTTAATACTAGTCCGTTAGCGGCAAAGAATTTGTAATAATTATTATAAATTCTCTGGTTAGCGGACACATGTTTCGATATCGGTCAAGATGATTTTTCATTCAAGATGAATTTTCATGTCAGTTTAAGGAACCGTGTATTGTGTGATTTTCGTGTCAATGAATATCAAGGTCCTAAGCGATGTTATAAATAACCATGTGACCATTAGTGTCACCTATCGTGCCGTACGTCGCTCTATATATTAATTTTATGAGGTGTCATGATTTAGTTGTATACCATATCTGTACAGCCGGCACAAGCTGCCACCCTGAGGTAATACTACTACTCTCAGCTACACGTTCCAAAAACGCTTAAATATCTATCTGTAGAAGGTTGAAGGTAGCTACTACAAAAATGTTACTAACAAATAATTATAGCTGGACACTAATAATATATTAATTTGTGAATAGTATTTCGTTTTCTTATTTACAGATCTTAATACAAAATAAATCATTATACACAGCTACACCTCCGTAACCGGATCCCGGATCTGGCGGTCTTCGGATCTTTTCGAATAGACGATATAAATCAAGCGTCGTGCACTATCGGGTTTGCGCAGCACTCTAATTATTTATCCACCCGCCACATTAATAACTCGCTTTAATTGAAGACGGCTTTTAATTCTCTCATCTTTAACTTGGGAGATTGCAGTTTGTAATACGATACTTTGTTATTAATTAGTGTGGTAATTAAATTACTATTATATCTAAATATCGGTGTCACAATTTTTATCAGATTTTTAAGCACTCCTTTAAAATAATATTATTGGACTTCATTTCTTAACCATTTAACCCACACATCCATTTATTTCCTTTAAATTATTATTTTTTTTGTGCGAAGAAGTAAACAATAAATACTGTTTCAATACTAGCTACGGACAGTATCTAACTAATTCTATCTACTGACTTGTTGTTCATTGGACGGCCACCACCATTCACGGCTATTCTTGTTTATCTTTATCCAAAACCTGTGTGCAGATGGCCTAACTTGGACGATTACACTCAGCGGAGAATCTACCACTCCGACCGCCGCCGCTAATGGATGATAAAACCAACGTCAACGTGGTTAACAGCGGAATAAATTAAGGAAACCCTCTGAAATTCTTGATAAATTACACGCTGCTCTAACCGCTCCCATGTTTGGATAGTCTCAGCAAAAGCTCCTGTACACAATTTTCCCGGTGTAGTTCGCGTGTTATTTTCTCTTATCCGCGTGCTATAAAAGCTGTAATAAATAATATCTGAGTTATCAAGAAAGCAGTGATAGCCGATTTGTTAAGCACGCGTCTTGCGGGCTACCTGGTCTTGGGTTCAAACCCCGGCTCGAACCTCTGGATTTTTCGAAATCTACGTGCGAATCATAATTTCTATATGATTATCACTTGCTTACGGTGAAGGAAAACATCGTGAAACCTGCATGTCTTAGAAGATTTAACCAATTTTCGGAAGACATGTAAAATCCGCCAACCCGCACTGGGCCAGCGTGGTGGATTATGGCCTGAATCCCCCTCGTGTTGAGGGGAGGCCCGTGACCAGGAGTGGGACGTCAAAAAGGGCTAACATTTATCAAGAAATTCATAATTACTCAATAATCGTGCCCGAGATTAATCACTGACATAACTGTGTTAGCGATTTGTCTGATTAAACATATGATTACGATATCTATATATGGACGTCTCGATCGGGCCACATTCAGGTCAACTTTAGCTGAAGGGTCACTCGAGTGGAGTGTAGTCCTCCATTCGCGTCAACAGGACCGCTCGACTCGACCCATAGCGTCCTGTTGAGTGATTGTCTCACTAATTCGCCGTGACGTAAACGATCAGTGTCCGACAGCCGACACCCCCTCCCCCGCTCGCAAATACCCCTGCGTGCCCCCGCATACTCAGTGCTCGAGGTTAACCGCTTCTTGATAGTAGTAGAACAACACTAGAATAATTGAAAATCAGGTATTAATTTGATTTTCTTCTTTTTAAACTTATGTAACTTATTTAATTTAACTAACTTCATCTTCAAGGTAATGTTTATTATTTGGCCAGAAGAACTGAAATATAAACTGAAAAGATGTTTTCATTGTAGCCAACAAATCTACTAAGAGCTGTTATTTATATTTAAATTGCGTATGAATATTTAAAAATTCTAAAGTTTCTCATCCCAATCCTTGGATCTTATTTGCAAGTCGGGATGGATATTATAAAACCCATTTTTAGTGAAATTAATTGTACTACCGAATGGCATGACAAATAACATTGAGGGTCCAAGTGAAAGATTAACCTTCAATTAATAAGTATTATTCGAAGAAAATTTCAAACGCCAGCCCTGTACACCGAGACTTGAATATAAAGTGGGTGATACCTAATAAGACAATAAAGGTAAATTTCGTTACTTAAATTGAGGTATTCCGTCACCTGGATGCCATCAATTTAAGCCAGAAACACACTCATAATCCTCGGGATGTATTCCCATGCGAGGTGCGTACACATTCCCCGCGACACATGACAAATTACATTATGATGTTGTTGAGGCAACTTCACACGACTCCAATTTTTAACTTCATTTTCAACTTCGCATTTTATAAACCAGGAAGCTGATACTATTTTAAAAATGACCTAGTGCAGCTATATAAACTTAAGCATACAGTAGCCCTATACCCACCAAAACATCGTGAATAAGCTTGAATGTGTTTTGTTTTTAATATCGTCAGACTGACACACCAACTGTATGGACCCAAACTAAGCAACGCTTGTACTACAGGTATCTTACAATTGAGTGGGGGCGATCCCAGTGACACCCAGACTTGGGAAAAATTACGCTTTGACCTTTTTAATGTACGGACGTGAATAAATCGTATGTCAGGTGACATACTTCGGGTAATTCAGTAAACTGGCTGCAGGAACAACTTGTAACGATAACGATCGAGTCGAGGCAGTCGCGTTCGGCTTTGCTAGAGCTTGACAGCGTCCTAACTTACCAACGTACTTTATTTCTTAGGCTTCCTACATTTCCCGCTGATTAAGTGTCGCAGTGGGACATTAATTCTCTCCAAAACCAAATCTTGTATACGTAACTGTATTTTGATACTTATTAAATAAATTTGTCTCTAATCTCGAATCAACCCCGATGTAAGTTTATGACTTGAACCTGTTCCAGAACATTTATCTTCCTCAGTTCTGAGTCATAAAAGGGTCATTCTAATGGAATTAACGATACTCGCTAAGCTTCGAAAACATATTCGGATTGCCGTTAATCTTTATCATACCTTTAAAATCTTTTGATTTATGATCGTTTCGAATACTAAGGTATTAAATGAAAGCATTGAATTTTCATGAGAGTTTGATCAAAGGTTTCGTAGTAAATATAACCCTTCTCGGTATTTTCTGCGATAACCAATAAAGAGCTTGAACTTGCTACGAAAAAACTACGCGGCTACAATAATGCTACGAATTTTAGTCTATACTTTTTTATCGGTATTTTTTTACCTTTTTTTTGTTGAAAATATTGTTATTGGTCGTGTTTATACAAGAAATTAGCGGAAGAAAGGCTTACAAAATGTTTTAATATTTTTTTAAAATATAATTCTTCATAGCAACAAAACATTCTCCTTCGTCAGCCATTGTGATCATTATATTTTTTCACGGCGTTATCCCACGCCGCGGGGTGTTTACTCGCGCGTTCACTCGAGGGCCCAGCGTAATGCCTCTTTGACAATGACGCTTGAAAACAACGCTCACAGTAAACACCTGGATTTGGCGAATTGACACAACAACACATCTTGTTATCCTCATACTATTGGGAGAATAAAACACTGTTTTCATAGGAATTGAATGATAAAAGCAAAGGGATTTAAGAATCCTACAAACAGATGTAATCAAGCGTGTGAAGATAGCGCTAAGTTACCTATACGCTGCTTGCGTAAATCTTGCGCAACTGGATAGGCGTCCATAAGCGTCCATAGCGGGCATCGCGCCATGTACCATGCGATCGCGACCATGTAGACATGCAATATACCAAACCGATTACTCGGGCGCGGCTACACGGTTCACTACACGTAGTTGTTGCGGGTTTGAGTCCCGCCGGGGCAAATTTCGGAAATGGCCATTTCGTAATTTGCCTAGGTCTGGGTGTCACTGGGATCACCCCGGTACCCATAGTACAGCAAGCTTTGGTTAGTTTGGGACCATACCATTGGTGTGTCAGTCTGGCGATGTTTATTTTATTTATTTGTCGATTCATAAATACACAAGGATTATTTAAATTTAAATTGCGTTCATGGAAAAAAATATCAGGATATACTGACTTTGTTATTGCGTTTTCAGCTATATTTGTATATTTTCCAGTAAGTCTCAGATTACCATCTACATTTACAACGTAGAGTACATTTTAATAAAATAAATGAAGAAGACTCGTCATTGTTAATCGGCTTACATCTGAAAGTTGTTCGTATTGTTACTGAGATATTCTTCTATTTACACTCTGTGAAGCGTACATGTGTGACGTAAGTATATTATGAGGTATCTCTATCGTTTATCACAATAGATTTTGTATAAGACTCTATATAGACATATACTGAGCTTTATACCAGTTATCCTGTTTACTGACAATAACCAACTGTATGATTCGAATCAAAGGAAAGCTTATTCTATTTATGATTTTAGCGATTCTAATAATATCCAGGCTAGGGCAAATTATGAAAATATTATTTTCGATATTATCCCCGTCGGGAATCGAACGCGCAACCACTACGCAGCGATCCAGCTCTATTAGTCCAAGCAGTCATCAAAAACTACACTCTACTACCACAGCCCAAATCAATTACAGTTTGCATGTTAAGAATGTTTGCTACACAATCACGCAAAAACAGCTAAACGGGTTCTGATAAAATTTGGCACATGGATTGTTTATAAACTGGATTAACACATGGGCGACTTGACTTAAGTCTACGTGAATGAAGTCACGGGCAGACGCTAGTAGCTATTTTATAACAATGATTTATCCACGAGGTCGTAACCATTAAACGATATATTTCATTCGGGGAATTATTCATATTCAACCGTTACACAGTAAAACGCGCCACGGAACCGTTGTCTCACCACTTATTCTTGCACGACAGCCATTAATCTCCCGGAGAAACGCAAAAATAGCATGCATCACGAACACTATGGTGCCATGAGTAAGTACTCACCCTTACCCTAAAAATAATGTATGTGAAAAGGTTATACTTGTAGAGTGCTTATAATAGTATAATAGTACAGCTGTTGTCATCCGAGTCGTTCCTGTCTGAACATCAGTAACAATATAAATATGCCAACGACTTACGTGATATCGACAGTTTTCTGACAAGTTAGTAAAATATTTTTATTATTTTTATTTGTTTATTTTTTAATCTACTTATACATAGGTATATCAAATAAATAAATAAATATCGCCAGACGAACACACCAAGTGTATGGTCCCAAACTAAACAACGATTGTACTATGGATACCGTATACTCTTTTTCTATTAGGTGAAAATGATATCGTTACAATTTATCGATATCCACTTGCTACTTTATAGCACATCACTATGACGATCCCTACGCACAAGGAGTGTGACCCAGATAGATTGACAAATATATATATTATGATTAGGCGGCTCCAAAGAATTTGTAATAATAAGACATTATTATTGCAAATTCTTTAGGCGACTCCGATGATAACGACCTACTATAATAGTTTCCAAATGAATGCCTGCTTCTATGTGTGATATTACAAGCCACCCGTCGACAGTTATGTTCAAACAGAAACGATATGCAAGCCGGCAGAGCTTGCGTATGAAATTCAATCTATCATTTCGATATTAAACCTTCCATAAATATCCGATAACACGCTGAATCGCGAAATGATTCATTCGGCTTGCTCGCTTAACAAATTAACGCGATCGCTACTTTCAAATCCGAGGCCGAGTGTAACATGATAAAACCATTTAAATAGTGTTGTTTGTGTTCAAATCAATTTCTCTTGATTTATTATTTTATTTTTGACCTCTGAAGAAACAGTCGTCCCATTAATCCGTAATCTGGATCATCTCGAACACAATCATGAGACAAATACGTCATTAGAGCCGTCTTATGCTTACTTCAGTTGGGGTGGGTAATCCTCTTAGTGTTGTGTGCCCAACCGTGCACTCTCTAAACACCATTCAGAAAAAAAAAAAAAAAATTAGCCCCTTTTTGACGTCCCACTCCTGGGCACGGGCCTCCCCTCAACACGAGGGGGATTCAGGCCATAATCCATTCCGAAAATACTGAGGCCATAAAATTGGATTATATAATTTATCGGCGGTAGCCAATTGAAACATATATGGGCTGACTCGTCCAAGTTAGTGCCATCCTGTCACAGAAGATCGGCGTTAAGAAACTATTATGGATGCGATTCGTACGATGAGTGAGAGAGCCGCTAGCGCAACCCTTTCCCTTTCCATTTCTCTGTCCCACTTTCCTTTAGGTCGCAAAGTGCGAGAAATGTCTATAGTATTGCAAATATCAATATAATATTACCATATACCACTTTATACGAGTATCTGCTTAGTATCTGGCAGGTCGGGCGGGATTTTGCTTAACAAAATATTACTTTACGAAGACAACCAAACTATTCAACTAAAAAAACAACTTGAACTATTAACAACAGAACTAATTAGCGCCCATAATAAATTTGAATCATTATCTATAGAAAATGCTAACCTCAAGCGTATCAATCAGGAGTTGCTCGAGCAAAATACACATTATAAAGACATGACACGTAGTTCCACAAAATTGAAAACACCAGCAAACCAAGACTTAGACAAAAAGAGCGATTCAATAGTGTTAAATGAAAGATAAGTAAATACCACAACCACAGTTCAATACAGCCAGAGCAAACAAAATAAAATTTGCATCATCAGTACAAACAAAACTAACAAAGTATTGACTATTGACTACTTAGCTCACTATAATATTAAATCAACGGGTGATAATTTATTTAGGTTTAAAATAAATTGCCTGGTACCTACCCCAGTACGAAAATTGCTGCACGTAAAACAAAACCTGGAAATGGCAACACTTGGCTTATCCTAATTTAAAACGTAATTTAAATTTAAAACAAATATTTTCAAACATAAATACATTTTGCAGGAAAAAGGTAAACCGAACCTCCATAATTTAGGAGCGCATACTTAGTGTGTATTTAATATAGAGATGTTGAAACTCCGGGACCATTCTCGGTAATTAGACTTAGGGGCGGTCGATTACTTCAGACCCGAGGATTTAAGGACCTCGCGCGTCCGAAACTAATCGGATGTTCTCGGATTAAAAGGCAACGTGACTTATTGGAATTCTTTATCGAATGAAAATTTACAAGCCCTCGTTGTTCATTAGGCCGATAGGCCGCTATTACGTTTGCATAATTCACTTTACTGTCCGATTACAGCGACGCTAAAACAATGGCTTATTGAGAGGTCAAATATATAAGCAAGCATTTCTTCATATAGATGTATACATTTTCTTACATAGATTGATTTAACCATATTGATACTGATTCATTTTTTTGCAATAAAGTGCAGATAGATACACTGACGACTTTATTATTATAAAATAAATAAATAAATATCGCTAGTAGAATGGAATGGGAGCGATCCCAGTGAGACCCAGACGAGGGCAAATTACAAAAAGGCCATTTCCAGAATTTACCCTGACGGTAATCGAACCCGCAACTATCCGGTGTACTGTGCCGAGTGGCCTACGCTCGAACCACTGCGCCAAACGGTCGATATGGCAATGTATGATCAATGTGATGGTTATGATCAATGTAATTGACTTAAAAAATGTGTTTTTTAAAAGAAAGCATGAAGGAAGAGGAAGGACAGTGCAGCATAGCTCCAAACAGCCAACTTATGCATTGTAGAGCAGATGTTATTTCTACAGTAATGGCTTTTCAATTGGCTAAGATAGTTGAACTCCAGTCGAACCCCAGCTTATATGCTTATCCGTGTTGGCGCCGAGCCGTAATTAACGATGCCAATACGTGCTCTGTGCACTCTTAATTTAAATATCCTAGCGGGTGAAGTACGCGCCGCGATCGCTACAAACGCTGGATAAAAGTAATAGTTTTATTATAATAATGTCCAAAATGATAATGACATGTAGCTTGCTGCCGTCACGAATAACGACGCCTAGAGTAATTAATAACTAGCTCACTGCCCTTAACTGTCGTCGCAATTATGTATTTGAGTTCGTATTTTAATTTTATAGAGATTATGCGCGCTTCGGGCTGAAAGTTTTGTTTACTAATTTTAATAGACGTGTGACGAAGCGCTGGAAGTTGCCGGGCCTACCCGCGAACTCAGCGCATGCAAAATACATTATGATGAATATAAAATAACATTTTATGATACAAAGAGAGGGGATTATTAATATGCGCCCTTGCGATATTATGGGCCGTCGCGGGCGGGAAGAGAAGACGCAAAAAGCACATTGTCGCTCGATTACGCGACCGCGTCACTTCCATCTCCACGACCCGAAGATTTATGTCGTTGCAATAAAATCTCCTCGTTTGAATAAACATCTCCGGCGTTGTGGGCCGTGACAAATTGCTGGCTGGACCGCCAGCGGTCGGGACGAACATTAGCGGGAATAATTCTTTTTAACGGCGACGAGTGGCCTCCTTGCTGCCTAATTATTCATGTGATGCGGCAGTCATACCGATACGCCTTGCCAACTTGCCGCTGCCTTCCGAACTGGATCAGCGATAAGTGTTTTTATTGGAATATAAAAAGTCGGCCAGCAAGCATACGACCCGCCGATGTTAAGCAATTACCGTAGCCTATAGATGCTTGCGAAGGTATTGGCTCGCTGGTTGCCGACCTGGGCCCCAACCACGCTAGCTAATCAAATCGTAATAGAAAAGCAAACGATCGCGATTACGTTTCAAACGCTCCGCTTTTGACGTTTTGCTGACACGAGCTTCACGATTTCGACTGACATTGATATGGTATGGCGTCAGCAAAACGTCAAAAGCGGAGCGTTTGAAACGTAATTGCGAGCGTTTGCTTTTCTATTACGATTTGAGTAGCTAGCGTGGTTAGGCCCTGAAGGTAGTGGACTATATGACAAAGGGAGCGGGCGTAGGGCTCCCGGATCTCTCACTCATCGTATGAAACGTAGATATACTAGCTATTTTACGGCAATCTTCTGTGAGAGAGTGGTACTCTAGGTGATACTGAGGGTGTAGCTGTCATCAATCGGTTCTACCAGTAATAAGTTTGAATTTAAGTTGAGAGCAAACTGTAACTTTTGTGTCATCTATTTTAATAATCAAACTAGAGGGACATTTACTTAGTAAAGCTTTTACCAAGTACTTACTGCGAAGTTATTTTTACAAACTCAATAAAACACTTGATCACCAATTGCGAAATACAATTTCACCAGTGAGATTTGCGTAAAATTTTATTACGTCCTTTAATACAATAAATCAAATGGATTTCGGGGAATAGGCGCGTCGCGGCGCTATGTGGCGCCCTGTTTGTTTTCTACGCACTTTCTACCGTTTACACAATTTCTCGAATTCTTCTCTTACTTACTTTACCTTTCATGTTTCACGAAAGAAGATAACGTTTACTTTTCCGACCGCCCTAGATTCGGATTTTTGTCTATGTTATTCAGCTTTTTTATACTTTGAAATTCACAATGTTGAAACCTGTAGTTTTAATTAATTTTTATAGCGTCTGTGAATTCTCAGTCTTTTAAAAAAAACTGCAATTTAAATGAAACCGTCGTATGGTATATTTTGACAGTTTCTAACCAATTGAACTCCAATTTCTGGTTGTTGTCGTCTGGATCGGGAATAGAGAGAACAAAAACTTATTAAACCGAACATCGGCGTCTAAGACGTGAAGATTAGGTAATTGATATTGAGAGGAGGGCAGACGGAAGTCAGCGCCATTATCTATTCTGCACGCGCCTAAGCCGTAGCCGGGTCGCATAAAAGAATATAGATAGTGAACTTTTATGGATCGAATTTTAATTACAACCATTTATGGAACAAAACTTTTTTTTTATAAATAACAAAGTCCTTAAACAAGCGTGTGACTCACCTGATCAAGAGTTACCGTACCCTATCGATACTTGCAATCATCATCATCTGCCTTACCTTTTCCCATTATCTGGGGTCGGCGCAGTATGTCTTTTCCTTCCATTCATCGCGCTTTCCTGTCGTACTCACATCCACTCCGTGGTGCGAGCAATACCAAAGGCATTGCTCGCTCGTTGCCAACCTAAAGGGAAGTATAACAGATGGAGGGAAAGGGAGGTTAGGCTTCCGGCTCTCTCACTCGTCGTACGAATCGCAGCTATAATAGCTACTTCGCGCCGATATTCTGTGAGCCCGCACATATATGTATATTCAATTGGCTACTGCTTAACTCTACCACCTTTAATTTGGTAGAGAAATTCATCATACTTCATACTAATAATCATCGTCATACTAATATTATAAAGAGGAAAACTTTGTTTGTTTGATTGTAATGAATAGGCTCCGAAACTACTGAACCGATTTGAAAAATTATTTCACTGTTGGGAAGCTACACTATCCCCGGGTGACATAGGCTATAATATATTTTCAAAAAAATTAGGGATCCTTACTAAAACTCGAATAATGTAACCGCAATGTACCCGTGCGAAGCCGGGACGGGCCGCTAGTTTCTAATATAATCGTTCATTTCTTAATAGATTTCATTAAGCTGGCTGTGCTTAATTAGCAAAGGTGGCAGATGATTGTGATATTAGTGATTACGGGGTAGCTCAATTTGTAGCAGATATAAATACCTATCCTCCCGTCGGTAATGGAGCCAGCTTCGTCAGGTTGTCGATTTCCGGCGACGGCCAAGAGATCCCTCCGGACTAATCGACGCGAATCACCGACGTGGTTACCATGTTAATTGAAATGTGAAACTTTTACGAGCACGGCGCTTTCATCTGCTCATTTTATCTCACCTCTTTTTTTCGTATTACACCGATTAATACACTAGATAGGTTTATTTAAATTAAGTCATTAATATTGAGTCCAAATGGATACAATTCCAATGCAATTTAATCCTGGTGCCATTATATTAAGCTTACAAACTGTTCAGTGGATAAGCTTGGAAACAATCAAACAGAACGACATCTTAAACTGCAGCGGTCGTCGCAAAAACCTTTTGCAGCGGCATCACCTTAAGTAATGAATGGTGTAAACTGAAGCTATAAATACTTACGATAGTTCTTGCGTTCGTAACGGGAGCACGGAGGAAATCGTGAGACGGCGGTATGCTTGCCGCCGGTACCGGCGCGTGATAATAGCCGAGATGGTGTATTCGCTGACGCAGCGTCCTTACCCCACGCCCAACTCCTTAATCATCCTGGTACCGTACGCTCAGCTCCCGGATACTCCAGCACGTCGTAACCCCAATTAACTCCCGATGTTACAAACTTGTTCACTCGTTAAAATCTATGAATTTCAATAACGATTCCGTGGATAAATACAGCTGTCTCTATATTCTTTTAGCACATTATAGATTTTTTAAGATTGTTATTACTTTGTAAGGAGACGGCAATATTTACGTAAAGGGGAACGATGCCGACTTTCAATAATAAGTGCACTTTTACGAGTGTATACCTCCCTAGATCTGAATGCATCTGAGACATCAAAGAATATGCTGAAAATCCGGAAAGTACGAAGTTATATTCCTTTATGAGAGAGGTATTATTATTACTGCCTTTACGTCTAGGGTGGACAATCACATCCGTATTGTGGAAAATAGATGTTCGGTCGGTATATGTATAATACTGTATTATACCAGACCCCGTAATCATATTGCTATCGATTATCCATATTACCTCAGTACTTATCTCGTATACATTTACAACATATAATTATTTTTCCTCGTCGGAATTGCCTGCTTAATACGTTTTTATTGTCAATGTCGTATTATAACAACTCAGCTCTCTGAATACAGCCTTCAGTCTTTTATTTTTCCATTTCATATTTAGGACGGTTAGGAGTAAACGACAAAGTGTACCGATGTACCGACATAAAACTAGCAAGCTCAATTAGTTTCAAATACGCTTGAACAATTTTATTTGATTGTGTTCGGCTAATCTGCATTAACGCAGCGTGGGCGGGCGGCGCGGTCGCGACCGGGCAGCGCGCGGCGCGGCGCGGGCCCCTGCGATGTCCAGGCCACTCGGATATTATTCCGGAACGAGCGGACCACCCATGCATATTCATGTGCCCGATCCGGAGGCGCGTATTAATTTGCATCCCGATCCGACACCGGCCTCGTTACATTGTCCATTTTCCTTTCTTTGCCATAAACTCTAAAGCGGCCGTCGCTCTCGACGGCTGTGGATCGTGGCTCGTGGCTCAATGGACCGTGTAATCGGAGCGGTCATACCGTACCGCTTTGAGTTATTTGTCTGATGACTGATTTTAAATAAATTGCTGAGAAACGAAATAACTAGTATGATAAGTAATTTCAAAGTAATTGAGGTCGCGTATATTCGAGTGATTAAATGTTCAGATCAGGGGACACCACTCACTCGTTTGCTAGCTCGAATATTTAAAATATTGATGATCGAGTATAGCTAGTGGCGTGCCTACATGTTACCTATTTGCTAAATGGGCTGAATACTGCCCGTTATGTTATACGTTTAAAATAACACGATGAGTAAAGCGGCGAGCATTGAATGCAGTGTTGCAAATCAGCTAACGCGGTGGTTTATGACGTAGAGAGGTGACCACTTTTAGGATTGAAAAATCCAATTTTCTGTACCATACCTACTTGTCATTTCTTTTTATTATTTTCCACCATCGAACATGCTTTTGTTGAATAATTAAACATTTTATGCCCTATACGTTTTGGTAAAACAATCACAGAACTGCGTCTACCTATAATTATTATTATGATTTAAGTAAGGCTTTAAATTTCCCGTAGAATTTATGCTATCATTAAATTTGTAATCATAATAAAATACCTATCAGGATTACTTCAAAATTATTTGTTTTATGGCCAAGTTTTACGGTGTAATTATGGGTTTGAAATTACAATAGCCATCCCACGCTTGTTTAAGTATCAGATTTACAGAGTTATTTCGTATATTTTTGTGATTACTTCGGATTTATCACCGGGTCGTGGAAGAGGAACACGTGGCGTAAATTGTCCTCACTTACCGGTTATTGTTGAAACGGCTGCAATACAGTACCGGTTATATTGTCCTATGGGCTGCACATTCATATCATTGCAAAGCTGCATACAATGTTCTCAACGGAAGATAATTTTTAAAAGCTGTTAGGTATTCCATTGTTTGCGTTGCGCCGTACGGGCGGGCAGGTTCGTAGAATTTATAGTAAACCTCGTACCAATCAATCTCGATTTATGCTTTCATTCAACATTATCTATACTAATACGTGAAGGAAAAACTTAACAACCGCTTATTACGAAAATTGCGCGGATGGAGGAGTATGAAATTTGGCACACTTATAGTTTATTAAAGTGCAGAATGCTCAAATTTTTATATTATAATACATAGAAATACATTAAAATTAATTAATAAAACATTACACACACATTTGTAACCTCCACACCGACTGACTGTCTGACTGACAAACGGTAACAGTTTTTCGATGGCGGACCTTCCATAGTGCATTCTGCGTAAATAAAAATATTGACAGTAAAACCTTAATGACGTTTAAAATCGTTTAAAATTAAAATGTAGATTAATTAAATTGTAGAATTTCGACCATTATAACGGGAATATTAGTCGTAGTAATTAGTTGATTTAATATTTGTTGGTCGTAATTTGATGTGATAACTGTGTTAGTTGTGGCAGTCGCGACGAGCAAAGCTGCCAGACTGCCTATTGCGCCACACCACGCGGTAGATAATGCAACCGCATCCACTACCGATAGCAATCAAGATCACACGCCGTTTCAGCTATAGATGTATGACTGTTATATTGTGTGTGATGTTGCTTTGAACCACATGTATTTGACATCTAATATTACGTAATTAATGTTCCAATCTGTATTGGGTCCTCCTTGCCATACCTATAGTATGTTTGGAAATTGAGGTTTGGATAAAATCCATACAATGGAGCGTTCTACTTTATAGCTATATAGTCGTATGCTTTATTACTATAATTTAATTCATACAATAACTAATTACTATTAGTTATTGTATGAATTAAATTAACAGTAGGTACCCAGGTTGTATCATGAACTGCTACGCAGAAAGAAATGCTTGGTTTGTTTTAACAAGAACGCTAGATCTAAATCTAGCGTTAGTACAATTTGTTCGTGTCGGATACCGAGGGATTTTCCATTTTACCGGCGCAGAACTGACATAATCTAATATTGAACCTCAACGTGACGAAAATTAGTTTTAGTTTGTTGTTTAGGTTGTTGCTGTAAATGTAATCTTGTTTGTTCGTAAATCATTTCTGCACTAATTGCCTTACATGGCGTAAATATTAAACAACATTATCGACTGTGGAAACTTGCGAAGTAAGTAGACATCGATCTCAGTTTCTTCTTTGTGAGCTATTTTTCGCAATGGAGCTCAATAGACGGCGGCGATGCTCGGTAATTTCTTTGAGAGGCGCCGCGCTGGCATCGAACAGACTTGGACAGAAACTAATTAAAAGCGAACATCGCGCAATCTGGTGAACTTGCAGACCTTAATACGATTTTCTATGACAGTTTGTTTACTGAATAAATAACGTCTCGTGTAACGATAGCTGTCTATATAATAATATCGCAAGACTACCTATATACCTATGGTCTCAAACTGAGCAACGATTTTACTATGGGTATTTAGAATACACTGAGGGCGATCCCCGTGACATCCATATTAGGGGAAATAATGAAAAGGCCATTTCTGTAATTTGCCCCGAGAAATCGGGAAATGAACCGTCAACCACACGGAACCAGTTCGCCAGACGGCTGTCAAATATCAATTTTCCACACATTATTTCAATAAGTAATTTCGATACCTATTATAGATGATCTAAGCTTCTTTAGGTACCTACTTAATAACTAACATAGCTTATAAGCTCAATCTACTATAGTAATATTAATAATTATTATCTATACAAATAAATAAAATTGGAGTGTCTGTTTGTAATATCAAAATAACACCTTTTCACTAAATGCATATGAAAGTACATACGACACCTATAGCAAAAACGCGATTTAAAATCTTTTTGTCTGTCTGTCTGTCTGTCTGTATGTTTGTTCCGGGTAATCTCCGAAACGGCTGGACCGATTTTGACGGGACTTTCACTGGCAGATAGCTGATGTTATAAGGAGTAACTTAGGCTACTTTTATTTTAGAAAATAAAACAAATGGGTCCTGTTGCTCGGGTTCAGAACGCGGGAGCGGGAGCGGTTAAGTTAAATTCCACGCGGACAAAGTTGCGGGCTCAGCTAGTTATTAATAATATTAATATTCACTTATACAACTTTCTATTTGCGTTCCCAATGCTAAATTCGTTGCCGTATGTACCTGATGTTCATCATAGTAAATATTGAATTGAAACTGCAGAGTTGCAGACGAATATGGAAACCAAAATTCCATTTAGCTGAGCTCACTGTTTCAGAGAGAGCGTTCACGGCGCACAGAACATGAAATGAGAACAAAATATGCACAAAATATTGACGGCATGAGATTGTTTTGAAAAAAAAATATTTTCTGATAAATTCGTAAGGTGTTCTGTTTAGACATAGGTAGGTAACGAAATACGAACGAAGGGTAGTCGATCGAGTTTGACAATCGTTTCGGGAACGTTCCATACCATTGATTTTTGACAAGTTTTCAGATATATCGCTTTTCATGGCTTTTGGCGTATTAGCGTATCTACGCAATAATTTTAAAATTTACGGTTTTGAAATATTTTTTAAGTTTCAGGTAAAACATTTTACTGAAGGCAATTATGAGATATTACAAAAAATATTTGTCAATACCGTATAGTTAATCTTTACCGACATCATTTTTGTACCTTTTATATTATCAAAGTTCAAGAATTAGCGCTCCTTTTATATTTTCACCTACAAGCTCGCTTTTACTTTCAACATTTTAATTCTTAATTTATTATACTTACCTAAGTCTGCTCCGTTGAACATCATGAAAGTCTTTTAGCTAACAATAAACACAAAAAAGAATATTTGTTAACGCCATCTATGCACTGTCGTTCATGCACCATCACACGAATCAAGACAGAACGCGTTGAAGCAATTACGCAGCGGTTCATTCGTCTCGGTCACCAATATCGTTCCGTTCGTTCATTCTATACGTTCGCTCTGTAAAAATCGCCAGCCAACTACTTTTTGTTTGAACTATATTATATTCGTATTTTACCTGTAAACGTTAAATAAAAACGCTTTTATATCGAAGGAATAAACCAGTCATTTAATCACCCTGGAGTTGAGTCTGAATTTTCTGACTAAGTCTACACAGAACACGTGACATGAAAAGTGGCCTTGCGAGCCAGAAGAAAAGTCAAGAATAACGTCGGTCATATACGTTGGAGCCAGCATTAAACGGTCAGGCCATTTAGATTTCCAATTCCAGAACCTTTCCCAGTACTCATTTGTGCTAATATCGTGTCCTTGTGCGAAATTTCAGGGAATTTGCAAACAGCGAATGACGTTACATCAATCCGCCATTTGCATTCGCGAGCCAGGTATTTCGTCTCAAATCTATCAGGAATTTATTGTAAGTACTTTCATTGTCTCTTATAGTCCCTAAAAATGACGAGCGACGATAGTGGTAAAGATTTAATTAAGAAAAGGGGCGTTATTAAAGGAAAATTTACTTTGTTTGTGAAACACGTACAGTCCTTAAAGGACGTCGTGTTAAGTGAAATTCAAAAAATATCGTTAGAAGAACGTTGCGCTAAGGTGGATAATTTGTTAGAACAATTTTCAAATATTCAGGATGAAATCGAAATAAGAGTTCAAGGTACTGACTTAGAGAGGGAATTAACAGAGAGAGAAACCTTTGAAAACTTATTTTATGAGTATGTATCTAAAGCTAAATGCATGTTTAAGCAAAGTAAAGGAAAAGAAGCTTGTAATAAGTCCACTATTAAGATGCCGACTATAACTTTACCTTCCTTTGACGGTTCGTTTGAACAATGGTTGGAGTTCAGGGACACATATATATCTTTAATTCATAATTCGGAAACGATTGACGACACACAGAAGTTTCATTATCTACGCTCAGTACTTACGGGCAATGCTCGTCAAATCATAAAATCGCTGCAGTTCTCATCAGAAAACTATGCCATTGCATGGGAGTTACTTGAAAACAGATACAACAACAATAGATTACTTCTCCATAATCATGTGAAGGCTTTGTTTTCTACTCAGTCTATTACTAAAGAATCTCCTTTTCACATTCGAAAGCTGATAGACACTATTCTCAAAAATATCAGAGCTCTTAAGGCGCTAGGTGAACCGACAGACAGTTGGGACACTTTGGTAATTTATATAATGGTTTCTAAGTTAGACTCATCCACTGAACGAGAGTGGGAAGAGTTTAAAGGCACTCTTTCCAGTTCACAGGGTCAGTCTAGCGAAAAGATAAAGTTAGACGATTTAATTAAATTTCTCACTAACAGAGCTGATATGTTGGAAACTATTAAAGTCACGCACAATTCTTCTAAGCAAACGTCTGAGGTTCACGTCAAAAAACAAGCCTCAAGTCCCGTCACATCACATAGTTGCCTCGCAACACGTAATTCGAATAAATCACAAAAATCAAACTCATATAAACGTCCCCAAACATGCGCTATGTGCAACAATAATCATTCACTTTATTCGTGCATTAAATTTAACAATCTTCCTGTTAAGGACAGACTTAAACTCGTAAAAGAAAACAAACTATGTGAAAATTGCATGCGTGCCGGTCACAGTGCTTCTGATTGTTGGTTCGGTCCATGTAAACAATGTGATCGTAAACATAACTCGTTACTCCATGATGACAACTGTGATAATGCCGCGGCGTCAACGTTAGGTTCACTCTCGAGCGAACGCAATGAACCCAGCGGCGCACCGGTCACCGTACACAGTACGAACTTACACAGTGCATCAACTCATATTCGTCAGGTCGAAAATAATTATTCGTTCATTGATCCTGTTTTATTGTCAACTGCATTAATCGAGATTGCAGATGAGAATAAACAATTTCATACAATCCGTGCCATCTTGGACAACGGTAGTCAACATTCGTTTATATCTAAATCATTATGCGACAAATTAAATATTCGTTTATTACAGTCCACAGTACATATTACGGGTGTGGGTAATTCGATAACACATTCCACACAGGCATGCGAAGTGCAGTTGCGATCTAAGATTAATGACTTTAATATGCGTTTAAAATGTCTGGTCTTACCTTGTATAACTGCTACGTTACCATCAATTAGTAATAACATCGATACTTTTGTTATTCCGAATAATATACAACTTGCGGACCCAAAATTTTACTTAAGTAATCAAATAGAATTATTAATCGGTGCTGATAAATTTTGGGATCTGTTGAATGAAGGTTTAATTCGTCTTTCCAGTGGACCTTACCTACAAAATACCAAATTAGGTTGGATCGTGTCTGGTAACGTGTATAAAAATAATTTATACATGAACAAAGTCCGTTAGGATACGTGAAACGGAACGCAAATGCGTCAGTTAATACGGAAATCGAATAAATTAATTATTGTTTAAAATTTGCTAATTCCCGGATAATCAGTGTGAATTGTACATTTGAAATAATAACAATACTAACATATTGTTAACATTAAAGAAAAAACGTGACTAAACAGTGTTCAGTGCATAACAATCTTCAAATAGACTTAACCTCCAAATTTTTTTTAAAATCTAACTGTTCATTTCTAGTAACTATACAATTATCTGACTGGTACTATCATGGCTGGGCAGAATAACTTCGAATACGGATAAGTATTAATAAAACATAGCAAGATGAGTAAAAATCAAGACAAACCTAATGAGCAACCTAAGACATCAAATTTCAACAAACCGCTTGTGCAGCAAGTTTTTCATAAAGGACTGTTTAATACAGAATCTAGGCCTAGAAGTTACTCGGCTGGAGACATACAGAAAACAGTTATGAATCAAAACAGAACGGATGTATATCCCTCTTCAAACACTTTGCCACATCAACAAACAGAGGACGCAATAGTCATCGATAACAGTGCGTCTGCTTGTGGCATACAACATACAAATAAGGTACCCTGGCAAAAAGTTCCAGAATCAAACCTAAAGAGAAATCGCTCCCCAGAGCAAAATCGAACTACCTGCAAGCTACAAAAAAGACATGAAGCTAGACAACAAATGCTTAACAAAAATAGACATTATGAAGATGCACAGACGTTGGAAACAAGCAATAGATTCTCTATTCTAAATAATGATGAGAGAAATGAGGACAAACAAACCTCTGTCACAGACATACCTACAAAACCCAAAAAAATATCTAAACCACCACCAATAGTACTATATGGCATAAAGGACATACAACAACTAACCAATTTCATTAATGAGGCAATTGAAAAGGAGGACTACTCTTACAAAACAATATCAAGAGATCAATTAATTATATCGTCAAAATCAGTGGAAAGCTATGTAAAATTGATTAAGCATATTAGGAGTAAGGGATTGATTGGACATACATTCACCAGAAAGGAGGAAAGGTGTTATAAAATCGTACTGAAAAATCTACACCACACTACCCCTAAAGAGTTGATCATAGAAGCAATTGAAGAGACTGGTAACAAGGTTCGAGGTGAGATTGTCAATGCACGCAAAAAAAGTACAAAAGAACCCTATAACGTATTCTTTGTAAATCTGGAACCACATGAAAATAATAAATTTATCAAAAATATACAGTATATATGTAACCAAACAGTGAAAATAGAAGATCCCAGAAAAACCAAGACCATTGTACAATGTACTAGATGCCAACAATATGGCCACACAAAGAATTACTGTCTCCGTCCATTTAGATGTGTTAAATGTGCAGGCTCACATAACACAACAACTTGCACAAAAGACAAAAACACCCCAGCCACATGTGCATTATGCCATGGCAGTCATCCAGCAAACTATAAAGGATGTCTGGTTTACCGTGAAATACAAACTAGAAAAAATAAACAGAAAATAAAGGAGGTTTACACAAAGCCTCAAAGCAACATTGTCCCAGACAGTAATACAAGTGAGCAAGTAATTAACATTGAGTCCACTTCGACACAAATACCGCAACAGTCAAATAATGAAAACGGAAACATGCCATTCTACAGTGAAGTTTTAAGCAACTCAAATTCACAAATAATAAATAACAATAACTCATATAAAAACAGTGAATTGAATTCACAGACAAACAAATCAAGCCAGAGACTGCCATCTGGAAATCATAACACAAACAATATAAGCCATACCCAAATGCAAAACATATTGCTAGAAACAATTACCAAACAAGCAAATAAAATAGACCTCTTAATACAACAAATGGGATTATTAGTAAATCTCATCACCACAGTCATCAATAAGTTAAAATGACTAGTCTAAGAATAGCAACATGGAACATAAATGGATTAATTCCAAATCAAAATGAATTAAAAATTATACTAGAAATTAACAAAGTTGACATCATGCTCATCTCAGAAACACATCTTAATGATAGGAAAGTGTTTACACTAGATAATCACAATGTATATTGCACAAATCACCCAGATGGCACCTCACATGGTGGAACTGCAGTATTAATCAAAAGTAACATAAAACACTATATTCACAGTAATTTTAGAGAAAACTATCTACAAGCTACAACAATTACAGTCCAAGACAAAAATGGATCCTTTAATGTAAGCGCTGTATATGCCCCACCAAGATTTACTGTTGACGAGGCGAAGTTTAGAAATTACTTCAAGAAACTTGGAAACAAATACATATGTGGCGGCGACTGGAACTGTAAACATACTCTATGGGGATCCCGACTGATAACTACACGAGGTCGTGAGCTGAAAAAATGCATAGACACTTTAAAACTAGTAACACTCTCCACGGGAGAGCCTACGTATTGGCCTACAGATCAATATAAGGTGCCTGATCTATTGGATTTTTTTATCATCAAAGGCTTTCCCAATACCTACTATGATATAGAGAGCTGTCCGGATACATCCTCCGATCACTCACCAATAATAGGAACGTTCAGTACAACTGTAATTTACAGAGAACAATACACAACACTGTACAACCAAAAGACAGATTGGAGTGCCTTTGCAAAATACTTGGAACTAGAAACTAACTTAAAAACTAGTTTGAAAACTATTGAAGACATAGATGAAGCAACTTTCTATATAACCAACAAAATACAGGAAGCTGCCTGGCTCTGCACACCAAGTTTAGGGAAAGCAAATGGTGGTACAAATATTCCAATGCAAATACGTGAAAAAATCTTGGAGAAAAGAAGACTAAGAAGGGTTTACCAGTTAAGTAGACACGCAATAGATAAAAAACAATACAACAGAGCAGCTAGAGAACTAAAACAAATGATTAAAGAAAACGAGAACCAAACATTTAACCAGCAACTTTCATTGTTATCAGCAACTAAACATGACAATTACTCACTTTGGAAACTAACAAAAAAATTTAATAGGCCACAGCAGGCAATGCCGCCATTGAAATCTCAGGCAGGGGTATGGGTAAAAAAACCACTTGAAAAGGCCGAACTCCTTGCGGAACATCTCAGTCAAGTATTTGTACCAAATACTTCGACAATGAATGAGTTTGAAGATGAAATAAATTTAACAATCAATAGTGACCAACAGTTATCGCTGCCATTACAACAAGTAACTATCAGAGAGCTGACATATTTTATTAAAAACTTGGGTACAAAAAAAGCACCAGGCTTTGACCTCATAACTGGTGAAGTCATGAAACATCTACCCAAAAAACCAATTGTCTTCTTAACCATGCTATTTAATGCCATTCTGAGGATACATTATTACCCTACACTGTGGAAAATATCGCAGATCTGCATGATAGCTAAACCTGGAAAACCACCTACAGAACCTAGCTCTTACAGACCAATAAGTCTCTTACCGACAATATCCAAGCTATTCGAGAAAGTATTGTTAAAGAGACTCAGACCGATTTTAGACCAGGAAAAGATAATACCAGACCATCAATTCGGCTTTCGGCAACAACATTCAACAGTTGAGCAAGTGCATCGTGTTGTCAACAAAATAAACCAGTCCCTTGAAAGAAAGGAATACTGTGATGCTGTCTTTCTAGACATACAACAAGCTTTTGACAGGGTGTGGCACAAAGGACTGATATACAAACTGAAGACTAAACTTCCAAACTCATTCTACATGTTGTTGCGATCTTACTTACTGGACAGAAAGTTCCAAGTCAAATATGATGACGAAGTATCGAAATTGTATGATATCAAAGCATCAGTGCCCCAAGGCTCAGTTCTCGGTCCAATACTATACTCTATTTACACTGCAGACTTGCCTAATAGTGAAGGAGTTGTAACAGCAACATACGCTGATGATACTGCCTGTCTTGCAAGTGACAAAAACCCATCTATAGCTGCTCACAAATTACAGAACCAATTATATAAAATAGACCAATGGCTGGAAAAGTGGAGAATTAAACCAAGTATTACAAAATCGCTACAGATTACATTTACCCTAAAAAGGGGAGACTGTCCACCCGTAACCCTGAGAGGAGAACAACTGCCAACAGTAAATAGCGTAAGATACCTAGGTCTTCACCTAGATCGGAGGCTAACCTGGGCCACCCATGTTAAAAAGAAAAGAAAGGAAGCTGACCTGCAGTTCAAGAGTATATACTGGCTCATAGGGAGACAATCACCTCTAACACTAGACAACAAATTATTAGTTTATAAAGCAATAATTAAACCCATATGGACATATGGTATACAACTCTGGGGATCAGCGAGTAACTCCAATCTGGAAATTCTTCAGAGGTTTCAAAACAAGGTCCTAAGAACAATATGTAAAGCACCATGGTTCTCTAGAAACAATGAGATACATGAATATCTTAATATGCCGACTGTCAAAGAAGAAGTAAAAAAATACAGTGAAAAACATAAAGAAAGGCTTAAAAACCACATAAACGAACTAGCCAGGGAAATACTAAACAATGAAGATCATATCACAAGGCTGAAACGCTGGCAAATATTAAAATTAGATCAGAGAGACTAAAAATCACTCTTTTGAAGAAAGAGAGAGTATTCAATGGAATACCTCTCAAAAAAAGATCTGTATCTCAACATACAATCTGATTATGGCTAGAAGAGCCGATTGCAGATTTAATTAAAAAAAAAAAAAAAAAAAAAAAAAAAAAAAAAAAAAAAAAAAATGAACAAAGTCCAGTGTAATTTTACACATACGTTAGATTCCCAATTAAGACAATTTTGGGAATTAGAAGAAGTATTTCCTACTTCAGATAATTATACAGTCGAAGAACGCGCATGCGAAACCCATTTTTTAGAAACAACAAAACGCGATAACAATGGTCGTTTCTCTGTACGAATTCCACTATGCGAGTCAGCCGATCAACTCGGTGAATCGTTCAGTTTAGCGAGGAACAGGTTTCTCGCACTCGAACGCAAGTTGAGCCGTTGTACACCCAGTTATAAAAATATGTACATTGATTTTATGCAGGAATATATTAACCTTGGTCATATGACTAAAATTAATGAATATACGTCTCCCTATTATTTTCTACCGCATCACGGTGTTTTCAAGGAACACAGTACTACTACAAAATTGCGGGTTGTATTCGACGCGAGTGCTAAAACCACATCTGGAAAATCCCTTAATGATATTCAATATCCAGGTCCACCCTTGCAAAACGATATTGTTGGTCTTTTGTTACGTTTCAGGCAATACAAATATATCGCTAGTGCTGACATTGAGAAAATGTACAGACAAATTTTAATTCAGACTGATCAGCAAAATTTACAATTAATATTATGGCGAAACAATCCGCAAGATTCTCTTGGTGTATACCGGCTCAATACGGTTACTTATGGTACGGCGTCCGCGCCATATCTTAGCATGCGGTGTTTACAACAAATCGCATCAGAATGCACTGATAACGTTATTTCGAATATTATTAAAAACGATTTCTACGTAGACGATCTATTAGCCGGGTCTAATGATAAAACCGAGCTGCTAGACATCTGTAACAAAATATCAGATTTATTAAAGTCATACTGCTTTCCGTTACGCAAATGGATGTTTAATTTTGACTCGTCAAGTTTAGCTTCGTTCAAGAACCTCTCTTTAGGCGAAAATTGTCAAAACAAAACACTTGGTCTAGGTTGGTCCACTACTACAGACGAACTTCATTATACAACAAATCTTGAACCAACCGGCAACCATGTAACCAAACGTATCATGTTATCGGTTATTTCACAAATATATGACCCATTAGGTCTTTTGGCACCAACCATAATTATTGCAAAAATATTATTGCAGAAATTATGGTTGTATAAAATCGGATGGGACGACCCGGTCCCTCATGAGATATTCGTTAGTTGGAAAAAATTCATTGACACAGTCTTTTATTTAAGAAAATTACGTATACCGCGTCATGTCCTAGGAAATATATCAAACGTCGAGCTTCACATTTTCACTGACGCATCGCAATGTGCCTACGGGGCGTGCGCCTATATACGAACGTATTCCGATGATTCAATCGTGTCAGTGAGATTGTTGTGCGCTAAATCCAAGGTCGCGCCTGTTAAACCGGTTACTATACCGCGTTTGGAATTGTGTGGTGCTTTATTAGGTGCGAAATTGTACGTAAAAATTATTAGTTCACTTCGTTTGACTTTTAATAAAACTTATTTTTGGTCGGACTCGACAATTGTGCAAGGATGGATAAGAATGCCTCCCAACTCGTTGAAACCGTTTGTGCAAAACCGAGTTGCGCAGATTAATGAACTCACTGGTAATTTGCCATGGTTACACGTAAGTGGTAAATATAATCCAGCTGATTTTGTATCGCGCGGGCTCACACTCGATGCGCTGTGCACATCTGACACGTGGTGGCACGGTCCTGCATTTTTGCATGCACATAATACGAATTTCGGACAAGAATTCACTTGTCATAATATCAATGTATCTGATCTGCCCGATACAAAGTCAAATCCAATTTCTTTATTATGTCAATCCAATATTACGTTCCCTTTCGACAGATTCTCTTCTTTTAATCGTATGCGACGTGTATTTGCCTATATGTTGCGTTTTATTGCGAATTCCCGCAATAAAAATAAATCAAATCGTACTGTAGGCCCGCTGTTAGTGGACGAGCTAACTAACTCACTTTCAATTCTAACTCGCTTGTCACAACAACAATCCTTTCCCGATATACATAATTCGTTTCAAAAGGATGCTAACTGGAAACCTAATCGTAATATTTCTGGTCTGAACATATATTTTGATAAAAATAATATTATTAGAATTGGAGGTCGCCTAAACAACTCCTTAAACTTTTCATACGATAAAAGGCACCCTGTGTTATTGTGTAGCAAACATAAATTCACACATCTCCTCTTTCAATATGAACATAAGAGACTGCTGCATGCAGGTCCTCAATTATTACTAGCAACTATCCGTGAGCGATGGTGGCCCCTTAGAGGTCGGAATTTGGCTAGGCATGTCATACATAACTGCGTGACGTGCACGCGTCTAAAGGGTAAAAGCCTTTCTGTTCAAATGGGAAATTTACCAAAAGAACGGTTAGAACCTGAGTATCCATTTTTGCGATGTGGAGTGGACTACGCAGGACCAATGTACATTCTGAACCGCAAGGGAAGAGGTGCCAAATTAGAAAAATGTTACATTTGTTTGTTTGTGTGCTTTAGCACACGTGCAATTCACTTGGAATTGGTTACAAGTTTATCAACTGATGCGTATATTCTTGCTTTGAAAAGGTTTGTTTCTCGAAGAGGTAAGCCAGCGGAAATATTTTCCGATAACGGGAAAAATTTTGTTGGGGCTATGAAAGAATTAAGAAGTTTTTTAAATACTAGTCGTAATGATATAACGGAATTTGCAGCTAATGATAGTATAAAATTTAACTTTATTCCACCTTATACGCCGCATTTTGGGGGACTGTGGGAGGCAGGAGTAAAGTCTTGCAAATTCCATATGCGTCGAATTATAGGTAATGCAAATCTTACTTACGAGGAGTTCAGCACGGTATTAGCACAGATAGAGGCTATCCTGAACTCCCGTCCTATGTACCCACTGTCCGCAGATCCTGATGATCTTCTTCCTCTCAGCCCATCTCTCTTTCTGATTGGCCGACCGCTCACCGCGCCTGCCTGCCCAGACCTGATCGCTACAGCTACACACCGCCTGTCTCGTTACGAAAGAGTGGAGCAAATGCGACAGCAGTTTTGGCAGAGATGGTCTAAGGAATACATCTCTGAACTCCAAGTTCGGACTAAATGGAAGTCACATAAGGAAGAACTGTCACCGAACACACTCGTTGTTATTAAGGAGGATAATGTTCCAGCTTTAAAGTGGCGTCTCGGAAGAATAATTCAAACTTTCAAAGGAAAAGACGGCATTTCCCGTGTCGCTAATATCAAAACAGCAACGGGAGTCATTCAGCGAACATTTCCAAAAATTTGCCCTCTGTTCTCACAAGAAGATATAGAGATGGATTCCACATAGCTACACGTCCTATTCTGTTGAAAACAAGAGCTTTCAAGGCCGGGGCTGATGTTAACGCCATCTATTCACTGTCGTTCATGCACCATCACACGAATCAAGACAGAACGCGTTGAAGCAATTACGCAGCGGTTCATTCGTCTCGGTCACCAATATCGTTCCGTTCGTTCATTCTATACGTTCGCTCTGTAAAAATCGCCAGCCAACTACTTTTTGTTTGAACTATATTATATTCGTATTTTACCTGTAAACGTTAAATAAAAACGCTTTTATATCGAAGGAATAAACCAGTCATTTAATCACCCTGGAGTTGAGTCTGAATTTTCTGACTAAGTCTACACAGAACACGTGACAATATTATCAAACTAAAGTGGAACTGTGATTTATGTAAGTGTGAATTAAACTTTGAAAAGAATAAATAATATATTATTTTAACAGAAGTGGAAAATTTCGTAAACACGAAGGGTTGTTTCTAAGTTTCGTCTAGAAACATACTGTGTTTATAAATGATACAGAGTAGGTATTAGGTAATATAATTTGAATCTTGCAATAATCCCTTCATCTCTCATTTATATTAATTCTTTATTTTATATAAAATTCCGGTGTGCGTGTGTGTGTTGAAAAACATGAAAGTAATTATTGAAATAAAACGATTTTACGGATTTTATCGCGTTTATTAACTTTTTATGTTCCCGACGTTTCGGCTGCTTTACACCAACCATAGTCACGGGGGGGACTGAGGTGTTAGACGTCCTGCACCCTCAAATTTAGTTGTTGTTTGCGGTCCGATCCACACAGACATGAAAGTAATTATTTTAATAGAAAAACTAAACTGACTTCAAGAAAATCCGGGTGAACTAAAATCTAGAAATAACTAGAGACCTTATAATTTGGAGTCGGTGGGACTATATTTACTCTCCTTTATATTAGTTCGTTGCATTGCACGGTGACCACGAGTAACCTGCACACGCTAACAAATTTAAAATGCCAAAGCTCAATGCATTTATGAAATACACATGCAACCATATAAATAACGGTTTTGTTCCTGCCGCGTACCTTTCACAATAAACACACATAAAACTTGTGTATCCATACGATATTCCTGGCGCTTTTCAAAAGGAAGGTAACGAAGGTTTCCTACCCTTTAAAAATATTCAATGGCGCACCCTCTTCTCATGCATTTCGCGTTTTATTTTGCGTACTGTTTGGAATGCAAAACTATTCCGATATAGGTAATTTTCCAATTTCATTTGCATATCAATCTTTATCTGCCCTTGCGTTTACGAACTTGTATTGAATTTATTATTCAGAGTTTTTTTAAAGCTAAAATAAAAAACGCACGTAGCATTGAGATATGAAACACTGCAGATAGCTTCACGATTTCGTTTAACTCAAAGGCTGATTATAATTTTTATCAGTATTTTAGTTACTTCTGTGCGATTTGGGATTTAGGAAAATTCCCAATATGTAAGTAGTAGTAGAGACCTATTCGAGCCAGTTCAAGCAAGACCAATAAAATATGTTTAGTTAAAGTGTTGTAAATAAAAGGGACTCCAGTACCAGATAATAAATTTAAAAAATACAATAATAATTTAGGCATTTTTGACGCCCCACTTCTGGGCACGGGTCTCCCCTCACTACGACTCACTACGAGGGAGATTCAGGCCGTAATCCACCGCTGGCCCAGTGCGTGTTGGCGTATTTCACATGCCTTTGAAAAATTGGTTAATTTTGCTAAGACGGACAGGTTTCCTCCCAATGTTTTACATATAATCATAAATAATTATGATCCGCAACTTAGATTTAAAAAAAACCCAGAGGTGCGATGCAGGGTTTGAACCCAGGACCTGGTGCAATCGGCCTGGTGCTTGGCTACGAGCATCACTGCTCGATAATAAATTAGATACTTCAATCTTAGTAGCACAAACAACACAAAAGATGATCGTTAGATAAACGAATAAAAGCCACAAATTACCTTCATGTAGTTTGAACATGAAAATTAAGTGGAAGCAAACAAGTTTTTTAATCCGTCTGAAGTGTTTCCGCGTAACACAATCAAACCCACGAGAGACCTGTTCAGTCACATTGTTCAAGACCTCTGCTCTCGCCCCCTAGAAAATTCTCCGCAGTTTTATCGTTTCATTAGCTTTGTTTTGCAACTTTTCGCGTTTCTTTTAGATTTTTCTTACATCTTTGATGTGCGGCCTGTTCGGTTTTTCTTTGTAACCTTGTCTGTAAAAAACAATGGTTTGTGTTCATAAATTGATTCAGTAAAGGGCGCGAGTAAAGAAAACAAGTCTTTGTACCTAACATTTTACAGTTAATTTCAATTTATTATTGTGTATCATAGGTAAGCACGGAGGTGACCGTGCGTGCAATTTTAGGATAGATTTTATATTTTACACCAATATTAATATACCTACCTAAGCAGACAATGATAATAATTGTTAAAAAAAACTATTGGCATGGAAGTTTTCATTTCGATTAACGTCATCACAACACCTGTCCAAATCGATTATGGTAGGAGATCTGATCATCCGGAACGCATTGATTATAGTATAACATCGATAAACACATTCATGCATTATTTGACGTACGATTTCACGCTTTGGGAATTCGGTGTCGGTCACCGAGATAATTCGTGTATGAGGCCGGTCGATTATTTCCGGATTCAGATTCCGGGCCGATAGGCGTGCACCGCGGCCCGACGACTCGCGCTCACACATTGTTTCATCCGAACAATTTATAACCGCATAAATTCGGACAAGCCGCACCGAACAAGATATTCGGTAAGTCCCGCGAATAATCCCGCAACACTGCGACGCGGCGCGATAAAAAGTGTGACGACATTCCCCTGCCACGGTTGTTTTGAAAAGAATAATGCTGCGTAATTTAGGGCGAGTCGGTTGGATAAATGGCCAGCATTATGAACTCGTTTCGCGCCCAGTCCGAGCGTGTAGTTAACTATTCTCTGTTTATTTTGGGTTTAAAATAAAATTTGCCACTAACATATTGAGTGGTTTTAGTCGGTTAAGGTATAAAAAGTATTTTTCATGATTATAAGTCCTATTTATGAAAGCAGTGATAGCCGATTGGTTAAGCACACGTCTTGCGGCCACCAGTTCGTGTGTTCAAACCCTACCTCGTACCCTTGGGGTTTTCAAAATCAATGCGCGAATCATAATTTCTAGATGATTAATATTTGCTTACGGTGAAGGAAACAGTGAGGAAACCTGCATGTTTTTGAAAAAGACAAACCGCACTGTGGCAGCGTCGTGGATTACGGTCTGAATCCCCCTCGTAGAGAGGGGAGGCCAGTGCCCAGGAGTGGGACGATAAAAAGGCTAATTTAAATTAAATGAAATTAAATAAGTAGTTATAGTTATAATTCTTCAATAAATACAGACTACTCACAACAGTGTTACAGATGCTCATTATTATACAATTTCGGTTGTGAAGAGAAAACATTTTCATAACTATATATTCATGGCTTTCTAAGTAGCCCAATATATTTGCCACGCGTATAACGTATTCTAATCATTGCTTATCCGCTTTAGCAAGGCAATGTCTTTACATGGGGATTGTTTTCGCGAGTCCAGTAATAATATCGCACACGTCGTAACGCTTCCATTGCGCTGAATTATTCAGTAAGAATGTGGTAGGTACTCACGCCTCAGCGCCAGGTGCGGTGCTAAACCTACCTATATGCGGGAGAGTCAATTGTTTATTCCACCGTCGATAAAACACTGAATTAAATTATATTTTAAGGTATTCTTAGGGATTCATGTATAAATTATTTTTTCATATTTGTTCGTAGATACGCGCATGTGTATCGCAATAGATCGTGTGTTAATGGATTTTCATAGGAATAACTCGCTATATTGGAATCGCAGAACGTATTCACGATAAAAGTGAATGTCCGGAATAATTTATTAGTGTTTGTGTCAGGGAAATTTAATTAGAAGCAGGGGAGGATAGTTTCGCGATGTAGACTTTTACCCCTTTATTAGGGGTTCAAGACTAATAATTCCATAGAATTCAAATAGATTAGTTACTTTACATGGACAACTTTTGGAAGTTTACAACCACAGAGCCGTTGACCCACAAGGATTTAACGGACTACCGATTGTTGCCATACGAAGACAATATTAATGACACAGTATAACAGATTATTTGACGGACAACCTTATATAAATCGTTTATTATTATAATAATTTAATAAGTCAGACAGTTCACTTATTTCACAGATTCAATATTTTAAACTTGTACGCCATAAAGGCTTAACATGAAGCACTTGTACTGTATTACAATGTCAATATCGCATACCTGTTTGAAAACTCATGTTTTTACAAATCAATGTTATTCTGTTCTATTCTATACACACCTCATTATGTTCCGATGGAATGGAAGTCTATGAAATTAGCCCAAGTGGGGCCCATATGGAGATTGAATGAAGTCACGTCAGAGACGCATGGCGTGCCGCGGCGGGTCGGCAGAAGTGTACCCGTACATATTTAAACTTTTACAATGCCACCGCCCGACGCCTACATAAATCACGCGAACCTTCCTTCACACATCCCGCCTGAATTTAAATAGCTCCCTATACACGATCTCTCGTGATTTAGGGTTGACTTTCGCCTGCGCCACTGGTTTTTACATGTCGTATCTGATTTATCAAAATTACATTTATTTTTCCACTGACCCGCCGCCTTTGGCACATTGTTATATCGTAAAAACTTACGATAGAATTAATGGAGCAGCACTAGCTCGTGTTAACGAACCGTGAAAACTTTGACAATATATTATGTAAATATTATGTTATTTTATCGTCGCTCTTATACAGGAATAAAGATGACGTAGGTACCAGTCAGGTCATATATTTTTTTCTGAGAGACACATAAAAGCTAGTTAGAAAAGTTACCTACTACAGGCCCGCCGCGCATTGCCAACAAATGGGTAAGAAATGAGTTCTAATTCCACGACTTAGGCACATATTTTAAAATGTAAATATTCGCTCTCTTACGAGGTAGGCGTATTTTACAAAATGTAGGTAGCGAGCAAATTACGAGACTGTTTCAACCGCGCACCGCGGCTCCGAGGTATTTAAAGGACTATTAAAACTCCAGCAGAAGTCCTGCGCAGATTTACATGGGCAAATGAGAATTACAGGAACATCCATTACTATCTACAGTTTTAGATGTAAGTACCTGAATTATTATTGTTGTAGACAATAATCATTTATTTAAAGATGAAGGATTCACTTAGACATTCGTACTTACACATTTTCTGTAGATATTATTTATTGTATATGTAGGTAGAAGGTGCTTTATCTATATATATATATAACTCAAACAAAGGTGACTGACTGACTGACTGACATAGTGATCTATCAACGCACAGCCCAAACCACTGGACGGATCGGGCTGAAATTTGGCATGCAGGTAGATGTTATGACGTAGGCATCCGCTAAGAAAGGATTTAGATTAATTCTACCCCCAAGGGGATAAAATAGGGGATGAAAGTTTGTATGAAACTTTTTTCAATTTTAACCCGATCGGGCTGAGACTTTGCATGCATAAAGCTACGATGACGTAGGGATTCCCTAAGAAAGGATTTTGAGATGCAGGCTATATAAGATTAGTAACGTTTCAATTAGGGTTCCGCGTAAAAAAATAAAAAGACATGAAATCAAAGAGTATCTCGGAAACGGCTGGACCGATTTTCACGGGACATTCACTGGTAGATAGCTGTTGTAATAAGCAGTAACTTATGCTACTTTTATTTTAGAAAAACAAAATTAAAAAATGGGCCCTGTCGCGCGGGCTCAGAACGCGGGAACGGGCTTTTTTGTTAAGTTAAATTCCACGCGGACGAAGTCGCGGGCTCAGCTAGTTCTACTTATACAACGGCCAAAGAGAACAATACGCAGTGGTAATAATATTCGAGGTCAAGTTTGTCACCACTGGGATCGCTAACATTTGGGCCGCCGTTAAGGTAGACAGGTATATACCAATATTATTGGTTCTCTCTGTGTCGGAAATCGTAATTATAATTTAAATTAAGTACCTAAATGAAGGCAAAACGTTAACATCAACAAATTTAAAAAAATAATCTTTTCATTTTCGTATCGCCTTTCGTTTTCCGTGGTACAACTACTGATCTATCTAGTTACCTCTCCTGGCAGTTGTTTTTATAGAAAAGTCTGTTTTATTACAACGAGCTTAACGCTTTATTTGCTAACGCTGCGCCGGCATCGTCTTCCTACTACAATTTTTTTTTGTATTTCCAACGTCCATCGTTTTCATCTTAAACTAGATGCGCTCAAATACGAGGCTATAAATCTAGGGTGGTACTAAATTTTGTATTACCAGCGGTTTGATCAGTGAAAATAGCTGGTTTTAACAGACTACGCCTTTTGTATCAGATGCCGGAGACAATACTCATGAATAATGTATATGGCGGGCCCGGCAGCCATCTGATCATCCGATAACATTGCCCTTGTTTACACGGGACCCGCTAATCTTGTCTTCCGAGTTTTAACCGGATTTGAGTGATGTCCTCGAGCTCATCCCAATTCGCAGGCGTGACTTCCTGATATTGCGAAGACATGCCTAGCTACAGGCTGTTGTAATATCCGAAATAATACTTAGAGATTTGGATGAGTATCGGACAGATAAAGAAATGGCACTTATAGAAATAAGATCGATATTTGAACACTATATTCAAATTGACGACCGCTTGGCGCAGTGGTTTAAGGGTAGGCCGCTCGGCACACTGCACCAGGTGGTTGCGGGTTCGATTCCCGCCGTACCGGGGCAAATTTCGTCTTAAAAAAAGTCAGTTCCTACTAGTAAATGCAGGTTACAGTTTTCTATAGGCCATTGACTGTGCAACACGAAAGCTGTGACAAATATTCAAAAGCCCGCAACCAGAAATTATGAGATGTCTACATATCATGTACCATATACCTATACATATTATTATTTTGGACTACTGCAACATCCTGGCTACTTCAATCATTCGCCAAATGACGCGACTCTACTATATCTTTAACGATAAAGACTTGTTCAACCAAAATCACGCGACGGTATTGACTAAACAAAACCAAGCAAAGTATAATAATTACGAGTATATGGTAGGTTGTAGTCACTAACATTCATTTCAAAGGAAGCCCCGAGAGCCCGAGCGCCTCTTGGGTCCTACAAAATAAAATATGGGTCCCTAGTAACACTATTAGAGGTGATAACAAGGCCAAACATATTATGTAGATACAACGTAACGTTAGGCGGAGAAATAAAAGTTGCTATTATCGTTTTATTGTTATTGTGATGTATGAAAAATGTTCTTTTCGCACAGAATTGTACCTATGAGAAAATTGAGGCATTTTCATTGTGTTTCCGTTTGACGGTATTGCTTCCCTTTCGTGCTCTTTGAACGTACCTACAGTGCGTTATTAAAAAGACAAGATGTTCAAAATTAGTTTTGCTTTTAGAATTTCTGTTAAGGTACCTTACCTACTCTCTATTTATTTTATACTAGCTGAGCCCGCGACTTCGTCCGCGTGGAATTTAACTTAACAAAAAAGCCCGCTCCCGTGTTCTGAGCCCGCGACGGGACCACCTTTTTAAAATTTTGTTTTTCTATAATAAATGTAGCATAAGTTACTGCTTATAACAACAGCTATCTGCCAGTGAAAGTCCCGTCAAAATCGGTCCAGCCATTTCGGAGATTACCCGAAACAAACACACAGACAGACAGACAGACAGACAAAAAAAATTAAATCGCATTTTTGTTATAGGTGTCGTATGTACTTTCATATGCATTTAGTGAAAAGGTGTTATTTTTATATTACAAACAGACACTCCAATTTTATTTATTTGTATAGATAGTAGATACCTAACAAAACAGACAAGCGTATGACCTGCCTGATGTTAAGCAGTAACGTAGATTATATATGCTTGCCGGACCAAAGGCATCGATTGCACTTTGCCGTCCTGAAGGGGAGTGGAATAGAGGGAGGGAATTCTTCCAGATATCCCTCATCGTACAAGACGCGACTATATTAGCTACTTTACACCGATCGTCTGTGAGAGAGTGGTACTACTTTGTTCGAGCGAGCCTTTATTTAAGACGTAGTCAATTAGGCTACCTTTATACCTTTATAATGTCCTTTATATATTACCTATTTGGTTGACTCGACAATGTTCAGTTAGGTACTTAATACTTTACATGTAGGAACTCGAATCCCCTTAGCTGAGTGTAAAAGCAACTTCACTTTCCTTCTCCCTCTGGCTTGGCTGCCATCCAGGGAATAATGGTACACACGTTCAGAGTCACTTGAAAACTTAATTAAATATACCGTTCTGTTACTGGACGCCGTGAACAGGCAATACTTTTTCCCAGGTAGGTACTTACTTCTTAACATGATAGGTACTTGGACTAGTATATTCCTTCTCAGGATTAAATAATAATAATCTATACAGCCAATATTTTTGAATGTTATAAGTGAGATCCAAACTAGGTCAAAAGTAAGATGCGTTATTTTTTATATTAATTGTACCGTTGGCATGAACGTAACCCGTATTCAATTTGTATTTGGACAAAGCCAACAATTCAAAAAGGAAATACGATTGGGCAGTGTCCCCTATAAATTTTCGTGAAATAATAAATCCGAAGCGGGCTCGTCCGGCCACGCGCGGTGCGTGATCGCGAGTTAAGTAACCCACCAACCGTAGTGACCGGTGTGTCCGATGCTCCCATAATGACCCCGAAACAATCTTTTATTGTCTATTTGGACTCGGATAAATTGTGATGGATGATCTTCTGCGTCCTCCAAATTCCCAGCCAGCTATCCGCCCGATTTATATCGACGGGCTTACGCGGAGTTTATCCTTCCCGTATATTGGGCGTTTATGTCTCTGCTGTCTCGTTGTATACATACTACACAAAAACGTCTCGTTTTCCGCATTCATTTCTCGCCTAATGAAATGCGAGCGTCAGCCTTGAAAGCTGAAACTTTTTATTGTAAACCCAGCCGCCGGGGTCTTTTTTGTGTCCTCACGTCGCGCTTATGAAAAATAGTGTGCATTACGTTGCCCGTTTTGTAAAGAAACCAGCTCGGCGTCAGCGAGCGAGGAGTCCTTTGCATTCAATCAGCTGTTCAGATAAATACTGAAACGAGCTGGGCCATATTTACGTTCATGTTCATTTAACAACATTGAGGATTACCATATCTTTAGGTTTAAACGCTATCGCATCGCAATCGCCTTATCGATGCGACCACGGCTTTACTTACTCGTTAAATATAATGTAAAACCTATTCTTGCCAACTAACTACCCCTGAAAGTACAAATGTGTTATTTGAGTAGGTCGATTTTATATGGCGTAGGCAATGGAAGCATTCAAAATCCCATGATGAACCTTTAAACCTATAGGAATGTTATGATTACGCTGCGATAGTAGTCATATAAGAGCTTATAAAATCCTACTGCACCAGCCGTGAAGCTACTCCATCAGTAATTTCTTAAAGGCAGCGATATTACCACCTTTCTTCACGATACCGTTATCAGCGTCAGGACGCACGACAAAACGAGTGACACGTATACTTTATCCTCGTCTGAGTAAACGATCGTCGACGGGAGAGAGCGTCGTGTGCGTGTGCACTAAAGCTGATCATGAAACTGCTCCACCTGACTTCTTTAGACAAATGAGTAGGCCCCGGGGAGGCGGCGAGGTCACGTCGCTCATTGCCGGTGACATTTGACCGAAAGCTCACTTCCACTGAAACACCTCGCGCCGGTCGTCTCCCTACAATTTCCGCCGTCCAAATGACACCCTTGGTGCCGGACCCCGCCCGTGAAAACATGCCCAGAAATCCCGACGTTTTACTTTTTATATTCCAGCTTATCTCGACATAACAATGTAGCCAACCGCATAGCGCTTTTGATATTGTCGCAACTAAATCTACACTTTCATAGTGTGGACATAATTCTTGTTTATGCGGAACAGCGATTTTTTCTTGCATGTCCAAGAGGAATATGCGAATGAAATGCACGTTTTAAAGGTCTTAAAATGTTGTAAAGGCTGTAGTCCAGTAGGAATGGCCCCGGCTTGTGTTCCGAAAGTGGTGGGTACAAATCCCATGAGTGGACGCGCACCATTGGACTTTAAAGACGAGAAAATTTATGTGCATATATCACGTTCCCATAACAGAAGCACTCGCGGCGGCACATACTGTTTAACTACTGAGCGCTGCCGTTCGTGTTATCGACCCTGGATATCATAGTCTTTAAGCCATGTCTCCGAGCAGCCTGAAAACTCCGATACCAAAGTTCGCCACTAGCTCATACGATAACAAAAAAAGCTATTTAATTTTAAAAGAATCAAGTTAATTAAATGCTTGTGATAAATTTAGGAGCATATGTTTCGTTCATCAGAAAATAATTAGTTATTATGTACTCGTATTAATGCGTAATTTTTTTACTGCATAAATATTTTCTAAAGTCTAATTTCAAATAAGCGAAATTAAATCCTTGTAAATATATCGACACGAAAAGTAATGACATAACTCGCCGCGGCCCACGCAGGGTGGCCGTGATCACTCGGGTATCACATATCCTGGCCATTATTAGAAAATCCAAACATACTTCCCTCGCTCCCTTGTTTTAACCGAAGACCTTTTAATCTCGTATTTGAAATTTACGTTGAGATACAGCATTATTAAGTTACCATTATTCGGTATAGATCTGTTGGTCGAGTTTTGAGCGCAATAACTCGCGGATGCCGAAGGCCTTGTTACTCTAAATAAACCGAATTACGCTCGCTAATGATGTAACGATAATTACTTCGTTGAATTAATGCTCACTGAGTTAGCAATTCATAATCATGAAAGGGCTTACCTATATATTATCTTAATTACTTGGCCAGATCGTTTTACGTAATATTATTGAATCAATAATGAATGAACTTCATGACTTTCTATCTAGAATTCTATTATGCATAGATCAAGATGGTAAAATACCCCCTAAAATATTATTTACCGATGCAACAATGAAAAAAAATTCCCAAATTTCATTTTACGATATTTACAGGATGTATATGCGGTGAATCGAATCATGAGAAAACCCGGGGTAACCTAAGAAGTGGCTCAGTGGACTCTGATTCCTACAGGACGTCCGCCACGGTGTGTGATTTACCGCGGTTCGCCTCCGCTGCCCGCTTTATTGAATACTCTTTTCTAATGAAAGAAAAATCCTATATTTTCATCTTCCAACGTCCCAATTTATTACTTTCATCTATTCCCTTTGACAAACGACAATTATAAGTGGGCCCCTCCTGAACGTACGCCCTCGCGAAGTTTTTATACGTATATAATATATCTAAATTGATAGTCCCCTTTGTAAAAGTTTGCAGTTTATAGTTGGAACAGCGGATGATAAATTAAATTATTTTAAACACGAGAGCAATTTAATCTTAACTACTTAATGGTCTTTTTTATTAAACGTTTATATCGCTGAAATTTAAGCGATTTGTCTCACTTAGAGCGCTTTCAGGGACTGGGAGGTCTTTTAAATAACAATAAAGATATATTTAAATGTTGTGAGTCGACTGCAATTTATAAATAACATTTTCGCTTATGTGATGCGGACACTGCTTTATGTTTACAGGGGTTTGTTTTAACGAAATCTTCTATGTTACGTCTTCTCAAAATCGGAACACTCCGTGTATCTTATCTGATAGTTGGTGTTATTAATTTTGCTCCATAGACAAACTTTGTTACTGAACAACTCGGAAGAGAAAATAAAGCCAGCCATCGAGACTCTTACTAAGTGGCAATAAAATCAATGAAGAAATAACATTGTAACACTGTAACTGGTTTCATATTCTTAACAAATTCAGTACCTAAATGTTTCACCTGTTAGCAAATTTGACCAGATATGTATATGAAATGTGTTAAGTATAAATACAAAATTGAAACCGCTCGTTAGAAGGTACCGCGTTCTAGTTTAAATAGAAATTCTGGCGCAAAAGGAGGCAACGGGGTGCTTCTTTATAGCCAATTAGTCTGAGAATACGGTATGCGTTCATTACCCGCTGTAGACCGACGATTAGGTAGCGACTGCGACATAATAGCTATGTACCATGTCAATGAGGCGAAGGTGGGCACACCGAGCTCAGTCATATGGGTTTTATTTGACATCTATCTGTGACATCACTAGACAGATAAGTAGATAGTGTTTTTTTTAATAAATAAAAATCTTTGCATTAGTGTTCGTGTTCTCTTAACAGCACATAATTTTCTCGTTCGTGCATTAGCCATTATAAATATTTTTGCTTAAACTTTTCGAAGAATTTACGGACGTCGGAAGCGCGTACTACGTGTTAAAAAGTGTATACCTAATTATCTACCTATCTCCAAAATCATTGGACATAATAATCTAAATAATTTAAACAGAATGTTTTTGTATCTCGTAATAAAAATCATATAAGATCCTATTTAACTTTGGTCAATATAATTATGCACTTACTCTGGAATAAAATTACGGCCATATTCACAAACAATACTTGTCAAAGAAAGGGTAAAAAATTTTAAATTTCTCAACGCGCTGTGCGTACGCGCTCACATGTGCGATCTCAAAGTAATATTTGTACGGGCCTCGGTAATAGGTATTTAATACCTGTTACTTAAGAACAATTGAGACTTGTTTACAGATATAGGTAAATTTCCAGTGTTCTATGACAATACACCTGGTTGTCCCTATGTCCCTTTTGTTGTGTGATACATACGCGATTAAATGTACAACCCACGTTCAAATAGAGGTCAATACAACTTTGCACGGCGGCACGCTTTGGGGTCCTGTAAAAAGTTTTCGCGTATTTTATGTACTCATCACCTCTGGCAGTTTAATTTGCATTTCAACGCTCAAATCTGTTACTCTTCATGGGCATTTACTCTGCGGCTGAGTTGTGTCCCGCGCTAATCACTCGCGTACAGAGCGCACACTCAATTATATTAACTTTATTGCCAACGTTACGGCGTGTGTGGCGCCGTGATATGACTTTCTCATTAAGAAGTAATATTGTGTTAACATTCGCAGACGTAACGCAGCGAGAAATGTGCTCGTGGGATCGCCATTAGGCGTTATTTATCGCTGTACCTTACGGCGCCTGCAATAAATATATTACGGTTATAGGCACTAGAACTTACAATTTTACGTTTACAATCATGTAGGTAGGTTCTTTATTTCGTTTAGGACACTATATATAATAATAATTTTGTCCTTTTGATGTCCCAATTCGGGACACAGGCCTTCCCTCACTACGAGGCGGATTTAGGCCGTAATCCACCACGGTGGCCCAGTGCAGGTTGGCGGAATTTACATGTCTTTCGAAAATTGGTTAGATTTTCTAAGACATGCAGGTTTCCACACGATGTTTTCCTTCACCGTAAGCGAATGATAATCCTCCAGATATTATGATTCGCACATAGATTTAGAACCGACAACCGCTGGGGTAAACGTGTTCTTGAGTGGAGACCTCGACTCGGCAAGCGTAGTGTAGGACGCCCTCCGACCAGGTGGGATGACGATCTGCGAAAGACTGCAGGCAGATGCTGGATGCGGCAAGCTGAAGACAGGGCGCTATGGCGCTCATTAGAGGAGGCCTATGCCCAGCAGTGGACAAGCATAGGCTGATGATGATGATGATGATGACATAGATTTAGAAAAACCCAGAGGTGTGAGCTGGGGTTTGAACCCAGAACCTGGTGCCCGCAAGACGCGTGCTTAACCAATCTGCTATATGACAATATAAGGTCTTATTTGAATAATGCACGATATCGTTCATAACTTTTTTTGCTGTTGATACAGCCGACTAGAAGCGAGTGCTTTTAAGGCCAGCTGATAGAAAGAAACCCATCAGATTAGCCCCGTGTACAAGATTACAAGATTAATCTTAATCCTTTCTCTAATAATGTATAAAAAATAAACCGTAAAATTTTTGCGAAAGCTGCTTTTAACTTAAAAAAGATCATCCTTTCAGCTTTTAAACTCGAGATTTTCAATTGTATATAAAGACAAGTACCTACATCTAACATACATAAGTAGTCAGCAACGTTGCCAACCGCACGGTATAAATGGACCGTGATGAAGGATTACGGTATTTACTGCGAACCTCTGCCGGGCTTCAGTGGCATTTCGCCCGATACGAGTTACATTGCGCTTGCGGTCGTAATGAGATAATCGTCGGCCGGCGCCGTCAAACCAACTTGCCATACAAAAATACTCTCTCAGATTACTGCCAGGGCCGAAACGAGAGCAATCGTCTGACAATCATGACCGGACCCTTTCATGTTGCACGGCCGGTTATCTGCTAACCCTGACCATTACTAGTAATGGAAATCGAATTACTATTTAAGCAAGATTAACGGAAGCCGAGCGGTCTGGACGGCTGGCGTCGTAACTTTCAAAGTTACACACGAGTCCTAACTTTGTGACCAATAAACAATCCGAACTGTTAATGCGGACACGAGGGAGTCCTCTCATTGGCCCCAGACACAGTGTCCCCTTTTTAAATATTGCTCCAATGACTTTATAAATAAATATCACGTGACAGACACACCAACAGTAGGGCCCCAAACTAAGCAACGCTTGTACTATGGGTAGCTACTGTACAATGGACTGGGGGCGATCCCAGTGACACTCAGAAATTAGCCCTGGCGGGAATCAAACCCGCAACTACCCGGTGCAGTGAGCCGAGCGGCCTACGCTCAAATCACTACGCCAAGCGGTCGTCATTTTATTCGTTGTCAATAATATTAAGTACTTACAATCAGTGAAAAACAAGATAAACATGCAAATTTTCATAAATACCTATTAGGTACTTACTTTGAGTAGAACGTTCAGTCCTTTTCATGATTACTAACACGTAATAACGTTAAATTACAGTGAAGTCACAAACATGTTTATCTGCTTTGCGGCTATTTTCGCCGCGGCCGATTAGGGAATCTTCAGATCTTCAAGAATAATATTATCTCGCGTAAAAAAAATGTGTCATGGGAATACAATCTCAAGCAGCGAACTCATAAATCTGTTAGGTTTTCCAAATTCTCTTTTTTTTATTTCCACCCAATTTATGAAGCACCCACGCGTGCTCCAGAAAGAGCTATGATATTTCATGCTGTCATTGTGAGACGAAGCGTGAACTTTTAGCTTTATTAAAAGTTTAACGTACAAGTTATTTTATTGAGTTGCCACGTGACGTTTATATTTCTTCCTTGAGAATAGCAGCTTAATGAAAACACTATATTCTTATCTGGGTCAGTGGGCACGAAATATCTACAAGTCCGTTTTAAAAGCTTGAACTAAAACAACGCTTGAAATTACCCAAAACTGGCATTCGAACTTCCGAACGCCCGGAGAGATACTTTGTGATGTTGAAATGTTTGCGTATGCTCAACCACCTCAACTGAGGGTGATTGAGTACCAGTTGAGCAAATATCTAGCTTGGTTCAACTCATTCTTCTTATAACACTGGAAAGGATTTAGAACGACAAAAATATTGGTCGTCGTCTGTAAATCCATACGCGCAGTGGATTTACCAGCAGGCTGAGTAGGCTGGAGTCTAGGGCGGCAGATTTTTTGGGTGGCAAATTTGGGGACCGATTTAACTCTGCAACAAATTTTGCCGATGACTTTCCCCTCTCACTTGTCATTTTACATTCGGTCTAGCAAACTTCCAAATCTATAGTAAAACAGCTAGTTCGCCGCCCTCCAACCAGTAATCGGCGTAATGACAATTGTAGAGGCAAGGGCGGCAAAAACTTTACAGCCTCCTTGGAAATTTGTAAATCCACTGCATACGCGTGTGTGATCCTTTGACGTGGGAGGTGGATACATGTTTAATGGTGTTTATTTTGTTGCAGCGTCGCGTATTCGATACGAGATCACGAGCGGTAACATAGGCGGCGCCTTCGCCGTCAAGAACATGACTGGCGCTATATATGTAGCGGGCGCGCTTGACTACGAGACTAGGAAACGGGTAAGTTGTCGAGTGCAGTATTTATTTATCGTCTTAACTTGAGTTTATGTGAACCTTAAGTTTGCATCAAAATCAGTACCGGATTAAGCAAGCGCGGGGCCCGTAGCAAATTATTTCAAAGAGCCCTTGATCTACTATGGGTTCTTAAGTATAAAGTGGTAAGAGAACAAATCAATAGTCTATACGTTTATTTGCCATCTATAGGTGACAATTTTGTGGGCATTTGGTAAATTACTATAGGAGCTGTTAGGCTCTGGACAAGTACAATAAGCCAGAGATGAGATTTTCTGGCAATATAGAATAATTTTGATAAGGCACTAACATATGCGGGGCCCCCTTTCGCTCGGGGCCCCCTTTCGCGCGGGGCCCGTAGCAATTGCTACTTATGCTATATGGTTAATCCGGCACTGATCAAAATCCTTTAAAGTACACTTACAATTTAATTGGTTCCGAACAGTTTCAAAATGTCCCACTTATAACTCATTTTTCCTTATATTATGATAAATGAACAATTTTCCACCTCTTTTATCTTTCGACATTATTTATCGTGAGCACAAGACCTTTTAAGAGCTTACGAAAATACTTTTAACAAGTTAAAAAATAACGATTTTATCCGCCGTCTGCCACAACACATTAGTTGAAAAATCCTGTAGAGAAGGAAAAATGAATTTATTCCAGTCTAATTTTTTCCCGAATGGTATTAACGTCGGTTCAATGGCTCTTGCTTAAAGAACCGTGAATTTAAATGTGGCCGGCTGTCTTATAATAAAAAGCAAATATTAATAATGTGTACATTGGACATTGTTAATTTTTTTATGAAATAGTAGATTTATGTATTGTATTGTTTTCTATACTGACTAATCTACCTTTTAGAATGACCAGTGACAATTAAATAAATATAATCTAAATATATATAACTCAAAGGTGACTGACTGACTGACTGACATAGTGATCTATCAACGCACAGCCCAAACTACTGGATAACATCTACCTGCATGCCAAATTTCAGCCCGATCGGGGCATGCAGGTAGATGTTATGACGTAGGCATCCGCTAAGAAAGGATTTTGATTAATTCTACCCCCCAGGGGATGAAATAGGGGATGATTAATCCCGAAATTTATGTTAAGTTAAATTACATGCGGACGAAGTCGCGGGCACAGCTAGTTAAATATAAAATATCAGTGAAACCTACGCGTGGCGGTGATACAATAAAAAAAACACGTAGGTATTTGAGAGGACATTTCAAGTTGAAAGGTTTTAGAAATTTCTGTGGAAAAAGGGATGAGAATCGATAGTAGCCAGAGCATGATGAATGACAAACGTTTCCAATATCAATTTCGTTTGCCCCGGATTACGGATGCTTTGGGAAGAAAACAATATGTGGATATATAAATATATAAGTACGTGAAATATAAATGACATTAATAATCACGAAGGCATATTTGCCATAAGGTTTTAAACAATCACGTAGTTTAATAGTGACGAATGGGCCCTCAGAGAGCCGATAACGGCGATAAAGTGCGCCGTCGAAATAAATCGATATCGGAACATTTTTGTTGAGCGTGATGCAGGGAAGTTTTATTATACATCACTTTAACATAACGGTGATGGGAGGTCGGGAATTAATGGAGGTCGTAAGAGGGATCGGTGCGCGGCGTCCTTAAGACTGCCCGTCTACTAGCCCCGCCAGCCCACCTGACTCAAATGGACGGGCGGAGTTAGCTATAAAGCGCTAATGTGTCTTTAGTATTTTTAATAATCGTAGCCTATTCTTAATCAACGTTCGTATCCACACCAATATTTTTAAATTGCCTAAGTTCACGAGCGTAATAAAAAAAAATCATATAAGGCGCGTAACTCTTAACGTTTCTCGCGTTCCATACGCTCGCTAGTCGGTATCGTCTACGTTAACTGTTAGTATGACAAATTGTACAGCGGGCCATTACCATCAAAATATGTTATGAAGACGTTGTCGAGCGTCTCGTAGCAAACTCCGTAGTAAACAGATGAGTGTGTGTTATAGTAGATACCGCTTCTAGGTTACATAAGTTGGTCGTGAACATTTATGTCACGGCAACAAAACTCCAAATTAAACAAGTGAGGGGTACAAACAAAATAAGCCAACGTAATTAAAGATAAACCGCCTGTATATACACACATGGTCTAAAGTCGTATGTAAGCATTAAACACTGAGCCCCATATCTGACAAGTAATTACTTACTTGCTCTTAAGTGAAAGTGATACTTAAGAAACTAATTTTCAGCTCAGAAATGTCGAAAAAACTGTTAAAATATATAAAAACCTTGCGACTTAAGTCTCACTTTCCAAGTCTGAGAGCGACCTTGAGTACCTACACTATTCAACCGACTTCGAAAAGGAGGAGGTTCTCAGTTCGTGTGTATTTTTTTTAATATTTGTTAATTGAGAACTCCGTCATTTATAAACAGATTTACAAAAATTCTCCAGATTGCGGAGTCGGTGCCAATTCAAGCAAGTAGGGGTAGGTAGGTGCCTAAGAAGTTGTCCTAACGAAGTGTAATGATAGTGGCACCGACTTTAAACGAAATAAATTATAAGGTCCCTAGTTATTTCTAGCTTTTTAGTACACCCAGTATTTTTCTGATGTATTTTGTACTGTATGAAATAAGAATGACATTTCCAAAATCGCTCTTAAATTTTATTATTTACTAGCTGTGCCCGCGACTTCGTCCGCGTGTAATTTAACCTAACAAAAATTTCGGGATTATTCATCCCCTATTTTATCCCCTTGGGGGTAAAATTAATCAAAATCCTTTCTTAGCGGATGCTTACGTTATAACATTTACCTGCATGCCAAATTTCAGCCCGATCCGTCCAGTGGTTTGGGCTGTGCGTTGATAGATCACTATGTCAGTCAGTCAGTCACCTTTGAGTTATATTTATTTAGATTAATAAAAAATAGTCAATAAAATAAATCATAAATAGTAATATTTCATAGCCTTAGCCAAATATCTAATAATCACGGATTTCGTTAATTTTGCGATAAATTCGTTTTAACAATTACATTACAATTATTGTATAAAGAATACTATTTAATAACTGAAAATTCTAAACTTTCGTTATGACTTTACCAAGAACTAATAATGTAATTATGTTATGTGGCTTACTGTTATGTGAAACATGCCTTAGTAGCGCTAGTTACAAAATTAGCACTTAGGTAGACGTATAAACGCACAAATACGCGAAACGCGAACTTAGATATTTTTTATACGCGAAAAGCGAACTTAGAATTTTTTTATATAATTAATTAAGTTTTACCTACCAGGTACCTAATTAAAGTGGAATTGACCCGGATCCAAGAGAATTAACCGCCCTCTAAACATAATTTTGTGCTAAAAAAACGGCAGTGTTAACCGTTAACAGTTTTTCCCTTACTTTCTTTGCCCCCTGGCGAGTTTCAATTTTAAAACATCGCGTCTGGGAGCGGGCCTCTATCAGAGCAGCCCTCTTTGTTACTGCCTCGAGAAACTTTCATCGAACTTTCCGCGGGATAAATAATTTAATCTTTAATACCCATTTAAGCGAGCCGGCGTAGTTGTTACCAAAGGCTTGTATTGCGATCAAATTGCAGCGTCTCACAGAGCTTTTATGTATGTAAACCAGTTTTCTCTACACTCCTTTTGCTTTTAAGCGGTCCGGAGTCTACGGTAAATGTTCGTGAAGAACATTTTATTGTTATGTACTTATTTAGGTGTAAATAACGCTTCTTTGTTGAGCAAAGGCAATGGAAAGTCCCGTGGGAAAATTGAATTTGCCAGTCGCGTTCCACCCGTAAGGTGTGTGTTATCTGACAATTCGTTCTCGCTGTCGAGACCTGTTTATTTTCTAAGCACCTGCCCGTGCATTTCAAGTTTCGTGCCACTCCATATTAACTTGGCTAGTAGTTAAAACAACGAAATCCATGCGCTCTAGATATGTAAATATACTTACTTCAGTTATGAGTACTCTACGGTTTTCACGGTCCGTATCGTATGGAACCGGATTACTTAGGAAATTCGCTCCCTATTAATCTAGGAACAGCTATTACGTGCGTCCACCTGTGGCTAGATTACCGCTGTTGCTAATTGATTCGCGCACTGGGACTATATCACAAATTAATATCTGCCTACTACCCTGCGTAAGCACCTATAATCTTTCTTTGAAAATGGGTTTATGCGCGCGTATTGTGTTACATATAGGTATTTAGTTACGTGTTTCTTGTCATTGTACGTAATCATGATTGATGTGCAAATGAATTCAAAGATCCAACTTGTATTCTGTGTGTGAGATGACTTTGAAACAAACATTTCCCTCCCGAGTGAGGAAATTACCGAACGACACTGACAGATGACACCAATAACTCCCCCGGCGCGCAAACACGCTCACTCTATTTTCGAAGCCAAGTGTGGACTCAGTGAATTTTTGGTTACAATTTATGTACCTACTCGCAAGTGTTTATTTAATAACCCCAATTCGTCCGACATAACTCCCTTCGGAAAATTCGATTGCTTCCCTAATTTGTCACGTCACGCCGAGCCACAAAAATAATTTAGATGTACGAGTAATATACATCATCATTAAGAAAATATTTTCTTCTTTCTTGTTATTAGAAGGACCCACATAAAGTTAATTACGGCCGGTTTTAAATTACTTTACGCAACTTCCTGTAAAACTTTTTGAATTATCTTGTTAAATGATAATTACAAAAGTCAAAGGAGTTTTCGCAGGTGGTAGAGATGAAAAAAAACCGGTAACCTTAGTCTGAAATGGTATTACGCTTTTGAAACACAACTTACAAACAGACGAGAAATATAGTATGTTAATATCTATCAGTAATCTCGGGCTTCCTTTTCGAATTAAATAATAAACTCGTGTATTGACGACGACAGTACGAGCTGAAGTTGGCAGCGTCGGACAACCTCAAGGAGAACTATACGACGGTGGTGATCCACGTGAAGGACGTCAACGACAATCCCCCCGTGTTCGAGAGGCCCACCTACCGCACGCAGATCACGGAGGAAGACGACAGGAACCTCCCGAAACGCGTTCTTCAGGTCCGAGCCGAGGCGATCACGACTGAATTCGATTCTCCGATGATGAACAGCCATTACTACCTTCAATTGTTTTTAAAAATAAAATCTGGCTATTATATTTCTAGTAGTCTAGCCTCTCGAACGAATCTAAATTACTTGCCTAGTAGTGTCAATAGTTTAGTGGCTACACTGAGAAAACATAATAAGGACAAATTATGTTTGTATTTCCTAGTCACTTTACTAAATTTTATCTAAGTAATTACAGAAAATAATTTATCATAACTAGGCGTTACATTAATCTGTGCTGAAATAACACATATTTTATTAAAATACTAAAAATAATCCTAGGAATTACAAATGATACTTTCTCAGTGAAGGATGAGGATCGAACCCGGAATCGCTTGAATACCGTGCGCGGCCCCTCTAACCACTAGGCTATTGCATTGTTTCAGAAGAGAATCGAATGAGGTCACCCTGTTCCTCGATTGACCCTTACGTCTTTTGTTTGCATGGCATGGGGGTTTCGTTTGTGTCATTGTTTTATTACGCTGTAGTTATTGTTTTTTTTTTTGCTAGTGTCCTTGTTGTTTTGTTTTATTTGCATCCAACTTCTTTATTGCGGCGGTCTGCAGCTCCGGATTACGTACAGTCGTCGAACGTGGTACTCTCGGCGTAATGAAACTTTTCTTTCAGGTTTTTATGGCTCATAATAATTTGTTTATGTTCCTGAGAATTCTGTAAAAAAGTCGGTAGTTATTATTCTGTGTCGGTACATTTCAGCCTCACGATAAAAAAGTTGATGTTTTATACATAAGTAAATAATATCTGGGTCTAATATCTTGATTCCTTTATAAATTATTCGTACGCGAGTAAAATAACAAAAAAAAACACTTCTCAAACGAAACGTGAATGTTCATGGGTTAAAAGTATTATCTTTTATCGCGGTGCTGCTATGGTAAATTCTTGATCAATAACGTCACAATATTTGAACACCATCTGACTGATGAAATTACCACGCCAACGTATCGGCGTCGCCGCCAGGTTCCCATAAACGCGACGATAGATATTGAAACAGCCAATCGAACATCAGCCGGAGTGGGCTTTCAGCAGCATCGGCTGAAGTTCAGTGAGTCACGTAATACACCGCCCGCAACGATTACGTTCTTTAAACAATCGCCCTGTGGTTTTTCTTTTTTTTTTCATTCACCGACATCAGATTCTAAGTGTTTTTTTTTATTTGAACTCGGACTTGACCATTCTCGTTTTTTAAAACGATAATAACGTGAAGTTCGGCAGCCGGAGTTCAACGTCAGCGGGCGTTTGAAATTTGTACTTTTCAATTCCGAAAGCAAAGTTGGGCGCGGCATAAATTAACATCTTCAGTGCGATAATTCCCGGTGGCTTTTGGCGAAATATTTTCTCTGATTACTATTAATACAAACATAAATATTTATGCGGCGTTAGGTCTAATGAATTGAGTTCACCAATACGATTAATATAAATCATTCTGTATCAATATGATATATTACACATGCCGCTCCGTGTCCGCTAAAATTGCGGCTGTGGAATTGTAACATCGCTTATCTACACACCAAAATGGACTTTTATGTGAAGGGATCAAAAGTCGTAAATCATAAGCGACCAAAAGTTCGATGACAAATTGGTTAAATAATATACAATGCCTGGTTTTTTACCAAAACATTAATGGGCCATTCAACAAACAATGATCATAAAAGGGCTGTATAGTCTGAATGGTGTGTTGAGCGTGGTGCATGAGCATGGTGGGTGGTTATAGTACGAGCTGACGCTGGTGGCGTCCGACGGCCGCAACGAGAACTGGACCCGCGTGGTAGTGCGCGTGATCGACGTCAACGACCTGCCGCCCAAGTTCACGCGCAGCAACTACGTCACACAGGCCCTAGAGGAGACCGGACCCTTCCCACACTCCCTGATACAGGTTTTATTTTGGTTTCACTTTTATTTGCAACCTTAAATCCTAAACTTTATCAAATTTATTTAGCAAATGGTGCCGATTCTGTTGTTCGAATAAACCGAGAATCGACAAGAGCCAAATGAGTACCTATGAATTAGCTATGATTAATACTTGACGTGACCAAAGTGGCACACCGATCTCCAAAAAAATATTGCACTAGTTTACGAAGTAAAATTACTAACAGAGATAAAAAAAAACTTACTGTTCGGCCTTTTAATCAAGTTTGACCATTCAATGAAGTCAAGTTTGTTTCACATACCTACCTATAATCAACAGAATTAGTACCAATGTTTACTTTACTTTTATTTTAGTTATATTTACCATAACACACTAACACCTTTAACCGATCGAACAAATCAGTCATTAAATTTCCATTGTACAAACCCAAGTTCCGTTATTGTAAAACAATATAATCCCCACAGCAAACTTAAACACCTTTCAAACTAATTGTATGCAAATTGGGAGGATGCAATTCGCACGATATGATGCGAACACCTTTTATATCGTGTTACACTTTAAACGTGTTATTTCAAAAAAGTTAAACACGTGTTGAGCAGGAGATTTTCAAAATTGTACACGTAAAATTTTATTTAAACTTTTTTATAATAATATAAGAGTTATTAGTGGAGGATAACTCGGTCTCCATAAAAAAGTAAAAATGATTTAAATTCCATTTTGTAGATACAGATCTGTCGACCCTGCGAGTTTATATTGAGAGTGTAATGTACGCGCGCGCCCTCTCTTCACCTCGAAAACCATTAGGAAAGGTCGTTTCGATTGTGATGAAGCGATAAAAATCCCAGATTTACATACTAACTTATCCTAACAAATATTTGTGGCTTTTTATTCAGTTATCTTTTCGGCTTTTGCGTGTATTTATTTAGCTTTCTACTTTATACCTATCTATTTTTTGTTGGTGGTGAAAGGGTCTCCTAGAAATGAATCCTCAACGTCAACTACATATTATATTTTTGTCCATCCAAGGCTACAGTAACGTTTATCTCTGAATCCACAGAAATTGCGGGTAAGTAATTAGTGCAAAAATACAAAAAACTATTTGTAGAGCCATGCGTCGCTGCAATTGCTCTACCAAACTGTATTTTCACTGCATGTGTAGCAAATACTGTTTAGATGTCTACGTTGTTTCGAAACTTCCTTCAAATTCTGTCAATAAATTATGGGAACCCGAACAAAGCGAAAATATTTGAGAAATCTTTCAAATTCCGTTCCCGAGAACTTGTTCTCTGCGTCTAGTATTGCATGAATTTATTTAAGAATCAATTGTCTATTCGCATTGTCGTTTGATCATACTTATTTGAATAAGGGGTTGTAAAATATTTATTACTTTGTTCGTATGCAACCATGTTGATGAATACAATTATAATAATTCTCATCAGGAACATACTACAATGTGTCTTTCTGTCTTTATGTACATCATTATTTAGCATTTACTGAGGCACCTTGCAAGATATCGTGCTTTATTGAAATATGACCTTATACATATAGACACAAAATTGGTTTTATAATATTACATTTTATGAGAAAAGTTTTTCATAAATTAGCTTAACTTGACTTTTATACTCAATCATGGAAATTGACCGTTCGCTGAGAGTAAAGCCCCGTCCCAAGTCGCTTGTAGTGACAACCTTTTTTTATAATTGGAGTGAGATTCGCAAATGATCCGAGTAATTACGCAAACGTCGACCCTCTTCATTTCTGCCGGCCCCGCCAGCCTGACGTAATTGGACATTCCACTTGCCATAAGTAAAGTATATTATGTATCCCAATTTTACAGGGATCAATTTCTCCATTAAAAACTCGATAACCTCGTGAATTCGATACAGAACTCTCTGCCTAATAATATAATGTTTATTTGCCGAATTCTTTTTCATTCAGACACGTTATTCTGCATTTTTCTCTTTAAATTCTGCTACTTTTACATCTTCGCTTGTGAAATAGTTGTAAAACTTCTTCGGCCTTCTTTGCAAGTCTGTTTAAAAAGAGAAAAGTTTCCAATGCTTCCGGTGACGGGGCCGCCGCAAAGGGTCGATGCTAACAATCCGGGGTGTTGGGGTTCATAAACTTGGAGCTACTTCCGCAACAACCACGCTGCTATAAAATACACAGTAATTTACATTCACCACGGGATGAAAAGTTCTTTATGGGGTTTTATTTTATTTCAATATTCAAAACAATATTCATGGAGTTGCCAGAGTAAGGGTAAAAATGTATTAAAGAACCTTGACTGATTAACCTTTTGCCAAAGTCAATGCATAATTACGTTTTTTAGATAAACGCGCATGTTAGTTTATCGTTGAACGTTAAATTTCCCCCGGTACTACTTTGTTTGGGTTAGTGGTGTTTGTGTTTCGAAGGAATGCTAAAGTCGTCGTTAAAGACGCCTGGGGACATTTTCTTTCGCAGTCGCCGCAAAACTTCCCTAACTAATGTTGTTTTATGATTCGATAATCAAACATAACAGGGCCCGAACCAATTTTCATAGCGAGCATGTGCCGGCGCCGCCAGGTTTGTGTGCTTACTTGCTTGTTGTATTTATATTTGGACTAAACTTAGCCATGATCACGAGGAACAAATGGGTATATAAATTTTGGTTATATTTGGTATTGTTTTCTGCAATGAAACTTTAAACAATATTTTCTATACAGGTTACCGCCACTGACGGCGATAAAGACAGACAGCAGAACATCGTTTATTTCTTGACTGGACAGGGCATCGATCCCGACAACCCTGCAAATAGCAAATTCGACATCAACCGCACCACTGGAGAAATATTTGTACTCAAGGTGAGTGTTTCTTTTAATTTGAATAATAAAACTACTTACAATTGCAGTAATGGCCGTGACCATGTACTACTACCGTCTAGGTGTCAGTATAAGCTCGTATGCTCACTCAGCGTACAGGAGAACGCGCACTTTGCATGCACAATGCAATCACACATTTATTGCGTTCCATTTGCGCTATAACCTGGTCACAGATATTTCTAAAATGAGAAAATCCGAATGGCAGCGGAATGTTAATTACTTACGTAATTTTCAGAATATTGGAATACTTTTAGGTGCCTCATTGCGTTATCTGAAAGCGAAGCGTATTCGTGACTTCCAACTTTTTTGTGAGTTTAGGATCGGATGGCATGTGGGTCACCATGCAAACACCTAGCTTATTATTTACAGAATCCTTTTTAAAAGGTTGATTTATTAAACACATTTTATTTCTAACATCTAAACACCAAAATAATGCCGATCAAAATAAAATACCTGCCTGTATGATCTGTGTGTAGATAATTACTAAATTACGCGAAAATTCTAAGAATATCTAAAACATCCAAGCTGTCACAATTTTAATTATAATATGTTTTTATCTTCTTCAATTTCCTGGGATATAATTACTTCAATCTATCAAGTCTGTCATTGTAATTATAAATTAAATTCTGAACACTTGGGTTTGGCGTTGTAGCTAACTGTTTTGTTCACAGCCCCTAGATCGGGATCAGCCTAATGGAAGACCACAGTGGAGGTTCACAGTGTTTGCTCAAGATGAAGGAGGAGAAGGTCTCGTAGGATACGCAGACGTGCAAGTGAATCTCAAAGATATCAACGACAACGCTCCTATTTTCCCGCAAGGAGTTTACTTTGGAAATGTCACCGAAAATGGAACCGCTGGTATGGTGGTTATGACTATGACTGCCATCGACTATGATGATCCGGCAGAAAGTAACAACGCAAAGTTGTGGTATTCTATAGAGAAAAATGTCATTGAAGAGGAAACAGGCTCACCAATATTTGAAATTGAACCTGAAACTGGAGTCATTAAAACGGCGGTGTGTTGTCTGGATCGCGAAAGAACGCCAGATTATTCAATACAGATAGTGGCTTCTGATGGAGGGGGGTTAAAAGGAACCGGAACGGCTTCAATAAGAGTGAAAGATATAAACGATATGCCACCCCAATTCACCAAAGATGAGTGGTTTACTGAAGTAGACGAAACAGACGGTACTAATTTACCTGAGATGCCTATCTTAACCGTCACAGTCCATGATGAGGACGAGACAAATAAATTCCAATATAAAGTGATCGAAAATAGTGGTTATGGTGCTGATAAATTTACTATGGTTAGAAATAACGACGGTACTGGGTCGCTAAAAATTGTACAGCCTTTAGATTATGAAGACCAATTACAAAGTAATGGCTTCCGATTTAGAATACAAGTTAACGATAAAGGTGAAGATAACGACAACGATAAATATCACGTGGCTTATTCGTGGGTAGTTGTTAAACTTAGAGATATTAATGACAATAAACCTCAGTTCGATAGAGCAAATATTGAAGTATCTGTTTACGAGAATGCTGAAGTTGGAAAAAGCTTAGAAACATTTAAAGCAACTGATCCAGATCAAGGAGGAAAGAGCAAAGTGTCGTATGCCATCGACAGATCATCTGACAGGAAACGCCAATTTTCGATAAACCAAGAAGGTACCGTAAGTATACAAAGATCACTAGATAGAGAAGATACGCCAAGACATCAAGTCAAAATTTTAGCTATTGACGATGGAATGCCACCGAGAACAGCCACTGCCACGCTTACTGTTATAGTCCAAGATATAAATGACAACGCTCCAACTTTCTTAAAAGATTATAGACCTGTTCTAACCGAACATATAACACCTAAAAAGGTCGCCGAAATTTTAGCTACTGATGACGACGATCGATCTAAAAGTAATGGACCTCCTTTCCAATTCAGACTTGATCCTGGCGCGGACGATATAATTCGTGCCTCCTTTAAAGTTGAACAAGATCAGAAAGGTGCAAATGGAGACGGAATGGCAATTGTGTCATCTTTACGATCTTTCGATAGAGAACAACAGAAGGAATATCTTATTCCTATAATCATCAAAGATCACGGAAATCCTGCTATGACTGGTACAAGCACACTTACCGTTGTGATTGGTGATGTTAATGATAATAAAATGCAGCCAGGTTCCAAAGAAATACTTGTATATAGCTACCAAGGACATTCACCGGATACGGAAATTGGTCGAGTCTATGTTTATGATCTAGATGACTGGGACCTACCGGACAAAAAGTTTTTCTGGGAAAGTACAGAACATCCAAATTTCACGTTGAATGAAGAAACTGGAATGATACAAATGAGACACAAAACTAGAGAAGGGAGATATCACCTAAAGTTTAAAGTCTACGATCGGAAACATACACAGACAGATGTACCCGCGAACGTAACTGTATATGTGAAAGAAATATCTCATGAAGCTATAATAAATTCAGGCTCTATGCGGCTATCAGGTATATCCGATGAAGATTTTATAAGAGTGTGGAACTACAAAACTCTCAGTGTTTCCCGAAGTAAATTAGATATATTCAAAGATAAATTGGCTGATCTATTAAACACTGAGCGTGAAAATATTGATATATTTAGTGTTCAGCTAAGGAAGAAACACCCACCTGTAACAGATATCCGATTTTCAGCACATGGAGCCCATTATTATAAACCTATCCGGTTAAACGGTATTGTTCTTATGCATAGGGAGGAGATCGAAAGAGCAGTAGGAATTAACATTACTATGGTTGGTATCGACGAATGTCTTTATGAAAATCAAATGTGTGAAGGGTCATGTACCAATGTTTTGGACATCAGCAATTTGCCATACATGGTTAATTCAAATAAGACGGCTCTGGTTGGTGTCCGCGTGGATGTGATCGCTGAATGTACATGTGGAGCTCGTAACTTCACACAAGCAGAGACCTGCCGTAACTCACCTTGTTATAACGGAGGTAGATGTATAGAAGGAAAATATGGCCTAACATGTTCCTGTCCGCCTGGGTATACAGGACCAAGGTGCCAACAAACGTCAAGAAGCTTTAGAGGCACCGGATGGGCGTGGTACCCTGCTTTAGAGATGTGTGACAGTTCACATTTAAGCTTTGAATTCATTACAAGGAAATCAGAAGGCGTATTGCTATACAATGGACCTATAGTACCGCCAGAACCGGAAGAAATAATGGTTTCTGATTTCATATCCGTTGAATTAGAAAGAGGCAATCCAAGACTTCTAATTGATTTTGGATCAGGTACTTTAGAGCTACGAGTTAAAACTAAGAAATCTTTAGATGACGGTGAATGGCATAGGATAGATATTTTCTGGGACACCGAAAATGTCCGAATGATAGTAGATTATTGCAAATCAGCCGATATCCAAGAAATGGAAGATGGAACTCCCCCAGAGTTCGATGACTCAACTTGCCAAGCCACTGGAACTATTCCTCCATTCAATGAATATTTAAATGTTAACGCACCACTGCAGATTGGTGGATTGTACATAGAACACTTTGATCCTACACATTATCACTGGCAATACATGCCCATTGGTAAAGGGTTCGACGGATGCATACGAAACTTAATTCATAATAGTAAATTGTATGATCTAGCGCACCCAGGCTTGTCTAGAAATTCTGTTGCTGGCTGTCCCCAAACCGAAGAAATATGTAATCAAGCAGACACTACTTCAAGGTGTTGGGAACACGGCACGTGTGTCGGCAGCTTCTCTGAAGCTCGATGCCAATGCCAGCCCGGTTGGACAGGACCTTCATGCAACTTACCCACTACACCGACCAGCTTCCGACCTCAGAGCTACGTCAAATTCGCTTTGAGCTTTGAGCCAGATAGATTTAGCACTCAAGTCCAACTGAGATTTAGAACTCGTGAGCCTCACGGCGAGCTTTTCAGAGTGAGTGATCAACACAATCGAGAGTATGGCATACTGGAAGTCAAAGAATCTCGATTACACTTCCGATACAACCTCAATTCTCTGCGTACTGAGGAGCGCGATGTGTGGCTGAACTCAGTCGCTGTCGACGACGGCCAGTGGCATATAGCACGCGTGAGCCGATACGGTAGCGCGGCAATGCTCGAAATAGACGGCGGTGAAGGAAGGAGATACAATGAGACCTTTACATTTGAAGGCCACCAATGGCTTCTAGTCGACAAGCAAGAAGGCGTATATGCAGGCGGCAAAGCAGAGTATACTGGTGTGAGAACGTTTGAAGTGTACGCTGATTTCCAGAAGGGTTGCCTAGATGACATCAGGTTGGAGGGCAAACACCTGCCATTGCCGCCGGCTATGAACGGCACGCAATGGGGACAGGCGACCATGGCCAGGAACCTAGACCGCAATTGCCCCTCGAACAGTCCCTGCATCAATGTCCACTGCACTGAGCCGTTCGTTTGCGTCGATCTTTGGAATGAATATGAATGCACGTAAGTTGAACCATTTTTTATCTTAATCGATATCTGGTACAGAGACAATGTTTTGATGGGTAATAATGATCAGCTGTCACCAGACGTAATTGATGGACCCTCCCTACATTATTTTGCACTTCCATAGCCTTCAATAAAGATCGATAACACTCCACTCCATGACATCAGCCGGGCTGGAAGACAAAGTTTTATCAAAACATTACTTATTTAATATTTTTATCCAGAATTTTATTTGCACAATATAAACATTGGGCAAATTATTAATACAGTTATTGTTATTAGGTACACTTTTAAACGTACGTGATAATATTTTGTTATGTTTTTTTTCTACAATTTATTTTAAGCGCGCACTGAGTTTCTAATTTATTTCAGAACTATTGTGTTCTTTCTTGTATTTGTTTATTCCTAATTTACTATTCGAATATTATATTTATTTAATAATATAGGTACCCTCTATTTATGATGTTAATTATTTTGATACTGTATAAATAATATAATTACGAATCTTATATGCATATGTTAATATTGTGATATTTACGTAATATGTGCCAAACTTAACGCTTGTTATATGGTAATATTGGAATGGTGTTCAGCTGCGGTGAGGGTTTGGTATTGTCGCCGGACGGGAAGGGATGCGTTGACAAGAACGAATGTCTCTACTTCCCGTGCCGCAACGGCGGTTCGTGCGTGAACCGCGAGCCTGGCTACCGCTGCCACTGTCCAGAAGGTTTCTGGGGCGAGAACTGCGAACTCGTCCAGGAAGGGCGCACGCTCAAGCTCAGCATGGGCGCGCTGGCCGCCATCCTCGTCTGCCTCCTCATTATCATGAGTGAGCACTTACCGTAGCCACGCTTCCGCGTGAACCACCGCTCGACTATCCCGACGCACTCATTCGCACACTCCATTTATTTATTTGTGTATATCTGTAGCTGTACCTTCTAGCGATGTATACAGTAGTGCATGCTATATCGAGGGGCTCAGTGCGCGCGACCGACGAGACGTGGAGGTAAAGCGCACGGTGTTTAGGTGTCCCGGGGGATCGGCTCGCGCGGGCGGCACGTGCGTCAACGTGAACGAATGCCTGCACAACCCGTGCTTGAACGGAGGCACGTGTCTCGACCGCGAGCCGGCGCGCCGCTACGACTGCATCTGCGCATTCGGATACACCGGCCACGACTGCGAGCTCGAGCTCCTCGCGTCCGGCATCATCACCCCCTCCAGGGACTTCATTATAGCTATCATTGTTTGTTTGTTCATGCTTCTAGGTGAGCACCATCATTTTGTTCGCATGCGATTAATGTTGTGTACATTTTCATCCAATTATCATTCGCCGAACAACGAAACGAACGTTCGCAGTAACTTTTTATCACGTCCCGTACATTCTGTGTGATTTGTAGTAATTCACGAATTAATGTTACATCCAAAGCTGTGAGTTTGTTCATGGTACATTAATTACATTTTCAATCCTCCTAGAATACTTTTTGGAAATTACTTTGCTGCCCTTTTTCATCCGTAATGCTTTTCAATCGGCTTCGACAGGCCCGAAGTTTGAGCTAAGTTATTTGCAATTTATTTTGCAGTAGACTACGGGAGAGTAACTTAATCAATGCCGGTTGATCCGATTCTAATAAAGGGCTTTTTTGCCGTTCATGGAAGCGTTGAGAAACTCGATTCATCTGTAGGAACCGTGTAACAGTCGGCAAGCTTTTATGTTGCCGGAATTATTGTTTTATTTGTAGTTTAATCGAAAACAATATCACTGTACGTGTAAGTAATTATAGTTACAGTATAAAATACACTTTAAAATGTGCTGTAACAATCAGTAAATATGTAATTCGGGTTATGCGACGCGACAAGCAAAGTTACGCACGCTTCGCAAAATTTTCATTTTTAATGAATAGACAAAAGAGGTAATTACTTATCGGTCGACAGCGTCATTGGTTATAATAGCTATTATTATCTACCTATAATGCTTTGGGCAGGATCAAAAGTGATTGAATTAATATAGGTACCTACCTCCAAAACCCTCGACTGAACGCAACGTCTCTGAAGGCCGTCCCTTTATTAAATACCTATTTGACGGAAATTGAAATAACTGAAACAGTCCCAAGCCTTGGCCTGTTATTAGCAATTTCCTTAATACAAATAGCTGTAAAGAAAGCCTAGGATTAAATCATTGTTTGTTGGTATCGTGGGGCCCATTATATATTTTGGCTTACTTAATTGTCCCTTAATGCTGAAAGTGTTTACCTCCCCAATTTGTTCATTAATTATTATCCACAATAATATTTTCTCCAATTAAGATAGTGGGGTCATTCAAGCTTTTAATAAATTTTACCAGCAATATTATAAGATAACGGACCCGCTAAATATTAATTCTTGATTCTTAATTTAAGTTAAACCCACAAAATTTTGATTATAGATTGTTGAGCATTTAAAAATTGTTTTTTTCGTCGTTTTTCTTATGATATCAATAATTTCGTAACTATTCAGTAATAATAAAAATGGAATCTACCAATTCATATAAACGAAACGCTCAAACAATGTCATTTAAGTAGACTTATTCACAAAATACTTAAATAAAACTTTGTTATGAAAATAATTTCTATTACAGAATATTGCATTGTTAAAATTAATTTATTTCGCAAACGTTTATAATGTTTTATTGATGTCGGTAAAATTTCAATAAACTCAATTTCGCGTTCACTTTTCGAAGAGAAAACTTTTCAGAGTACTAAAATACTTTGAAGTATGAAACTATAAGTAATAATTCTATAAAGTAACAAACTCAGTTCTAGGGAGTAGGTGCTTTTAGAGATATTCAAATGAAGTAGAGGTACCTATATGTAAGTATGTACTTAACATAGATATTTTTATAATGTAAGTGCTTGACTTGGTAAAGACGTCGGTAGAGACGCATTTACAATGTAGAGATGAGTAGCTATTTTGAATGTATATTTAAGTATTTGACGGTAAACTTATTGTGTAGTGCCTAGTTATTTTTTGTCGGATAAATAGTTACTTATGTTTAAACGGGAATCATTGTGAAAAGATATCTGGTTAAAATTGATCGAGCGCTTATTACCTACATAAAATAAATAATACGTAAACGTACATTGTTCTCTTCAAATTTATCGAATGTACTTTATTGAATTAACTCGGACAAGCGTACTTGCTCATTACTCTCCCGTCATGTCAACGCAGCACAAGATGAAGCTTAAGATAATCTACTGCAACTAGACAATCTAATAAAATCCCCGAACAAGTACCTATGAAAGTGCCATTTGTCAGTACTATTACTTAGATCCACACCTACTTACTTACCTACAAAGTTATGGAAAAAATCCAAAACAAAGCTTAACCTACTTGAGTGCAACTTGAGTATCACTTACACAACTCTTTTCTTTTCTGCGCCAGTCCTGGTGCTAGTATTCGTGGTGTACAACCGCCGGCGCGAAGCCCACATCAAGTACCCGGGGCCCGATGATGACGTCCGCGAAAACATCATCAATTACGATGACGAGGGGGGCGGTGAAGATGATATGACTGCATTCGACATCACCCCGCTACAGATACCGATCGGGGGGCCTCTGCCTGACCACGCGCCGGCTAAGATGCCATGTGAGTACCATTAATTACTTACCTCACTCAGCTTAGCTCAAGTTGACGAGAATGAAGCGATCCTATTGGTCGAAGCGGGCGGGCCCGCTTCATAGCACCACCAAGAGAACGGTAACCAACAGTATCTAATACATCGTGAATCCTGACTGATTAATTGTATGTGGCTATGTTGTATCCAAAATTATTTATTCCTGAAACTAAAAACAGATACAAAGGCCTTCACTATTCGATGTTTTGCTAAGGAATACTAAATGTGCGTGCATATATTCAGCAGTTCAAAAAGTTCAGTATACTTCATTACAATTAAAATACATCACTAATTTATATTAATATCACATTTGAACCCTTTGGAGTCCCCTTGGACATTAAAGCACGTACATGTTTCGTGTTCCAGTAGGTATATTAAAATTAAGGTGTATAAATATTAAATTGTCTAGACTATAACTTCAGACAGACACTTAAGTACTAACTATTATAGAATATTTAAAGGTCGATGAACACTCCATCTTTTGTAATAGAGAAAAGGTACGTACGCGTACGTACCTAACATGCGATCATAGAGCAATAAAAATTCTACGCCCTTGTATTGCTGCCATCCAATTTTATTTATAGTTGACGATTCCATTCCAATTATTATTTAGTAGACCTCTCGGTAAATTGCTGCGTCAGCGAATGGGAGTTCATCCGTAGAATCCTAGTTGCAAACGTGATGTTTTACAAATCTGATGCAGCAAATAGCAAAACTGTAATGGGGTTGATATTCGATATAACGACGTCCTGATTTTCATGCAAAATTGAATCATTGTTCTATGTAGCTAACAACTTCAAATTTCGAATAGATCCTATAATGGGCGTCGGCCTCGGCGTGGGCCCCATGGGCGTGGGAGTGCCCCCAGGCGTGGGGGTGCCCCTACCGGGGGAGACTAACGTGGGGATGTTCATCGAGGAGCACAAGCGGCGCGCCGACAGCGACCCCAACGCGCCGCCATTTGACGACCTGCGCAACTACGCGTATGAGGGCGGCGGCAGCACCGCTGGCTCGCTCTCGTCGCTCGCTTCTGGTGAGGCCCTACCTTTATGATACAGGCGTCTTCTACACGGTAACACACTGCAACTTTATTCCATACCTATATACTCGTAATGCAGAATGGATGTAAGATGGTGCTTCGCCATGCAAACTACGAACAACTTCTATGTCGCTTTGAAACCTTAGCTTTTCTTGATACATCTGCGGGGTGTTCCAAATCATTCGAATCGATATCGGAAACGGATTTGGTAACTACGTAAAATTAAGTTTGAAAATATTTTACTTGTAATAATCGAGGTTTAAGACAACTACTAAGATTCTAATATTTATTAACGTTTAACCTCTCCGAATCGCTTTACGATATAGACCCGAACCATTAAAAATATCCCCAAAGCAAAATTAGGTAATATAACCAACCTACCGTTTTAAAATGTATGAACCACCCTTGTGGCGATTCATTCACAATGCATGAAGCGAAAAATGGAAACACCTCCAGCGTTCGTGTTCAAATCAATTATTCATAATATGAAATCCTAATGCGGTGTGGTCTGCTGTAGGTACCGATGACGAGGTGCACGATTATGACTACCTGGGCGCGTGGGGCCCGCGGTTCAACAAGCTGGCCGACTTGTACGGGCCAGACCTGGACGAGCAGCTGTAGGCGGCCCGCCCTGCCCCGCGCCGCCCTGCGCCCCGCCCGCGCATATTTAGTCAATTGTCTCCCACTATCGTAATCACATAACCACTCTACCCTGCTATCTCGGGAGCGACACTCCTCCACATGTCCGGAGTTTCATTTTGTAAATAAACAGGCGCGGCGTCCCGTTCCCGTCGCGGCGACGCCGAGCCACGACTCGGTAAATCTTATCAATTTTATACGACCTTATTTATTAGACATGTTAGCTTAAGTACTCGTTTAAGATACCTTTTTTGATTGCGTAATTTTTTATAAAGTTAAAAACACTTACATTTTCACCAAATATTTGATATAAGTTTTTTATTCGAATTAGCCATATTATGAGTCAGTATTGTATTGGAAGTTACTGAGATAAACGGATTTCAGCGGGAGGGTCAGACGTGAATCAGGACCGTGGGTGTGTAGATAGTATGCTATAAATGTGAATAATTTATAAGTACGAATATTTTGTAAGTCCTCAGCTTTACGTGATGTAACTTATATGACGACCCTGCCGCGTGAAATCGACATAGAATAGAATAAATATGTTATATTTTAATAATGTTAGGTACCTTAACATAATACTTGCGACGACGGTCCCCTAGGACGTCGAGTACATAATGCTCATTCGATATTATGAGAAATTTAAACAACGGGGTTGTAAATACAGTGACATACTCTAGAAACAACTAGCCCCGATTTTAATTAAATGTGAAACTATTAACTTAACATTAACGTAAGCGAACTGTACAGTAACCAGTGTTCCTCTCCTAATGTCTCCGTGTAGCACTAGTTTAATAGTATATTTGGAAACGACTACGGTCTACTCGTAATTGTAGGTAAATAATTGTAGCCATGGTCGTGAGAGTTTTGAATGTGCGTGTGTGAACGTGTGCAAGGGGGTGTGTGGGGGTGTGTCCGTGAGATATAGCACGTATGTGCGTGTGTGCGAGCGACAGTTGTCGAGTGCGTGCGAGCGAGCAGAGCGAGCGTGAGCCGCGCGGTTGCCGCGCGCGTATGAATGAGACTGTGCCAATTTCTTAGCATAATCGATGCAGCTAATGACGGTAGAGTTAAGTGTTTGCACTTTATTTATTCGTATGTTTACATATAAATTTAGTCGCACCTAGGAAAATATCAATAACTTATTAAGAGTGTTGTGCTAGAGTATTACATATTTCCATCGATTTGGATGTGAGATAGTTGTTGCAACCGGTAGAAGTCATTAATTTATAAAATAATTTTTAAGGATTTATAGTTAAATATAATAATTAAATGGTTCTTGAAACTGTCTCACATCGACATCGAGTTGAATCTGTGTAAATTTTAGAATAATAATCCACTGAATTATGTTAAAATGACTGATTTTATTATGCGTTTGGAGCCTAAGGTTTTGTAGACTCGGTTTGAATAGACTTACAACTTACCTACTGTAAGTTCACCCTCTAGATTGCACTAAAGACAAATAAATAATTAATATTCAAGTACTACATCAATATTAAGCAATTCTCGTTAATTACTATTCATGTAAGTAGAGTTTCATAGTTATTATTATTTTGTCGATATTATTACACTGCCAGTATCATACATATAGACGAATTACTATAGTGATTTGGGTCCGATTTTATATTTCAGTCTTATACAAGGTTATATTGTAAGTTTTTGAACTGTTTTATAAAGCAACGTTTTTATTTTCCATGATAAACCCTCTGTTCAACTGCTCTGCATTGTCTTTTAACGTGTTCTTTCCTATTTTACTTCATCAAGTTGGAACATGTTGGAACATGTTCACCTTAGTCCTCATGTAGATTGTTATGCCCACTCCTTCACAGTAACCACACATACATCTCACACACAATAGAACACACCAAGCAACCTGGGGCCTAACTGTGTTAACCGCTATCGCTGACTCTACTCACACTCGACTCAAAATACGCTAAAACTGACGTATCGCCTAAATTATACGGCACCTTTGACAGTTTTTCAATAGGAAAATTGTCAAGTGACGTATTCGGATAGGAACATAGTCGTGCGGTAGCGGTTATCAGAGTTGGGCCTCTGACGATATGTCCTCGCCCTTATTGGCGTCCCTCACACGAATAGTTCGTACGAAATCCAATTTGTATGGAGTTTGAACGAACTGGTCGCGAGCTATGCCAATTAGGACGGCGCCAGGTTGGTAGCCATGTTATGGTAAAGTTTAAAACTTACTTGACCATCAAACGAACTGATTAAAGTTTCTGCATCACATGTTATTTTAGTAATAGTTCCAAACCTCTATTCAGCCTCGAGAATCCTATCCTCACGCTAAAATATTAAGGCATAATAAAGCCCCTACGTGCACGAACCACTTAATCCATAATTACCTATCAACACTCAGGCGCATTTCGCCCGTAGTCGCCGTTTTGATCGAGAGGTGTGGTTTCAATCACCCCGATCTCGGGCGAAATGATACCTATTCGATGCTGGACACACACAGACAGCAGAGCACTCAAACCCAGTACAAAATATAACCAATCAAAGGTGCGAATGGTCGCATCGACGCCCGCTGGGCACACCGACATTTTGTATTTCATTTTAGACATTAATTATAATACCTATATACTTACATAGTTATGTTTTGTTTCAACTGTGATTATTTAGTTGTACAACTCTGACGATTATAAAAGAATGAATAAAATAATATGAAAAATATGATTATGGTTTTTTATTTCACTTTATATGCAAGTAAGTGTATAAATAAATAGTTCGACCATTTCACGAAGACTCGTGCTGTAGAGAGGAGTTGTGAGTCTTATGACACTGACTATGGGGTCTAATTTGCAATAAATCTATGTGAAATGAATTCTCTATACCTGGTACTTACTAAAATTTGTGATAGAGCAAACAAAACTAGAAATTTCAGTAGCTGTGATATAATCTAGGCAGATTACACGTAGTTACGTACACACATAGATGTCCCAGAGTCCGGACAGTAACATCCCGCACCAACCCAACCTAAACTAATACCCAGTAATCTAAATTAAACATTGCCTGTGCCGGCTCTACGGTCCGGCACATACACGTACTTATATGATATAAGTTTATTAAGACTGTGCCCAGATTTTCCCGTCAGTTTTTCGGGTTCTCCGCATAAAATGGTAAGTTAAGGTAATTTTACATTTCCATAAGACAGAATTTGCATTAAACAGTCTCTTGAACACAAACGTAAGTAACGCTCTACCGCCAGCCGCAGCCGCACCGCGACAAAGGAATACAGGCCCGTAGTGTCGGCTTATCCACAAAACCGTGACCTTCGAGAGCCCTAAATTAATATTTGTAATTTTGATTAATATCTATCTATCACGATCTTCCAACTATGAAATGATATCGATTGGCTGATTGTGGTTTATAAACCATATTGATCCTACTAATATTATAAATGCGAAAGTTTGTGAGTGTGGATGTATGTTTGTTACTCTTTCACGCAAAAACTACCGAACGGATTTGGATGAAATTTCGAACACAGATAGTTTATAACCTGGATTAACACATAGAACACTTTACTTAAGTCTACGCGGACGAAGTCGCGGGCAGAAACTAGTATAATATAAGGCTCAAACAACCTTAAAGGTGCTCTTCCACTTGAGCCGGGCGAGCTAGCTGGGCTAGCTAGCCCGCTATACTTTTGTCTGATCGAACCCGATACGACTCGGTTACGAAGACACCGTCTCTAACTAGTAGGCTAATTAAATCAGATATCTTGCTACTGAACCGACATCCTAAAAAACGAATTATATCATCGAGATTTACGGAATTATGCAAATGTACGCCAACTTTTATGCGAGGGTAAAGCGTAATGGGAAACTGCCATAAACTTACGAGTATCGGTGCCCAACCTTTGATATAAACAAGTGGCGAGTCTCGCTCACTTTTATGATCTCTGGGATTGCGATCGTGCCTAACCTATTTAACCCGGGCTAACAACCTAAGCAATTAACATGTGCGGCCTTCGGGCGAAGGTGTCAATAGCGGACACGAGCCCGGATAATGTTATCTATACTAATATTATAAAGAGGAAGATTTGATTGTTTGTTTGTTTGCATTGAATAGGCTCCGGAACTACTGAACTGATTTGAAAAAATATTTCACTGTTGGGAAGCTACACAATCCCCGGTAGGCTATATTATATTTAAAATATAAATAGGAATTCTTACTAAAACTCCAATAATGTAACCGTAATGTACCCGAGCGAAGCCGGGGCGGGTCGCTAGCTCTACACAAACAGGGGAATATCACACATAACGCCCGCAACTATGATCTGTGTAGTTATCAGTGTACGTAGACAATTGGGACGTGGGACGTTGGCCCGGGACAGTTATGCCCGGCCTATTGTTATGACTGGATAGATTTACAGTAGGTACGCTTCGAAAGGCTTAGTTACGGGTATGGAGGCAGGCCTCTGAATCAAAATATCATTGAATATTGAGGACGCTTTATGGGAGTAATTTAGTTCACGTTTATATTCGTAAATGTTTGGCAGGTTACTCGATAGAGATACGTGAAGTACCTAGGTAGGTATGTGAGTGATGAACCCGTGAAAAAGTGTCCTTATAAATTTCTAAAGATGAATATATTTTTTAAACATTCATCACCTGTTACTTTTCTGCAAATAATAGCACCGCACTTTTTTATAGTTTTGTTCTAATTTTAAAAAACAATAAAAAAAAAAAATACGGTACCTATAGAATATGCTTCACTTTACCAATATGCGGTCATAAACTTTTCGGTGAAATAGGTATCTACGACAATTAAATTGTTTAGAATCGAACGAACCATCACAAAGTAAATAGGTGTAGGATTTTAGTGACGTCATTGTCTGTAAATCAAGGTTCTCGGTGATATTACCTACTGTGTTCGGGCTGAACAATAAATTATTTGATTTATTATCAAATAGGCTCAATGATTGTGAATTATCTACGAACTTAATAGAATTCGGCTTTGGTACAAGCGAGATAGGTATTTTCATTTCGTTATTGAGATAGTGGCTACCTTACCACCAAACGCGAATTATTGTTAAATAGGTTAGTACTGACTGTGTCCATTCTGATTATTTCCGGGAATTTCCGGGAACGGAAAAAAAATATAATTAGGCAAGTAAAGAAGGCAATTTTTATTTGGTCGATTACCTATTTACTCAGTTTACTCAGGTGCCGTGGCCGTAGTCGGCAAGTGGACAAATATGGCATATCATTTCACAAGTACATTTTTGCTTTATGCACAAACTGTTCTAATAATATAATAATTTTGCCCTTTTCACGTCCCACTCCTCGGCACGGACGTCCACTCACTACAAGCGGGATTCAGGCCACAATCCACCACAGTGGCCCAGTGCGGGTTGGCTGATTTCACGAATCTTTCAAAAAATTTATTAGATTTTTAAGACATGTATGTTTTTATTCTACCGTCAAATAAATAACGTAGCCTGTGTCAAATAACATTACCTACCTGTATCTAAATATTTTATGAGGGTAGTAATATGAGGTCTGATTTTAATAATCCGCGATCTTTCGCATAGCGCCATAGGAAATGCAAATGTTCATATGGCCAACCAATATATAAAATACTAGCGGCCCGCCCCGGCTTCGCACGGGTACATTGCGGTTACATTATTCGAGTTTTAGTAAGGATCCCCAATTTTTTTGAAAATATTTTAAAGCCTATGTCACCCGGGGATAGTGTAGCTTCCCAACAGTGAAATAATTTTTCAAATCGGTTCAGTAGTTTCGGAGCCTTTCATTACAATCAAACAAACAAAGTTTTCCTCTTTATAATATTAGTATGATGATGACGGTTTTCTATCTAACAGGTGACCTTTGATTAAATTACTCGCTAACGACGAATAGTAAAGATGTATACTTATCCTATGTTTTTTGTGGTGGGTACTTATGTAAGTAGGTAGCATATTTAGCATTAAAATACGTGCCGCATGCAAATATCGTGCGTTATTAAAATAAGACCTTATACCTATAATAAGCCTAGCCTTTTCCTGCCTAAAAACTTTACTCCTCATATTATTTTCTTTTCTAGGAGACCCGCGTTGAATATTTAGTGTTCCCTTCATTTCGTAAATTCGATAGTTTATGTGAAGGTAAGGGTCGATGTGCCAGCACGCTGTCTGAATGGCGATCAAGTTTGCTTATGCTCCACCTCGGCGAAACAATACCTGGCAACCGATTCTAGGCGATTCACACCCGATATTCTAGGTAGGATAAGTTTATCAACTTTATCGTTCGACTATAATAAAGGTGGTTTCTCTTAAGTTCGTAGAGCTGTAACCAGTTCACCACAGCCCATATACTTACGGCTTCCCTCGACCAAGTACCACCCTGTCACAGAAGATAAAGTATGATATGTAATTAAGTGAAGTATATAGTATTATGGCGTTTCGTACGATGAGTGAGAAAGCCAGAAGTTCAACCCCGCTTCCATCCCCCTCCTTCCTTCAGGTCGGAAACATGCGATCAATGCCTTTGGCATGTACTTATAAGCTACAATAACTGCTTAACATCAGGCATACCTACTTATCGTAAACTTATTTGCCGATTTGCAATTTTGAAAAATAAATAATAATATTATTTTATTATTTAGATTTAAAAATATAACATAAATAAATGATATAATAAAAATATAATAAACTATAGCTTACAACTTAGTATTAGAGTTCTTATAAAAACCTTTTCTTTCATGTTACGTAGTTTACGGGAATTTCCTGCTTGTTTTCGTCAATTTGGCGGACGAAGGTACAAATGAAAATTGATTTCCGGATAAGCCACTCTGCACCTGTTATGAATTTGGTTTCTCCGACAGCCACGCACGACTTAAACCCACCTGTGCCTATAACCTTCATACCTAATATTGATATAAGGTTTTTGCGGTAAGTAAATCAACCTCCTTCCTATATGCGGCAGGTAGCTACCTATTTGTTAACACAGTTGATTCAGATTTTAAACTTACAATCAACCCATAGATTTTTTAAAGCGTTTTCAAAAGACCACTATGTACTACGCCTAAATAAGTATAGGCGTGATGTGATAGTCCTCCGAGAGGATAAAAAAGATGTAAGATACCAAGATTTTGCCGTTTGGAGTACGTATTAGTACCTACGTACTCCAATCGCCAAAATTTGGCAAAATCTACGCATCCAATAAAATAAGGGGTCTATCCTTTGACTCAAGCAGAGCTAAAAAATGGTCGCTCCTGGACACATTATTATACACACGCACATCTAGAGGATTTTTTTAAAGTTTGGCTTCGCTTTTCGCATTTATAAGATGATTAGTTGATGAGATGATTAAGATGATTTTCCATTTTCAAGTAAAATTGTAATTTCAAGTTTTATTATTTAACAAGCACAGGAAGGCTGGCCCTTTGTAAGTATCAAACCAAAGTAACTACCATAGTGACGCTGACGGATACTTTACTAACATTTTACCAGAGTTCTTGGCGAACCCGAAAAATCATGTTTTACCACTTTTGTCCACCATGACACTCATGATCACACATTTATGATAACACCTACACTACACATTATAATTCTAAGAAACAAAATTTATGGAAATTAATAAAATAAAATAAGTACGTCACTTTTCAGCTTCCGGCCAAGCCAAAAGTCTAAAGCTTAGACGTTGTTTGTTAACAGTCAAATTTTAACACTAACAAATTGGACGCAGCATCTCACAATCAGGAGGCCGTCCTTCGAACCAAAACACCACCGAAAATTACGACCGTATTTCTACTAAAAATATTTTCCAAGCTAAGCCTTATCTAATTACCTCTACATCATTATAATGATCACGTTCCACGGTAGGTTCTAGTTATCTGCCTGATGTAAGCACTTAGTAGATTTTAATATCAAAAGATTGCTCGCCCCTCCCTGACATCTGCTGAGTTCACTGAACAAGAAAAAATTAACAGCTTTCTATGTCGACGGCTCGAGGCTAGTACTAGTAAATCTTAATATTTATTATTACTTAGTACGACGAAGGCATAAGTAGCTTGCTTAGTAGGTTTCAGATAAAAAGGCCCAAAAATAAAAAACCGACCAAGTGCGTGGTGGACCACGCATACTGTATGACGACTGTTAAGCTTTGGGTAAGCACAAAGATAATGGATGAACCGTAAAACTTAAATACTTTTCGTCTTACTATTTCTATTTCGTTTCTTACTACTCTTACGACTATTACTACTTCGTCTTGGGTATAGGTAGGTAAGCATATATTATAGATTAGATCCTAGTCTAAAACAGCGATAATGCGATTGCATAATAGGTTGGTACCTACTTACCCACATCAGACGAGTTGAAAATCTGATCAGTAATAAAAATACATTATGTACCTAGGTAGACCGTTTCCAAACACGCGTTTTAATATGTAGGTGGCTCGTTTTGTTGCCAGCATTGCATTTTTGCTTTGAATAATGTAATCTCGTTGTCGGCTGAACGGTGAAATAACCGTGTTCCTATAGCGTAACATGGTACCGAATTCAATAATAGGTAGGTAGGTAATCTATACTTAGGTACCTAGCTGCTGCTGGTCCCAGCTTACTTAAACTTACCATAAACTCCGACACCAGAGGGTTGGCAAATCATCAATAAATATGTTCTTACCTTTCTTCCGAAGTGTTACACGGGCATTTAAATATTAAATTACATTATACAAGATGGAACGTCATAAAAACAACAACCAGGAGGGTAGTTTGGTATCTTTTTGTTGGAGCCGGGGACGGTATTATGCAAACATTGTGTGTGTAGCTTTGCAAGTCACATCCCGGGAAAGCGAGACGTGAGCGAGGGCCCAGGGCCGCATCGATACGTGAATTTATGTGTTACTGACACATCAAATTAGTTAGTTAAGTGCTGTCCCGTAATATCTATACAAATAAATAAAATTGGAGTGTCTGTTTGTAATATCAAAATAACACCATTTCACTAAATGCATATGAAAGTACAAACGACACATATAGCAAAAACGCGATTAAAAAAAAATTGTCTGTCTGTCTGTCTGTGTGTTTGTTCCGGGTAATCTCTGAAACGGCTGGAACGATTTTGACGGGACTATCACTGGCAGATAGCTGATGTTATAAGGAGTAACTTACGCTACTTTGATTTTAGAAAAACAAAATTTAAAAAATGGGTCCTGCCGAGCGGGCTCAGAACGCGGGAGCGGGAGTTTTTGTTAAGTTAAATTCCACTTAGACGAAGTCGCGGGCTCAGCTAGTTTTAATAAAAGTAGTTAGCCCGGAATTTGTACTTGGTGAAATTTTAATTTTGATAATATGTATTCGAGACATACCTACATGCCTAGGCCCGTAAAAATAATCGATCTTACGTCTGAAAGCGATCTTGACGCGTTTTACATGTCATTTTGTACGGCATTTTCAAGAGTATTCTCAGACTTAATATCGATTTATTAATACGGGCCCAACTTACCTATCAATACATAATATAAAACAAAGTCGCTTCCCGCTGTCTGTATGTCCCTATGTATGCTTAGATCTTTAAAACTACGCAACGGATTTTGATGCGGTTTTTTTAATAGATAGTGTGATTCAAGAGGAAGGTTTATATGTATAATACATGGATAATATAGTAGAGAAACACTGATAATTTTAGAGCCGTGCGAAGCCGGGGCGGGTCGCTAGTATGTATATAAAATCACAAAAATAAGTCTCGAAACAGTGGTCAAAGACAACACAATCTATAAGTAAAATAACTACGCAGTTAAACCCAGCGTTCAATTTGAAATAGCTAAGTGGGTAGTTTGGTACCTATACCATACCTAAGTAGGTAGGTAGGTTGGTATACTCTGGACAGAAAGGAAACTTACTGTAAGGTAGTTAAGTACCTAGCAGGATATTTTCATCTTATTTCTATTTTCTTTCAGCAATAAATACATTCGATAGGTACTTACCTATACGAAATTCCATTTTCAGTCTGCCTTCGTCCAGATTAGACGGAGAGGAATCTGTACAAATCCCATCGCTGAGCGGGGAACGAAGACGGCAGCTCTACGTGCGATGTAGGTAAGTATCTAGGTACGGTGAAAACCTGTGAACGAACCAGTTAACAGACCCAGTCTGTAATAAAGACACTGAATCGTCGTCGTCTACTTAGGTATGAATATAATATGTAGTAATCTCAAACGTATGTTCACCAACGAAATTCCTTCTAGTACTTAGGTACCTATAAATCAACGAAGCAAAACTTTTTTTATTTTTCCTAACTCTGACAGATTACTAATTATATGTATTGATATACTTAAGTATTCCAATTCTCTAACTGTCTCAAAACTTACAGTGGGTTTAGTTACCTTCCTGCCGCATCTACTTAAATAAGTTCTTACCTATTTTAAAATTATATATAGCTATGTAAACCTAATCCTGCAAACTGCCAAGTAAGTATATATTATCATAAACTACAATCATAGCACTTTATCCCTTATTACAGCGAATCTAAAGCCAAAAGAGCTTGCTCTCGATCAAACAGGCGATGGCAATGAATCGCAAACAGCGATGCGCATCGCGCCGCCTAACAATCCACCCACTGATTGGTAGATGTCAGTTTCAGTGAAATTCGGTCGCTGCGCAGCTCGCTTTTCAGTCAGCGAACTGGAAACACACACTACACCACACTTACCGTGCACGAGGCGAGTAGGTAGTGTTAGTAGACGGACGGAGGATTCGTGACGAATTTCAAATTAACATAGGGATAAGATATTTAAGTAATTTACTAAAGAACTATACTTCCATAATAAAGCTTAAAGTTAATTAGGTATATTATGAGTTATGTGTTTCAAATTCAACGAACATTTAAGTTACATAACACAGAAAATTATTTGTCCATAATAATGGATTCATTGTCGACTGCTTGCTTCTTCACGTTATCATGAATTAATGTTAGTTTTTGTATGCTTATCCTATTTTGTATCATTAGTCGCCCTAAAACGAATTACTTACTCGCTCTACCTAGAGAGAAGGCATGCTTTTACGAACAGTAAATCAATAAATATCGCCAGACGGACACACCAACTTTATGGTCTTAAACTAAGCAACGCTTGTAGTACTATAAGTACTGTATAATGTTCTAGGAGCGCCCAGTGACATCCAGACCAGGGCAAATTACAAATAGGCCATTTCCAAAATTTGCCCCGACGAGAATCGAACCCGCAACCGGTACAGTGAACCGAACGGCCTACGCTCAGCCACTGCGCCAAGCGGTCGTCAAAGTGTTTTGTGATAAGTACCTACTGAATATACTATACTTATACAATCATACAAAGACTGACAAACTAATCACAATGTCGTCCTCTTATAGGGACCACACATCATTTCATTTGGTCGGATCGTTTCGTTATTTCTGTCAAATGCAGTGCCAAGTAACCGGCGGCGTCGATTTTAATTGAAGCGAGGCTTTATGCGAGGTTGGTAGTACAAACATACTAAGGTATGTCGGCCCACATTAATGTATCCGCCAGTCTGTTTGTAGTAATTCACGAGCAGCGATTAAGCTAATGAATGTGAATTTATCCGTGTAATTTGTCCGCTTGTTAACGGATAGATTGGTCTCGTGATTATGCTACGACACAGGCCTTCACAGATGTTTAAGTAAGTATACCACCATAACATTAATTGGTGTTTGGAAATCGGTTGTTAATCAATGACCAGAGATTATTGACAAGCACATTGGGCCCATAGATCAGCCGGCTGAATAACCTATATGTATTGCGTCAGTTACACGGTGGCAGCAACACTTGGCAGCCCAGAGGTGACTTGCACCTGGGCTTGTGTGAACGTCCACAGAAGCTTGTGTGGAAGCTTCAACGCAGTCCAGGGGTGCTACTCTGAGCAACGATAATCAATAATAAATTCCATATTTATTTATGTTGTATCGATTACTTACTGAATGAACAACAAATGATCGATCGTTCAGACGATATATAATTAAATGCGATATACACTAATATACTCGTATATTATACGATGGCAAAAAAAACGAATTTAGTTAGAGTAGGATGCTGGAATACGAATGTCGCGATATAGGGACCTAACGATAACCATTGCTAATAGTAGGTAGCACCTGAGCTGATTAGCCGTCCGTTCTATTATCGCATTAATTCGGAATAATCCATATAGGCAGGTATTTACGTTATGTAATTATTTTTACGATATAAGTATAAAAAATAACAGGTACCTATATATCTAAACTATCAGCTAATCGTGATCTTCGTCGATTGAACAGCTATATTTGTTATCTACTTAACTTAGAAACTTAAACAAAACCCGACGCAGCGATGCTTGACATGCTATGCTTGTTGCATATTCAATTAGCAAACTGTCACGTTATAAAATCTCCCGTAGAAGCTCCGTCTCAAGCATTAAGTATCTCCAGTATCATTGCATTTGTGGATATTAGAATATAACGACGATTTTTTTGGGGTCAACAGGTTTAATTTATATTCTTCCTCGGACTACGAAATTGAAAATATCACAAAAACCAAGTACAATTAAGTCCTGGGAATAATTACTAAAACATGATATATCAAGAGCTTAGCCCGGTCAAAGGAGCCATATTACATACGTTGGTAGGTATCTAGGTACTTAAATATTTTATGGTATCTGTTCCATTCCGGACCGGAACCTGATAGCGAAACTATTAAATAGTTACTAGGCACTAGGGATACCGCAGTAACTTGTCCCGTCGTAACTGGCCATAATATGTTTTCCATGAAATAAAATCTTTTCATATTTATGGACCGGATTACCAGTTTTCTTTCGTAGAAATCGTAAAAGTCTTGGCAACAAGACGTGAAATCGAGGTAGTTACTAGTGTACTAAACATACATTCGCATTAAAGTTTTATTTTGTTCTATTGGTGAGCAGCAAGAATTGATTGGAATGTAATACCTGCACCGCACGATAAACTTACCTTTTTTTTTAAAAAAAAATCTTTATTTAAGAGGGTTTAATCACGCAGTGATTATGCCACCCCCATAATATCTTAATATATACTTACCTATAAGTCTGCTTATTTCGAGTATCACAACAACTGTATGGTCCATAACCAAGCAACGCTTATACTAGGTATGGGTACCGTGCAATGGACTGGGGGCAATCCCAGAGACACCCAGACCAGGGTAAATTACGAAAAAGCCATTTCCAATCTTTTCCCTGACGGGAATCAAACCCGGAACCACTGGGCAGCGCAGTGAGCCGGGCAGCCTACGCTCAAACCATTGCGACAAGAGGTCGTCATCCTGCTGACCTGCCCTAATACAACATACCTACTTAATACTTAGTGCATCAAATGGTTTTATCAGTGGCAACAAATCAGTAGCACACTCCACATGACACAGTTTTCAGAACTTGGTGTTATTTCAGGAAAGGCGCCGCGAAGTTTAGCCCTAAATCATACTTAGTTGGGACACGAGTATCCGAAGACGGGAGGAGTTGGAAGCGTCGCGTCGGGTGAACTGGGGTGTCGCTGGCGCCCGCCACTGCCACGAACCGGCTCCTAGTGTCAGTTAATGTGGTATTGGGGTAGGTTAATATTTCATTACTAGACTACCTACTTAATAACATAGTAGTAAGTTGTAGTCTACCTAGCGTTTCCAGCTAATAGGTATAATTTACAGGATGTTTCAAAGTCCGTAAAATTACTTTGGACTAGTATCGGGCATCGTATTACTTACATGCTTGCTTACAGCATGCTTTACGAAAATCGACTAACCTATTGAGCAAAAAAATAGAATAGAAAACGAAAAAATCACATAAGTACCTATTGAAAATAGATACCTACTACGCAACAAGAAAGTTGCGACGAATATCCAAAGGTCTGTTGTAACTTAGAAAGTACTTAATACGTAGATACAAAATACTAACCCACTGAAGGATCAGGGCAAAGGGGTGCTACTCTTAGCAACGATAAAGGATAGGTAGGTACCTATATCGTGACATTTATCTTGTCGAATCCTACTCTAAGTTCCATTTTTTTGCCGACACTCCTTTGTATATGATAGGTGATAGGTTAGGTATATCGATTATTATCGTCCCTAAAAGTAGCAAAAGAGGCCAGCTGTCCACTTATTGTGTCAATAAGCCCCAACAGCAACTTAGACTACACTGCGCTATTAATCACGCTGGCTGACATATTCGTGCAATGGAATGGGAGGGAATCTCTGTTTATTTTATCACGTTTATAACTATTGTTATTTATTCCGCGATCCCATTTTTTTTTGTATATAAACGATAAGTTTCCTTTTATTGGTACATTTTACTCGCTTTTGAGAAAACGCTTTTTCATTACTCATACTCTGAAAGTAGTTCTGAAGTTGCCTGAGAAGCGGGTTGAAAGTAATACTTTTCAGGCCCGGGAGTTTCGCTTTGAACTGACAGCTGTCAAATTATAAAAAAAACTTGTTCCATTTTCACATTTCTATGGAACCATGTTCAAACTTTTTCTACAGTCACTCAATTACAGCACGATGTAAAATTGAAATAACATAAAGTTAAGTATTAATTAATTCAAGAATATATTTTTTTAAATGACTTAATTATAATTTAGTTTCAACAATTTCTTTAAAATAACATAGATTTGGGCAAAATTTTTAAAGATGAAAATGATAAATAATGGCTAAATAATGAAGTTGGACGGCCAACGAAAAAAAAAACAAAATAGGCGGCAATCCGATTTTTTTTTTCGAGTTGTAGAGTATTGTTTATACTTCCTTGTATTATTTCTTTAGCCAATTCCTGTTTTTATTTTTATTTTCCTTATATTCGTAATGAAAAGCACAGTGTTTACCTCGGGTGAAAGATTTATTTTGTCCCTCGAACTATTAGCGCCCTCGCTACGCTCGGGCGCCAAACCCCGTCTCGGGACAAAATAAGTAACTTTCACCACTCATGTAACAATGTACTATTAATAAATACTGTGATATTCTTATTTCAATAAAAGATTGTATGTACATTCATTATTACGTGTTAAGTAAGGACTCTGACCCCCATATCAGAGGTGAACGCGGCCGGGCCATAGAGGCCCGGATAAAAAAAAAAAAAAAAAGTACCTACCTAGTACTTTTGTTTAGTAAACGCTATTTCAACTGAATTGCACAGAAATGTGCGTTCACCTGAACCAGCGAATGTTCTGCAGCATTCAATAAACGGGACACGTAGGTAGATAGGTACCTCACACGTGGAGTTACCAGGTGTGCCTCTCCTCTTATGGACATTCCATTTTCATGGGCCCAATGACCTCAACATTAAACCTATACATAAATGGCACATTACTTGTATATTAGATACGAGTCGCAAGCATCTTTCTAGCATTAGGTGAGCTGTTTTCATAATTGTTGTCATTAATAATGAGATCTCAGCTTATACTGGAACGTTGTGTAAGATGTGCAGCCGACCGTAATTACCTACCTATTACTTAGATCAAGTAATATAGGTAACAAATTTTTCACAATACTCCTAAATAAAATGGATAAGTAGGTATAATGCGATTCAAATGAGAATAGGATTGACTTTGCGCCATATTGTGTCGTCATAGCTGTCAAATCTAACCAGTTAGGTAGGGTGAGCAAAACAAGATATTTTTTAAATAAAATTTATTTGCTAAGGTTGAGTGACAAAACCATCACTGCTGCTTTCTGCTATAAAATAAAATATGAATGATTGTAGGTTATTAAAATTTATTACGCCAATTGTTATTTAAAATAAAAAAGGGGCATTCTGTTACCTGTATTTATAAAAATACGAAACATTATCGTCTTCGAATGGTTTTAAAAAACGAAGTATGACTTGAAATAATTAAATATTATACTAAGACAATTTACTACTAATTTAACCTTTTAATTTGATGTAAGACTATTATTATTGTTTTTTTTTTGCAAACCATACTTTTCAAGTGACATTTGACAGATAGAGGTTATTGACATTCCTATTCTTATTTGAATCGCATTATATACAGATTTATTTCAGATTGGTTTTATATAGGTAGGTACCTAATTAATAGATACCTATGTCGCAGGTCGATTGCAAAATTACCTAGCTGTTTTCTAAAGTCACCAGCGGTTTTACAAAAGTGTTTGTTTTTGTAAAGCGCCAAATTTTACAAACCATCTACGACATATAGGTACCTACACAAGTTAGGGATAAGTAGGTACCTAAGTCCCTACGCTATTATGCGACCCTTTGCGTACCTACACTAACGAGCGCGAATTAATAATTAGCGACAGACGAACACACAAACTGTTTGGTCCCAAACTAAACAGCTTGTACTATGGGTACCGTACAATGGACTGGGGGCGATCCCAGTGACACCTAGACCAGGGCAAATGACGAAAAGGCCATTTCCGATATTTACCCTGACGGGAGTCGAACCCGCAACCATCCGAATTAAGCGGTTGGTTATTATTATACTTCCAGCTCAGCAGCTGAATTTTGTCCCAATTCTAATGATGAATATAGGTACTTACTTACATGATTCATTAATAAGCATTATCTTGATCTGGATTATTTTATTGATCTGGATAGGTATATAACAAGGTTTCACAAACTGCGGTAAGTCTCTCCGTGTAATTATTTTTTTACGGGGGCAGCCCCCCGTCGCTCCTGCCCGTACCCCGCGGGCATCTGACAAGCTGTGAGAAGCAGCCACGCCAGCAAAATCAACGGCGCCACAAAAGCCCCGTGATTTTGCTACTGTTGCCGCCAGCAAGCCTGTTGTGTGTACCGAGCGTAGCCCCTGCGCGTGTACAAGTCGACGACCGAGATGAAGAGGGCTTCATCACGGTGCAGAAGAAGAGACGCACGCAGCGGGTGAACAGAAATCGCTGCGGCAACGGTGTACCACCCTCCGCCATGCAGAGGGGCGCCCCGGGTCCATGGGAAATGATCCGAGACGCCCCGGCGGACGGCCCGGCAATGCCTTGCCGGGCCACAGGCGCTAAATATATATATGGGCCTGCGTTGCCTGAGAACAAATAAATAAATAAAATAAACTAAATTATTATACTTCTTCCTATATTACCTACTGGTATAGTTAATAACAGATTAATTTACATAACCAATCGCGAAGGAGTGTCCCACTATTGACGCTGTGTCTGGCAACACCAGGGACACTACACAGGCATCTATCTTATTCCGGCGGCGCATCTAATTCACTGCACCAATCGACTTTGCCCGCGTTCGGTAAATTGTGGCCGGCGAGTGTTTGTATGTTTCCGGACGGCTCTAGAGTGGTTATTTGTTCGGCTGATAAATTGTCGACACCGCTGCCTCCTCTGATTAAGGTACTCCACACGTTGGCGACAAAATTGTTTTACGACAGAGTGCAGTGCTCGCAAGTTGACTAGGTAGTCTGTTTTCGTTGGAGTACTTCATAGGTAGGTAGCTACCTATGAAGTTTTATTTTTATGTAACTGTAATTACCTAACTACGAAGCTATATATAACGTTTATAACGTTTATATACTAAAGTACCTATTTACTTAGGTACTTACTTGTATTTAATAAATCAAACTCTATAGTTAGGTACCTACGTATTTTATATAGGTAGATAGGTATCTACTAGCTTTTGCCTGTAGCATCGCTATATTTTATTGGTATCTATCACGTCATGTTTGTTATTAGTGGTTTTATTTCCTGGATGTCGACAACAGCGACACCTACCGGGCCAAACTATAGCTAAGAGCCATCCAGGTGACCCCATAAGGACAAAACAAAAATTCATTAAAATCGGTCAAGCCGTTTAGGGAGAAAAAATATAAAGAACCCGCACACCGGAAATGTTTAAGTATTGTAATTGAACCTAGGTAGGTACCTACTTAGTTATCCAGCTGATTATTATAAGTTATCATCGATATGATAGGTAAGTAACTACCTACGTATTTCATCCCGTAACTTCTATTTCATAAGGAATTAAATTTCGTTCCCACCTACTGAGAATCTTTTTGAGATCAATATAATGGTCGAAATAAATTATCGTCATTCTTTCAGATTGTCATACGAATTATTTTACGTGTAGGTAAAAACCAAGAATGGGCACTTTTCTCAATTTCGAATATTGTCCCAATTCCAATGATGAACATAGGTGCTTCTTCAATAAGCAGGTAGGTAAGTACCTAATAATTTCGTAGGTATCCATCTGCTTGGTAAAACTAAAATTACCTAAATGACAACATAACGATGACGACGACCGGTCTAATTAACGAAAGCAAAGTACCCACCGATCCAAGTAAAAAGCGTTTATCAGGCAGTTGCGACCACTTGGTGTTTAATTAAATTTATAATTTATTGTGAGGAGGCCGCGTGTGGCGCCCGCCCTCGCCCCCGTCTCGCCGCGCCCCCGCAATTTGTTTCCTGTCTTTGCCTTGCTTGTGTAAGTTAAACCTAAGTACCTACCTACCTATTTAACAAACAAACCAATATTATTAATTATTTATTTACCAACAAAAAAATATAAAAAAAAATAAGTCTACCTAGTCTACCTTTCATTTTCTGGTACGTATCTTATGCGATTAGCATAATTTTACGGCATTGTTAATACCGTGTTACTTAAGTAAATAGGTTGGACAGTTGATACCTCTGTACCTACCTACTTACCTACATAATATAATTCCGGTAGTCATAGTAAACTCTGGGTAAATAATTTTCTTTAAGCTAAGTACTTCATTTAATAGTCCCTAATTTAGTTATTTAGGTTACTTACCTACCTACCTAATTATTTTAATAGCTAAAAGAAGAATTCAGAAGTTGTATCAAATTACCTACGGAAGATACGTAAATAAAACGTTAACAAATTTCAATTTAATAATTAATTAAACGAACCTAATTTCAGCCGCAATAATAAGGTAGGGTAGCGGCGACCTTTAATTATCTTGAGGCACATTATTATGATAATGATTATTTAACGAAGGTACCTATTTAAGTAGATAGGTTCGTTTCGCTAGTACGTCGAGGCTATTTCCGATTACCTGGCGATGTCCATTACGAAAAAAGCGTACGCAGCACAGATATAGGTTTACATAGATGACGCAAATGTATGTACTTAGCGTGTCCGAAAACCCCGACCAAGCGTCAAGGTTGGTCGCCGATAACTTACAGTCCTCGCTACTACAGATATAAAAATATGAGTATGAGCGAAATAATTACTCGAGAGAATCGTAGCGGGCGGAGGGGCATCGGTGGCATCGGTGTCTTTTATTCGGTTTGGAATTCCCGCCATCTGTGACGTCACAGTAGGTGTTTAAAATTTGGCACGCTTGGTTTCAATAAAAATCGTGATACTTGCGTTATCTATGTAAATCTATATCTGTGGAACGCAGCAATACCAAAGCAAACCTAACTTAGTCAGAATTTTTGTTATAGGTAGGTTGTGATAGGTACCTATTACTACCTACTTATGTCTGTGGTCTGGATTGGTCAACACAATAAGAAAACACAAAATGTAGATTTTGGCTGTTTATTTCTCAGGAAGCAAATGATTCACAGCATTGGTGGGATACAGGTCTGCAACACTGGGCCGAAACATTCATATTCCTGAAATTTGATTTTTGCTAGCAAAAGGTACAACAGTTTAGAATATAAGTACCCAAATATAAAAATGTGGGAAAACAACGTTATACATAGCTGTAGGATACTATAATTTATTTAGTAAAGCGAGTTTTTTTTTCATATTATTTTAATAAACTACACACCTTACTAAATCACAATTTCTAATTATGTCAAAAATTATTAAGGTATCACATTTATAACATTCTGTACAAAGTAAAAAAATATTTTCATACTCTACTAGTACAAAGTAAAGCTGCATTGACATTGCAACTACTGTAGAACATTATTATTGTTGCCTGTGGAATTATGAACAAACCAAAACACACTTTTAATTTATTTATACTCTTACCCATTGAATATGTACTCGTCGAACGCAATAAAATTGAGCAGACGAAACAGTAAAACAAACCACTTCCGTACACTCAAATGAAAATTCTAAAATGATATGCAGTAGGTATGTGATGCTACCATTGTATTGCATCAAAGGTACCACACTGGGGCTACAGACATACTTATAAATATTACGTTACTCTTTCTATGTTTAATCTATACTTCAACTTGTTTTAATTATAATAATAAAATTGTTAAGATATAAATAACACAAGGTTACGTTATGCAGACATACAACCTTCATAAGGAGTGACATATTGTGTGTTACAAAATAGTTCTTTTATAGTCCCTTGCGATTCTGTTTGGTGTTGTACTAACGCGAAACCGAGCAGAATACATTCTCTCCGCCATCTGTGCCCGAGCGGACGCCTGCAGGAGGCTCTCGGGCTTGCAGGCGGAGGAAGAATGTCACTTCCGCGCGAATTTTCAATAAAACATCAATATAATAATGTCGGCAAGCTGCATATGAATCGGCCACAGCGACGCCCAGCACCCACCCATGCGCGTGACTCATGTGATTCGATAAAAAAACATATATTTTTATAATTATGCAAAAACAATTATACAACCTTTCTAATTTGAACTTTTCCTCGAAAACTGGGACCTCAAAAATGCAAATTGTGATTTGTGACAGTGATCAAATAGAGAAACAATTGAATTATACTCTATAGGGACACTCAAATTATTACAAATTAATTTACAAATATACTCAATCTCTAAATATCAACTAATTTTATATAAACTGAACTATTTACAAAATATGAACACATCAGATGTGACGTGCCAACTCTCTTACATATCTGTAACTATTTACAATGACTATATAAACATTAATTAAGAGCATTGCATTTTTCGTGAGCTTGATCAAATTAATCCCTTGTTCAACACACGTGTTTAAAATGGTTCATCGTTAATAGGTACACTCACATGGACATGTGGCCAGTCATTATTCACTTAGCATTCTACTCTGTAGTTACGTTACCATCACTTGTCGACCATCGAGCGAACAGTCCTATATTCTGAAAGTGTCTGACGCTCAACTAATATTGAACAACATTACACATTAGGTTTTAGAAGCCCAATAATTAGCTAGTATTAGAGATCAGTCTTGGGACAAAGGAAACAATTCAGTACTTTGTATAAAACATTCGTCACATTCGGACTTTTGAACTGTGTATCAAACAGGTTAGAAGTTAGCACGATATTTACAGTTGGATATCGTTTTGAAGAACGGAAACAACGCACATGCACTGCTGTAGACCAAAACCGACTTTGTATTAGTGGTTGTAGGTTGATTTTAGTTTGCAGAAGTGTGTGTGGGTTGGTTCCAATTTACAAAACTACGGCGAGTTGTGTTGTGATTATAACAAATAACGTGTTGCGTAACTTGTAGGAGAAATTTAGCGGAGCCAAGAATTTTAGGGAATTCCTTGAACACGTATCAGCAGCGTAGGCATTTTATTATAATTAACGATAAGGGGTGGACTCGCATAACTTAAATTATCGATATTCTACGACTCTGATACAGTCAAAAGTTAAAATACGTAGTAAAGTGGTACACAACTTAAAAGAAGCATCCGCAAAACGGTCAAGCCATGGCCACGTATTTTCTCGTTGCAGGAAGTCCACACGAGTAGCGTGACTGACATAATATTATGAAGAGACAGTAAAATATTGGCAAACTTTGACGATGCTGCTTTTGAGTTATCTTCTACTTATACTCTACTACTAAATTATCAAATTATTTAACAAAACCATGTTTGCTTAATGCAATCTTATACCAACTGTGATTGCTATTCTGAACTTGTACTAATGTAATGTACTAAATGGTTGATTAATTCCACCAATTGTCATGTCCGATAATTTATAATTATAAATTAACAAATTCTCCTATTCTAATCAAAGAAATAAATGGTTCGGCGTTTTAGTAACCATGATTGAAGTAAAGGTAATGTGGTTTTATTTTCGATACCATAACGTTAGTAACAAACTCTTACTAAAATAAGGATTTAACATGTCAATTTATAAAATTTGATTTGTTTATAAACACACTTATACTGGTATCTATTTATATTCATGTTTTAAGTGATTTTAAGAGTTTAATTATTATGGTTAACACTTCTGTCAAAACCACTGTCTTACTTCACCGGCTTGGTAAATTTCTTGACGTCATACCCACTAATATCGAGTTAATAATACACCAATCTATGGCACACACATTAAAAATGAAAAGAAACCAATTATTTTAATCTTTTTTGTACATTTTTCTTTTTAATTGGTTAAATGTTTAACTCAGTTCGAGCTTGGTTTAACCAGTAACATTGGCCAAGAATAAGGAATTATAGTGATCGACTTGGTTTACATAGTCTTTATCATAAGCTGCTAATAAATAAAACAAACTGCTGCTATAAAGTGGAATTTCCCCAAAATTCTAAATGAGAGCTGTACATTACCGTGTATTTTGTTCACAAATAACTGCACTTTCAATGTGTCATTGTTATGCATCGTGTTTTCCGGGCAAAAATCAATTCGATCGTATATCCTTAATTGAATTTGTATCATAGGTTCATACTAACATGGTAGGTTTTGTGAAATTATAAAACCATTTTCTAAGTTATCAAACTTCGTCATGCAATAAAATTGAACACAGCTCCAAACGCTATGTGTGAAATATGAAAAAGAGCATAAGAGCAATAGTTCTGAGACAATTTTATACACCAGCATTATTAAGGCAATTACTTGTTACACTAAAACAAAAAAGGAATCATAAATTAAAAACAAACAAATATTCAGTGGAATGTCAACAAATTCTACTAAATACATCGAAAGTGCAATTACCCTTAAACATAACAATTAACACCCGCCGGTAAGTCCGCCCGATAAGCGCACGTAAGAACAACAACATAGATCTACCAAATATCTCGTACTACACTAAAAATCCTTCGGGATCTCGCGAACCGAGGACTCGCGTCACGCCGGGCGCCGGGGCGCGGGGGGCGCGGGGGGCGCGGGCGGCGCGGGGGGCGCGGGCGGCCGGCGTCTACAGAGGCCGGGGCTCGCGCCGCGCCTACTTGTCGGCGGGCTCGGGCGGCGCGCCGCCGAAGTCCAGCTGGTAGCCGCCGGCGCGCGTCATCTCCTCCATGCTGGGCTCCTTGCACTCGTGGCCGGCGTGCCCGGCCGCGCCGCAGTTCCAGCACGACAGCTTCGGCGGCGCGTACAGCACCGACACGAAGCCGGCGTAGGGCGCGGGCGCCGCGTACGGCGGCGGCTCGCCGTTGGCGAAGGGCGGCGGGGGCTGGCGGTAGGTGGGCGGCGGGGCGGGGTAGGCGAAGGGGCGCGGGTACTGCAGGAAGGGCACGGGCGGCGGCGCGGCGCGGCGCGGCGGCGGCGCGGGCGTGCCGGGCGGCGACGACGCCGCGCTCGACCCGCTCTCCGAGGACGACGCGACCGGCCCCGCCCCCGCGCAGTACGCGCCCGGCAGCCGCCGCACGCCGTTCAGCTTCTCCAGCGACCGGTACTGATGCTGCGCCGCGCTCATTTCGCGTAACCGCTCGTCGCCGATACTGTGCCGCTGGAAGTGATGTGTGCCTTTTAAATCAGAGCGCAGTAAATACGATCGCGGCGAATTGCCACCCATGGCGGTAGTTAATCAATAGCAGAAGATATAATGGAACATATTCCTATCCTCCGTGCCTGATGTTATATCAGACAGTAAATTGTGTCCGCAAACTTTTAATGGTGATTTCAGAAATTGATTCATCTGGTATCTAATTATATTTATATCTTTAAGAAGGCACTCGGAGGTTATTGTCAAACCTACCATGTTCCATGAACTCCTTAAATGGATATGTATTATGAAACTCAGTTTGAACCTGCCCCCCTAGCCAAGTGTCTTCGTCTACAAGCGTTTCTACAAAACGCTACGCTTCAATGTATGGAAATGACATTACAAGTCGATAAGTAGATCATGTGACTTATGTCATTTCCATACATTGAAGAGTAGCGATTTGTAGAAACGAATGCAGACGAAGACACTTGGCTAGAGGGGCTGTAGTCCTTAGCTAAACCACAAAATTTAACTTTTCAAAGGGCCTTGAGCATCTGACATCTGCATCAGACATGGATGTAAGAAAGAGTACCTCAGCAATAGCTAGGTTGTCGAAGTTGGCCGCGAGCTGGTGCGGCAGGTCGGGCGCGGCGGGCGCGGCGGGCGCGGCGGGCGGCGGCGAGCGCTCGCGCGAGGCGCGGCGGCGCGCGCGCGGGGAGGCGGCGCGGCTGTCGCCCGGCGACGACATGTGCGGGGACGCCGGCGCGCCGCTCGCCGCTGTGTAGTTCATTACCTGACAAGAATACCATACATTATATTCTATATCCTTACTTCTAAATATATATATCTCAAAGGTGACTGACTGACTAACTGACATAGTGATCTATCAACGCACAGCCCAAACCACTGGACGGATCTGGCTGAAATTTGGCATGCAGGTAGATGTTATGACGTAAGCATCCGCTAAGAAAGGATTTTGATTAATTCTACCCCCAAGGTGATGAAAGTTTGTATGAAACATTGTCAATTAAATTCCTCGCGGACGCAGTCGCGGCCACAGCTAGTATATTATCAAAGCGAAAGTAACTCGTCTGTCTATCGCGCTTTTACGCCAAAACCACTGAACCGATTTAAATGAAATTTGGTACACAGATAGTCTAGAGCCTAAGGACATAGGCTACTTTTTAATGCGAAAAGGGGTTGTAAGGGGTTGAAAAGGGGGGATGAAAATTGTATGGAAGATTCGTCATTTTAAGAGCTAGAAGCTTAAAACTTATTTTTTAGGCTGTTGATTTGATATAAATAAATGATATAAATCCATGCGGACGAAGTCGCGGGCACAGCCAGTACTTTATATATTGTAATCTGTCTCCCTCTTCCTTTCGTGTTGACATGATTTTTGTCTTTGTTTGCCCAAAATGTAGCCACCTTGTTCAGTAGCGAATCGTCCCCCTTGCAGGTAGTCAGACACATGGATGGTGAGGTGAACCATTGTTTGGGGAAAATCACAATATTCTCAGCTACTCACATATGCTATACTTTGCTTAGGTTGGCTAAGCAAACCATGGATTATCATGGATTACTTGGCATTTATCTGATCAGTATGATGGATTGATTTGTGATTTCATATATTTGTTTAATAAACAATTAACATCTATCTACTTTTAAAATGGGTAAATAAACCAGTAAGTTATATCATACCTCTAGGGGTTGATTTATTGGTGTTACTATGATATTTGTAGGCCACGGATGTTGGCCCAAGTACTCCCCCATGTTGTACTGTGGTATGGGCAAGCCCGGCGGAGGATGTGGCACTTCGCCCAACATGGGCACCACCCCCGCAGGCCCGCTCAGCACTGGTGGGGAACTAAGTTCAGGCACTGTTTCTGTACTTGGTTGCTGAAAAAGATGTATTTATTTATTTAAAATTAATACAACTTTTGATAATACTCCTCGTGCTTTACTACGCAATAGCAGGTGTTTCAGTTAACTAAAACATATTCTAATACTGTACTCATACAGTATCTCAAGTTCTGCATGTTCTAATAGATTCAAAACATGGGTGACATTAAACTGAGCATACTTGAATTTACAAATCATGTTAATCCTGTGGAGTCTGACAAGAGAAAATTTACACATAATAATTACAAGTGACCTGCCCCAGCTTCGCATAGGTGCAATGCTGATACTAAATATACTACAGATATGCACAATGTATTTAAGGTACTTAATTGGATAAGGATTAATGCTATATTGCTTAAAATCGCTTCGTAAATAAGCCATTATTTCTCGTAAAAAGTAAAGGATAAAAAATGGTTATTGTGGGCTATCCCTAAGAGATACTCATCCCAGACCTTTGTGTAGACCTTTTAAAGGTGTACAATACTGTAGTAGAGTGATTCCCAAACTTATTTTGTATACTGCCCACTTTGAGAATAAATTATTTTTAGCGCCCTCATTTTTTCACCTACTTAAAAACCACTGTAATATCAAATTAAATTTATTGATTATTGTGAGCTACACAACTCCCCCATTTTTTTCTGGGTCTCTTAGCGCCCAGCAGTGGGTGCTACAGGCCCTTTGGCTTACGCTCACAAGGGGGCATTAGTGCCCACTTTGGGAAACGATGCTGTAGTACAATATTTCGATCTATCTGGTGGGGTTCAGCCAGCATTTGCAATTTAAGTGCAAAGAAATGTGTTTATTTACAACATCTCATTACCTCTAAAGTTATCAGTATTTCTCTACTATATTATGCATGTTTTATACATATCAACCTTCCTATTTAATCACTAACTATTAATAAAAAACCGCATCAAAATCCATTGCGTAGTTTTAAAGATCTAAGTATACATAGGGCCCGACAGACAGAGTGAAGCGACTTTCGTTTTATACAATGTACTGATTTGCAGTGCTTAGATTACATGTCTGTTAAGTTCTGAGGAGTATCAATAGGTCTGATATAACTTAACCAAATTGGAATTAAGTAATAATAAGCATATAATTTGAATAATAAACACAATCCAATAAACAGAAATAATTGTAAGAATCTAGCAAGAATATTACATGCACTAGATCTAACACCCTGGCCTGTGACTTACAAACAGATGATAAATGGCAAAGTTGACAATTACAACATAATGTAACTTCATTATAATCTTATTTATTCACATGATGACCTTGAGTAGAATTTGTATTAGTTACAATTTTATATCACTTTCACCTAAACACTTTGGTGAGAAATTTGAACAAGGTGCTTTATACAACACCCAATAAGATAGTTTTTTGAATGGGAAATAATAGTAATATAGTTGAATAATACTGACCTGTACTCCTTTGACGAACATTAAACCAGGAGGCGGCCCCATGCTGGACAGGTTGGGCGGTGGGACTGACATATTCGCAGTGATATTGGACTGTGTATGGCACCCGCTCACAGGCACCATGTTTATATGCTCTTGTGCCTCTTGAAACTGTATCCTTTGATCTTCCATTTTCAATTTTTCTAATATGTCCCCGAAATGTGATTTTTGATCAAACGTGAAGGCGGGATGATGTAACGCCATTGTGTATAGTAGTAGAATTTCCTCCAATAGATCACCATACAGGCCTTTCAGCAGGCCACTCTGCTCCAAACTAACCATAGCGTTGTACAATGTGGTGGCACACGCGAAATTGCACGAGCGTAACAAGGACACGTACAAGGCCATTTTCCGGCGCGTCCTGGGGTCTGTGTTAGCGCCTCCGATATCCGCCGCCAGGTCTGTGGGGTTGTTGGCTCTTAGTTCAGCACCACGCAACTCCTGAAAGTCTCGCTTACCCAGCTCTTCTAGGTATGTGCCAATGAAACGTAGTTCAAATGGTAAACACATATTTAACAACGTACACATCGCGTCTATGCGTTTATAGCTTTCCAATTCTTTAAACCATGATACCACGTCCTCTTTGCAAACCATTTCCAGAACACATTGAAATTTTATGTAAAGAATTAACCGGTCCCCTGCAGCCGAAGCGCGTCCGTTCTTTATAATTTATGGCACACGCGTTTCTTGTGATAATGCAGTGGTTGTAATCCAAGAATATTCGATTGTAACATTAGTATTTTATGCTTTTTATCTGTATTTTACAAGTAGGTACAGTATATTGGTTAAGCAACTAGAGGCAATCAAAGAGAATAAAACACCAGGCAATGCTAGGCTTTGTCTCTGTCTCGTCTTTAATCTATGGGCAAGGCAAATTATAGACAAAATTTTTAATGATTCCATCTACTATATAGAGTCGGCATGGAAATGATTGCTACTTCTAATTTATTTTCATTTCGTGAAAATATGTATTTCTTTCCACAGAGATATTTCTTCCACTCTTATTTTACTTGTGATTTTTCATAGTCAGGTGTTCACTAGAACAAGTAATCCTATGAAGTTACTTATCGCAAATTTGCAATTTCACTACAATTAATTTTAACAGTCCTCGCCTATGTCGGTAGCAGGTGCTACGAATGAAATCTTATGTAATATTACTTTTCACAGGATACCTGTAAAATGTTTTATCATTAATAGAGAGAAAGATAAACTGGCCAAGTGCGTATTGGACCACGCATAATAAGGGGTTCCGTAGATATCCCACTGATATTCAATAACACGGAACCTTCATAAAAAGGTGATGGTTTATTGTATTGATGAGAAACATCTAATGCGGCGGGTCTTGTAACTTACTTTGTGAATGGACTGCGTGGGTTCGAAACTTAGTCTGAACTTTTGTTATTTTTCTTGTTTAAAATTAATATCTTGTATTTTTTTAAATAAAGAAGACTTTATTTCCTATAATCCATGTTTAATAATGTGGTCCAAGTGTTGAATAAGGATTTTGCAACTAACGTAAAAAGGCCACTTTGGAGCTAAATATGTTGTAAACGGGCATTATTTTGGAAAACAAACCTGAAAAACTCACCAAAAAGATTTTTTTATACCTGTCCAACGATAGGAATTCGAGAGGGTGAGTATTTTTTTTTTTCACTCCCAAGGGGGGAGTCTGCGGGGTAACTCCCATTCTAGGGAAGGCCCTAGAATGGGAGTTACCCCGCAGACTTCTAAATAGTAGGAGGAACTCTAGAATAATTATTTTGCTTTCAAGATTTAAGTGCTACTTAATTATTACTCACTAATTCATTTGTAACAGATGGATGGAAGCTGTCATTTCCAACACCGGAATCTTTCCGAAGATATTGAATAGCCAGAAAATAATTATCGAAATAATCGTAGATTTTTTAAAATGATTTTCTTATTTTGCTTTTACGAAGTATTTATAAGACTGTGTTATTTTTACTGTTATGGATAATTATCATAAAACATTTTCGACAACACATCGATTTTACAATCAAACTGATCGATTCTGCGCCTCACTGTCTAAGTTCCACACTTTACTTTGTTAGCTTATATTGCATGAACCTCTTATCATGCTAGTAAGAGATAGATATTCCCAAAGCCTCACAGGATAAAAAGAGAAAGTAGAAAGATATACAAAATAAATAATGCTAATAATGTAAGGAATTACTGATTTCGAACCGCTGTCTATAGTTACTCGGCATTTTTTGACAAGAGAAATTTTACAAACTCAAAATCATTGATTTCGCCAGTTATCTCTCCTCAATCTTATTGTTTGAGATTCATTCATAGTTTGTAGGAAAGTTATCATAATGGCACCTGTAGAAGACGTGGAAATGAAAAATGTAGAGAGCCCTACAGCGGCCAGTGACGTAGAAACAACCGAGGTGAAAAAGGATGGCGACGTCCTGACTGTCCAAGACCTGAGGGAGCATGTACGGCAAATCGACAAGGCAGTCACATCAAAGGAGCCAAGGTTTACTATGCGAGTGTTGAGATCTCTACCTAGCACTAGGAGGAAGCTGAATGGGAACGTTTTGCGTGCCATCATAAATCAACTGTATCCTGCAAGTGCTGATAAAGAAGCATTGCTAGTTTTCGTCGAAAATCCTCTGCCCGGTGCCGTAGAAATTGAAGCTCCACGCTCCAGGAGCGCTCCCAAGCAACCCGTCGCCGACGTTGATGTTTATTTACATCTGCTAGTCTTGCTCCGTTTGCTGGATACCAATAGGCTAGAAGAGGCGACTGAGTGCTCTCAACAGCTTATGAACAAGGTTACAGCTCAGAACAAGAGGACTCTTGACTTGATTGCAGCAAAGTGCTACTTTTATCATTCACGAGTCTTTGAACTGACTAATAAGCTGGACCTTATTAGAGGATTGCTCCATGCTCGCCTGCGTACTTCCACTCTTCGTAATGATTTCGAAGGACAAGCTGTGCTAATCAACTGTCTGCTCCGTAACTACTTACATTACTCTTTGTATGACCAAGCCGACAAACTGGTGAGCAAATCTGTGTTCCCAGAAAATGCCAGCAACAATGAGTGGGCAAGATTTTTGTACTATCTCGGAAGAATAAAGGCCGCCCGGCTCGAGTACAGTGATGCTCACAAACATCTGGTTCAAGCGTTGAGGAAGGCCCCCCAGACTGCTGCAGTTGGTTTCCGTCAAACTGTACAGAAATTGGCCATCGTTGTGGAGCTGCTTTTGGGAGATATTCCTGAGCGTGCTATATTCCGCCAAGCACCACTCAGAAAAGCATTGGCCCCATACTTCCAACTCACTCAAGCTGTGAGGCTCGGAAACTTACAAAGATTTGGCGAAGTGCTGGAGAATTATGGTCCTCAGTTCCGCATTGAGCATACTTTCACATTGATTCTTCGTCTGAGACAGAATGTCATTAAAACTGCAATTCGCTCGATTGGTTTGTCATACTCGCGCATTTCACCTAAAGATATTGCAAGAAAATTGGGATTGGATTCAGCAGAGGATGCTGAGTTCATCGTTGCTAAAGCGATCCGTGATGGAGTTATTGAGGCTAGTCTTGATCCTGAAAAGGGATACATGAGCAACAAGGAAAGCTCTGATATCTACTGTACAAGGGAGCCCCAATTGGCATTCCACCAACGTATATCGTTCTGCTTGGAGCTTCACAACCAGAGTGTTAAAGCTATGAGGTATCCACCCAAATCATATGGGAAGGAATTGGAGAGTGCCGAAGAGCGACGTGAGAGAGAACAGCAGGATTTGGAGCTGGCAAAGGAGATGGCTGAAGAAGATGATGATGGATTCCCTTAAAAATGATTTTTTTCTGTGTTCTCTCATGATTTTAATAATTTAGATGTATGCAACATTGAGTAAAAATGCTAATACAATACTTCCATATTAAATGCTGTTTTCTTGTGTATCAGGTCAATTATGTTTTATCAAAATCTATACATCTATACAAATAAATAAAATTGGAGTGTCTGTTTGTAATATCATAATAACACCCTTTCACTAAATGCATATGAAAGTACATACAGTACCCATAACAAAAAAGCGATTTGAAAAATTTTTGTCTGTCTGTCTGTCTGTGTGTTTGTTCCGGGTAATCTCCGCAACGGCTGGACCGATTTTGACGGGACTTTCACTAGCAGATAGCTGATGTTTTAGGGAGTAACTTAGGCAACTTTAGTTTTAGAAAATCAAAATTAAAAATATGGTTTCTGTCGCGCGGGCTTAGAACGCGGGTGCGGGCTTTTTTGTTAACCCTTAAATGGACAATGTTGTTTTTAAACAACATACTAAACATCACAGATAAAATTGACCTTCTTTTAATTTTTTGTCAATTTTGACAACTAGTTCTTATTTCTGAACGAATTTTGTACTTTTTTTAATGTTGGCACTATCCAATATTTTAATGCATTGAAAATAAGTTAATGGAAAAAAAGCGCGGGAATCGTCGAATTTGATAGGCGCGTTTTTTAAACTTAAATTTATAAATAATCATTTTATGATAGTTAAGTGATCGGTAGGGTAGTATTTTGTATTTATTATTATCTATTCGTTTATTTTTTGTTTTAGTGTATATATTTCTGCTGGTAAGTTAAGTTTTTCTATTTCTTTCATCCATTGATGGAACCGCCGGACCCGGGGGGCACGGTCCCCCCGGTGGGATGCAATATTACTATATCCAATGAATCCGGCATGGATACCGATTGTTCGTCCCGTAGTAGGGATCGTAAATTAAAACGTTCACGACAGACTAAAATTTGCAAGCACTGCAATAAAAAAAAAAGGAAGAATGCTAATACAGAAGCATATAGCATTTCTGATTGTATTTGTGTACATAGTAACATAGCTATTGAAAAAATTACTCCATCTGGGTCTTTGGGGGAATCAGATATTGCTGCCCTTAAAACCCCAGAAACGCCTAATTCGAACTCCTCTCAGCCGCCTCAAGTAGGTCGTAAGATTTATTCTTCATCTGACTCTGGTCCATACATTGTACATGTGCAAAAGATTCTTACCGAAGAAAATGATGGGACTTACCTGCATCCAGTTACGTTTGGAAAGTTTTTAAAGAAAAATGCCTTCCTCAATATTGTAAATGGTAGTGTTAAAAAAATTGGCAGAAACAGAGTTTCACTTGCGTTTATCAATTTCACAGATGCTAATACTTTCATATCACATAATAGCCTACAAACAAACAATTTTAAAGCTTTTATACCCTCATTTAATGTTACAAGAATGGGTTTAGTGCGTGGTGTTCCAGCTGAATGGTCTATTGATGATATTAAGGAGAATATCTCTGTTCCTATAGGCTGCGGTGAAATACTAAAATTAAGGAGAATTAATTATAAAGTTGTTGTGGATGGGAGTACTATATGGAAACCTACACAAAGTGTGGTTCTGACAATAGATGGTCAAGTTTTGCCAAAGCGGATTTATCTGTGTTATAATGCCTTACCAGTTGATTTATACACTTTTCCTACTGTTCAATGTTATAATTGTTGTAGATATGGTCACACAAAGCTTCAATGTAGGTCCAAGCCTAGGTGTTTTAAGTGTGGACAAGGTCATGCCGGGTCTTCATGTAATATAGAGGAGGATATGTCGTCATGCTGTATGTGTGGCGGTTATCATTTTGCTACAAATAAATCCTGTCCAGAATTTTTACGACAAAAAGATATCAAAAGTTCAATGGCAAAAAATTGCATTTCGTACCTAGAAGCGTCAAAATTGCATCCAGCAACTCATAAGTTACTTTATTCTGAGGCATTAGGCCAGGCAAGTTCTAATAAAATCAATGTTGGTAAAGTAATTGATAATAATATAAAAAAACAAAATTTAAGCAATAACAGTATTTCTTACAGGAAAACTATTTTTAAGCCCCGTGGTGCTAGCCCTATTCTATCTAAAGGTTATGATCGGGAAGCACACAATTCATTAATAAGAGATTTAAATTATCAACCATCCTCCAATGGGTGCGCTTTAAATGTGAATAAAACTGACGATAAATTCACCGAGTCTTCTGTATCAGAACTTATTGTTGCATTAATTAACGCACTTTCTCAGTACAAGTCTTCACCGTCCAACGTTGCCACTAGTGTAGATGCTGTAAATAACTATAATACTCATAATGGATCTTTCACACATAATCCAATGGAACTGCCGGAGTATAGTCAGTAAAAAAAGTGAGCTTATTCATTTGATAAACAAGCATAATCCGTCAGTAGTCTGTCTTTCCGAAACTTGGTTGAAGTCGGAGTCCAATTTCAGGATTTCTGGCTTTACCTGTTTTCGACAGGACAGATCTGACGGGTATGGCGGTGTTGCCATTCTTGTTCGTAATTCTTGTATTTTTTCTGCATTTCCTCTCCCATCGCATTGCGATGATATTTCTATTGTTTCAATACATGTAAATAATTTATGTATTGTATGTGTTTATATTCCTAAGCCTTCAGTGACAAATTTTAGAGAACTTAAAAATATGATAGGTCTAATTCCTAAGCCTTGCTTAATTTTGGGGGACTTTAACTCCCATCATCAAGTATGGGGTAGTTCTGTTTCTAATAGTTACGGTGAAGATATCTTAGAGATGGTCGACACCTTTAATTTATGCATTCTAAATACCGGATCTCCCACTAGACGAACTGCCCCATATGAAAATATTAGCGCTGTAGATTTATCTTTTTGCTCGCCAGATTTAGCCTCACGTTTGTCTTGGCAACCTCTTCCGTTTACCTTTGGAAGTGATCACTTCCCAATTTTAATTTCTTTCCCTTATCCTAAACCTATTAAATTTGTTAGATCTTCACGGTTAAGACACAGATTAAAAAAAGCGGACTGGGATAAATTTAAATGTAAGGTTGATAGCAAAATTCCTCAACTCATTTCAATTTGTGAAGGGAACGAAAATTCATGTAATCAGCAATTTTCAAATACTCTTTTAGAAGTGGCCGATGAACTTTTCCCAAAGAAAACTCCTCTAAATTCTCTTCCTTCCCCACCGTGGTGGGATAATGAATGTACAAATGCTGTGAAAAAAAGGAAAGAGGCTGAAAAGATATATTGCGATGAAATGACTTCAGAAAATTTTCAGGCTCTATCTGAAATTATGGCTGAAACTAAACAATTATTAAAACAAAAAAAAATTGACGGTTGGAAATCCTTCTGCTCATCTATTTCTCCTTCAATATCTTCTGCTACTGTTTGGGAAAACATCAAAAAATTCAAATCTGCTGTCATTAAACCCCCTGTGTCTGTTTTGCCTCCTTCTTTATCTGATTCTTTTTTAGACATTCTTGCTCCACCCTCTGTGAAGGAATGCTCTGTATCATTGTCTCGTCCTTCTATTACTCCATCTTCCCTGGACTCTTCCTTCTCGTTGTCTGAGTTAAAGGGTGTGCTTTGTGGCCTGAAAGACTCATCCCCTGGCCTGGACAGTATTCCATACTCTTTCCTGTCACATCTCGGTGATCCCGCTCTTTCTCATTATTTAGATTTAATTAATTCTGTTATGTACACCGGTAACATCCCTGACACGTGGAAAACACAATTAATTATACCGTTTCTAAAACCTGATAAACCTCCTGCCTCTGCATCATCATATCGCCCCATAGCGTTGTCTTCAGTTTTATTAAAAGTTGCGGAACACCTAATTAAAAACAGACTCGAATTTTTCCTTGAAAATAACAATTTGCTAGCGGATAGTCAGTATGGTTTTAGGAAGGGCAAAAGTACAATGGATAGTCTTGCTATACTTACTACCGACATCCGCCTTGCATTCACACAGAATAAATCCGTTTTGTCGGCATTCTTAGATATTCAAGGAGCATATGATAATGTAATAGTATCAATTTTAATCAATAAATTACAAAATTTGCAAGTTCCATATGTGTTAATTAATTTCATTTCAAATATATTATCAGAACGATGCATTCAGCTATCCTTGGATAATGGATCTACGCTATCCCGAAACGTTTATAGAGGTCTCCCTCAGGGATCTGTACTAAGTCCCTTGCTGTATAACATTTACACATATGACTTGGAGTCTGCCTGCTCTCTAAAAGATGAGCCTAAATCAGTAAATGTTCTTCAGTATGCAGATGATTTATTACTGTATGCCATTGACAGCTCAGTTGATGATGCTTCTTACACTTTGTCTCGATCGTTGGGGTTTTTGGAGTCTTGGTTAAATAGTAATGGCCTGGAGTTGTCTGTGTCAAAAAGTAATATTGTATTATTTTCCAGAAAGCGTACGCCTCCTCCAGTGTTAGTTCAATATAATAATTCTTACCTTCCTGTTAAAAATCAATTTAAATTCTTAGGAGTAATACTGGACTCAAAACTTTCAGGTTTACCACATTTCGATTTTCTTGTAGCAAAATGTGAACGTCTGATTAACATGATGAGATGTCTAACAGGGGTATGGTGGGGGGCTCATCCAGCTTCCCTTAAGTTGGTGTATAATGCTTTGATTAGAAGTGTTTTAGACTATGGCACATTTCTTTTAGAACCCGGTAATATAGCAGGCTTCAAGAAGTTAGATCGGTTACAATCCAAGAGCTTAAGAATATTGTCAGGAGCTATGGGTTCTAGTCCAGTAAACGCCCTGCAAGTTGAATGCTGCGATCCGCCTCTAAAATTACGGAGGCAGTATTTATCAGATAGGTTTCTATTTCGTTGTTTACAATTTTCTAATCATCCTATAGTTTCTAAATTATATCAGTTGTCACAACTAATCTCTTCATCTTCATATTGGGCTCATAAAGCTCCTCCCTGCTTAATAAAAAGCTTTGAAAAATATTCTTCTCTTTCTGCTCAAGTTACAAACTCATCACAACTTCCATTATTTAAGTATGATTATCAATCGCTAGTCCTCTCTCCTGTCTTAGAATATAATATAGGTATTAAAAAAAATGATTTGGAACCTAATTCTGAATTTTTAACCGTTGTAAATAGTAAGTGGCCTGAATGGCATCAAATTTTCACGGATGCGTCTAAGCATTCTTCCGACACTTGTGTGGGTGTTGGCGTTTATCACGCCCAGTATAATGTAGTACAAATTAAACTTCCTTCTGAGGCATCTGTGTTTTCTGGTGAATGTTATGGTATATACAAAGCCTTAGAGTATATTAGTATTTGCAAACTACGTAAAACAGTTATTTTCTCAGATTCTTTGAGTGCATTACAAGCAATATCCAGGTATCCCTTCAATTCAAAAGTCCACTTCCCAATAATATACGACATCCGTAATTTATTATATAAAATTTTCTCTAATAATTTAACAGTTACTCTCGCTTGGATTCCGAGTCATAACGGTATAAGAGGTAATGAGAAAGTTGATCTCCTAGCAAAGGATGCATGTAATTCTGGTGATCTATTCCCATTTAAGAATTATTTCCATGATTTGCTAGCTTTACCCAAGACTTATCTCTATAAATCTTGGAATATGCTATGGTCAGAGTCAGCGAAGACTAAAGGATCATATTATTTCCAAATTCAAAAGTGCGTTCCCGTAAAACCCTGGTTTTTTCGTATGAATTATCCTAAAACATCCACTTCTATAATCACTCGTTTGAGGCTAGGGCATACTTGTTGTCCAGCTCACCTTTTTAGACTCCATATAATAAATAGTCCGCGCTGCGCTTGTGGCGAAGATGTCGGAGATCTAAATCATATTATTTTCGCGTGTCCTTCTTATAATCATTCTTCCTTTTTTGACGTGTTAATATCCCTTCGTGTTCCTCTTCCAACTTATCTTCCTAGTTTATTTATTTATGACGATATAAATATATATAATGCCCTTGTTTCTTTTATATCATCCAATAACTTGAAACTTTAATTATTTCCTTCCTTTATGTAAATTATATGTAGTCAATTTTGATTTAACTATTTTCCCGATCCGTTTTTATTGTTTTTCTTGTGCTCTTACTTTGTTCGCGTTATCGATTCCTACGTTTTATAAATTAAAAACTTGAAATTGGCAAAATACACACAGTGTGACGCCATAAAAAAAAAAAAAAAAAAAAAAAAATTAAAAAAAAAAAAAAAAATAAGTTAATGTCAAATGTCACTTTGAAGAAAACTTTTCTAGTGGCGCGAAACTAAGTTTTGTAGCTGTGTTCGGACTTTGATAAAATATAATGTAAGTATATAACATATTTTTATTTGATTGATTATATCTTCTATTACATGTTCATGTTGTAATACATTGAAAATCACTTGATGCTACTGTCGAATTAGGCGAAATCTGGTATGTTGTAGGAAAACTACAATGCGCATTGCCTGCTAAATAAATGCATGTTTGGTGAAGGATTTTTATTTTGCTTTTCAGCATGCCGCGATTACTAGAAAGCGAAATTACAAAGTATTTAGAAACTCTTGAAGATTCAGAAGATGGCTTAGACGGGTCAGACTCCGAAGTAGAGGATGAAGGTCACTATTATCAAACAGCTCGAGATGTTCTTCGAGACCTTGAAAGTAGTGATGAAGGTGAGAATGCCCAGTCTGATGAAGTGGATGCTGATTCTCCTCTCGTAATCGACAACGATGAAAATATGCCAGACCCTCCTATTTTGGAAGCCGAAGAAGCAGCACCCCAGAGTAGATCACAAGGGATTTCTAAACGACCTCTGGTTTGGCGAAAACGGAATCTTGTTACTGCTGAAGACAGCCTTATTTTTAGGGGAGAAACTCAGATAACGGAAGCATTGATGTCTTGTAACACGCCGTATGATTTTTGAGAAACTGCAAATTGCCTGAAAAAAACACTATAATGAAAAAGAACGTACCCAGAAGATTATATGAGGAAAACGTGGCGACTGTGGATGATATTGAAGTAAGTGCTGATGTGTGGAAAGATAACAAGCCCGTTAACCTTCTTTCCACTTACGTAGGAGCAGAACCAGCAACCACAGTCACACGCTTTGATAAATCGAAGAAAGAGAGAGTTGCTATTCCATGCCCCAAAGTCATCAAGGAGTACAATGCCCACATGGGAGGCGTGGACTTATTAGATTCATTTATAGGTCGTTATCACATCACAATGAAGAGCCGCAAGTGGACCATGCGCTTATTTTATCATTTCCTGGACCTCGCAGTTATAAATTCATGGGTTATGTTCAAGAAGGTAAATAATATAAAAGGAAATGATCAACTTCTCAATTTGGGTACATTCAGACTAGAACTTGCTGAAACCCTCTGCAAATTGGGTCTACCTGCAAATGGCGCTAAACGTGGTCGACCTAGTGGGAGCACAATACAAAGAGAACTTGTAATGAAGAAGTTCCGAGGACCAGCTCAAGCAATTCCTTTGAAAGACGTCAGATTGGATCAGACATGTCATTGGGCAGTTTGGCTGGATAAGCAGCAGAGGTGCAAATTCCCAAAATGTTCAGGCTTTACATTCAAAATGTGCCAAAAATGTCGTGTATCTTTATGTGATACGAAAAAAAGCAATTGTTTTTATAAATATCATAATGAAGAATAAATAAATACATTTCAAAAACAATATCCACTCTTATTTTACCCATACTTGCAAAATCTCAATGAATGCGCAATGTAGTTTATAAACAACACTCACATTATTGCAAAAAAAGTATAGTAAATTCATGTCTAGATTTTTTTACTCATTTTTCCTAGACAGTAATACATGTCTATTACACAAATATATTTTTTTAAAACGTGGAAAAAAAATCGTCCATTTAAGGGTTAAGTTAAATTCCACGCGGACGAAGTCGCGGGCTCAGCTAGTCATTAATAAATAAGTTTAACATTCAAGACAATTAGTTCCAATTAGGTGGTAAGTCTCAGCTTTTTGGGATCTATTCTTAATAGCTCTAAATTATAATAATTGATTTATTGTAGTTTCTAAGGAATAGTAGTAGGTACTATGGGATGGGGTACCACTGATTATTATTTTGAGAATCCTGTATCTAGCAGATATCAATTCATGAAACAGATGTTTTAGTCATATAACACATACGTGTGTACTAAATTATAAAAAAATACTTTGTGTTTCAGTAGTAATAATCAGTTGAAAATCTAAAAGGCGTCGTTACAGTGCGATCCATCGGTTCGATCGATCTTAAAAAAATCGTAACGATCGATCGCTTCAATTATGCACCACATAGAAATACCGTTCCTAGTTTTCTTATCTACAAAACAAAGCTACATATTGGACTATATATCTTCTTGTATTGGACTTATTGCTTCTTTAAAGCATTTGATCTACAACAGTACCGTATCGTAGCGACCGCAACAGTATGGAATAAACAAGTTCGTGATTTTATGTCAACACCGAACCTTCTGAACTTATAAAGATAAATCGATCTTATACGTTTTTTATACCAATTTTTGGAGTGGATCATTCTTCCAGCACAGGATAAATACTTACTTCAAGTGAAGGTAACTCACTGAACTAATTTACGTACTTCCACAGAACTATACCTAAGTGAGGTAGCTGCAGGCAGTGTAGGAGAGGTTTATTCATCCTTCACATCTGCCACTCCGCGCAGCTTCCTCGGTGTACCGGTTTCCTCTCAATAAATACCTAAGTGTTCGTAGCAATCAACAAGGATGGAGTTCACGTGTGGAACTATGGAAAAATTGGCGGAATTGCTGAGACCGCCAGAACCAGAGGTGATACAAGGGGAGGACTTCCCTTCTAAAGGTATCTATGCTATGTTGATATCAACACGCTTATAGCCATAGAGGTCACGATATTAAAAAATCTAGGTACCTACTAAAGGAACCGTCGAATGTTTTCGTAGGTGTCTTAAATTACCCGATATCTACAAAATATTATAAGGTACATGAATGAATAGTGATATTTCTATCAGGCGGTCAGGTACCAGTGTAGTGATTAATCATACTATGTAGGTAGGTATAGTATCTAGATACCTACGAAACTGCGCAGGTTACTTTGTAGGTTTCATTGAGAATCACGCAAAGATCTGAACAGATTTGAAGGAAAGAGGCTGTGGTCGTACAATTGAAATAGTCTTCGGAAATTTGGAATAACATACATAGGTAATGTTAATATTATTAAAACTGACTTTACTTTATTCCTAAGGCTTTGATATAACAACGACAAGAGTTGAAGATCTTCCACGGGATCAGCAAAAAGCTCCCAAAACAATCGAAGAATTTGAGGAACAGCAAGCTAAGGAGTTGGAGGATGTGGGGCGAGTTGGCGCTGGCCTGGGGGAGAGGAGACCACCGGAGTACACTATGAATTACCAGCAGTCGGTCTCTGCAGAAGATGTGTTCCTCCAGGTTTGTCGTTTATTATTCAGGTACCAACGGAAGTCTCTGAACATTCTCTGCTTTACAAATAGCAACAAAAATATTTTTTTTATTTCGAATCAAATTCATTACATAGCTTGATCTAAACAATTTTTTTAAATAAGTTGCTAATACTTAATTGTTCTGGGTAATGTTCACTAGCGTTTGTCAAATAAAGAATATTAGGTACCAATTTGAAAAACTTCGTAGGTTCAGGGACTAATTGTTGCTGACTGTACCTACTAGATATTAGGTAGTGTAGGTACCCTACATATTATCTAGTAGGTACAGTCAGCAACAATAAGTCCTTTATTGCAAATTACCTACCTAGGTATTTTTGAGATGTAGGTATTTAGATGCAGACTTTTTATTATTCTATCTTGTCGTTCGTTCGTTTGTCCGTTGTTGGTCACAAATTCTTAATTGAATAAATAAATAGACTGGTAGCTTACTGAGGTATGGCAATTACCTAATAAAGGAATATAGTATAAAGCCCAGCTCTGGTTTGATATCAGTTAGAAGTTTAGCACTTATATCGTTAAATCTTTGTAGGTATCCACATTCCGGATATACCTACCACAGAAAAAGAAAATTATAGGTAGCTACTTTTATTCTGCTATGCCTACATTATTTTTACTGTTATTTTATTGTATTATAACTTGATAATATTAAATTCTAACTATTATTTCCTACGGTTAAATAGTTTAGTTATGGAAGCGTGTCAAAAATTTAAGGGAAAATAAAAATGTCACGCGTTAAACTTTAAATTAAAAAGGTATAAACTGTAAAAACATACACCTCAATGCGGTGCAGTCGGATAAAAAATACCTCCTTGCTTAGAAGTGGGATATAGTGCAAATTCAATAAGTAAATGAGGTACTAGGTATGTTGAAGTGTTACCTATCCTATCCTATGTACCTGATGAATTCATCACAGCCAAAAATGACACGTAGGTAGGTAGGTTACTCGACTTCTTTGTATGATACGATTAGAGGTAGGTATAATTGCCAGCAGCCCGGCAAGTCATTGCCGGGCCGTCTGCCGGGGCGTCTCGGAGCATTTCAGTGGACCCGGGGCGCCCCACTGCATGGCGGAGGGTGGTACACCGTTGGTTTTTAGTGGGTATACTGTGCCCTTAAGGCGCAGGGACTCCCACGTACCCCTCTCGTCTCCCCCGAGGCGGAAGGGGACCCATAAAGGGTTTTCCAACGAAAAAAAAAGGTATAATTGCCAGCTGTAGAAGACGACATATATGGAATTTTTGACATTTTCAATATTACTTGCAGATTGGTCCAAAAACGCCCGGTTCGGCCAGTTGCGAAAACCTCATGGTCCGTGTCAAAATGCCAGGGGATAAGAAGGAAAATGTGGAATTGGCCGTCGACACCAACAGCGTGGCGATCAACTCTTCGCAGTACTCGCTGAAGCTGCCGCTCCCGCATTCCATCAACCCCGACCTGTCCAAAGCGAACTGGGATGCGGACCAGGAAACTTTGATCCTGACCCTTAAGTTGGACAGGGAATTTGACTTCGTTAACTTTTAATTAATAAAATATTATAATAAGTATGTATTTTGTAAAAGATTTTGTGATCTTGTCTGAATAAATTGCGCTAGGTGATCTCGAGACCTATTGCACGAATTTGGATGCGGTTGTAACACAATGTTTACTTTAATTCCATCTGGCCTTATTAATTCTGCGCTCGTAATTGCAAATGCAGAAATCGCAAAATTATAGTATCAAGAAAAAGGCGTTTAAGCGTTTTTTTGAAATCTCTACATTAACTGAAATCAAACTAAAATATTATGTAACATAAGCTTTTAGTTAGTAAAAAAAAGCTATTTAAAAAGTTAGTCAAAAACGCTTAAACGCCTTTTTCTCGAAACTGTCATTTTGCGATTACTGCATTTGCAATTACGAGGGCAGATTTTTTCTCGGTCGGAACTGTAAGCCAGTGTTTTATATTATTATGCCTAAATGACCAACGGCCGCACATTTTCATGTGCCTAAATGTGTTAAAGGTTAGTTGGACCCAATTGTCTCCTGCCAACACGACTTAGTGACAATTGCTTTAATATTAGGCGCCACTTAAACGTCTTTAATGGGAGAACATTTGATTCTGATTCAAATGATATTTATAGTAAATTAACGATTTTTTAAAAGTAATTATTGGTGTAATAATTATATCCATGAAAAGAATCATAGTGTCATAGTTAACTGAAATGGTTGGCGCTAACTAGATACGCTACATTGATACTTGCTTCCTTAATAAATAATATTTAAGTATTTACCTACTCATTATTAACATTTTTACAGAATTCTTTTAATATTTTCAAATCTAAATTAATGATCAGATAGGAATGTTCTCTACACCTTATGTATGATTGTCTCGGCAAATTAAGAGTAATCACAGCGCGGCCCCGCGCCAAGGCGTCAATTTATGTAGAAGATAACAGTATCCCAATGCCGGTATTAATTGAAACACTTGTAGCGTGAGAATAGATGTGTTTTGTGGCCATATTACAGACCATGACGAAATCCGTGAACTATCCGATACCATGTACCTACAGCAGCTCTACCGTGCGATTAACGTTCGACACTCGCCAGCGTCTACGTAAAATAGAGGTAATGGCGAATTGTATAGCGCTCCTATACCCTAAAACTATATGAATATCGATTATCCGAAGAAATAACAATTCGCCAAACTATTATTTTACGTTAGCGACTCTATCTATAATATAAATTATAAAGTCTTGGTAGAGCTCTGTGGCTCAAGAAAAACTAGAAAAAAGATTTGCTATGTGAAATCTACATGTTTAATTGAGTGAGTAGCAACTTTTTTTAAAAGTAGGTAATGAGGGCACACTTTACTTAGGGTTAATTACTTAAATGAACAATCTTCATTAATTTGGTAGGTAAGTATAACTCTCTTGACTTCCTTGTAGTATTCGGCGCTTCAAATATATAAAAAATATAGTTATGGTTATGTAAGTATGTGATAATAATATAAATATTCGTTCTTGTTTATTAAGTTACTTTTGCACTTGCCGTAATAAAATAGATCTTGACATGCAAAAATCCTTGTCACAGACACTTTTTTTGCTGACTTAACGCTCGCAAACTCTATGCGATCGTACGATACAGTTGCGTCACAACACAATCGCACTACCATCGGGCTATTTTCATTCAGCTGTCCCATTTCGTGCATTCTAGATTCTAGCGTGGTAAGGCTAAAATATTTTATGTAGAGCACCATTATTTTCCAAGGATCATTCACAAAATTCATAAATTAAGAAGTTACTTACTAGTAGTCTTAAAGCAAAACTGACTGCCTCAAATTAAATTAATTTAATTACTCTCTCATTTACTCAGTACCTTTTATCCTTACTTCAAATCCCAAGGATAAAACAGGCAGCTGCCAAAGATTGATTTCTTTACTTAGCCCCTCCTAGCTCATCTTTCTGTCAGGCTTGAAGACCATGGTTTAAATAAAACCAGGTCATACATATTGTCTTTGTTGGGTTGGACCTCACTAAATGCTTATTAATTTAATCTCTATATTCTCTAATAAACGAAGTAGAGAATGTGTTCTTTGTATATAACAAAGTCGGTAAACAAGCGACTCGCCTGATGTAAAGCAGTTACCACAGCCTATATATACTTGCACTACTAAAGGCATTGCTCACACGTGGCCGTCCTAAAGGACAGTGGGACATAGGGAGTTGAGGGTAGGCTATAGTAACTGCTTAACATCAGGGCCCTTATTACGTTAGCTACTTAAATCGCAATTGTAAAGCAATCGCTTGTCAAACGCTCCGCTTTTGACGCTTTTCCGTAATCTACTAACCACCGAGCTTCACGATTTCTACCACAGATGTCACGTAGGAAAAAACACAATGTTTAAAGTAGTAACAAAATATCATTATTTCAACTCCCTTTTCCTACTCGGGTAGACACAACACACAAGAATTATAATGGTAGATATCGGTGTCGCTGTAGATACTAGATACTATGTAGTTGTAAAGCTTAAGCATAGTTTGTTGATATTGTCGTGACAAAATACAAGTAACAAACAATAATGGAACGTACACTTAAACCCAGGCTAGTCACCGGTGAGGAGAGTTCTTTTCCAGTTACACCGAGTACCTTGTATCACTCGCAAGTCAGTCGCTAGTGAAATACCAAATATTTCGCGTTTGCTTTTCTATTGCAATTGAAGTAGCTAACGTAATAAGGGCCCAGGCGGGTCGTGCACTTGCTTTTTTTTCCTTTTTTAGCGTCAGAAATCCTAGTAGGTACTTATCAATACATTCGTGAGGGATCTGTGCAAGAGATGATGGCTTCCTTCTTTGCTTGCCTTTTGTTTCTTACAAAGATCATTGCCACAGTTTTTTTTTCACCAAAACCGATTTATTATCGTGTAGTGATTTGACATTGATCTTCTGTGTAATACGTTGTTAGTACTTGCGTGTGTATAGTATTAACTTGAAATGTAAACAGTATAAGAGTAGTGCAAATGAAATGAATAATGATAAATTGAAAGGTCATCAGCTGTATTGGTGTGGATGCTCCGGACTTCCGGACATGTTCTGAGTAAGTATATACCTACGTATCTAGGTACCTACGTTATTTGATGATCAAGGTCATCTATATATCTTGAACCCCCTATTATTACAGGGCAGTCTATTATTAACCTTTACTATCTTGAAACTTGAGATTCGAGAAATTTTGGCTTGTTAGTAAGTAGGTAGGCTATGTAGGTGGGGCTTGAAAGTAGGTAGGATAGGTACTTATTATAATTATTTTTGTAATAAGAAAAACTTAATTGAGTTTTGGAAGGTGTTAACTTCAAGCTCATATTCAATGACATATTGCTCTACTAGGTGAAACAGAAAGGGTATACAATTTTTTTTGCAACTTTGTAAATCTACAACTATCGGCTTTGTGGGACAGTTGAAGTACTTAAGGTTATGTAGACTTATGAAATCTGCCAACAGCTGTATCGCAGTTACATCTTTTTTTTTTCAAGTTTCCTCCAAAGCTGATAGTTTTAGAATGACAAAGTTAAGTTTTGAAAAAGAAAGTATACGGCTAATAATGTCATCTAACGCGCTCGGAATAGCCAGATTGATGCAATAAAAGTTACAATGGCGTTGTAGGGGTAAGTGCACCCTTTACGTTTCAACCTGTATAAGTATTATAAGGTATGTCTGTAGCTAGCACCCACTAGCATTTATTAGGAACTTATTATTATTACTTACTAGAATAATAAGGTAAGTAGGTAAGACCCGGGTCACCAATTATATTAACCTAAACACAATTTATCGGTATAGGTATATTATTTTATACTTATAGGTATAAAATACCGGTGTGCGTATGTTTGAAATTCTTCACCTCCTTCTCCTCTTAAATGGCTTGACCGATTTTAATGGGTTTTTTTATATAGGTACTTAAACGCACCTGGATGGTTCTCAGCTATAGTTGGACCCAGTAGGGGGCGCTGTTGTCAACATTTAGAAAATAAAATCTAAGCATTCGAAACTGCAGGAAAAAGCTAGTAGGTAGGTAAGTATATTACCTATAATATTATAAATCCCGTCAAACATATTAGGTAGGCTATTGTGCATGCCGTGTCAGTCAGTTTTTACATGAGGTAGTCGCGAAATGTACCTACTTACAACAAGGATCATTAGAGTTCCCCGCGTGGTCAGCACTTAACATCCACTGTCAGTTATTCCAATTGAAACATTCGCGAGACGTGGCCGTTGGCGCACACTTACGTTATAATTTACTGAAGTCTCGACATCGTATGTATTCACTACTTACTGTGAACAACTAAAAATGGTGCTCGACCGGCGCAGTGGTGTTTGTGAAATCATATTATAAATCAAATCATATTATAATTTAATGCGGTGTTAACACTTCCACAAAGTAAGTGAATGAACGTTTATTTTAAATAAAATTGTGTAGTTAATTTTCCACGGATTGTAATAGAAATTTAAAATAGCTGGTTATTTAAATGAAAATTCAGATGTTAAACATCGATTCTATATAGTTTTTTTTGTATAATTAGCAGGTATGTTTGCTATAAATTTTATTAAAATTAAGTGGGTTTTGATAAATCCTTGTAATTTTAAGTGTAGGTAAGGTAGGTACTTATATTATTTATATAACTACCTACTAGGGTCATATTAGATGTTGTTAATGTGGAATCATGCAGTGCAATCTAATCTCAATTAATTTGAGAAACGTCTCATCCAGTCACGATCTCAACGTGCACCGTATTAAAGTTACCTCTACAATTCTAATTCATGAAACATTCTTTAATTATATTTATTAAATGGGCACCGTGAATATAAATTTCAAGCGAGTGCAATAATGACTTTGATAAATTAGTTTCAGTGGACGCCGTTATAAATCACATTTTTTAACGGAACAAAAATATTTGCCTTGTACGATGCTACTGCGGTCGGTGCTATGGATTCACGCTCTCGTTCTACTGAATACCGTAACAAACTTGGACAGTTCGAGACAATGGGGAGATAAACGTAAGTTGAATTCTTAAACTAAATGGTTTTTTTTTTGTTACAGTTTGCGAAAAAGAGATTTTATCACCAATTTCTTTTACTATCCTTAGGTGCTTCATTCTTCTTCATTACAGCGTCTTATTTTATCGGTGGTTATCTTAAATTAATACAAATAATTAAGTGGGTCGATATCCTAATTAAAAATGAACAATAACTACTTGTATTTAGAATATTTTTTAATGAGAGATGTGGAGGAATGCGAAGATTACTCTAATGACCTACGTATTTAATATCGAATTAAACTTGAAATTGGTGTCGGTATGTCAAGTGTGTCGGCCAGTGCAGTATGAACCCAAGACATCGCGCTCCTCAGCCTTTGAACTGCATATTTGAAGTGTCCAATATTTATTTCAGAATTGTTCCCATCACATAAGATCCCAGAGAACGCGCTCAGTCCCCAGCGGTCGGTAGTGCGAAGGAAAATAGTGCTCTATCATAACTTCTTTCGGACCAAGGTTCGACCCACAGCGTCTAATATGCTACTAATGGTATGCACCCAGTTATTATATTTAATGTTAAAATCAGTATCGATACTAATATCAATATTTTTGTGAAATATTGTCGTTAAATTTAATCTTACTAAACGTCAGATAACGCACGCAGTGGACTCGTCATCAGTACCCAATATTAATTATCGATTTATTAACTCAATAAAAGTATAGGCGATGAAGACAAGGAGGTATTTTTCGTTTAATCTAACATATAAAAAACAGTCTCTATTATCCGGGTTAGACTAAGATGGTGTCGATTATTATTATAGTAAAAAATCCTTGTTACCTGCTCCGACTGTCTTTTAATTTGTTCAGATTACAAGCAGCTTAGCTATGTTCTCATTATTGTTAGAGCAATAGACTATTGAAAGAGCTGCGGTGTATTTTCGGAGAGAATCCGTATTTGGTGAAACTTCCGCGCAGGAAACAATTTGTCAGTCTGTCAATAAATATTACATGAATGAGTAGGTGAGTAAACTAACGACCTCACGGTCTTGTCATGTTAGCACATAATATTTATGGATGAAGTTACAGCAAGTAGTTACTTTGTTGGGCATCGAGGACGTTAGATCTTCGACAGCTCATCCAATTGACTATTAATCGATTTTATTAATAATACTAGCTGAGTCCGCGTGGAATTTAACTTAACAAAAACGCCCGCTCCCGCGTTCTGAGCCCGCGCGGTAGGAACCTTTTTAAAAAAATGTTATTTTCTAAAATTAAAGTAGCCTAAGTTACTCCTTATAACATCAGCTATCTGCCAGTGAAAGTCCCTTCAAAATCGGTCCAGCCGTTTCGGAGATTACCCGGAACAACCACAAAGACAGAAATACAGACAGAGACAAAAAATTTTTAAATCGCGTTTTTGCTATAGTTGCCATATGTATTTTCATATACATTTAGTGAAAAGGTGTTATTTTGATATTACAAACAGACACTCCAATTTTATTTATTTGTATAGATGTTATAGATTACATAGATTACAAGCTATTTGAGTGTATCACATTACTAGTATTCCCGTTAGCCTCTCCAGTTAAGCTAATGCTTGTGTTAGGAGTGGGCTCAAGCCAATAGTTTAATGGCCAGGATGGGGATCGAAATCTCTCAGCTACGAGGGTGGCCCTTCTAACCACTAGGCTGTTGACGCTTCTATTAATAAATAAGAAATGCATCGTAATAACAAATGATTCTTCTGTTGCCGCTTTCAGTCCTGGCACGCAGGCGCCGCGAGACAAGCACAAAAGTATGCAGAAAAATGCATTTTTCTTCAGCACAATGATTACCATGAGAACGCAGTTCCCAATCTTGGCACTTGCGGACAGAATCTCTTTGTGGCAGCTCAGAAGACACCTTGGTAAGCACTTATGAAACTAGACATTATTAAGTATACCTATTCAGTGCTGACAATGGCAAGGCATTTTTATCACACCTTATACATATTATTATTGTGGCTTTGGTTGAGTCAATACGCACTGCGGTGTTCGCTACCTAAGAACTCTTAGGTAGCGACACTGTAGGTACACTGAACTCAGTGTCTTCACACAACCACTCGTTCTATTTATCACAGAAGATCGGCATAAAGTAACTATTTTACTCCTCTCCTTCCCTCACTTCCTCCTCCTCTGTCCCACACCCCTTTAAGGTGAAGGCGCCTGTCTAGCCCGCGAAATTCAAAATTTTCGAGTATTTTTATAGTTTATCCAAAATCTGAAAACATTAAAGACAACATTTTGTGATTTGCTACAAACACAGTATGCAGTGCGTTTATTAATACATTTATTTTACTCTAAATATTATCACGGTGGATATGATACTAGTAAACCACTAAATATACAAAAATTGCCAGATTATCTGGATAGCTGTCGTTCTTGAAATGTTTTAGAGTAAGTTGGATATATTAATAAATGCACTGCACACGGTCTTTGTCGCGAATTACAAAATGTGCCTTTTATTATTGTCAGACTTTGAAAAAATTCTAAAAAAACCTCAAAAAATTTGAACTTCGCGGGCTAGATGGGCGCTTTAGCCTTAAGACGTCATTGTGCAAGCAATGTCTTTGGTATTGCAAGCATCTACAGGTTGAAACAGGAAGGGTACCTATACTTTTTTCAAAACTTAACTTTGTCATTCTAAAACTATCAGCATTGGAGGAAACTTGAAAAACCAAAGGTGTTATAGGGATACAGCTGTTGACAGATTCCATAAGTCTACAAAACCTCCAGGACTTCAACTGTCCCATAAACAGTATACCCTTTCTGTTTCACCTAGTATAGGCTAACGGTAACTGCTTAACACCAGGCGGGTTGTGTGCTTGTTTGCCGACTTTTTAATTTACCTAATGTAATAGGTATATTTGTTTTGTCCGGAAAAAAATGACATGAATAGCTTGATGCCCTCAACCATTTATTAATACCGTAAATAGGCAAGTATCTTCGCGTACCGTCATAACATCTCAAGGTTCTCCTATCCTAATAATGTGCGGAGATAAGATGAATTGAAGACGATCAATTACTATGTTACTTCTTTTTAATTTTTTGCTACATTTCGGTCCATTTCCTAGTTCATCGCTTCCAGCCTACTCACGATTAGTTGCATACTTGTTTGTATAATTAATAGGCAACTCGTGAACAACTATTATCGATAATAGCGCTATAGGTACTGACGCCTATTATTTCGTTTAAATGAATTTAATTGGTGTTTTATTTTGTAAAACTACTCTGTCGTAGACACCGAGTAAAAAATAAATAAATAAATATTAAACCGACTTCAGAAAAACCTGAATGCACTTAAAAGCTCGAAATAACTAGGGACCTTATAATTTCTTTAATTTGGAGTCAGTACCTGCCCCTACTTACTTGAATGAGCAATCAGTCAGTGCCATCTTAACACTACGATAGGACTACTTCTTAGACCTACTAAGACTACACAATAATTCAAATAATTTTCGCAGGGAAGGCTTGAGTATTCTTGAGATTACTTTAACGTTACAGACATGATCGCGTGTTATTTAATTGTAGGTTTTTAGAGGATTCTTATGCAAATGTAACGGCAGACTGCTGGCTATTTGTAGATACAACGTGGCTTACATGAACAAGCGATATAGCGTTAGCCAAAAGAATATAAAGTCAAGGTTGATGTCGATTTATTTTCGCGGAAACATTCACTGTTCGACTACGTACATTATTTATGGGATATCGTTAATTACTAAAGTTTTAAGTACCTCCTTGCATTTTATTTACTCAATACCAACCCAGCTTGAATTTATTCGAAGAGCGTGGTTGGAATTTTCTTAACTCGTCTCAATAAACGTGGTAGTCAACTATTCTTACAAAATTCCTCCTGTTTTTTTGTTTTCGATTAATGTCGTGCGGGTTCCTAGGCAATGCAACTTTTCCCTGAGGGTCAAACATCAGCGTCATCGTCACACACAATTGTCAATGCTTGCTTACGCGACTAAAAGCGATGGGAGACTATGGAGGGACCTGTCCTTTAAAAAAAATAGTTACCTTCGATTCTGAGAACAAAATTGATATAAACTATTGATATAAAGTATTGTTTCTCCATTCACTGGTTCCATCATCACATTTCCAGGTTCTTCGCGGTGAAGACATGGTTCCTTGAATACCAGAACTTCACGTACGGTAGCCCGTATTACAACTTGAAGGCCATCGGGCACTACACGCAGATGGTGTGGGCCACCAGCCACAAGCTCGGGTGTGGGGTCGCGCGCTGCGCCGGCGGCCCCTGGGGTCAGTTCTACAACTACGTGTGCCATTACTGTCCTGGGTTAGTGAACACGAATTAAAATTTACTTATTTGCTAAAGTATGGTGCGAAAGACATGGTGTTACTTATAAAAAAATTGGTATGACTACGTTTGGACATCGCCTATTATACAGGATTGATGATGATTCGGTTGGATTTGATTATTTTCTTTTCGAAAGCTATTCTATTTACCATAACTCTCTCTTTGTACTTACGTAAAAAAGGCAAGACTTCTGAGTTTCTTGCCGTATCTTATTCCAAGTCGAGGACGTGTTATGATCCCGTTTTAGACTAAGGAACAGTGCTCTCGTAGGCCTAAACAAAATAAACTATTTGACTTTAATTGACTTGATTGATTGTTTGTAATTAAAAGGCGATATAAAAAGAGTTACAGCTACGATGATATCCAAATATTTGCATTTCAGGGGCAACTTTGTGGGCATCACACATTACCCATACAAACGCGGTCGCGCCTGCGAAGACTGTCCGGACAACTGCTTGTCCGGGTCATTGTGCACCAACCCTTGCACTAGCCGGGACTACTACTCTAATTGCAACGATTTAGTTGCGCTCACGCCGGACGCCTGCCGCCAGGGCGTCTGCAACGCGACCTGCGAGTGCGCAGACAAACAAATACATAAAAACTACCCGTGGAAATGATTGTAATATTAAGTTTTATATTTTGTATTATAATAAGCTTAGGTTAAATGTGTAAATAAATATGAATGACTAAGTAACATTTTTCATTTGTTGATCCATGAATAATTAATGTAGAGTAACTCTATGCCCTGAGAATATAAGGTCCCTAATAATATTGTGTACCTGAAACGTTAGGCGCTCCGTGGTCTACAAAACCTTGAATCTCGTTTGACTGAGATAGCCTTGTGACATAAAGTTGACTTTTTGCTAACTCTACTTACTCCCGTAACGGAATAGAGTATGACTCTACATTTTCGAGTTTAATTATTTACATAAAACGCTTGTATCCTGATTATGGATAGAGTAGTTTGGTGAGGGGTTCAGCGCGCGGGTAGCAGGTGAGTCAACAGGTGGGGTGGTCGCCGGCGCGGAACCACGAAGCTCGATCGTCCCTTTCTTTTCACGCACTTTGAGTTTTAACTTATTAAATATAGTTAGGTAGGTACGAATTAAAGATTTATGGGAGTTTGTGACATACCAGTTAGATTATTATTTTGAAGTTGCAATACATTTGAGGAATTTTAATCTCAACATAAACGTAAATTACATAAGACATTACAAAAACGTGCTACGGCTTCATAATTCTCTTGGCGGCGACGATCGAAACTGATTGATACGAAATTTACGTTTCGCGTGTACACAAGTAGATGAGTACCGTGAATTTTATTGGCATTAATTTGTATTCAGCCGTGTTCCCGACTGACCGAGCAACATGTTTCCCACCCCCACCAAGTCCGACCCATTTGAAATGCAGCGTCGGCGGGTCCGGCGCGCGGCATTGCGCCGCCAGCGGCCGCGCCCGCGCACACCTGCCACCTCGCGCCATGGTCTGCGACGATGGCCTGCACGCTCCATCGCCCAACCTCCGACGCAAATCGCTCCGCCGACTCGCCTCCACTCGCGGCTTCAGACAGCGGACGAACGACGAGCCCGGCTGGATACGCGTCTTCGAAGGCCTCGAGCCTTTCGCCGTGGACGCGCCCAGCAAGCTAGTCAAGGTCACTCTGAACACGACAGTCGAGGATGTAAACAAGAAGCTCGGATTCACCGAGGAACTGACGCTGTGGATGCAAATCGGCGGGGAGAATTCGAGGCGCTTAGAGTTGGATGAATATCCGCTGCGGATCCAGGAGCAATTTCTGGCGACTTGCGGATGGAAATCGGACGCACGGAGATTGCGCTTAGCGGTTGATCCGGAGCTGCGGCACTCGCTGCGATGGTGCGCGGGACCGGCGCCGAGATCGGGAGGAGTGCTGCACTCCGGTACAGTGCATGTGCTGAAGGGACACGTGTTCCCGCAGTGGAAGCCCAGGCCAGCGCATGTGATTGGATCAAGGCTGCAATCTTATGGTAAGTTAAGTTTGATTCCCTTGACGCAATTATCTAATACATTTTATAAAGGTATCTTAATTCGTCATGCATGTTCCAGGGACAGCATGGGAGATGCTGGAGTTAAGCGGTGGCTCAATAGAGCTGTGCCAGCCGAAAGCTCAAAGGCTGGTGCTGTGTGTGAAGCCCCGTTGCCAAGGCAACAGTTTGCCGGGGGATAACAGCTTGAGCCACCTCTTCCTCGGATTCGGCACCGTTTGGGAGAGAAACATGTGGTTCTGCTGGCTTAAGGAGGTATGTTTTAAGAATTTAGATTGTTAAATCAAACTCTTAACCACTTTCAAGTCACATTTAGACAGGTCTCTGGAAACTGATCATGCGCAACCTCTGAAGATATCTCTCCGTGTTGACTTTAGTTTATTTTGATATAGATTTACGAACACTGGCCTTTGTTTCTATCTATATTATAATACTAGCTGAGCCCGCGACTTTGTCCGCGTGGAATTTAACTTAACAAAAAATCCGGTTCCCGCGTTCTGAGCCCGCGCGATAGGACCCATTTTTTAAATTTTGTTTTACTAAAATTAAAGAAGCCTACCTTACCCCCTATAAGATCAGCTATCTGTCAGTGAAAGTCCGTCGAAATCGGTCCAGCCGTTTCGGAGATTACTTGGAACAAACACACAGACAGACAGACAGAGAGACAGACAGACAATTTTTTTTTAATTCGCGTTTTTGCTATAGTTATCGTATGTACTTATATATGCATTTACTGAAAAGTTGTTATTTTGATATTACAAACAGACACTCCAATTTTATTTATTTGTATAGATGTATAGATAATGTTGTGTGCGATATATCAGATAAGTTTATTAAGATAGTTAACAAGATCAAGCATATGTAGTTAAAATGGTGTACATCAGTAGAATCAGTTACTGAATAAACACAATTTAAAGCGGTGCAATTGGAGCAAATCTAACATAGATTGACGTTTAGTTCCGTTGGCGCGTTCCACGCTGCATTGCCGCGGGCTCTTAGCAGATGCTTGAGGTTCGATTCCGGTACACTTCTCAAACTAACGAACCGCAACCTGCAAGCGGCAAATTGTTAGAAATCATCTGAAGCTTATACCTTTGACGTTTCAATGTGCTATTTGATATCAATCATGTAGGGTTGTGTAACAATGACGCAGTAATTTTCTTCTTGATATATAAAAAATCCGGTGTGCGGTGTGTTTGTAATTTTTCTAAACGGATTGACTGATTTAGATGTTTTGTTTTGTACTTATGTGGTGATTTGGATGGTTCTTAGTTATAGTTGGAGCCGGTAGGTGGCAATGTTGGCGAAAATAAAATCTATCAAAAGCTAGATAATTTGCAGTTTATACCTACCAATAAAAACTGTGTCATGTGTTTATACGTTGATTCGAGAGTAAAATTGAAGCTATTTTTCAAATTTGTTGTAGCTGATAATAAGATTGATTCAAATGCTATATTTGCGGTTATAGTAATCCACATTTACCCTCGAGAAAGCATGTGTACATAATCATTTTAAAATCTGATTTGTTTCATAGATAATCAAATGCTAATTTCATAAATTTGACGCACTGTATGAAATGTGTGTTAATTAGAAATTGTGAACACCCTGAGAGAGATGTTACGGTCGAGATGTACAGAGTGCGCGCGCGCATGCTCCCGCGTCAGCGCCGGTGATAGCGGAGCGGCTGCGCCATCATCATTCACAACTAAAAAGGCTGTCGTAGCGATCGCACTAAGCATTACCCTCCACAATTCACTTTCATTTACAAACGCGATTGTAAATAATATTAGTGTTCAACATTTTTCTTCAATTCATCTAAAGATCTAACAATAGACGGATTCTAGAAGGCTGTATTACCAAAGGACAAGACAAACGCCATTTATGCAAGCGACACCGACGTGAACGGAATAATGAACTGTGCAGGAATTATTCCGTAGTCTTTGGGAATAACAATGCTCGGAGGAGTTCGTCGGCCCCATGGTTACGCACCGAGACAGACGAACAACTTGCCGCGGTTACTTTTAAAATGTCATTTGATGTAACGAACGCGATACGTATCGAGATTGAGACTGGATTTATTGGTGGTGTGTGAAAGTGCGGGTTAATTGTGATGGTAGAAGGAAGAACGATGAGGTCTGAAGGTGATGAAGCGGACAGTTTGGACGTGTTCGCACAACCGTGCGAGGATACATTCTTGGATAGCTTGGAGCCCAGCGCGTTGAAAGAGAAATGCGATTCCTCGGTGGGTTATTAAAAATTAGTGAAGTGAATTCATCATCATCGTCAATCGTCACAAAATTTGTAATTTTAAAACCTTTGACCAAGAGTATAACTTAGACGGTGCACATAAAAATATAAATCCCAAAACGCTGATCCTATACCCGTAATTCGTTTGCAATATATAGCTAATTAATGATAAAAAGTAAAAGGCTAACACTTTCTGCATTAGAATTAAAACAATCTTAGTCATGCTTTGTTAACCTACCTTTGCAGTGTTATCTCGCATATCTTAATTCTATAAGAAAGTAACTAAATAGTGTAAGAAAACAATCTTCTTGAACAAGAACCTAATGTTTTGTTATTTACAAATGATTTCCTCAAAGTATTCTTCACAATTAATATGAGATCGAAAGGTTAAGCACCTTTCTTCTTCTGAAATTTATTCTTCTCTGCCGTCTTTTATACTATGTAGACGATTACACTTTAGCTACCTTACTTTGAAGACTTAGCATGAAACAATTCTGTTGTTATCATTATTAATGTTTAGCATAGAGTTCTGCCATGATATGCTCCTGGGACCAGATTTCCCCCAATGTTTGATAAAATGTAGAGAATTAGAGAACCTTTTTTTGTTTCAGGGCACCCAAAGTACCCAACCGCCCAACGTGCTAGATCTCAGCGGCGGTGGTCGCGCTTCTCTCGGAGCAGCGCTAGCCCAGCACGCGTCTGGCGCGTTTGCGGTGCGCGTACTGCGTCTGCGCAACAATGCGCTCGCCTCGGTACCACTGCAGACATGGTGCCTGCACGCGTTGACCCACCTGGACATGAGCGACAACAGGATCTCGGAGCTGCCTCAGGAGATATGCCAGCTTACACAGTGAGTGATGATGGCTCGAATTTATTATTGTTCGTTTGTATGTGCTAGTGGGCAATTCAAGTTCAAGTTTTCAGGGGGCCCAAAGACCATCGTCATCACGCAGAATTATTGACGATATCCCCGTACTCTATAACTGTGACCTTAAACGACTTCAGTACACTCTGTTTTAACGAGGAATCCATAAGTAATAATTATGGCTAATCTTTAAAATTATTATAAAAAATACGTTTGGTTAGTGAAGTTTTAACCCGCTTGATATGGACTGTAAATCCACAAAGATCTCGAAAATTAAATCGATACCTATCAAGAATAAAGAAAGTGACATTCCCAACCACTATATTCGTAACTAAGATGGATTTTTGAATGGGCAATTACATTAATAAGCTTCATATTAAAATTGTCATCAATCCCATGACAGTTGACTGAGAGACAATAGTAATGCATAACGATATTTGTGTCTGGATGGTGGTTCAAGTGAAGAGAGTACTGTACGTAGTACCATATGCGGTTATTACATTCGGTAACGCTCGGCTAACGAAGCGTGGCGCCCATGGAACCTCTCCGCGGAATCTTAGCCTTCGGTCTGTTTGCTAATACAATGGTAGATACTTCAAAGGGTTATGATAGAGCTTAAAAACTTAGGCCCTTATTAATAAATGGATCTCGAGTCTGAGAGTGATCTTTGAAATGTAATTCTTAGTAAATACCAGTAAAAAATTACATGTCAAAAGTGTACCTACACAAGACCGGGCCTTATATCCCGATGGGTCTTTTTCTTGAGTGTTTCTTTTATAAGTCTTAGCAGCTTTCATTTAATCTTAACAGAGCACATAGTCCAAAAGTAAATAGAAATATTTGATTTAAGGCAGTACTCTACAATAGATAGAGCTCATGTTTGAACACTATCAAACTCAAGCAAGTAAATATATTTGAAGCTGAACTGTCACACATAATTTAACCATTTAATCCAATGATCATGTGGATTTGCATCCGTAAGAAGCTCACTACATCGAAAGTTACCTTTATCGACAATAGGGTACAACAATATATACAGTTTTCAGAGTTTCTTTAAAGGTCCGAAAACTATTTTAAGTAAATAATGATGTCATTATTAGTCTACATTGTCCTCTAAACTATTTTAAAACCAATAAATATGTACAAATAAATGTATCATCATGTATAAGTTGTTAGACGTTTCCGTTGTGTGCTAATTTTTTTATGTGTGCTCGCTTGCATGCTAGCCACGGCCGCGGCGCGCGGCGGTAGAGAGGGGGCTCCCGGGCGCGGGGATATCTACATCTGCACGCCGGACCGTAGCGCCTTACGTTCACTTCGCCTCGGCGCACGCGCAACCCATGTTAGCTAATCTTCTTCGCTCATTTACAACCATTTATCAGTCAATGATTAATCTTTAATGAAGGCAGCTAAATCGCGATTACGCTATGAAAAAAAAATCCGATCTCTCTCACCCTTATTTTAAGATATAGTCTCAAAGAATTTGTATAATGCCTTATTATTACAAATTCTTTGTACAGTCCGATGCAGGCATGGGAAACATTCAGCTAGACTGATTTAGACTTATAAAGTAATGGGTACATATTTCTAATGATCACACCGTATTATACTTTATTTTTATTAAAGATGCGCTCGCTCCTTGATCAATAACAAAATATTTTGCAGGTTAGTTAATAAGTGTTTAATAACAATCATTTGATCGTATCTCCTCGCAGTGAGTCATTGGAAGAAACATGAACTATACGTCCTTTGTCGTTTCCGTACAATCTATTGAAGATACTGTCATGTCGATCGTAAGTAGTGTCTTATTTATGTAAAAAATAATGTCGACAAACGAGCGAGCAACCAGCCTGATGTTAAGCAGTTAGTGTAGCTCGTAGATGCTTGCATTACTAAAGACATTGGTCGGACGTTACCGAGGTAGAGAGGCAGGGAGTAGGTGGTGGGGGTTAGGCTTCCGGCTCTCTAACTTATCGTACGAAACTCTACTTAATAAATAGCTACTTTACGCCGATCTTCTGTGGAAGGATGGTAAGACCCCGGTAGAGCCAGCACGTATTTGAGCTGTATATAGTAACTAGCTGTGCCCCCCGACTTCGTCCGCGTAGTATTTAACGTAACAAAAATTTCGGGAATATCGGGATAAAAAGTATCCTATATGTTAATCCCGGTTATAAACTATCTGTGTTCCAAATTTCATCCAAATCCGTTCAGTAGTTTTTGCGTGAAGGAGTAACAAACATACATACATACATCCACACTCACAAACTTTCACATTTATAATATTAGTAGGATTGGGCCTCAGTTTGGCTCTACCAATGTGACATTGATATTAACAACCGCTGAAACTCTTACCAACGATAATCGATAGGTACCTTTACAGGTTGAAACATAAAGGGTATATTTCTTCCAAAACTTAACTTTGTAATTCTAAAACTATGAGCTTTGGAGGAAACTTGAAAAGCAAAAGGTGTTATAGGAATACTTCTCATCTCTCGCCAAATACTCATATTTTGATTAATTTTAATGTTCATTCGCTTATTGGAACTTTACTAGTTCCAGGTAGTAGAGATACACTACTCAACAACGTCTTTATTACATTCTTAGATCGACAAGTTAGAGTTCTATCCCAACGCAACGGTCGCACGGCACCAAGCAAACAAGTTGTGTTGAAAGATGATTGAAGGGAAAACGTATGTAGTAACATGATTAATGCATCGTTTCGTATTGCATAGATCCATTGATAGATAGATCCACAACAATGCGCGAATGTAACATGGATGGTGGCCGGCGGAGGCATCGTCTTGTTGCCAAAGCCGTGACCAGTGGGCCGCGCAGGCTCACGCCTGCGGTCAGTCTCCGTACACACTCACATTACGGAGCTTGTTTTAACATTATTATAAAGTTGTTTGACACAATATTTATTGAGCGCGTTGTTCTGTGTTCATGTTCATGTTGCTGATGTATTTGTGTTGTGGTGAACTTGGGTTATTTGGATGTATTTTTTTTTGTCAGATTCAATGAAATTTATTGAATAGCTGGTGAGTGCCTTATATACCCAATATTTGAATTTACTAACTATTGAGTTCATTTCGTTGTAAAATAATTTAATAAACCTACCTATTGGAAATGTATCTAATAATGGATAGCTACATAATAATATCATGGTTAGGTACATGAAGTAAAGAGTATAATTGTTGCAAGTAAATAATAAAACCTTATTTAATAGTAATAATAAGTATAATACTAGAGAACCATGGCTTAGATCGGCATCATCACGGTTCGCCACATTTATCTATTGTATTAAGTAACTTTCACTTAGGATGGGGAAAACAATGACTGAAAAATAGTGATCGTCTTACATACCTACACTTACTTATATGCAGACTTATGTAAATTCCTGCTCGTAAATAAAAGCAACTGAAGATTTTTCTTAAAAAAAACCATATGTAAAATGACAAGCCCATTGAGTTTTTTGCCGGATCTACTCGAGGCCACGTTTTGATCCGGTTGTAGGTAGCTAAGTGCCTCTGTAGGCCTAAAACCGATTGAGTTTGAGTGATATAACCATTTTTTAATTCTTTTTTCTTGGACGTTCCTGGATACAGCTGGCTTCAATGAAAGGAAACACACTTTTATTGACACCTACAGATTATTTACACTATATTTTCACACGTTACAGTTAAGATTTATAAACATACGTAACTACCGTATGAGTCTTTATATGTCGGGCAACTGTTACAAGTCGTACGTAATAATTGTTTACCCAGCAATTAGCACCTAGGCCAGGCAGAGCACGCTCTCAATTCGGCGTGGCACTGCCGACTCAGCTGATGGCATCGCATAATGGTACCCTACTAAACTGTTTTTTGTACATTCAACGTTGTGTAACTTGGACAACATAAATCGCTAAGTGTTAAGACCTTGAGTGGTTTATCCGGTCAAAAGACGGGTAAGAGAATTGGAACAGTAAAACTACTTCATTATCCAAAAGATACAAACAATCACCTGTAAATTAAATATGTTCCAATCATCGATATACCTAATATGTTGAAATAAAACTATTTTTACGGATTATATCGCGTTTATTTTTACTTTTTATGTTCCCGACGTTTCGGCTGCTTTACAGCAGCCATGGTCACGGGGGGACTGAGGTGTAAGACGTCCTGATGTCATAGTTAGTAACTGGGTACCCTCATATTAAGTTGTTGTTTGCGGTCCGATCCACGCAGAAAGTGCTCACAGTGTCTCGAGGTCTTGCAATGGTAAACTTGGTTTTGGATTTAATTATATTAATTACTGGATCCCAAGTTGGTGGTAGCACCCAGCCATCTTCCCTATTGAAATTATGATGTTTTTTAATTTCAATGGCCTCACGTATCATCCTTGGTCGGAATCGGTGTTCTTTTGCGAGGATCTGTGGTTTATCAAATCTGATATAATGGCGGGTGCGGTCATGTACATGTTCACAGATTGCAGACTTCGTGGAGCGCCGGTGTTTCACGTCAGCTATGTGTTCTTTTACGCGGGTTTTTACTGATCTTTTAGTTTGCCCTATGTAGGAGAGCCCACATTCACAATACAATATACAAATATAACGTATATCGAAAACATTTTTAAATTTATTTTGGCATGAAATTATTACATAAATCTATCTCAAGTGATTTTACATGTAAATTAAGACTCAATACGCTGGAGCGCGCATTTCATGGTTCTGATCAAATTGAAAGTGTTCACAAGGTTTATAATATATGGATAATTAGTTTAGGTTTTCAAAGATAGAAGAATCTATATAGATGTTGCTGTTCACATACATTTCGAAATTCGTAAATAATAGTTATTAAATATAGTAAAATTAACCCACACAAAATACTTTCCAAACATGGACAGCCACTTATGAGTTGAAAAATATAGGTATGTTTACTTATAAATATAAATTGTAAATAGCTTTTAATTGCAATGGTTACGGTAAGCGAATTAGTGGGTCACTGGCTCACTGGTTAAAGTGGTTAGACCAACCGTATTCACTTACCAACTGCGAAATATATCTAGTGTAAATTTATTTTATAAATATACTAAAATACTTATGTGATTTTATGTATGTATGTTATCGAAAAAAAAGACAATCCTTCTTTCCATGTTCGGGGAGGTACCTCAAATTAAAGTAATTTTGTAATATTTTTTATTTATTTTTCAAATTGAGTTCTACTTTTAAGGGATGACTACCAAATTTCAATTGGATTGGGTGATCATAGAAGGTATCCTCGTAGGGATTAGGAAACCCTTACCGTCAAAGATCGTTGGTTTTTCTTTGTTTAATTTTTAACCCCCGACGAAAAACGAGGGGTGTTATAAGTTTAACATGTGTATCTGTGTATCTGTGTGTCTGTCTGTGGCAACGTAGCGCCCAAGCTGATGAACCGATTTCAATTTTGTTTCTTTTGTTAGATACGTATTCTGATCGAGAGTGTTCTTAGCTATGTTTCATGAAAATCGGTTCAGCCGTTTGAAGATCATCAGCTCTTTTGTAGGTTAAAAAAGCCACATTCACGGCCAAAACCAATTCCCTCGGCTCGAATCCATTCGAAATTTGAGATGATTGGATTTAGATTTATTATATTTTTAAACGATCGTAATAGTCTGAACTGGTTTTTTTACAATATTATAAATTTGAAAAGTTTCCCTGATTCTGAAAAAAATGAATATTTTATCAATTTTTATTGAGATTTGTGTATGAACTAAAGACGTTCCATAAGTCACGTTTCAAATGATGGATACGCGCATGCGTTAAATTTTGTTTGTTTTGTTAATGGCCATGGAATATTACGCTATAATAATTCTAAAGGGCGCTGCTCCGCCATTGAGAAAAAATATAAATAAACAAATCTAATTTAAAATAATTTTAGCGTTATTGAAAATTCTTCCCCTAGGCTGCTCCCGTCTACCTCAACCAGAGTTATTACATCAAATTGAATCATAATTGATAATATTTTACTAGGAATTAAACCTCCGTGACATCAATATTTAGATTCGTTGTCTATTCTAATGTCAATTATTATGTCATAACAAAATAATGTCTCATACTTTTACACAGATTTTCTGTTGATTATTGTACATCTTAGATTATAAATGAGGAAGCCAAAACAAATGATTTAATGGTGCTTTCATAATCTGGCATCGAAACTAGTTGTACCAGATGAATTTGCGAGATGAGCTATGGATACTGAGCTACGGGAGCTACGCAAATCGCGCTAACATCATTATTTAGAAGAACTAGGTAAATTATACATTTGATGAACAGGTCATCGCATCGGGGGTTTTTAAATTTTCAATTTAGAGTTATAATAAAAATAGAATCTTGCCGGTTTTTAGGTTTTCTTCCATTACAGGTATGCCAATTGGTTTGTTAAAATTCTTTTCATAGTCTCTGTAAATCGTATTGCTACATCATTATAATGTTACCTGTAATTAGCAGTTATGTTAGACTTTTGTGTAGGAATAGGTACAGTCGTTCCATCCGTGACGTGCCTGATAGAATCTTCAGTACGTCGCTGAATATAACAATCATCTTGATTGTGTTGTACGTAGGATTAATTTACATACATAAACATCAGTAAATAGTGCATTGAACTCATATATTAAGAATTGAGAGATATTTTCAAATTTTTCCATTTATACTATACTAGATGACCCGCCCCGGCTTCGCCCCGGCATCTTTTCGGTGGTTATCTACTATATTATGCATATTGTATTATGCATATAAACCTTCCTCTTGAATCACTCTATCTATTACAAAAAACCGCATCAAAATCCGTTGCGTAGTTTTAAAGATCTAAGCATACATAGGGACATACAGAGAGCGGGAAGCGACTTTGTTTTATACTATGTAGTTATTACATTGATTTAAATTACATATATAGCTCTGGAATTGAAAGTAAAACATTTTAAACTTATCTAATCATATTTAAACAGCCTAAAGATTAATGTTTATAGATATCTCCAGACTCTACCAACATTTCCTAACGATACAGTATTAAAGTTTATTAACATACTTAGATATAAATAAACTTTTGTTTAATTAATTTAGTTGATTGAGCAGAAAGTGAAGAGAAAGTAATGAATGACCTCTTCTATTCTCTTCAACAAGCATTATCAAGGTGACTCTATTATTTCATAGCATTCATAGCCTACAATTGTTCTTCAGATTGGAAGAGTTGCGTGTAAGTGACAACGAGCTCCGGTCGGTGGAGTGCGCGCTGCGGCTGCCGCGGCTACGGACTCTAGTAGCCGATCACAACTTGCTCACAAGTTTCGGGGTGAGTTATCAACAATTTTGTAACTTACCCCCATAGTAATAACGTACATTAATGTTGACTTTGCATTACTGAACGGTTTTCTCAGGATTATATAAGTATGTGTACCTATAGTCATCATTTAAACTGTAATCAGGTTTGATGCACTCTCAAAATATTACCAATACTTAGTAGAATATACCTTAAGAATGTATGATTCAATTTCCAATTATTTACCAATTTACTTGAATACATTTTATCTTTCAAGTGTGTGATTACGGCGGGATAGCCGAAATGCACACGTTATTGAAATTATGCAGCAGTATTGCAACTACACCTTATGAGCTACAAGAAAAAATACGAAATGGACGTACATCGGTAGCAATTGTGAAGACATGTAGATATTCTTTCTTAGAGATCGGTCCAGACCGGGCTATTCAGAAAAAGTAGCGCTTTCACATCGTAAACATAACTTTAATTTGTCAAAATGTCACTTAACAATCGTTTAGTAATCAGACGTCGGCAGAATAGCGCGTGCACTTTCAAACCTTCCTTACTAATTTTTTTCTAAATTTTATAATATTTTCTGCAAATTCCAGTGCAGCAAATCACAGATGGCCCCTGACGACGAGAACAAATCCGAGTATCGCGCGCCGCTCACCACCGTAGACTTGAGGCACAACAAACTGAAAGGAAGCATCGTTCTCGGCAACTATGAAGTGAGTTATTAACACCCTTGAGACTCGTGCGCATGGCCACATGTTTGGTATCTGGAACTGGATATCCTGTAACCTTACAGGTCATTACTGAATGTTTCATAAAATATTCCGAAGTAAATTGTTCTTTTGGTCTCCCGTAATACTAGTCTATGGAAAATCATGGACAGCCTTCGCCCTTGGGAATTATATTTATGTAAGAGGTTATTTCCATGCGACTATCTCATTAATTCCACCATAAATGATTCCGTATTTTCATATGTATGTACTACTATTCTCAATGGATATCGTGAAGCTGTCAGTGATGATAAAGTTTTTTCAACAACTGTACTAAGCAGTTTCCCAGCTTCCGTACTGGTAAATTCTATTCACCGTTCGAAAGTGACTAAACTGGGGGGTTAGTATGAGTTTTGAACGTATTCAAATACCGATCGAGTCATAAAATGTCTCCATGCTTTCACCAATAAAGCGGCACGTTTCCGCCAGAGGCACTGCTGTGAAATGTATGGAAAGACTTGATTATTCGATTGGTATTCGATGGTGTTAAAACTTGTGCTAAGCCCCGTGTACATGTTACGGTGGTCCGCAGCACCTGGTGTCGCTGGACGTGTCGCACAACAGCGTGGAGGTGCTGGTGCTGGCGGCGCTGCGCGGCCTGCGCGAGCTGCGCGCCGCGCACAACGCGCTGCACCACCTCGCGCTGCACGGCGCCATGCTTAAGACACTGCGCGCCACGCACAACCGTAAGTATCACGCAGGACAGGGCAGAGCAGATTTTGTTATATGAACAAGCACATAACGGACAATATAAAGAAATACAAAAAATCGAAAATATAAAAGAAGATAACAATTTAGAAAGAACAAGCTCGGTAATTTAATAACTCCACGAAATTATATTATTGGGTGTTTCACGCTGCTTACTTATCTCCTGACTTACCTTGCTTATAAGATGTACCTCTTTCTCAGAAGAGGTTTCACCATACACTCCTTTGCTACTCTAGTAAGCTAGGATGTGCTGTGGTCAATTTATGATCGACTAGCTGTGCCCGCGAATTCGTCCGCGTGGATTTTAATTGACAAAGTTTTATACAAACTTTCATCCCCTATTTTATTCCCTTGGGGGTAGAATTTATCAAAATCCTTTCTTAGCGGATGCCTACGTCATAACATCTACCTGCATGCCAAATTTCAGCCCGATCCGTCCAGTATTTTGGGCTGTGCGTTGATAGATCAGTCAGTCACCTTTGAGTTATATATATTTAGATATCGTCTATGTAGGGATTCTTCCGTCTGTAGATGGATTGACGACCGCTTGGCGCAGTAGTTCGAGCGTAAGCCGCTCGGCTCCCTGCACATGGTGGTTGCGCGTTCGATTCCCACCGGGGCAAATTTCGGAAACTGCCCTTTCGTAATTTGCCCTGGTCTGGGTGTCACTGGGATCGCCCCCAGTCCATTGTACGGTACCCATAGTACAAGCGTTGCTTAGTTTAGAACCATACTCGTACAGTTGGTGTGTCAGTCTGGCGATATTATTATTTTTGTTTTTGGGTTTATCTGCTCTTGGGACATTTGTTACCTATGTGTCTTGTTCTTATTTTTCAGAACTGGAAACGTTAACAACCACAGTACAACCGATAAACCTCGTCGAGATCGACGTCTCGCACAACAAGTTGACCTCATTGCCGCAATGGCTCAGTGGCTGCTCTGACCTCACTACACTGCACGCCAGCAACAACCAGTTGACGTCACTCCCAGAACACTTGTTCTGTAGCGAACTGTCCAGCCTCAGCAGCTTGCATCTCGCCCACAACAAAATTGCCACCATACCTTCCATGCCACGGTTGAGATCACCTCTCAGAGAACTCCTCCTTCACGACAACTGCATACAATCACTGCCAGAAAACTTCTTTTCAGTCTGCGATAGACTCTGTGTCTTAAACCTCACTAACAACAGATTGAGTCGATTGCCACTTGCGCGAGGCCCTTCGTCGCATTGCCTCGAACGTCTGTACTTGACAGCAAATTGTTTAACTGATGAGGTAACAGATGTTTTAACAGCTTTCAGAGGACTTAAGGTGTTACACATCGCGTATAATTGCTTGACAAATCTGCCTGAGACTTGCATCAACTTTTGGCCGGACATCGAAGAGCTGGTGCTTTCCGGGAATTGTATGTCAAGACTACCGGAAAATTTACCGCAACTGAATAACATTAGCGTTGTCAGAGCTCACTCGAATAGATTGCGTTCAGTCCCGATGTTCGCTTGTAGTGCTTCAGTAAAAATTCTAGATTTTGCCCATAACGAACTTGACAGCATTGATTTGAGGCTTCTCGCTCCAAAACAGTTAAAGTTTTTAGACATATCGTGCAATACGAAATTGCAAGTGGACCCCTCGCAATTCAGTGCCTACAGATGCCAGCGGCCGTTAAGTTTGGTGGATGTCACTGGACGACATTCTCTACCTTGGACACAAAAAAGTGGTTACCATGAAGAGTTAAATGGCTCTACTCCGTGGAGCACGGGATTTTCTGAATGTCCAAACAAAACACTACAGCTCTGCTGTGCTCAAATTCGTCTTCCATCATTTTGCAATAAAGAAGGACTCTTCGCTATTATAGACGGCGAAACTGACATAGAAGTGCCAAAGATTCTGCAAACTTGTATACCGGGACTTTTGCTTGAAGAAAAATCAATAAAAGAAACCGCTAGCGAATACATGAAATACGTAGTTTTATCGGCGCACAGAGAATTGAAAGAAAAAGGCCAAAGAAAAGGTGCCTGTTTGATAATGTGTCATTTGTCTCCAATAACAGCGTCCGAAAATGGGTTCGGTCATGTTGCCAAGAAATATAGTTTGCGACTTGCAAACGTTGGGAATACGAGAGCCGTTCTGAGCAGGAGAAATGGACCTTTAAGTTTGGGCATAGAAAATAATAAACGGCTAGGATATTCCACCCGATATCCTAACACAGTGCCAGATCCAGATGTTGTCCAAACTATCATAAAAGAGGATGATGAGTTTTTAATTTTAGGTAACGGAAAGTTCTGGGACGTGATCAGTATGGAAGCTGCCGTATCAGAAGTTAGGGCCGAACGTAATCCGGTACTAGCGGCTAAAAGATTACAAGATTTGGCACAAAGCTACGGCGTGGAAGAGGGAATATCTGTGATGATAATCCGTTTCGATACGAGCCGATCCGATGTTGACTTGCTCATGCGGGAATTGCGGCAGACGATAAACAGTAATAAGTCTGTATGTAGTTCCGCTTGTTGCTGCTCTCGTTTAGAGCCTTGCTGCCATTCTGTGACTCCGCCAAAACCGAGTAGTGATCGTTCTTCGCCAAGCGGGCAAAGTGATCGTCCACCAAGCGAAGCAGTGAGTCAGCACTACGCCAGTGTGAGGTCACAGGCTAAAGCCTCGGAGCGCAGAAGTTGTCGCGGCGGCGTCGCGCGAGCTATACGTGTACGGGTCGAAGAAGACAAGGAGGAATACAGGAACGAGGACCTAAACAACCCTGAGGAACAATTCAAATGCTGGGAGTACATGCTGGAACAGAACACGCAAATGTTGTTCGATAAAGAATTGGATAATTTATCGCGGGGTATACGCCCAAACGCGAGCAGCTTAAGGAATCTGAAGGGCTTGTCCGGCAGCAGTCCTCAGCTTCATCTGACTGGAAAACCATCGAAAGTACCATTTTTGTCAAAGCACTTTGGCAGTGCGAGGTCGTTTGGTACCGCCCTCAAACCAGATTTCCGCTTTGGTTCAGGTCGAATGCCAAACGGTGGTCCTAATGCTGCTTACTTCGGTTCGCTGCAGCGGCTGATGCCTTATCACTTGGAATACGATTTTGCTGTAATACAAGAGAAGTCAGGACAGGATTCTTTGGATATGGATGGCCGCATGCAACAGTACTGGGGAGTGGCTACCACAGAGTTATAAATAAATATCAACGTTTACAACTACGAATATTTGTGTAAGGGGTGTAAATAAAAGTTTATTGTAATTAGATGTACAATTATTTATATATACTTAGATACCATTAATCTGTCGACTAGATTTTTTGCACAAAGTATTATAATCACTATGGACTTGCCTATATTCTATTACTTACATTAATTATTATGTACAATATTGTGATAATTTCTGTCGATTATCAAATCGAAAATAAATAAGTAAGAGCTACGTAAATCGTATTTTCTTTTTTATCTCCAAAAGAGTAATGTACATTTATTATATTAGTGGTTCTTATATCTTAACACCTAAGCGAATATTCTCTAATAATTTATTTACAACAATGTACCTTGGTAGTTTTAATTTTAAGGCGTATAAAATGTTTGTGCTCGAACATCTATTTACACACAAAATATTCACTTTACAATATCTAAACGAACAACACAGAGATAGTAGGTATTCAACAACAAAAATGTACCGAAGTGTCACACCAGCATAGATAGATTGCCGATGATAATCCTTCTAATTTCCGGTTCCAGTACTAACCAACCAAGGCCTTGGAAGATGACTCCCATCCTAGTAATCATTGGCAATCCTTCAACGCGCTTATTACTGTAGAAACTGAAGCATACACCAAAGCAAACAGATTTTCAAAAACATTTCCCAGCACAAAATACTTATTGCCGTATTACGTCCAGTGCAACATTTATCCCCGATCACAGCTCCCGCTTCACGACGAGTTCTAGCGGTTGGGCGGGCATCGCGAGCGCGTAGGGCGCGTGCAGGGGCGGGGGCGGCGCGGGCGGGGCGGGCTGCGCGTGCGCCGGCGGCGGCCGCCGCTAGGGGAAGGCGCGCGGCGCGTAATGGTGCGGCTCGCCCAGCCACGAGTCGGGTGACGGCGGGAAGTCGGGGTACCCTCCCGCCGCCGGGGACGATGAACTGCTGAGGTCGGATGCACCGCCCGCGCCGGCGCCGCCGATGCCAGCACCGCTCATCGCTTGCCCTGTTACGTAGATGTACTGATATAACGAGAACCTTTCGAAACTAAAAGAAAATCAAGAATATTTGCGACGATCTACTATATTTCTCGCAACAATTTTATCACGGAGGACATAAAACTATTGTGTAGGTTCTCATATTTTGTTTCAATTATTTTTTCGTTTATAATGAGAGCTATATCCGATAAGTAGATAACAAAGAAATGTTATTGACTTACCAATATTAGTGTAGACGAGGTGATCCGGTGGATAATGGTAATGTGGATGTGGGGGGGAGTGCGCTCGCAGGTAGGGCGGCGTGGCGGCGTAGCGCGCGCCCGCGCCGCCCCCGCCCGCCGGCGAGCCTTCCTCGCCGCCCAGCGCGACCGTGCTGTAGCTGTCGTTACTTAACTCTACGCAAGACGATGATTCATTAATGCGATAGCCAGATAGATAGGTGATCTTCTATGCTAGTAACATGACATGTCGTTGGAACGATTGCTACACATACAAGGGAAACAGAAAAAGGGTAAAATAAAGGTGCTCTAGACTTATTTAGGTGGAAGGCAAGAGAGCACGCGGCCGAGTACCAACCCGCTGGATAGATGTTATGACAAAGGCTACCGATTCCACCATGGTCCAGTGTACTCGCGACTTTTTTACATCATGGCATTTCAAACAGGATTTACCGTGATGGCTGAAGGAGTCCAGGTCGATCTTGAGCTCGTCCTTATCGAGCAGTCGGTCGTGTCTCGGGGAGCCGCCGCCCTTCATAGACCTGAAGTATTGGGACCAGCGCGTGCGCCCAGCATCCTTCTTCAATCGCTTTTCCTTCGCACGCCTGATGTAAACAACAATAATGGTCGGTAAAGTTAATATTATTTGTGAAGTTGATAATTATGAAGATGTCCAATCGACTTGTAATGGATTTGCGATAAGTCGAAATTTGAAACCCGTCAACAAGTTACTGAGGCTCTAGGTAATAGACGATACGGCTGAATATGATTCAGGCCACTAGTTGAACGGCGGTGTTTAGTAAAGTGCCTAGGCTGTTAATTGAACGGCGAATTAAGCTAATTGGCTGCGACATATATATATATCCATCTATAACTACTGCGGTATACCGGTCAGATCAAGTTAGCTGATAAACTTGGGTCATCGAACTAATTAATAACACGATTCCCATCCCTCGACTTCAATAAACAATATTCACCGCTATCTCTCAGACACTTCACATATAATTGTTGAACAACAATACCATAACTCGTTATAACGCTACGATCGCTTTCAATTTGTACAAATAGCGCTATATGTTGTACAAACAGCGCAGCGTCGCATGTTGTGCGATATTAGCGTAGCGGGGAGCCACCTCGACAAAGAGACTGATTAATTAAAGTGCTCCCGCCCAGTCCGCCGGGAGCGTCGAGCGACGTGCCTATCTCTGCTATGGATATGGGGATTATCGATACTTTGTTCTCGATTGCTATAATAACTCGCGTGTATCGATAAAACATCTAGGGTAATAAAATCATGAAAAAAGAAAACTGACTACAATAAAAATACTAGAGCGCTTTGGCTACTAAGCTAGAAGTAAATCTATGTCATGTTTTTTTTATCTATACCTATTAAAACCATTCCATTAGCATAATATAGATTACTCCAGTAAAATGATCATAAAAATCGGTTGTGTAGTTTTGAAATAAACGCGCATAGCACATAATGCCAATCTAAGGGTAAAAAAAAACCATTTTTTTTAAATCAGTAAAAAAATATAGTAATTGTTTATGGACACACAACTTATGGCACTTAGTGGAATTGGGATTAGGTCACTTGTTATTTTTGACCATCATTTATGCCTGATTTCTCGTCAATCTCTACAACATCAACCGAAAATCCAGTTGGTATGGACGCACGATAAATAAGCCATCACCACATAGTATCGCCTCAAAACATCCAACGTTAACAGCCAAATAAAACTAAGTTAACTATTCATAAAGATCTTTTTCATTACTCATACTCTGAAAGTAGGTCTGAAGTTGCCTGAGAAGCGGGTTGAAAGTAAGACTTTTCAGGCCCGGGAGTTTCGCTTTCAACTGACAGCTGTCAAATTATAAAAAAAAAACTAGTTCCATTTTCACATTTCTATGGAACCATGATCAAACTTTTTCTACAGTCACTCAATTACAGCACTATGTAAAATTGAAATAACATAAAGTTAAGTATTAATTCAAGAATATATATTTTTAAATGACTTAATTATAATTTAGTTTCAACAATTTATTTAAAATAACATAGACTCGTGCAAAATATTTAAAGAGGAAAATGAAAAATAATGGCTAAATAATGAAGTTGGCCGGCCAACGAAAAAAAAACAAAATAGGCGGCAATCTGATTTTTTTTTTTCGAGTTGTAGAGTATTGTTTATACTTCCTTGTATTATTTCTTTAGCCAATTCCTGTTTTTATTTTTATTTTCCTTGTATTCGTAATGAAAAGCACAGTGTTTACCTCGGGTGAAAGGCTTATTTTGTCCCTCAAACTATTAGCGCCCTCGCTACGCTCGGGCGCCAAACCCCGTCTCGGGACAAAATAAGTAACTTTCACCACTCATGTAACAATGTACTATTAATAATGCACTACCAACTGGAAATGATTCAAATCATTGCCGACGTTTTCGTGTGAGCAGCGATAACGTTGGCAGCTGGTAATATAAAACCTGTAGTAAGTCTGTTCCAGCACATAAAGAAGTCGAGCATTGTGATATCGCGTTCGGTTTACGAGGCGAGGGCGAGGCGGGGCGTGACGGCTGCCGTGACTGCGGCCGCTCGCGCGCGACACAACATGCCCAGTTCCGCGACTATGCTCACAAACGCAGCCATTAAGCTCAACGATCAATACACGCATAATGCGCGAATATCAGAGATCAGCTTTTGTAGAGAATAATGAGTCGGTTATGCATTATCTAGGATGTTCAGAATTGTCCATTATTAGACGAAATAGGTCTATTTCAAGGTATGTGAGGTATTGAATGATTGAATTGGTAAATTCAGAACACAAGCATTCAATTCATTACGTGAATCTTATTTAACAACGATTAATAGGAGCCGTAGTAGTAAAGCGTGGACCTAGTATACTAAATTCGTTATATAGAAAGGAAAACCTAAGTATGAAGGAGCAGAAGCAGGTTTGCTCGTATTTCTAATATTTTTCCTGTCTCTCTCTTCCAATTTAATTATAAACAAATATTTCCCTACATCTAAATTACTAGGAATAAACATCTGAAATCTATTATCATGAAATCGATCGTTTTGATCAAAATATTGCGTGTTTTCATAATAATCCTCTAAGTACTCATGTGCAGCCGCTACAATAAGCTCTACGTCGATCAACATCGCGTGTAAAATCGACTCTACCTTACGCTGCCGAGGCCGTAAACCGCTAATCTCTGCTTACGTCTTGTTAAGCCGCTTGACCATATCAAAATAATTCACCTAACACGATGTTGGTTCCACGCCGGCGGCTCCCGTGCGAGCATGATCGATTACAGATATCGAATGCTTCGGTTTATTTGGCACGCTCAAGGAGGCGTTAACTACATACTTGTGCATGTCCAATTTCTAGTTCGACGTCACAAATACTAAATATCAATTATGTTCGCAGTGATTTATGTCCTTTACCGCGCTACAGAAGTCAGATCTTTGTTAATTACGCTTATTTATTATCAGTAAGTATGCATCGTGCACGGCACTAAAAAGCTAGGTCGGTATCAATGTTTATTCGCGCTGCAAGTAGATACTTAAGATACAATTAAATCAGTTCAGAGATAACTGTTTCATTTGGACCATTACTCATTGACTTCATCATTTTGTAATTATTGAAAATAAGGAACTGGCGATTAAAAAAAAAAAAAAAATGACATGTAAAAAGACAAGCCCGCTGAGTTTCTTGCCGGATCTTCTCAGTCGAGGTCGCGTTCCGATCCGGTTGTAGATATAAGGAAAAAATATGTAAATTGACAATTTGTAAGTGCCCCCGTAGGCCTAAACAAAATAAATGATTTGAATTGAATTGAATTGAATCATTCAAGTCTTCACATCACTAAAGAAAGTGTCTGGTCCTAAAATATCAAAAAAATATTGTTGATCTCATCCTATAATCGATCCTATTGTTGATCAATCCTAGAAACCCTCATTACGTACTGAACCTTACATTGCTAGTGAGTTCTTCCTACTAATATTATAAATGCGAAAGTTTGTGAGTGTGGATGTTTGTTACTCTTTCAGGCAAAAACTACTCAACAGATTTGGATGAAATTTGGAATACAGATAGTTTATAACCGGGATTAACATATAGGATACTTTTATGCCGATAAACCCGAACTTTTTGTTAAGTTAAATAGTACGCGGACGAATACGCGGGGATAAACTAGTAATCTATAAAGGAAATCAAATCATCAACGAACCTGTTTTGGAACCACACTTGTACAACGCGCATGTCAAGTCCGGTGTCGTGCGCGAGCTGTTCCCGCACGTGCCTCGCCGGCTTCGGGCTGCTGCTGTACGCGTTCTTCAACGTCTCCAGCTGCTTCGCCGTGATCGTGGTGCGCGGCCTCTTGCTCGCCGCGTCTCCGTCCAAGGAGCCCTCACCACCTGCGCAAAATGTACCACCTGTGTGAAATACAAATTACAGTCAAAAACGATACAATTTTACTGAAACACGTAATTTTCTATGTGAATTGTAGATCAAATTTGATACCTACCATTGAAGAAATAGAACGCGAGAATTTAGTAGCTAAAAGCGATGACCACAAAAGGTAATATTTAAACTACTCAGAAAACGGATGGAATAGGCACGTTTGATCTAGATTAATGTAAATTTTCATGAGCAAATATAAAACTTGGGGTATGAGATTGGAAATTTTTGTCCTATCGAAAATATTATACTACGCAAAAAGGACTATTTAATTAAATCAACACAATATGTGGAGAAAATAATATTAAAGATATAAAGAGGTTTAAACGTACCTTTCGCCCTAGCAGCTTCATAATCCGGCTTGCACACCAACTTCCCGTCTTCCATCAGATAGAACTCGTCGCCAGTGTTGAGTGTCCGCGAGCAGGCGGCGCACGCGAAGCACCTGAGGTGGTAGACATGCGTCTGCGCACGCCGGACCACCTGCGTAGGGGGGATTCCCTGCCCGCAGCCCGAGCACTTAGTACCGAACCGCCTAGGACAACAGCCGCAATCACAACAACATTATCAACGTGATTAGGACTATTAAAAAAAATAATTGGATATCGTTTTGCACACCGGTATCAACCCACATGTAGACCGAAACCAACCTTGTGTTAGTGGTTCTAGGTTGGTTTCAATTTGCAGAAGTGTCGGTTGGTTCCATTTTGCAAAACTACGCCCAATTGCCATATGAACCCCATGGTCTAAAGTTAAGTAATGCCTAGGCAAACTGCAAGTAGATTATTATAGAAAATTATGAAAAATCCCACATTGTCATACAACATATGTGGTATCTTGTTATAGAAGGAAATAGTAGGTAAGTACATAAACTCAAGAGATCTTGAAGTTGCATGCAATCACTTCGTAAATTGCTCCATTGAAATCTATGCAGGGTTGCTTTTAAAATCCTCTGGAAAGGCCAGAACTAAAACAATCAAGTCAAAAAATCTTTGTAAGCCTATAAAATATTCTCAAGTACCTACTATAACAAATCAGATGCGGATGCCATAATTAAGTTAAAAAGCATATATTTTGCATTGGTGATGATGAGACATGTAGCCAAAGATGCTTACTTGAAGAAGTCGTCAGTGCAGTAGAGCTGGTTGTTCCTCGCGAAGCACTTGCCGGAGAGCATGGCGCGGCACTCCACACAGCGCAGGCAGCCCGCGTGCCACGTGCGGTCCGACACCTTCAGCACGTACCGGTCCACTATCATCTCGTGGCACCCACCACATTTCGGGATACTGGCTGCAACATACGTGTCACTTGAGACCCATTGGAGCGACTCTATCTATCACTTTAGTTTCAAGTACCTTACTCTATTTGTCTCTAGAATATGAATTGGTAGTGTTAGTGGTGGTAATCAGTTTAAATAAATCTCTATCTATGGCTCTTGGTAATGGTAGTAAAGATAGATAGTTATCTATCATGGCACGGTTGCTTTATCACTTTGAAAATTGCACACAATGCAATCTATTTTGAAGAGAAATAACTTTCCAAATGTTCAATAAGTCACAACAATAAACAACAGATGGCTGGTGCTGCCTGTGCTAATGACCTAACCTAACCTAACCTAACGACATTGGTATATCTGATTATATTATAGATATGTACTTAAAATTAAAAGAATAGGTAGGACACGAATCTATTACTCAAGGGAGTTTCCGCAATGAGCATAGCTTTTTTTAAAAAAATGTCCTGCTAATTTAACAACACTGGATAGCATTCACTTTGTTTTGAAATAGGAGTAAACACAGAAATCAACACGACCGACGGTGGCACTGAACGACACGCACACAAAACACATTCATTACATACATAGGAAAACTTCCGGCAAGTGCTCGAGTTGTATCGGCGGCACGCGCATGTCCTCGAGATCAGCATCGTCCGCGTTCGGGTACATCATGGCCCCCAGCATGGTCGTACGGCCGCCCCGGGCCGCTCCGTCCGGCGCACTGACGCCACCCCGCCGCGCATCCCCATCCCCCTTATCACAGCCTCGCCGCCATTGGTCGGTGCCACCGTGGTGATAACAACACCACGCCCACCATCCAATCCTCGCCAACGCAGGGTACACCCATCGATCGATTGTGAAAGGAATTTTCGCAGCATTTCCCGACGATACTGAACACTTTACATCGTTCGAGTGTTTACAGATGAGCGCAGCAACGGCGCTTTACTTTTTATGCACCGTTCTTATGCTTCAATATGGGATTAAAGGTAAATCTGAATTTGCTGAACATGTTTATATTTCAAAGTGTACCTACTTTTATGTATTGACAACGCAATATTATAGCTTTATTTTTTAACCTAGACTGCGGCCTTTTTATGTTATGATTACTTGAACAAACACTTAGTGGACGCACCGCCGTAACATCCCTAAGACAAGATAAGCTACGTACGCAGCTTTTCGTAGCATCATCGTAGTATCTCCAGCTAAATATAAACGACTACGAAGATGCCACCCGCGAGTTATAAAATACTCCCTTAAATAGGTATAGGTAGGTAAGAATTATTATTCTAATAATTTAGTACTTGATCTTATTAAGTCACTAAGTACCTGCGTACATTGGAAAACGGCAATTTCTAATTTTCAAAAGTAAGCACCCGCCTGGGTGCTAGGTTCTCGACCACATTCTAATAATCCACGGTTTTCGAACATTACGATTTTGAACCACTGGCTCTAATATTCTCAACCATTTTACTTCGGTACAATGCCGTCTATTTCGTTCGGCAAACCTACACGTTAAAATCAGTGCAGCCTAGGTCTTGGTCAAGCGAGCCCCGGCGCGCCTGCGCCTGCACCGCGCTGCGCCTCGATAAATTATCCAAGTGAACGCGAGCCATGGGTGCGCAAGTTTACGAGCACATAAATCAGTGGCCGCGTCACTCCTGCCTCCCTAAACGAGTGCAGGGCCAGGTTACAAGGTTATATTTTATGAAACGTGCGCTAGGCTTAATTCAATATTGTGCTGCGAGCGCCCACGGCCACTGGGTCAACGTTAGGTATATTTTATAAATGTATATCCGTTGTATGTTGGTAAAGTTCTCTATTGGCAGATGGGTTTTGATAAAAATTTGTTAAAAAACGAAAATAGTCAAATGATTATTTAATTAGTAAGTAATAAGTGTTCTCGTAGGGGTTCTGCCTAGCCTACTCCCAATGTCTTTTGGGTTGGCTGGTTCCAGCATGCCGGGCTCGTTTGGCCAAAATATCTATTACGGTGTTCCTCCTTGAGGGCACTCGATTTAGTCAAGTTTACACCCTATTTTTTGGTGTTTCTGCAAACAGATTCTTCACTTCGTCCTTAGTTATATAAAAAGTAGGTTCTAGGGTAGCCTGGAAGCTAAGATTTGTCTGAAAAAGTTGCCCTCCGCTAGGCCAGTACCTACTCCAAATTTAAGTAATACCAACCATTTGACGTTTCACATTTTTTATGCCGCAATAACTTTGTATAAGCGTACTCGCACAATTTCAAAGTCAAGCAGTTATGAATTTTAAGAACTGTAAATTTAATGGTAGGTATGTTGGGCTAAAAATATTTTTTATGAATTTTAAATGCAATGTGCCCCAGCGTGCCCATCGTATGTTCCATAAATGGGGTGGGGTGGGTCGCGTGCGCGCTCCCCTGGGCACCGGCGCGTGCGCCGCGGTAATTGCCGCCGGTGGCCGCCGCGCCGCATTGCTGGTGCTTCTTTCCTCGCAAATCTGCTCATCGGATGCGACAGCCGCGATCCCGCTTGGAAATATGGGGATGCTTTAGTGCTTCTTCGACAGTTCCCCTTATGTTTTAACTCACAAATTCAATACACGAACTTTAAATATGTAATATACTTTCTCAGTGCATATTCGCTCTCATAACAGGCTCTACATTATCAAAGAGTTTTCACAATCGTATTTTTGATAGTATCTATGCAATTAAATTTCAAATATCTAATAATAATAATAAGATTGCCCTTTTAACGACCCACTACTGGGCACAAGCCTCCCCTCAATACGAGGGGGAAGGGGGGTTGTAATAGAAAGACACTAAAAAATGAAATATTTTCCAAATCTGGTTTAATTTTGCATCAAATAGGTAGGAAACACATCATTTACGAATTATAAGGTTAAATAAATATCTACTGCACACACATCAGATACACTGTGAAATCTTCATCCACTTTCAAATCTGTCCTTCAACAAAACGATGATCACGACTGATAAACTGTGTCCCTAATCGTTTGTATTCTGCAACGCGTGCCGTCGGGCCGTGGTGTCCGGTTACTATGGGAAACTGATGTTGAACCGGACCTTGACAATGTTCCCATGATTGCTGGCCAAACATCGATCACAAATAGATGAACACATACCATACGTATACATAGGTAATTTAGTTACCTACTTCGGTTAGGTTAGGTTTAGGTTAGGTATATTTACCTATTGGAACCTGCTACGGAATACTCGTACGTATTTAAGTTTACTACCGGTGAGTTAGCACCGCAGAATTCACAGACTAATCTTCAAACTTGGTTTGTACCCTCATCTGATTTTTTTTTGACACAGTCATTATAATGTTGGTACTATATCTATTTAGGCCAAATAATTAAAGGGGGTTGCCATTACAATAAACATGACAATTTTTTTAAAATAAGTTTTTCAAGTACCTGCTAAATTATGTCAGTAAATATAATAGGTAAATAGATGTACATAATGTCATATACTTATACATAATTTAACTTTGTATATTTAATAATAAAGGAACTTATAAAGTTAATTGCCCATTTATTCAGGAATTAGGGAATTTAAGTCTCGTCTTTAGTGGATCTGTGCGCTTAATTACCTACACTAATTAGTCGCTTTGACGCTTTGAGCTTCCTTCACAAGATCTTTCAGTAAGTTTATTTAAGCATTCAGGCATACCTAAAAGTAGGGTTTGAGTCGCTAGTTAATTTTCGTTTATGGAATTCTAGGTACATAAACAGTCTCAGTGCCAAACTGATTTTATATCATATTTTTATTATCTCAAATCCAATAAAAATACGAGCTCAAATAACGTTAAAATGAATAATTGATCTGCGGAGGACAACGCTAGACGGCCACTCCCGCCCGCTGCAAAGCGCTTTAATTTCATAATGTCTGCTTGATCTGATTATAACGGAACCGAAAAATTATATCGTTCTGTAATTAGGTTAAAATGCAATTTAGAGATGCGCCGCCGCGAGCGGCACGCGCCGACCCGGGCACGGAACAGTTTTATGGCGGAACAGCTGGGGCTGCCCTCCGCGCACCAGATCGTGTGGTGATAACTAGTACGAGCGAGTGAGCGCTCGTTGTTCTTTTGTTTGATTAGGGCTTGGGTTCTTAAAGTGTAACCTAAGTTATGCAATTTCAAAGCATATTGGCATATTGTGTAATCAGATGCTCAATACGATTAAGTACCTACCGACAATATAAATCATTATAGGTACTCCCCTAGCAATTTCATAAATTTGCACAGCTAACTTGTTTTATGTAAGTTCAAACCTATTATTGTTTTATGCTTAATGCAATAAAGAGCATGAGATAAAATGATACCTACCAGGAATATTTGAGTCGTATTTTTACTTCACGCCAATTTGCAGAAGCTTACTCGCAGGCGTTTGAAATTTAGGTACCTAATAAACGTTTTAAAACTATTTATTACGTATATTTTACGGCTATGAGGTGATAATAAAACTACTTAATAATGCCTTGCTTCTTACATAATGTCGTGCGTGCAAAATAATTTTACGCAAGCAGAGCTGGACTAGGTACCTACCTACGAGCTAACAAGAACATAGGTAGTGTAGAATAAGCTTTGTAGTTCTGTACATGAAATGATGAATGAAAAGTTAGTACCTATATATTAAAAATGCAAAAATTATATACTCTTACCGAGCAAAAGACTAACAATCATAAAATCAAAACCATAAAACAACGTGTCGTTGACGTCGCCCCTTCAAAACGCGACTAACCCCATTTATTAAAATTAATAAGTGGGCCCTTCTGCATTAATGATCGGCTTGTGTCAATAGATATGTAATATATTGGACAAACAACGTAAACTAGATCATAGCTAACATTGAGACGGGGCGGTATTCTGGGTTTCGCCAATAATATCTACCTAAGAATAAGGGAATAACGATATATTCATCCTTAATAATATTTTAAATGCGAAAGTAACTCTGTCTGTCTGTCTGTTGTAAGAAGGTTGTAAGGGGTTGAAAGGTTGGGATGAAAATGTGTATGGAAGTATCGACTATTTAAAGCTAGAAGCTTGAAACGTATTTTTAAGATAGATCGATATAAATTGTGTCTATTTTGTAAAATAATTAGCTTAAATAATTTTAAATACCACCCAAAGACACTATTCCACGCGGACGAAGTCGCGGGCAGAGCTAGTAATATATATAATAACTTGTCATTTCAATTATATTCACAGGTAAAAACAAACAGTTCCAGGGACTAGTCTGTTGCCATTTCCTGGACACAGTAGAAAAGTCATAATATCTACAGTAGGTAGGTACCTGTTACAAACAGTGCATACCGTACAATAATTATTAGTTCTAGGAATACTAGGTATGGTACGCGCTCTAGAGGCGAGGAATCCCGACCGCGCAAATATCGCCCGTATTCCTTACAGGAATAAGAGCTGCGCGAGCATCATTGTTGCTACAAATTCAAAAGTTTATTTTAAATGGTCTTTATAAATATCGTATTTGTCATTATGAAACGGGTTTGAATTGTACGATTCAGACCTATGTTTAAGTTTTTTAGTATGCAGTGAAGTGAAAGAAATCTTGTAAACAAGGGATAGGTATGCTTTTTATATTGTAGAATAACATAATATATTTATCAGATTCGTAAATTCTATAGGTTCCGAATAAAACGTGTTTAAAAACCGCGCATTTTCGAAAATCCTCGCCTTAAAATGTATCCTTAGATCTAGAAAAAAGTTTCCAGTTCTAGGTAATGAATAAAACGGACGCATCTACAAAATAGCTCTTCACTTTTCACCGAAGTATGGATCCGACTCTTTGATCTCTATTTGCCAACCACTACGCGCCCCTACTTTGAGGGTAACCAAGGAGGGGACAATGTTTACTGTATAAATATTTTCAATAAACGCACTTGCATTATTTGCGTAATAATTCATTACGACAGATTATTTGTGATTTCAACGGGAAATTTATTAATTAGTTGCTGAGTAAGCACCTATGAGTTACACGTGTAGCATATTGGCACAACAATCTTATGATCGATGTGCCAATTGTGCCGTTTTATTCATTACCATAAGAGAATGCACCTACCGGGATGAAATGAGATCTTAACCATGAGACGGTGCCTCAAAAACGTTTGTAAGCTTAATAGGTTCCATAGATTTCCGGATGACGAAAGAGTACTTTTTAGGCAACCTACAACACAGCATATCTTCTTATAGTTTACTTAATATTTTCCTTATTTATGTGTAAGTTAAGAAGTCCTTTCCTTATTTCCATTTAAGTTACGCGCATGCCGAGCGCTGGGAATCAGATTGCAAGTAGTCGCGGCAACAACGCGAGGCTTTTATTGTTTACGCAGTTCCGTCGGTTAATGAGGTTGAATTAAAAAAGAAAGCATTCTTTTTAACGCTACATCATTAACCCACAACGCGAGCGTGCCGGGGAACGGCCGCGCTGCGGGCTCCGGTGGCAGAAATTGAATCTCGGACGCATGCCAGCCGCGCCGCGACGCGTTTAGCTATGCCTGCCGGCAATGCCGCGACAAAATGACGAGAACTACAGCTGATTTATAAAGGCTTAGGCACGCCTTTAGGCTTTGACGACCGCTCGGCGCATCGGTTTGAGCATAGGCCGCTCGGCTCACTGCACCTAGTGATTACGGGTTCGATTCCCGTCGGGAAAAATGTAGTAAATATCCTTTTGGTAATTTTCCCAGGTTTGAGTGTCACTGAGATCACCCGTAGTCCATTGTACTCGAAATACAAGCGTTGCTTAGTTTAGAACCATAGCGTTGGTGTGCCAGTCTGATGATGATTAAAAAGAAGATAATTGACACTGGATTAAGCTGTATGTGGTCATTCAGTCAGTCTATCAATCAATGTTAGAACTATACCCCGCAATAAAAATAGTTTTATACCTTCCTCAATCAATCGCGAGGATGATACAAATGGCAGCTGACCTATATCTACTGCGGTTCACTAGATCGAATAAATAGAAGCATTGCTATAAAATTCCAACTTCCTCAAACTTTTTACGAATGGTGGAGATAAAAAAGCCACCGTAACTATGTTTGTGTTGTTTAAAAAACGCACTTTTTATGCTATAAACTCGCTCGTGCGTATTCGTACCCGGTACGACCATGTGAAAAAATGTAAACAAACTGTAACTTTTACAGATTCTGCACCACAAATCAACGATATTATAATGTAATGAAGCGAACCCTGGCACCCAAAACACTAGTTAAATTTTACCTTAGGTACAAGTTTAACTCAAATTGTGATCCATTTATGGCAATAAACTTTGTTTTTTCAATATTAGTTGTACACCAGGTATTATCGTTAGGTACTCTTACATATCTACGTTATCATAATTAAATATAAATAAAATCACCTCATAAAAAAGAGATTAAATAATATTTTCTGATTAATAAATAGACAAGACACATGGATTAGGCTTCAGTTGCCATTAGATCGTTGAACCTGCCTATATGAGAAATAGTTAGGACTTTTACCAAAACTGTCGTAGTAAAAACGTACCTATTTCATCAGGAGAGGTACTACTTTATAACTTTTTTTTGTGTCATCAGCAAAATAATATATTTATTTACTCGCTGCATTTAATTACAGGTGAAGACCTAACCGGTTAAAACGTTTAAATGTTTAAATCCACTTAAGATGTATATCCTTAAACAACTTGGAATCCTTTTAAAAACAACGTGAATTAGCATTACATAATGTGGATGCTTTTCATTGAACAATATGTATATGTTTATTTGTTGTAATTTTAGTAGAATACGGTTGCGTCCTCGCGGGCAAGTAATTCCGCCGTCAAATTACTGTGATCTTCCTGCCCTTGTGCCTGTTGCCGTCGCGTGTTGTCCGGCTCTATTATCCCAAGGCGGACGGTATGCAGCGGTTCAGATACATGCTCCGTGATAACGAAGAATAACGTTATATAATAACGATTAGGGTCGACCTTGAAGATGCTCGTGTGTAAATTGAGGGGAATCTATTATTTATAAAATATGTTGTAGGTAGAGTCTTAAAGTGTGAATGGAATTTTGTATATGTAAAACAAATTTAAAGTTTTTTTTTTTTTTTTAAACTTTTATAATTTTTTTTTAGTAATAAATAAGGTCTTAGTCTTATATACATATATACAAATTATATTAAATAAAATTAAAATTAAGATAAAATAAAATACAAACCTACCCCTAATTAAACAAATCCCGTCCGCGTGGGATGGTGGCAAGAATACCGGCTGCATTTCCTCGCTGTATTGATAAGCTAATTTTTTGAGCGAGGAAAGAGCCAGCCTTCTTGTCACCTGTGGCGGTAACCAGTCTTGGGGTGATTTTGTTGAATAGTTTAATAAAGTTTATTTAAATAATTTACTTATTAAATTATGGATAATTATTGTAATAAAACCTTCACAATTTACAAGAAGTAGAGTCACAAATTATAGATTCACAACTCCTCTTCAAAAAAGTTTACGAGGGGTTAAATTCCATTACTACCCTATATATACACCTTATACAACAAGATATTGTTTAAATATGTATAGGAGTTTCAAGAATAACTAGCCATTATTATGTAATTTGTTTGACAGGTAGAGTCATTGTTGTCACCTCTTTTCTCAGTATGATTTATTACCTCAAGAAACTAGATTAACTTATTTGTATTCCATGAATCGATGATTACGTTCGCCCAATAATAACCGTTAAATTGTTAAAATAATTATACTTAATGAAGATCGTCACGCCCGAGAATGCTCTATTTAGTTAAACGATTTGACTATGAAAACGTTCCAGTTAAACCTCAAACCACTGAAATTGATCTCGGACAAAGCGATTATTTATGTAATTAAAAGACTTATCTTCAATTAAAAACAACTAATTAGTGTCCCCCTTGTCGATCATACCCTGTGTTCACAAACTCACTTCGTTTGAAGAACTTAAGGCTCGGCTTTTTAGGGAAAGTTATACGTTCAATAATAGAATTAGGTAGGCGGTAAATATACCGCCGAACTTGAATCTTCACTTCACTTTACATCATACTCTCTCACATTATCGCCTTTAGTTGATGACCTTGTCGACAATAGAGCTTAAGGAGACACTTGGTCGGCCGGTATAATGCCATAAATCGGTGACTCTATATATCGTCGGTGCAAACCAGGGGTTAGGTAAAACATAACACAAACTTATAAAGGACTTACAGTATATTAAAGCTAGACTTACGGATAGGCTACAGGTGGACAGTTACTTTATTCTGTGAAAATCATGACATCCGCAACTTTTCACACAAAAACCAACCAAAACAATAACTTTGATGAGGTCTGCTTTAGCAACTTTTTATGTGAAAATATATAAACCGTTTTCATCACTACATGACTATTATAGGTCCATCAGGGAGATTGTAAGTCAGTAAATCAGTATGGGTCAGCTGTTGCGGGGAGATGTGGCGCGTGGCCGGCGCGGCGGCGAAGCCCCTGCGGCGAGCGGGGCTTCGCGTGACGCCGGCGCATCTGCCCGACAGATGGCGCCTCGCCCCCGACTACATCCAGATAATATCGCACCGCCGCCGCGCACGCACCGACACTTCCGCGGAAATCAAAATTGACTAACTAACTTACTAAATAAATAAATATGAAACAAATATCGCCAGGCTGACAAGGAATCTTTATGGTCCCAAACTAAGCAACACTTGTACTATGGGTATCGTACAATGGATTGGGGGCGATCCCAGTGAGACCTAGACCTGGGCAAAGTACGAACTGGCCATTTCCGAAATTAGCCCTGCCGTGAATCGAAACCACAACTACCCGGTGCAGAGAGCGAATGGCCTACGCTCAAACCTCCTGCACCAAGCGGTCGCTTAGTACTGTGAATCAAGTATTAAAATGCAAAATGCTACTTATGATAAGTTTGAAATGTTTATAAGAAATTTCGCATACCAAATCATTTGTTATAAATACATAAATATTTTGGTTAACTCTTTATTGATTTAATAATGAAGGTATAAAAAGAAAAAACCTAAGGTATATTTGTTCAAATTGATTAGGTACCTTTTCTATTAAAAAAACGTAAATTTAACTTAACATTATTAAGCTTGTAAACAATGAAAGGTCAACATTCTTGGGAGTTAACAATCGTTCTATAGTCATTACGATTGTCCTTGTTAAGGCTATTACGTACAAATTACTCTAATAGAGACAAATCTTAGTAAACGTACCAGATTATAAGCGAAACTATAATTTCCAGCTTACCATGAAAAATTATGAACTTTTATAATGGTTTTTATAATCTCGAAGAAATCCATGAAAGGCTGGAGACCATTTAATCGAGGCCCAGTCAAGCGACTATTCTTAAGTTTAAGCCTATCATGTCGCCCCATTTTTTTAATACAACGACTTCGGCAATTAAGCGTACGATCCGCCTAATTTTAAGTAGTTACCGTAGCTTATAGATGGTTACAATACTTACGGCATACTTGCTCGAAAATATCTGTATTTCAACATACAATCTGGGCCCGAACCACGCTAGCTACTCAAATCGTAATAGATAAGCAAACGCTCGCGATTACGTTTCAAACGCTCCGCTTTTGACGTTTTGCTGACACCATACCATATCAATATCAGTAGAAATCGTGAAGCTCGTGTCAGCAAAACGTCAAAAACGGAGCGTTTGCTTTTCCATTACGATTTGAGTAGCTAGCCTGGTTAGAGCCCTGCCCCTCTAGCCAAGTTGCTTTGTGTGCATTCGTTTCTACAAATCGCTACGCTTCATGTATGGAAATGACATAAGTCACGTGATCTACTTATCGACTTGTAATGTCATTTCCATACATTTAAGCGTAGCGTTTTGTAGAAACGCTTAATACGAAGCCACTTGGCTAGGGGGGCTGGTTATGGCTAGAAGAGCCGATTGCATATAATTACCAAAAAACTTGCTCGCATGTTGCTAACTTGAACGGGTGTGGGATAGACTTGGGCTTCCGGCTCTCTCATTTATCGCAAGAAACGCTATATAATAATAACTAATTTTCGCTGATCTTCTGTTCTCATAGACGCTGCATGGTACTCCAGTCGAGCCAGCCCGTGTAAGAGCTATAGTCACTTGGCTACAGCGTGGCTCTACCTTGGAGTCATCATCATCATTGGTCGCCGTTGTCGGCCCGAGTAACAGTGGTGGGGATGTGCGGCGGGAACAGCCCCATAGAAAAAAATAATAGAATAGAATAACTCTTTATTGCACACTAAAGTTCGGAATATATCAAATAACATAAAAAAGAATACATTGGGCATATACTACGTAGGTATAATTGTCTAAAATCACAAGGATTTAAGTTTGAAGACCTCTTGACGCAGTGGTTTGAGCGTAGGCCGAGCGGCTTCGGCTTCAGCCTTCGGAGTTGCGGGTTAGATTCCGACCGGAGCAAATTTCAGAAATGGCCTTTTCGTAAATTGTCCAGATCTGGGTGTCACTGAGATCGCCCCCAGTCCATTGTACGGTACCCATAGTATAAGCGTTGCTTAGTTTGGGACCATGCAATTAGTGTATCAGTCTGGCGATATTTATTAATTTATTTAGGGATCAGGTAAAAATAAAATACTCATCTAAAGCATAATACAACGTGGAAAACCCAACCCTATTGTTTTATGGGCGAGTAAAACAGTAATTACCATGGTATCATCATAATCGTAAGTGATTTGATGTAACGTGGGGACGCCATATGTCAGTCGAGTCGAGCCCATGACTAGTAATTTGCTAATTAAGCGCTTGATCAATAATTTTATAACTAATGCCTTGTTATATAACGCGGTATAGTAGTATTTATTAGTTTGATACCCTGATACAACTTACGAAAACTGTTTTAGTTCACAGAGCAGTGATAGCTGATGAGTAAAGCATGGATCTTGCGGTCTTGCGTGCACAAGCAGTTTGTATTTTTTTTCTAAATTCATTTTTATTTATTTTTAAATAGAGGGTAGAGTAGTCACACAATTAATGAATTTATTTAAAAAGATTTTACACTAACTCATTGTAGCAAAAAATGCACATTTATGATGCTGTTGGAATAAAATTAATTAGCAAATCAAAAATATCATCCCACGCGGACAGGGTTTATTTTATTCTCTTTGTTTTTATTAATAATTTTGCAATTTATTTTGTTTATGACCATCCTTAATGAAACAAAATTTTATAGTAGAATTTTATAGGTTGGAAAAAAGTTAAAATCCGAATCACGCATTTGCTGGTCTATGACTAATATTGCTGCAGATATTTAGTGTCACATTAAGTAGGTACTTGCTCATCAATAGTTAGTTAGCCGACCACTGGAAGCAGCTCGATCTTGTTTGCTGACAAAATACATTTTGACAAAAACCTCTTTAATTAGCTGACCGTTCAAATGATAACCTTTAAGTAATTATTAAAATGTTGTCCCAATTAAAGTATGTACTTAATTACACAAGAATTAATGATTATTTCATAATCCGTACTTCGATATTGCTTTTTATTGAGAGAAAAAAATAATCACCGATTTTAAGCTGTCGATATCATTGACATGAATAAAATTAACATTATTGCTTTACGCGAGGCTTCCACAAAATCGAATTGGGTTTCTCATTCGTACCTAAAAGGGGAAAGCTTGATAGATTGACAGTGGTCAAATTTGGTGGATTCAATTGCAGCAAAATGGTACTTTGTGTCATCAATTTCGAAAAAGCGCATTTACATTGTATTTTTTATTATATACTAGCTGTGCCCGCGACTTCGTCCGCGTGTAATTTAACTTAACAAAAATTTCGGGATTATTCATCCCCTATTTTATCCCCTTGGGGGTAGAATTAATCAAAATCCTTTCTTAGCGGATGCCTACGTCATAACATCTACCTGCATGCCAAATTTCAGCCCGATCCGTCCAGTGGTTTGGGCTGTGCGTTGATAGATCACTATGTCAGTCAGTCAGTCAGTCACCTTTGAGTTATATATATTTAGATGGGAATCATTTAATGATTATGACACTCATCTGCACTTTTTATGCTTAAAACCATTTTAGGGTATCCATACTACGCCAGTAAATTTGTATTGAAACCAAACGTGCCGAATTTTTAACACCTACTGTGACGTCATTAGTGACGGGAAATCCGAACTGATTGAAAGACACCGATGCCGCCGATGCCCTCCGCCCGCTACGATTCTCTCGAGTGATTATCTCGCTCATACTCATATTGTTTATATATATAAGTTTATATAAGTCGCGAGGACTGTAAGGCGACCAACCTTGACGTTTGGTCGGGGTTTTCGGACACGCTAAGTACATACATTTGCGTTATCTATGTAAATCTATATCTGTGCTTACAAGGTTTTTTTCTTCATCTATAATGGCAAACCTACTCTGTGACACTTTTGCTTTATGACATTGAGTACCTAATTATATTGCATTATCAATATCCGCATTCAGCACGTTTCCAATTCCAAGTGTTTCATATTTTTTTCATTCATTTGGATCTTATTAAACCGTACAACATTACCTATGGTACCGAGTAAAACGACGTCTTTATTTTTTATCTGTGTATGACCTTACTTTCCTTACAAGACTCTACAATAGTAAAGCCTAATATATAAAAAATAACAAACATTCCTTAAAATATTCTAGCTATTGCCAGATTCGGAACGTCAATAGATTCATATCTACTCATGTAAGTACCTACATTTTGTTCTATCAATAAAGATAAGGTGTACATGATGTAAAATTATGTATACTTTAATTTTTTTATAATAGGTATATTTGTCTATTTCAGACAATTAAACATTGTTAGGTAGGCAATAGTTAGATACTATTTAACTAATTTATGGGCTATATGTTAAATACTAACACACTACTTATTTAACTCGTACAGTCGGTATATAATAATATGTCTAATGTTGTTAGCATGAATCCTTATTTTTGCACTAAGCTTTTATCCCAATTATTTTAACCGCTTCCATATCGATTGACTCGCAAAACGTTCAACCTTCCTTCCTTTATCAAAGGTTAAAACTGACGTTACGCGTATCTGACTGAATACGTCAGTTTTGACAGTTTACAGAAACCGTAAACCCAATTAAAAATAGTACATTGTTACATGAGTGGTGAAAGATTTATTTTGTCCCTCGAACTATTAGCGCCCTCGCTACGCTCGGGCGCCAAACCCCGTCTCGGGACAAAATAAATCTTTCACCCGAGGTAAACACTGTGCTTTTCATTACGAATACAAGGAAAATAAAAATAAAAACAGGAATTGGCTAAATAAATAATACAAGGAAGTATAAACAATACTCTACAACTCCAAAAAAAAAAATCGGATTGCCGCCTATTTTGTTTTTTTTTTCGTTGGCCGGCCAACTTCATTATTTCGCCATTATTTTTCATTTTCAGCTTTAAATATTTTGCCCAAATCTATGTTATTTTAAAGAAATTGTTGAAACTGAATTATAATTAAGTCATTTAAAATATATATTATTTAATTAATACTTAACTTTATGTTATTTCAATTTTACATCGTGCTGTAATTGAGTGACTGTAGAAAAAGTTTGCACATGGTTCCATAGAAATGTGAAAATGGAACTAGTTTATTTTTTTATAATTTGACAGCTGTCAGTTGAAAGCGATTCTCCCGGGCCAGAAAAGTATTACTTTCAACCCGCTCCTCAGGCAACTTCAGACCTACTTTCAGAGTATGAGTAATGAAAAAAAATATATTATCTTCTCTTGTTAGCTGTAAAGCCTCACCTACTGACCAAGTGTCCAATCAAACTCAATTGTTGGGAAAAGCATCAACTACCTACGCGATGAAAGCCATAATATGATTTGTTTTAAGTGAAGTAAAGTCGACTGACTGGGCTCCAGTCATTAACCTAAATATAGGTACTTATAATTTCGATGGCATTTTCGTTTGCGAGTTCATTTTGTGGCTACACGTGTTTCAGTCAGTGAAATAGGCAGTATGTAAGTACATATGTAGTTGTAAAAAACATTAAAAACTTATTTCAAGGAAATAGTATCTATGACTCGCTGGTCACGTATCCAATCAAAACTAGCGTACCTTTATTTCCGCGAATACTTTGTTCTTTGATGGATGTTACAGTTTCCTGGTATATTGAAAACATAAAATTAAAATTAATTGTGTTTTTAATGGGCATAGATATAAAAAATACTACCCGTTTTTAGCTTTATTTTATTAGTAGGTATATTTGCAGCATTAAAATAATTGATTCAAGGTTTATTATGATTGTCCTGTACCGAGCAGTATTTGTGTCAGTCATTCGGTGCTAAGCAGTTATGATTGGCACTTGGCATAATAAAAGCAAATAGGATGTTCCCTCGCTACCGAGGAAGGACGGGCGTACTACGGTGAAGCATTTAAATCACAACTCACTTCCGTTGTAACAAGTTGCAAAAGAGGGGAATTCATAAAAAAAAAATGTTTTTTGGGCTTCACTTTTCGTAGTTAGCCATCTAGTAAAATATTATTTTCAAGTTGTATTTATGTATCGAGCACATGAAGGCCTTTAGCTAGGCCTAATATACCCCCAAGCCTATCGATTATGATGCGGATACTATACTGAAATATTACCAGACTTCTTGGGGCGAAAAATCATGTTTCACCCACATACCTCTAAACTAACTAATGAAGTTACAATTGTTACTATTCCACCAACATTATAATTTCAAGAGCACATGTTTTGCAAACTAAAATAATAACAAACATCACTTTTCCACACATACTTCAAAATACTAGCTTTTCTACTTCACGCCAATAAGCCCACATGGCGGATTTCACATGTATTTCGAAAAATTTGTTGTATTTAATAAGATGTTCCTACAATTTTCCAAACGATATTTTCCTTCACCGTAAGGAAGTGATATTGAATTTATGATTCACACATAGATTTCGAAATACTCAGAGGTACTCCTTTGTGCCCGCACGACTCAATACAAAATTAGTATATCGAGCAAACTTTTAGTATTATTTGTATTTCGACGATCGCTTGGCGCAGTGGTTCGAGCGTAGACCTCGGTCCACTGGATCGGGTGGTTGCGGGTTCGATTCCCGTCGGGGTAAATTTCGGAAATGGCCTTTTCGTAATTTTCCCTAGTCTGGGGGTCACTGTGATCGCGCCCAGTCCATTGTACAAGCGTTGCTTAGTTTGGGACCATACAGTTGGTGTGTTCGTCTGGCAATATTATTTATTATCTATTTGTCTTCTCTTTGTAAGAAAGGAAAAAATAACCGTTGTTTTGTGATGAGCTCACGCATTCGCGCCGGGCCGTCGATCGATACGACAGCCGCCTCCATTACTTAATTGCCAAAAGCTATTGAATCCCTTTATTACTGTGCGTCTACATTGTATTTTATTTATTAATAAAAATAAATGAGGTTTAAAGTAGTAGGTTCTTTTGGAGACAACGATTATACGAAAATATATAAAGTTATTGGTATAACACTAACAACCTTTCTGGACTGTAGGTATACCTAACATCATAAAAACTTTTATTCTACGATTTTTTTATAAAACACCATAATATATTTACCTACAAAAACAAATATTCAATAATTCATTGTACTTAACACATTTCAATTATTTACGTCCGCACTACCGAATATCGCAAGGACAAGTATGACGCGACGCGGGCGTAGAGTTCGAACATTTGGAGCATTGAATTTATATATTTTTATTTTTGTATGGAAGTAATTACGTTTAAAAAGTCCTAGAACAAAAGGTGTTGTTTATAATGTTGCCTGAGAGGTTGTTAGTGTTTTACCAAACAAAGTCGGCAAACAAGCGTACGACTCGCCTGCGATTAAGCAGGTACTGTTCCTAGTCTAAAGATGTATGCAATAATTACTCTTACATTATCAACTTGAAGGGGTGTGGGATAGAGGAAGGGGTAGGGAGGGGGTTGGTCATCCGGCTCTCTCACTCATCCCGTACGAAATTTACTTATAACTAGCTGAGCCCGCGACTTCGTCCGCGTGGAATTTAACTTAACAAAAAAGCCCGCTCCCGCGTTTCGAGCCCGCGAGACAGGACCCATTTTTTAAAATGTTGTTTTTCTATAAAAAAAGTAGCCTAAGTTACTGCTTATAACAACAGATAACTACCAGTGAAAGTCCCGTCAAAATTGGTCCAGCCGTTGCGGCGATTACCCGGAACAAACACACAGACAGACGGACAAAAAAAAAGACGCGTTTTTGTTATAGGTGTCGTATGTACTTTCATAATATGCATTTAGTGAAAAGGTGGTATTTAAATATTACAAACAGACACTCCAATTTTATTTATTTGTATAGATTGTTACTTTACGCCAATCTTCTGTAAGAGGGTGGTACTATCCGCCGAGCCACCCCTGTATGGGCGGTAGTCAAATGACAACAGCTGGCTCTATGACCGATATCAATATGTCTATTTAACGAAGTCCCTCATTACTTTTATCTTAATCTCAATTCCATAATATTATAATATTTAGGCAACTATATAGATGGTGAAAAATCTAATAAACGTGAGAATCTTTGATGGAATACATACCTTTCCTTTTTTCTAATAGACCTAGAGGACAAAAAGATCCGTGAGAAACATATTAAAATCAAATATGAATGTAAAGTAGAGCACGGTCTCGCAGCAAATAATTGAATAGGTACTGAAAAGTTATTCTCGAAAATTCATGTAATTCTGATTTTAAATGTCTGCCCGTCGTCTGTGGCGCCCGCCCGGCGAATAAACAAAATATACTTCCCATCCGCGCCACATATCAACATTAGAGAAAAACAATGTGGTATCCGTAAAAACAATGAACTTTCACACGAGCGGTTCCAGGTTGATTTAGTGCACATTATTGCGGAATCAAAGCGGAGAAGTCAGCCTGCGGTGATGTAATCCAATTTGGGAAACAATCCGTTTCCCGCGGCGGCGGCACATTCGAAACACGCACCGTGCAAGCACCTGCTCACTATTTTATTAGAGATCCTTATCTATGGTCCCGGATAAAAGAATAATGGACTCCTTAAGAACATCTAGATTTACAGCAGCAAATGCTGGGTCGGTATAATTATATTGTTAAGTGTTAAAATACAATCACTACATAGTATAAAACAAAGTCGCTTCCCGCTGTCTGTATGTCCCGCAACGGATTTTGATGCGGTTTTTTTTAAATAGATAGAGTGATTCAAGAGGATGGTTTATATGTATAGTACATGCATAATATAGTAGAGAAACACTGTTAATTTTAGAGCCGTGCGAAGCCGGGGCGGGTCGCTAGTTAGTTATAAAAGGAATTTAAATTATGAATCTATCTATTAATAAAAACGAACTCACGTCTGAGAGCGAACATGGAACTGTCATTGCCTGTCAAAGCGTACTCAATACAAGATCAGACTTGATTTAGATTTATAAGTACCATCCTAAAACTACCTAACTACTGATATTCATAAAATGAACAAAATTTGGTCCATGCAGAAGCGCGCCTTATGCTAGCCGCATTTCCTCCCTGGATATAAAGCAACTTACTGAGCGAGAAAATGCTATCCTTTGGATCGCCAGTTACGTCGACCGATCTTCTCGGAATCTCTTTGAGACTTTCTTTGAAGAAATTAAAATGTGCATGAAACCTATGGTCTCGACTTCTAACGGTAGGTGTATTAAGTTTGCAGTATTGATAATGAAATCTAAGCGACTAATATAAAGGTGGGTATATTCTGTCTATTACAGATTTGGCTAGATCAATGAAATGTCCAATATTTAAATCAGATTTTTGTGAATGAAAATTTAATCTTTCAGTCGTGATTTGACTCAACGCTGCCACCGGCAATGATTGTAGAGACTGTTCCGAGCTAAAAGTAATTTAATAATAAACCGTTCACTGGTATTAAAGCTACAACAAAAATATTCTCCATGGTTCAAATACAATGGAGTATCGTCAAATATTATTAAATCATCGTTATCAAAACGGTGACGCGTGCCGCAGACTTTTTAACCGCGAGAAAAAACAATGGAGCAATCTCTCACAAGTATCGTTTTCACCGCGCCGTGGATCAACGTGCCCGCGACAATTGAATCGCGAGGGTCCGACCGACCCCACGGACACATTAGTGCTACATTTGAATCGTATGTGGCCGATATGCAGTACCGTTGTGTCATTGTCTCTCGGAGACGCCTCCTAGACTACTAGAAAGCTAGTCTTTATCACTCATTGTGTTGAAATGGGAAGTGACTAATCAGACTCGTTTACGTAATTGGGCATTCATATAATTTGATTTTATGAGAAGTAGGTAAGCAAGCGGTATCCATTTTTGGGGTAACCTATTCGGTAATAGTTATCTTCTGTTTTCCAAATCGGATTGAAGTCGTATTTACTTTTATATTTACAGAATGACTTCTAAATCTTTGGCAATATTTAAAAGTATGACTTTATGTTTAATTTAAATTATTTAAGGAACATTAACCTAAGCATTATTATCATTTTATACTAAGTAAAAATGGGTAATCGAATTCATGTTTTGTTTTCTTATTTGATTACTTAATCTTGACTCTTTGTTATCTTAAATGTAGGTTCAATCAATCGATTCGCTGATTATTGTTCCTAAACTAATCTGAATCATATCTAGAGTCTCAGCCAACTACAAGGACCGCTTGACAACTCACCCAAACCCATTATCCAATATGCTCTTGCAACCAAAACCCTATTAAAAGACTCAAGAGAGCTCATGTGCTGCCTTACTAAGGGGACATGGAGCAGTGGCTCTACCTCTCCAAACTCCAACCTCTTGCAACACACCTGATGGCTAGGCGACTGATAGGTCTAAAATATAGAAAAAAATATATATCTTGAGACATAGCATAAATAGTACATTGTTACACGAGTGGTGAAAGTGTTCGAGGGACGAGGGAAGTAGTTCGAGGGACAAAATAAGTATTTCACCCGAGGTAAACACTGTGCTTTTCATTACGAATACACGGAAAGTAAAAATAAAAACAGGAATTGGCTAAAGAAATAATACAAGGAAGTATGAACAATACTCTACACCTCGAAAAAAAAAAAGGTTGGATTGCCGCCTATTTTGTTTTTTTTTCGTTGGCCAGCCAACTTCATTATTTAGCCATTATTTTTCATTTTCATCTTTAAATATTTTGCCCAAATCTCTGTTATTTAAAAAAAATGAAAATGGAACTAGTTTTTTTTTATTATTTGACAGCTGTCAGTTGAAAGCGATTCTCCCGGGGCGGTAAAGTATTACTTTCAACCCGCTCCTCAGGCAACTTCAGACCTACTTTCAGAGTATGAGTAATGAAAATTATATTATTAACGATATCGAGAAGGCCCTGGGTTAACATTATGGCCCCCATTGCACAACTATCAGCAGGTACCTAAGTACTCAATAAAAACAAAACGTAAACAGCAGCGGCATCTCTCAGCGGGTCGCAGCCTCTCTCGCGGGGGGTCATTACCAAACTCCATTACACTTTTTGTGCCAAGTGTTTTGGTGGTATAACAAGGGTGAAAACGACCCTACAAAACGAATGACATGCTCTCAATGTTTTTTATCGTTTGTGAGAAAGGAAAACAATTTAGTTGTGGATATTTTTTGTTTGTAACTTGTAGAGCAGTAAGCTAGGTACATATTTAATGGCTAGAGATCTAGGATGATTTAACCAATACATCGTTCTAGCTAGAGATACTGTTGATTGTCTTATTTTGTTTAAATTGTAATCCGTACTTAACAATAAGTGATTTTAAATTAACTCCAACTCTACATACTGTCTAATTTAAATATTGCCACAGGTATTAAATCTACGAATTCACTGGATATCTTGTAATGTAAATAATGCACTGTTTCAGCAATTAATAAATGATTGATACCACTGAAACAAATAAAACCAAAGTAAACATGAATTCAGGACTACTTGTAGGCCTATAGTACGCTATCGAAAGGTCAATAATTTCCTGAGGTAGGGTATGCCAAAGAAAACTAAGCAGTGTTGTGTTTGAAATTAGATATAAAATGTATGTATGAGCCAGTGAAAGTTGATTTACGTTTGGTGAATAATTTAAAAAGCAAATATTTTATGGTGCTGATTTTTAGTTTAAGTACCTAACTTTATTTCTTATTAAGATTTAAAGATTGTGAATAATAATATAAGCTTAATTGCTGTTTCACAAGTATGAAGTAGTAAAATAAGTTTACTCAGCCAGCTTATGAAGTGAAGTGAAAACAAAACAAGGGTTCAACGACCTGCGAACGATCTCCACCTTCGTGATTAAATCGGTGAGAATAATTTAATAGGTCTTTGTAGAACCAACGAGCGAAAACTCGTTGTCGAATGCGTTTCATACATTCTTATTAGTTGCACTTTGCAGGCTAAAACCTAGAGTAATTATTTTGTTTTAAGTAGGTACCTACATTAAGCCGGGGTTGCAAAAATACATAATACATATTCGACCGAGAAGATCCGGCAAGAAAGTCAGCAAGCTTGCCCTTTTTCAGCGCAGCGAAATTTTTTTAAGTCTGATAAAAGGAATATAGCTTGATATAGGGCCTTGAAAAATGTAAACGTAAAGGATATTAAGTATTAACCCCTTGGACAAAAATGCAATTGTAAATTGAAACAATCTTATTCCGAGATTTTTCATGTAATGTTGTGAGAGAAACGGTGCGTGCCTACTTCAAAATCTATACAAATAAATAAAATTGGAGTGTCTGTTTGTAATATCAAAATAACACCTTTTCACTAAATGCATATGAAAATACATACGACACCTATAGCAAAAACGCGATTAAAAAAATGATTGTCTGTGTGTTTGTTCCGGGTTATCTCCGAAACGGCTGGACCGATTTTGACGGGACTTTCTCTGGCAGATAGCTGATGTTTTAAGGAGTAACTTAGGCTACTTTTATATCTCTATATTTATATCTCAAGTTTCAGAGCCATCTTAGGTATTGTACGCTTTTGACAAGTCATTTTTACTGGTGGGACTATATATTACATTTCCAAGATCAGTCTCAGACTTGAGATCGATTTATTAATACGGACCTAAAACATCAGTTTTGACATACGAGTACACATAATAAAAATATTCCATTACTTATTCCAATAAAATTTCGCAATCTATTTCACTAAGTGCATAACATTTACATGCCCTAATACTTTTGAATGCAGCAATGAGAGAATCGTCATCAATCTTGGAGGGTGCGGAGCAGCGCGGAGCGATAATGCGCTAAACATATGGCGTCATCGACGCCGCTCGTTCCGCTCCGCTGCCAGTCAATGGGCCCGCGCTTTTAGTGACCCGCACCGACCTCACCGAACATTGTACATACATACAGGCCGATTGGATCGCACTACAAGTGGACACCAGCCTTCAAGTAGGTACTTACCTACCAATTGTAAAGTATACTTTTTTTGTGTAGAGATTGACAAATGTTACATTCAGATAGATACTAGAATATCCATTTGTAAATTACCCGCATTATAATCTGTTGGGTTACAACATGTTTAATGTTAGTAACATTTTTCACCTTATTTTGTTTTGGTAGTCTATGGTAGAAAGTGTGTTTTTGTTCGCTTTGATTTTACTTTAATATAATAATATACTTGCATAAAACCTAACTTGTGTTTTCCTATTCAGCCACCTATGGATTATATTAAATATTATAATCCATTGGACCTTTTAACTGTATTTTATAAATTTTATAAAATACAGTTATTGAACAGGCAATCACACTATTTCTTTAATATTTGTGAGGTTTTAATTTATGTTTCAGTGTTTAAGTTATTTTTTCAATAAATTAGTATGCATTATTTGATGTCACTTCGTGATTATGAACTTTGAATAAAAAATACGTTTCCAAAAGCATGAATATTTCTGGATGTAAGTCAGTGCAAACCAGAATCTTCCGAATTATCGTTCAAAGATATGATCCTTTCTGGTAACCTAGTACTATTTATAAACTATAAAAGGTCCATACATTGCGCGTGCACATTTCGTCTTCAATTAAGTTTATTTAACGGCCGCAATAAATATTTATGAGAGTATGGATTTAGTACGAGCGTGTCATAGGTGTATCGCAAGTAACGAGGGGTGTCTGCGGGACTCTACGGCGGGAGTGCTAAACGCCGGGAGGCCACATGTCGCTCTCGTCGCACTAATCTCCAGGATTTGCCATCCGATGTCCCTTACCATCACCCCTCTCCTTCACACATAGGTTCCACTCATAAGTCTATCTCACGCGGCTCATTGAATATTATTGCTCTATGGGGATTTTCAAAATATGGAGCCGTTTAGCGAAAGCCGTACATTGTATCCATCCAGTGGAATTATTCATAGCCAGCCCGTTGCATTTATCACTTAATGGTATTAGCTATTAGGCAGTTTAAACGCTCGATTTGCAACTTTATAGGCTGAATTTAACATTACCAAATGTTAAGTCAAAAAATTAACTTTTTTATTCAAGTATATATATATGAGACGCTTAGGTTGCTCTAATATACCTGTATATATATCAAAAAGATAAAATTGTACATACCTACTGCATATTAGGTACCTACTTAACTCTTGTTCGTCAATTAAAATTCCGTGACTCTACAAACCAGTTAATTAAATTACAGTTCTAAGACAAGCTGTGTTTAGCTTTTTATACACAAAATTGAAAGGCGTAACTAAACAATCTTGTTATTACAGAAATTAACACGTCTTGTAGATATCTGATAATGATCACCTAGATATCTTTGTAATTGCCAAATCAAGGCTCTATTGTCTCTCCTCTTTTTAATTCCAGAGTCGTCTGTCACGGCATTAGATTGATATTATAGTCTATTTAAACAAATCAGTAAGTCAATGTCTGTGAGCTTAATAATGATCATACTGTCAGCACGCCATGCGGTATACGAGCACATGGCGACTTTTGTTCTAATAACAAACTTGTATATTCATTTCTCTTTCTAATATCCCAACCCTATGCTGTGTATTTAAAGTCTATACTTCGACGTTCCCTTGTTTGCAATGTTCACTATAAAGTTGGTTGGGTTGGAGTGCATTGTGGGGACTTGTCATTGCTTCCCTCGCAACCCTAAAATCATTCCATTCTGCCGCCGGACGAGCGGACAGGTTAACTTTTGTTGTTCCACAAAAGCCGTGCATTACAGTCCGATTGTTGGCGCAAATGTCGAGCATTACAAGGCGTTTTGTGTTCACTAACTATTAGTGCATGTGGATTTTTTTTTGCATCGAAAGTACTTGAAGTACCTACCTATTTGTCTTTCTTAATGACGTAGCTAATGTCCGACTTACTAAAGGAATCATGTCTGTTTAATACTTCAATAGGACTCTCGCCACAGTCTCCCATCACTGTTCTACCTACTCCTGTAAGCTAAGATCGACAAAGGTGTCAAACGCCGAGTTTTCAAACTCGACGAGTCCTAGGGATAACCTAAATGGTATTGGAACCCGCTCAAATTCTGGAAGGAATGATGTCTATTAAAATCTCAACAATATGAGAGAGTTCAAGCCTTCCACCTGCTCCTGAAAGTTAGTAAATATCTATAGTTAAAAGTATTCTTGCGAAGGAGTTTTTTATTCCTCTAGAAACATCTACTTATAAGTTAACAAACAATAGTTTGGCGAAAAACAAGTACAATATTTTAAATAACAACATAATCAAATGTAGTTTGAAATTCGCATCGAAGCCATGCTTTTACCACTAAACCACCTAGGAGTGTTGACTTTTCATATAAACAAAGAAAAGGTGAAAATATTTCTTTACTGAACGGTGAGTCAATAGAGGTTTGAGGCATTGCCCTCGAGGAGGATAGAGGCGCGATGCGGGGAGCGGGGAGCGGGCGGGGTGCGCGGGGCTCAGGGGGTAGGCAGGGTAATACGCCGCGCGCAGCCTGCGCCTGGGGACGGAGGTACTCTTCTTGATTACAGCACTCCCTCAGCCCTCCCCGACTCCCCCTATATTACTCCCGCCCGCTGCAATACACATAAGCCTACACAATGACACCCGCGTATAACTTTCATTGTTCACGTTACAAAAATATATTACGTTTTTAAGTTACTATGCACATAATAAACGAATGGGACTCTTTTCTGTTATCTTACTTCGAACTGTACTCGTCGTATATGTAGGTAAGTAATAGCAAAACGTAGAGATATTTTAATTCAATTAATAGAGTTCAACCAGTCCATAACTAAGTGTAGTTGAAGGAAATATTTACTTCGTGTCGTTTGTTTCTACACATATCTACACCCCTTGGTATATAAAACCAAACACTGGAAATTAATTAATTCACAGTGATTTTTATAGCCTTTATAAGAGTCAAAAACAAAACAATCAATATAGTAATGCAGAGATGATAAACATTAATAAACAGTTAGATACCACAGAGATATTAAATAATAAATATTGGCAATTAAAAAAATATGTAAAAAAGCCTGCTGAGTTTATTGCCGGATCTTCTCGATCGAGGTCGCGTTCCTAAACGGTTGTAAAATGGAACTAGGATCCAGGTTGTAATTTAAGGAAAAGAAATCGAAAATACAATTTTTAAGTGCATCTCTAAACAAAATAAACCATTGAGTTTTTGAGCCACCAAACAAATCCAATAACCAACTGAGTACAGACATATTAGAATAAACCCTATTTCCGCTTTCATCGCGAATGTAATCTTTAGAAAATCCTGAAAGGAATCCAGTTTCAGTAACGCTAACATTCGCACGGCACCGCGTGCCCAGGTGGGCAGGGGCGCAGCCTCGGGGCACCGCCGAGATTGTTCCCATCAAACATGCAAGAGGCCGAGCGTGCGCCCTGCGCGCTCGTAAAAATGCATATTCAAGCAGAAGGGCGGATGCTTTTAATACTGCGCCGTAATGAGCAGCCGAGGTCGGCAGCCTCCTTAATTTTCTCCCTTACCGTCCCATTCAGGTAAATTGTTGGCCTTTATTAATTGCTTTACAGCGGGAAGGAGGATCCACTCAAAAGTTATAGCTGGGACGCTGAACGACGTGTCTTGCCTTTAATTAGGTGCGAAGAAAGGTATCGAGATAATGGCCTTACTAAATCCTAGGTAAACTCAACATTCATGAAACATAGTAGGTTTTTATATCAGAAAAATACATGTGTAGTCAGCGGTACGGTAAATTCACAATTACGTAACGTAAAAGCCGCAGTGATTCGTCAAACCATTGGTTTGTATTAAGACCCCACTTGGATTGTTATAATAAAATAGAAATCAAAAAGCGACTACCTCATAATTACCGACGCAAGCCGTCCATCCCTGCGCACCGGCTACCCCATCCACTTTCATTTTGTTTTCATTATGAATATGACGGGGAATTACTTGTTATGATAAAAATCATTCATAACAATTTACTCTACATATTATGATAATTAAGCTTTTAAATCAATTTGGTTTCTGTGACAACTTATAATAAAACAAATTAAATTCATTTCGTCAATCATCAAATACACATATAAATGAACTATAGTTTAAAACACATAAATAAATAACAATAAAAAAAAATATACCATAGATGACTACATCCTTAGATGTCACAAGGGCACCACTCTGACGTTTACTAAATAATCAAATTAAAAATTCTACATCTATATTGCACTTCATCTAAAACGAAAATTACTTACTGCTAAAAAAAAAATATTTTATTTATTTTATTTTGTTTGGAGAGCTTACGGCTAATTTTACAGAGTGAATAAGATTATATAGCAAATGCCAATTACAAGCTTAGATAATAAACAGATATAGGTATGCACCAAATAGGTATCAACAATTCGATCGACTAAACCGATATCGAATATATCGTTAAGTCTTCCAGATCCCCGCCAGTGGGCGCGCCGTTTCTCTGATTGATTAAAACGCTAACAAAGGGATAATGCTGATCACTGCGAGCTTTGTGCCGTGAAGCCCTTTATGTAGAGAGTAATCAAAGAATCCCTCCAAAAAAATCACCCACCCAAATTATAACTGCTTGCCTTTTGTGAACGAAAATATAGACTGCATAAGTATGTTTAAATCTTCATTTCATTTTACTGATCTTCGCAGTAAATTGACACTTGGAATAATTATTTGGTGTGGAGCCTAGAACTTTGTAGGTAAGCAAACGACGTCCAACAATTAGCTTCCGTCATTACGATCCTACTTTTTTCAAGTTGAAAAAGTTGATATTGTGGGAAATGATCAAACTAAAAATCTCGTATCTCACACCAATATTTTTTTTTTGTTATTTTAATTAAGGTCTATTATATTCTGTAATTGAACCTCAATTCCCAAATGACTACAGTAAATCCGGCAGCGATAGGAAGTCGCTCAGGTGGGCTGAGGTGCGCTGCGGGTAGCAAGCCGAGGGGCCGCGGCCGACAGATGTTGCCCCCCGCCGCGCGGATCATCAGCCAGCGCGGCTAACGCACTGGTGGATCATACGACTTTGTTTGTTATAAATTATTTCACTTGTATAATCGATTATGGAGTTATTTTGTTTTTCTGTTCACCCATTTTTCGACCAGTAGTAGATTCTGGCAGTCTAAGTTATAACTTATACCCATTTTCTGCTTGTGTTAACACAACTAGGGTTGACAAACGACAGAATATATCGTGACATAATAATATAACAGGTTCATTTATCTTAGAATCCGACAGCTTCGTTGTTTTTGCATGCGTTTCTGATTACCTATTAATTTAAGTTATAGTTTTGTATTTCAGAAAAAAAAAACCTACGTAGTAATATACCAAAATTAAGAGGAATTTACAGTTTTACATAAGTACCGATATTATCGCTGAAGAGATCACCTTTATTTTATTTTTAAACCTATCGTAATTTAATAATACATAATATGTAACATTTATTACAAGGACCGAGTATTTAATATGAAATGTATAATTAGTGCCCAGTTTAAACCTCCTATGTACAGAATTTTCTTATAAAATATCATTGTTTACGTTTTCATTCGTTGTTTCGTCGTGTCGTTGCATTTCCCATAGTATCCAAAAGAATGAACCATCTATTTAATGCCTAACACTAAATAGTTACATTATTATATTAATTGAAGTAAGTTAAACAGGTAATGAAAACATCTCGTACTACAATAAGCAAGCACTGTGGAAACCGGAAGGAGGCGATTCGTTGCGCACGCGCCGCCACGTGCCCACTTCCGGTCTTAATGCGATAATATAATAGGCGACATCTCCGCACTCTTCCCCCGTTTAGTCAAAACACGTTGTAAATGTTTACACCGATAAAGTTCTCACACTTATTAAATAATTAATAAAAAACGGTTTCATCATTTCAGGTACATTTGGTATATTTATAACACAGTTGTTTGTGGTTTTACTTGCACTCTCATCGATTGTGATTTTCATCTCGAGTCCCATGGCTTACAGCCTTATGATATATAATACAATCCCAATTTTCTGAGTTTTCGAAATCTATGTGAAATCATTATTTAAATACGATTATCACTTGCTTACGATCACGGAAAACATCGGAACCCTTCACGTCGTCCTAAAAACACCAACCAATTTTCGAAATACATTTGGTATTCGCCAACCCACTCAGGGCCAACGTGGTGTATTAGGCATGGATCCACCATGCCCAGGAATGGGATCTATATAGGGCTAATTGTTATTATTATAAACCTAGCGTGGCTACAAAGTACCTACATTCATAACTAAAATCACGTTTAATGTTAAGTTAGCCGCTTAAGTAAGTTACGTAATTTATTAATGGTCAAAGGAAAGGCGCTGCGAGCGGTTACAATCTATATATTATTATATAAAATTAATCTCTATTTCCTTCATCACGTGTGAACGGATGGAACGATTACGCTAATTATTTTTTTTGTTGTGTTTATTATTGTCAGGAAAGGTTCTTATGAAAAAAAATATCATAAAGTTGAGCGGAACAATTCGAATTCAATATTCAAAGTTAAGATAGGACAACGTGTTTCGGGTCAGCTAGTCTAAATATATATAACTCAAAGGTGACTGACTGACTGACTGACATAGTGATCTATCAACGCACAGCCCAAACCACTGGACGGATCAGGCTGAAATTTGGCATGCAGGTAGATGTTATGACGTAGGCATCCGCTAAGAAAGGATTTTTATTAATTCTACCCCCAAGGGGATAAAATAGGGATGAAAGTTTGTATGAAACTTTGTCAATTAAATTCCACGCGGACGAAGTCGCGGGCTCAGCTAGTCGTGAGTAAAATTATTTGTCACATACGTAGTAGGTACTTAGGATTGACGGTTTTAAAAATAACTTGCACGCATCTATACAAATTAATTTGCTAAGTGCGACGGTATTGAAACAATACCGGCTGTTAGCTTGTCTCGTGTTGGAATCAAAAAAGCTGATCGGCGCTCCCATGCATGTTCGTAAAGTGCACTTAACTTGATTATTCGAGGCCCTACATATCGTGGTGCAAGAGGCGCGGGCGTTTGTCCGTCGCCGCTGCCGCCCTGTCGCGTGGCCGTGTCCTGCAGGGAAGCCCTGCCACGTGCGGCTGAGCCCTTAATTTTAGACTCTACACACATACACTCAGAAACCGACAATTTCATACTCATAAAATAAAATATAAAATTATATGGATTGCTTCTTTGTTATACACGTCCTATAAAAAAGCGAAGTTACTAAATACCGTATTGTACAAAGAAAAAAAATACGACAGCAAATGACTTTTCATTACTCATACTCTGAAAGTAGGTCTGAAGTTGCCTGAGGAGCGGGTTGAAAGTAATACTTTTCCGGCCCGGGAGAATCGCTTTCAACTGACAGCTGTCAAATAATAAAAAATAAACTAGTTCCATTTTCACATTTCTATGGAACCATGTTCAAACTTTTTCTACAGTCACTCAATTACAGCACGGTGTAAAATTGAAATAGCATAAAGAAAAGTATTAATTAAAGAATATATATTTTTAAATGACTTAATTATAATTTAGTTTCAACAATTTCTTTAAAATAACATAGATTTGGGCAAAATATTTAAAGATGAAAATGAAAAATGATGGCTGAATAATGAAGTTGCCGGCCAAAGAAAAAAAAAACAAAATAGGCGGCAATCCGATCTTTATTTTTTTCGAGGTGTAGAGTATTGTTCATACTTCCTTGTGTTATTTCTTTAGCCAATTCCTGTTTTTAGTTTTACTTTCCTTGTATTCGTAATGAAAAGCACAGTGTTTACCTCGGGTGAAAGACTTATTTTGTCCCTCGAACTATTAGCGCACGAGCGTACTCGGGAAAAATAAGTCACTTTCACCACTCGTGTAACAATGTACTATTCATTGTTCCTAGTATTTATTATTTTTAGCTTTATTTACCTACTTATCGTTTTCAAAGATTGATGTAATGCCTCGTATTCATCTATCTTTACATATAAAAATGAATATCTATTTCATTGGTCATCGCATCACGCGTGAACGGATGGAGAAGGTTCTAATAAAAAATAAAAAAAAGGTAGTTGAGCGGAACAATTACAATTCAATATTCAAAGTTAAGACAGGACAACGTCTGTCGGGTCAGCTAGTAATATATTATAATAACCCCCCCAAGGCCTCCGTCATGGCTTAAGGACCGTGATATAGCCGGGACTGACATCTTAACGTGTCCTTCAAATAACGAATGGAAGCGTTCGGCTGTATCTAATACCGCCAGCGGTCACCCATCCTGGTGTGTACCTACCGCACCTAGCACCATTTCTGGTTTGGGAACGTGGTATGCACACATAGATTTTTTTGTGAGAAAAGTCCATTAGTTTCTCGTCCTCTACTGGGATTTGCACCCACAACTTACGGGGCGCAAGGTAGATATGTACTCTTCGATGATTTAGCCTATATCAATGTAAACATGAGTCACTCAACATTTTAGTTGACAATCCATAGTTCTTTTCACGGTTCGTTGCTAGAGTAAATTCCATACAAGCCAACAAGGACATGACCAACAAAACCCTGATACACTAATTGACACGGCTGTCATGAGGTACTGTTTGTAATAATTATTACAATTTGGCAAAAAGGCAATAGTTATTATGTGCTAGGTATTTAAAGGACTTACTTATTATTATTTTGTGTAAGAGTAATTGCATTAGTTATCTAAGTATAAATTGCTGCGCGCTATTGTAACTGTAATATTCGAATTACATACCTAAACATAGTTATTTTGCAATTAAATTAGTTAGCCGACTGTTTTAATAACAATATTTAACACAAATAAAAAACGTATGCGTGACTAAATAACCACCTAAGTTCGGTGTTTAATAAGTTGACCGCCAAGAAATTATGATCAAATAATCGTTTTAAAATCACAACTTTCACTACTCCCATTATTATAGAGAAGGTATTTACAGGGATACTTACCTATAATACTTAATAAATATGGACACACATATTGGGTGATGTTGATTGCGTAACTATCTTCACAAAATATTATGTTACACCTAATCAACCTATATCATAAAAGCTTTAAAACAGGTGGTCAAAGGCCATATCTATAGACTCTACCTTCAAGTGCCTTATTCCTCGCCAGTAGCGCGAGCAGCACGTCGGGTGGCGGCGGGTCCAGCGGGTGCATGGCGTCCAGCGCCCCGTCCATGGGAGCGGGCTCGCGGCGCGCCTCGCACTCCGCCACCACCTCGCCGTACCCGGCCTCCATGAACCCTCGCTAAGTCCCGACACACAGCAAACATTCAGCGTCAACTCCACCGTTTAACATCCCGCACGATACGCGTCATCACCATACCCGACACCTGTACATAGCTCGGAACTGTTGTGCCGGGAGCGGTCACCACGGGCGTCGCGACGCTAAAGCTGGGGCCACGTGGCGGCGCCGCCCACGCCCGCCCCTCGCCGCCGCACTCTCGCGCCGCCCTCCTGCCTCCCATTGAGAAGTCATTTTTTACCCCCTGAATCTGATAAACCCCGGGGCAGGGAGCGCGGCGCGGGGCTGCTCCCCCGCCCCGAACTAATTTGCCAGAGTCGTACGACACACCCCGGGTACTTACATCCATCTACAATATTACTCTAGCACGTTATCCCGTTCGCGGGGGCACTTAGTTTCTAGTCACTGTGAAGAAAATTTTGAAATGATAACAAATTCTTGAAACGCCAAGAAATTCTTAAATTTAGGTACTTATCAATATGAAATTACGTATAAGGAAATAACAATAAACTCTTTAAAATATGACTATTTCGCACAGCTATTCACTATGAGTGCAAGTACCCATAGTGATCATAAATGTATGTGATTACCTTTTTGAAGTTTTGCTCTGTGTTGGACAAATGTCACTCATTAAACCAACAATCTATCAGTTTTAGTTTCAATTTATTATCAATTCTTATTTATGAAACGTATTTTTTGAGTGGAAGTGTTTTTATAATTTAAAAACGGAATATGATAGAATGCGAAGATTACGACCCAGATAATATTTTTAGGAGATTTAAAGTGATGGAATTTTTAAAAACATTTGTGGGTCTATCTACTACACAAATTCTCGATGTGGAAGTTGATCTCAACAAGTCTGCTTATCTCAAAACCATGTGTCAAGGCAATATTTTGGTAGGAATTTGTAATTACCGAACTTACCTACTTTTACTATGTATTGTTATTTATTTATTTATTGATACACTAGCAGCTTTGAGCTGATGCGTGTATATCACGTTCACGACACTTGGATTTTATTATAATTTTAAATTTCTGTCAAGTGTATTTTTGAAACTATTCACTGTCGGAGCACTTATTACTGTTTCAGGGAGAGAATTCTACAAGTTTATCACTTTAAGTGTCAAGAAATTTGATTTGGGGTTGCTCGTAGACGGAGGCTTGGTTAACTTCAAGGAGTGCCCCCTCAGTTGCTTATTCTGATTCATCGTGTACAAGTTCTTCATCTTTTTCACGTTGTAGTGGTCATTGAGTATCTTGTAAGTCTCTATGAGATCTCCTCTCTTCCGTCTTAGTTCCAATGTTGATAACTTAAGTTCGATAAGACGTTCTTCGTAAGTCTTGTTTTTTATGGACACAACCATTTTATTAGCCCTTCTTTGGACCTTCTCCAGCATATCTATGTATTTTTTGAAGTATGGACACCAAATTTGAAACGCATATTCTAGCAATGGACGAATGTAAGTTTTATAGATTTTAAGAACAATTCCTTGGTAATATTGAAGAAGGCCTTTCTGATCATGTACAGCATGGAATTAGCTCTCTTTGTTATATTAGATATATGTACATCCCATTTGAGATTGTGCGTTACCGTAACACCGAGATCTTTTTGTGTATTTACAGCTTGAAGGGGCACGTCGTCTATATTGTATGTCAGCATTGGGTTATTATATTATTGGGTCACTATATTATTACTATTATTACTGTAGGTACCTATAAGACTTATAATTATTAGTACTTATTTCAATACATGACGCTTTATCAGATAATAAGATGCATTATTGTCCCCTTTTTCACATCTTGTGGCATCGTTTTAAATCGTTCATCTCAGACGAAAAAGCAACTAAGACATCGCGTGGAACTACTCAGTAAGTGAAGCCACCAAAAGTAATACCAAGTACCTAGCATCAAACCCAATTTTTTTTTTATATTATTGGACACGCAATTCCGACTACTGCTGGCTTCACTCACTAAGTAGTTCTACACGCTCCGTCTAAATTATTATTTTCCTCTGAGGTCATCATGTTCTAAGTTATAGCGTAACAGTTTTATTTTTCAGAAATTTGACGAAGCCCGCGAAATTTCCGCATCTCATAGAGCATATAATATAAAGCAAATAGATGATACCTTGGTGCAAATAACATTTCAACCAAAAAGTGAATGCATTACAAGAGCAAAACGGCGCAAACACATAGATAATAGATTTGTTTTCGACTTGCGATTAATACAGGTGGACGGAAAGCATTGTTGTTACAATGAGTGCCACGCTGAAATTGGACGATACTATATAAGCGGAGAATATGAATATTGCAAAATATCTCACTCTCCAAAAATTATAAACTTTGGTGATGTCACTATTCATAAAAAAGTTACAAGACGAATTCGCATACGAAATGAATCGACCGTCATCGCTGCAAAACTATATTATATAAAGATCGCCGGCTTCGATGTTTTACCTCAACAATTCACAATACTACCAAATTCTTCAATACGTATATGTATTTCAATCAAACCCAACGCTTTAATGGTGGCAGATACTATCATTTTTCATATAAGGAATCCTCGTAATGAATGCGATGAGGCCAGTGACAAAATTGAAGATACAAACTACTTAACCTACGAAATTACCTGTGAATCAAAAGTCATATATAATAAATTGCCTAGACAAATAATCGTAGAATCTTTGCATAAATTAAAAGATGAACTCCCATATTACACTTATATGGGTAAAGAAATAAATGAACAAGAGAAACGAAAAAGAATGGCAATTAATTATTTAAATATGTGTAAATCATCGTATGAAAAACCTCTGCTAATAGAAAAATTTACCACCGATAAAGACATGTGCCAAACCGGCAACGTGAAACCAATAAAACCCGATGGCAACTTTTGTAAACCGATTCGCTTACGAGTGACTACGTACGACCTTTTTGATGTTCAGTTTTTTCCGTTATCCATTGAATTTGGAAGAGTTGGTCTGTCAACCTATGGAGAAAGGGAATTAAAGATTATGAATAATACAAAATACGATATTACCTTCAGATTTTTTGATGACGAATGTATACTATACACTGAAACAAAGTTACCTAACATGAACATGAAATTAAACCCTTTAACGGAAGTAAAGATAACTGTATTTTGTTTGGGTTATGTAGAAGGAAACTACTCTGGCGCATTTAAATACACAATCGATAATAAATTTTGTCGTGAGCACCCTTACTCGCTCCAAGTGGGTAGCCCAACACTGATGATACCAGATAAAAATTTGAAATTCGGTATGGTGACAACTGAATGCTTCGTTACGTCCGTGCCAATTAGGTTATACAATTATTTTAATGTCACTGTTGATTTTGAATGGGGCGAAATACCACCAGAAACTCCTTTCCAAATATTTCCTACAACTGGATCCATACCAAAGGAAAGCTGCAAAATATGTGACGCTATATACTTTGCTAAACCAACTAAAACAAAAAATCACGAAGTAGACGTAACATCTAAAAGTAATACCAAGAAGGTCTTGACTGTTGAATTAAATATCATGACACGTAAACTCTCCATAAAATTCTTACACCCAGCAGTTTTCTTCAAAGACGTTCCTCTAAATCTAGAAACTATTGAGAAGGTGAAGTTAGAAAATACCTCGAGGGAAATTGCTTTATTTTATGTAGTGGAACCTCTCATTCCTGGAATAAGAATAGAACCAATGAATGGTATATTAAGACCAAAAATGGTCATGACTTTTGATATCATTGTTAAAATTTCATGCGTGTTGGAGTTTGCTGTTGATGTTTGTTTTAAAATTAATAATAAAGAAAATTTAATGTTGTTCATAAGTGGGAATGTCGTTGAGCCGAAAATTCTGATTCATCCGAAAAATATTTATCTATCACGAGTACCTTGTTACATGGTAACGTTCGTTCCTATAACATTTCAAAATCTGAGTGCTCTCAAAACAGAAGTACAGGTTCTTGATACGGGTGATGAAAATATATTTGATGTCTATATTGCATGTGGCAACGAAAAACTAAGAGTATTTGATTTTTGTATCGAAGGAGGACAATCAAAAACAGTTTTTATAAAGGTTTATGACATATTTAGACGAGAATATGAAATGTATGTACCTTTCAAAATCAACGGGTTACTTGGACCACCTAGCCAATATTCTGGATCCACAGAACTTAACTACTACATCAAAGAATACGAAGAGTATGTTTGTGCTTCTTTGTACTAAAATTGAATTTGAATTGAACTATGAAATAAAAGACAATTATTAATTATTTTGTTTCAGATATTATGAAAGCAATCAAAAAGTGAAATTAAAAAATTTGAATAAAGATATCAGCTATTGTCGCATCAGCGGAGTTATAACTGTACCCTGGATTGCGTTTTCTATTGAACACTTTGAATTTGTTTACGTTCCAAATGGAAGCAATACTTTAACATTTACTATGACTAATGTCTCCAAATATTATTTGCTAATCACAATTTTGACATCAAAGTTAGCGCCCAATTTTACTTTGGATCTACGCACAGAAGAAAATCAATCAATAATAAATGAAACAAATATAAAATTTGAATTGGATAGAGAAAAAGAAGCAGAGTTCTCATTGAAATTTCATCCCAAGGGTCACGGTAGATTTGTATCTACTGCAGTATTATTTCTTGATAAACAAATGACTATACCTTATTATAATCTAACTTTTATTGGAACAAGAGAGACTCCTAAAATGACACCTAGCAGTTATCGTGTAATATTTCCACCAAGCTTTGTCGGAACTGAGATCGTTCGAATAATAACATTAAAATTAGAAACTGAAACGGATTTAAACTCGTTTTCATATATTTCCAAGGATGAAGAAAATCTATCCCTGAAATTCTTGAGTTCTGAAACTTTTCAGGAACATGAGGGAATCTGCACAATTGCCAAAGTAGAATTGAAAGTGCGCTGTATGGCTCCTTACTGGCGAAATATACTTATAAGTTTTCATCATGACAGTGGATCTTTTTGCGATGTTGATGTGCATTTTTGTTTCACCTATTGCCCTCTTACCTTACATACGTATTATCTCGTAACGCCTGATAAAAATCCTTATCCATATTTTCCTCTGCACACCCAAACCGAACTATACGATTACTTGGAAAAATGCTCTAACTTTTTAGAGAGATGGATGTTTCAGCAAGGATTTCGCAGAGACCTATTTCCAGTTATTCCTGATACCTTCCATGCTATATCTCCGGGTATTTCTGCACAGGGAATGAAATCAAAGGGGATTAACGTCTCATATTTAAATTTTGTAAGAAGAATTGCAGGTCCACTGATGAAGCACATAAGAAAAGTATCGTAAGTACTATTTTAATATATTAACATTTTAAATGTATAGATTTTGTTATAAGGTGTATCCTGTTTTATCAATTTCAAAACTGTTTTCAGAGTACAGGCTGTTGACGAGTCCTTTAAACAACTAAAAGAAATACATGATACATACAGAGAAGTAATAAATTTAATGCGATCACGTGGTGCTAACTTATGGACACTGCAAGCCAAATTTCTACTCAGTTACGATCAATTTGTAGTTTATTCCGAAAACGTTACGCCAAAGTGTAACGCTGACATAATGCAAACAAGAGAATTGTTAGCTGATAGCAATTTATTTAATAGGCTGAGCAAACAGAGCTGGATAGACTTCATTTTACAAAGCTACAAAGTCTTTGTGATGGACAGTTGCTTCTTTGACTGCGTGTGTGTTACTACGCAACCCAGAGATATTTTACAAATCTTAATAGATTGGTTTAATGAACAAATAGCAATACAACATAATAAATTGCGCAAACATAAACCAATTAAAGTTGTCACAAACATAACTACTGACCTCTCAAATGGAGTAGCATTTATATCGGCTATTCTAAATTATTGTCCTTTTCTTCAAGATTTTTTTTCTACGTTTTGTGAAGTTGGTGATGAATTCAGAGACGGTGATATTATTAATAATGCTTGTCTCATAATTGAAGCAATGAATCAACTTAAACTTTATTTTCCTTTAACAAGTACTGATTTTCTCGAGCCAAACTTTCTACAAATGTTGTTTTTATCTGTTCACTTCTACGTCGTGCTGCCTATGTACGCGCCAAAAGAGGTTGTTCATTTCAATCCACCACTTCTCAGAAGTTCCAGCAGACAAGTAGCAGTCTGCCCCATAAGTCAGGAATCTTTAACTTTTACTTACATAATCCTTAATAACAGGAGGAATAGTTTTTCCGTTGAAAAAGCTCCATCCGGTGAAAACGGTAAAAAAATGTTCATAAGCGTCAAATACCTCGCCAATTTCGTAGACGAAGAAACCTGTATTCTTCTTTTACATGGATACAACAAAACGCGTATCTTTGATACGTACATAATATTTTTGCTTCACGGACAAGTGGGCATGTTGACACCTGCAAAGAAATGCAAATTAACGGGACTGCTGTACCGGCCGAACAAAGTCGACATACTCGTATCGTCTCCCTTTACAATGACCGCTACATTTCGTATTTGCATTACGGATATTGAACCTACAATTCCTGTTGAATTTGACGAAAGCACTAAGCCTAGATTTTTTGTATGTCGGCTAAATTTGGTTGAAAAAGAGATAAATTTGATTGGTAAGCCAAAGGATACCTCCGATTCTACAGAGCACAAACTGGTCATGCAAATGATATGTCTGAGTACTCAAGTCGGTAATACGTGGATTTGGTTTCGAAGCGAGGTCGGCGAATTTTTCATCAAAATTACAACGCAACCTCGTTGGGATTTGGCTATTGACACATTGCAAGCAAAAGTGCAGACGTGGCCGATGGACCCGTGCAGCTGCGGGGAGGCTTGCGAGTGCTACAGAACTACTATCCTGATGATACCGCATCGCAACGAGCTCATGCTTAAAGCATTGAGATACGCTTTGTTCGAGCACGCTTCTGAGGTTATGATGCAAGTGTACGACCAATTAATCGGTATATCCTCCTTGACATTAAAATTTAATTAAGTACTTTGAATAACTTAAGCTTTATAATAATTATCTTATTCCTTCCAGTGTCAACGACGGGGAAGATAATTCTGAGTATGTTGCTGAGAGAAGGTGGTTGCAATATGTCGGATGTGCTGCACATTTTGCGCAGTGAGTCCAATTTCCGGATAACGTCGCGGGCGCTGCTGCCGCGTCTGGATCGCGTGACGCTAGCGCACCACACCGACGCTATGCTCGCGCTGCCGATCACTGTGCCGGCCGACGACAAGTCTGAGAAGTACGCCGTCACATTCACCTCGGATTGCGGCATGGATATACGCACTTATAGAATATTTTTTGTCGAAGTCGAGGGTTTCGGTGTATAATCAGCGCAATTAAGCGACTTACGGCCGAGTACTCGTATCTCACTTAAATCTCCACTTGCTAAAGCGGCGCTTAAATTTGACGGCCTCTCAATTCTAAGTGGTATTCTCAAACGCCAATTAACTGATTTAAGACCGTGATTAGCTAAGTAGCCATCAAATGTCTCTAATATGGCAATACTTCAATAAATAGGTTCATTCTCGTTTTCAAATTCTATTTAGTAATTTGTTTGTTCCGTTCTACGCAGACCTATGAAATTAAAAACAATATAAGATATTATTTAAACATTAAATTAATAATTTAAGAGCCATTTTAAGTTAAAAGACATTGTCGGCAATAAAACAAAAATATTTATAATACTCATTACATCAAATAAAAAACAATATCGGCTACTGCAGTCATAACGCAGGAAGAACGGAACGGATGAACCACTTGACGGCAAACTTGTCAAACAGTTTGAAGAAACCTTTCAAAACTCCAAATAATCAATCTACGGCGTTCCTGATACTAATTTGGGCATGATTATAGGCTTCCTCAGGTGGAGATAAACAATTTAAAATGGAGCAGATATCGGCGACATAGGTACCCACTGTCATCCAGAACCACCATATTTCTATAGTACCGATCTCCGTCTTGTATACCGATCCAGGCCATTGGCTATAATGTTTCGAATTCCTAGATACGGATCGCAAACCAGGACAGCAAAACAGTACATTGTAGGAAAATAAGCCCTTTCTGTATATATCTCCGATTACCCGCTGAAAACTTCGGGTGGCGAAGAATCGTAGAGCTATTAGAATTTGGTCTCGCGCCCGGATAGCATGGTTCCTGTTGGTTCTTGGCTCTATACCTTCAGCTAGTAATGATTCCAAGTATAAAATTGTCGCTTTATTAAATCTGAACCGCATTTTGCACTGCATTTCATCGTAAGACGAGAATGCATTAAATTTTACTTGATTCTGCCTTCCTATGCTCGTGCCTCAGGTTCATCCTCAAGCGAGGATAGGGAAGTTAGCGACATTTTTCAAGGAATTTACCGAAAAAGTACTGCGGGATAAACATAAGATTGGTCCAGACTCCACTTAAAGTTGAGAGGCTCTCAATGATGATTGAAGGCTGATTCGACAGCTGTCATGCATTGAGTGGCCGTTCAGTATACCAATTTTTGTTTAGGTGGAGATTTGACGGCCTCTTAAACTAAGTTCAATTAAATGTAAGTAGGGGATTTGATTGACCTTTGAGAATACGAAAATGACGGATAGGTGCGTCTTAAATAGTTAAGAGCCTCTCAAATAGTTAAGTGAGCTTTGAGTATTCGGCCGTTAGGTCGGTTCTGATTCACCGGAGCAGGTTAAAATATTTCCATGAAAATGATGCAGGGAAATAACATGCGTACGTTAAATAAATTGGAATCTTACTAATTCAAATTATGAATTTGTTGTTTTACAATACTAAAGTACTGTGTATTAAATAACTAACCCTCGCTAATTTATGTAAATACTTATTTGAAAATAGTTTGTAATGTGTCATGTCGGTGTATCTAGAATATTATTACTGTTTATATCTGCGTCAAACCACAAAAACCGTGTTGCCTTTGGAGATCTACAGGTGGCATCACGATAACGAAACGAACAATGCTAGTTTCTAATTGATTAAAACATCATTATGTTGCTATCTTGTAATCTATTCTATCTTACCTAACCATCATTCGTATTGTCTTCCTCAATTCCAGGCAATTAAATTAATTTTAATCTGACGTCCGATCTTAATAGGTACCTACTTATTTTGTATCTGTTATATTATTTTCATAGCCATATTATTATTATTATATTTTAGAATAATTTATGAATAATTTTAAAAATTAAATAGTTTCATTAAACCATTGTTTCAATGTAAAAAAAATCACAATGACGCGACGTGCAGGAGGACGCACGGGGTGTGCGGATGCTGGCACATATTAAATAATTTTACAGGTTCCGTTGGTTAATTTCATCGTATATAATCGTACCTGCACTATCCGGGACCTCAATCTTAGTACCTACATCTATAGTTTATAGATGTAGGTACTAAGATTTAGGTCCCAATCTCAATTTCATATGAGGAGACCCCATTTCCATTTACCGATCAACTCCTAGACTGGTTTGTTTAACTTAGAATCTAACACAGACAGATATGCTTATTATAAGTTTGTGGAGTTTAATAGGAACCAAATAGGTAATGACACGACATCCAGGGCCTCATTATCGTTAGTGCCCCACGACACGAGATATTTGATATTATGCGCCTAATTATCGCTGAAGTATCGGAAACGTGTTTGTACTAGTTCGTAGCCGGTAGCCGGTGCATGGTGGCGAGTGGCCGCGCCTCGCCGCGCACCTTGACCGCGCTGTTCAACCGTGAACGATGCCTATTGACCGGCCAACGCGGGTACCGTACCGCGGCCCGTACGGCATTAATCGCCAATTCATTTGTTTACCCTGCCTGACGGTAGACCTGAGAGGCAACGACCGGTATCACTCGGTGATAGCGACGCTACCGGTTTTTTGAATGCTGTTTAATGAATTTTGGCACTTTCGATTTGTTATTATTATTTCTAAGATGTAGGTACATAGGGTCTTATTTTAATAACGCACGTTAATTTGCATGGCGACTTTGTACATTTGGAGGTAGGTATTGTAGAATTTTACATTAAAATTGAACAAAAAATCTAACAAATCGACAACAATCCGTGTGCTAAATAAAGGCAACTGCATTACGTGAATAGTGTCCTTCACCTTTTACAATAATTCTGCGCGTAGAACCTACCTATAAGGAAGAAAAAAATGCGGCAAATACGTTCACTATGTATTGTGCTTTATAAATCAACTCTACCTTAACTAAATGGTCGTTTATCGTTTATTAAAATATACAAAAAAACTAAAAAAAACTTTAAACCGGACTGCGTCAGACTACCACGAGAATTGGGTGTTATGAGTGGTCCGATAATTATTAAAAAACTACATAAAATCACGATATTAATTTGCTAATTATTAAGTAATTTGTGTCCCACTGTTGGGCAAAGGCCTCTCCACTGTTTCCACCCTTTTCTGCTTGCTATCGAAGACCAGCTCTTTTTAAAGCCTCGAGTTTGTCCTGCCACCTTCGTCCAGGTCCATCCAGGGCCATCTTGCGTGAAACCTGTGTAATTAGTGCGACGTCTTCACGCGTTCTACCGTGTTCAGATAAGCAGAGTTTGTACGCCGGTATGCACTTTATGTATACTTTTAAGGTGAGACCTACGCCACAAACGCAAATGTCGCTTTATCGCATTTCAATTGTTAAAATCAAATTAGAGTTGCTGGTTCATAGCAGGATTGGCTCAAAAGTTCTTACGCGTGCGGCACACTTTCATTAAAAGTTATAACTAAAGCCTTTATAATGTATACGATCAGGGTGGTATTACAAATGGCGGAATGTATCCGATGTCGGAAACGACCGCTTCCGTCCTTCTTCTAATTCTAGCTGCCGTTTTCGACATCGGAACCTTTCCGTCAACTCTGAATATTACCCAGGTCTTTTTGAGATAATTTAGTCCTTAAGGCCGTTGTTGCGCTCCAGCTACTTCTTTGGCCAGATTAGTGGTTGGTTATACTCACAGGTTTTACTGCCAAACTATTTGGCCGCCGCGCCGCCGCCGTCGCCATTCGCATGCGCAAATAATGTTGACAGTTGAGTATGTATATAATAAATTGTGTAAGAATGGGTTATTGTTATATTTAAGAATATTTAATTAGGTACCTACTTATATAGTATAATTTGATTTAAGATAAAATCATTATCCGTCAGATTGTAGTCACGATAAAAATCATGCTCCTCTATTCCTATGCATTAATTTACTTTAAAATCTTATGCGATAAAATTGTATGGAGTTTTTTAACTAAATCTGCAAATAAGCGTACGACCCGTCTGATGTTAAGCAGTTACTGTATCCTATAGATGCTTATAATACCAAAGGTATTGCTCGGTCGTTGCCAACCTGTAGAGGAATAGGACAGAGGGACGGGGAGGAAGGGGGGTTGGGCAACCGACTCTCTCTTTCATCGTACGACATCGTATTCCTTCAATTTGTTCTAAACTTTTGATTTTGTATAATTACCCTCGCAACGTTGAACTCTTTTATGTAGTACTTGCTGTTCCCACCGACTTCGTCCGCGTAGTATTTAACGTAACAAAAATTTCGGGATTATCGGGATAAAAAGTTTCCTATATGTTAATCCCGATTATAAACTATCTGTGTTCCAAATTTCATCCAAATCCGTTCAGTAGTAACAAACATACATACATACATACATCCACACTCACAAACTTTCACATTTTTAATATTAGTAGGATATATACATATACATAGTGGTGACGACATGACAACGTTAATGTTAACCACATATTGGGTATCACCATAGTAGTTCGTACACAAACTATCATCAAATTGCATTGAACGGTATAGCCCCAGGAATTAGTTTTCACTTTAAGAATTTTAACACATGCTGTGAATACATTACGATTTCGCAGGGCTAGTTTATAAGGTCATTCACCTAGAAGGACCAAAAACATTTAGATTTACCTACATGCGTAAAACAAAACCAAATAAAAAGTGCGGCTCAGAAATCATCGGTTACTTAGAAATATCACAATATTGTTGATTAAATTTCGACCTTATTACTATAACGTTAAACTTCTTATTATTATAAGCAAATGAATATTTATGAGCTGTACTATTCGATTTGTAGTCGGCATAGTGTAAACAGACAGGAAGATGGCTACGTTGCCAATCCGACACCTTTGCACAAACAAAGTAAGTAAAAATAGTTTATAATCACTTCCGCATTTGGAAGAATTAGTGTGCAAGAAAAGGAAAGAAATCGTCTGGGGTTTTAGGCTTTTGCTGGAGTTTGTTTTTTATTCCCGATCACCAGTGCGTGACTAGCTGTCCTTGTGAGAGCTCGTTTTTTTAATAATTTCAATGTGTTAGAGTTGTTAGGCGCGCGGCCATTGTTAATTGTTTTTGTGTAAAATTGGACATTCCTTTTCTTTTGCCGTAAGTCCATTTAGTGTAGATCTAGTTTTAGTACGTACTCTTATGTTATTGATAATATGATTGTGTTGTTTTAAATGCCGCGATTTGGGAAGGCGGTGCGGTGCCTACCAAATGTGTACTCGTGAACAAGAAATAGTGTGATACCGGCTTAGTGTTAGGTACCTACCTAAATATTGTGTTTAAAATGTGACTACTTAGTGATTAATTAACGTGAAAAGTGTACCTAGTGTTAAGAAAGATTATCTACCTACTTACCTATTGGGAAGACGGTGCCAACCCAATGTGTAAACAAACAATAGTGTGATACCGCCTTAGGGTTAGGTACGTACCTAAATATTGTGTTTAAAATGTGACTGTTTAGTGATTAATTACCGTGAAAAGTGTACCTAGTGTTAAGAAAGACTATCTACCTACCTACAATGTTTTAAAATAAACACTTGCCAATCCACGGGCGCCCGCCCGGCGCCCGGGCGCAGAGCGCGCGGGGCGCGGTGCGCGGACTTCGATGCCTACCTACATGAATGAAACTAGATAGGTAAACCTACAAAGATACCGCGCGCACGTGTATACAAAAGCGATGTTGCCGATCTTACCCGTAGTGCCTACAGGTCAGTTGAGGTCAGTAGATAATATTACTAAAGGGTGTTGTGTTTCGTTTAGATTATTTTCGGAATTAGTTTGTTTGAAAATTTCGCTTTTTGTATGTTGATGTAACAACCAATTTCATTATCATAAAGTATTTTGATTGACTAGTAGTGATGGTGTTTTAATTTAATGTCGTTATGTCGTCTCCACCCTGTATAATAAATTGTGTAAGAATGGGTTATTGTTATATTTAAGAATATTTAATTAAGTACCTACTTAGATAGTATAATTAGATTTAAGATAATATCATTATTCGTCAGATTGTAGTCACGATAAAAATCATGCTCTTCTATTGCTATGCATTAATTTGCTCAAAAATCTTATGCGATAAAATTGTATGGAGTTTTTTAACTAAATCTTAAAATAAGCGTACGACCCGTCTGATGTTAAGCAGTTACCGTATCCTATAGATGCTTATAATACCAAAGGTATTGCTCGGTCGCTGCCAACATGTAGAGAAATAGGACAGAGGAACGGGGAGGAAGGGGGGTTGGGCAACCGACTCCCTCTTTCATCGTACGACATCGTATTCTTTCAATTTGTTCTAAACTTTTGATTTTGTATAGTTACCCTCGCACCGTTGAACTCTTTTATGTAGTACTAACTGTGCCCACCGACTTCGTCCGCGTAGTATTTAACGTAACAAAAATTTTGGGATTATCGGGATAAAAAGTATCCTATATGCTAATCCCGGTTATAAACTATCTGTGTTCCAAATTTCATCCAAATCCGTTCAGTAGTTTTTGCGTGAAGGAGTAACAAACATACATCAACACTCACAAACTTTCACATTTATAATATTATATATATATTAATATATTATTAAGTAGGATGATGAGTGGGTTGGTCCCTATATACTGAATTGCAAGTCAGGAAAAGTTAAAAATAATTGTTCCATCATATAGACCGTGCGCAGTAGCTTGCGCAAGTACTAATCATTAGTTGGTACGTAGTGGTAATTCAAACCTTTTGTACTAAGCAAAGAGTGTTTACATAAAAAAAATTGATGTACAACGGTAGAAAATACTCGCGCAAGCTGCGGTGCATCATCTGCAATGGTCTTAGAATGCAATGAAAGTGACACAATGCCAGCCATTTCTATAATGATCACTACCAGGCAACTTTTGAATAGAGATATCATTTTTTATTGCTATCAAAAATACCAGATTAAATAGAACTTTTATGTAAGTACATATTGTTGCCTATTTATACGTAATTACTTAATATAGTTACATCAGTTCTAAATTAACGAATAAGGAACTTCAATTTTCATCATATTGTATGTGCCTATCCAATACACCAACTTATTTAGCCTTTATCCAGTGTTCCAAGTTCCAACTTACTAACAAACAATTACTTTTAAATTGCAAGATTTGTAGGTACTTATTAACTTTAACCGCTGTTATAGGCAACTAATCACATATGAACATACTCTACAAACTCGACAATAACTGGCACGGTAAAGTTCCTTCCCACTTCGGAACCTTGAATGCAGTTCATCATTGTCATGATGTAGGAGCCAGTGTTTTAATTCCCAGTATTATTATTGAGTGCGCGAGCGCGTCGGCTGCTGTAGAAAGCTGTGCAGTGGCTATAAATCCACCTCTCGCTACCTCGCACCACCATTGTCTCTGTGGACGTCCTCTCGGCGGTGTCACACTCGCCCCTCACGACCAGTCCGCAGCTTTGTCTCGATATCTTCACAGTAACAAGTCGGAGATCTTCTTATGATACCATTGTAACAGTGTTTGTGGTGTAAAATGGACGCACAACAGTTCCGTGAGTTCGGCAGGGCTGCTATCGACCTGCTGGCCGACTACGTTGAGAACATCAGAGATCTGTGAGTCATTCATAATTTAATTAGGTAGTTATTAATTTAATTATTATTAATTTAAATGTAAGAACAGATTTTTTTTAAAAAAAAAAAACTTTAAAATAAACCATGCCCGCGTGGGATGGTGCCAAGAATGCTGGCTGCATTTCCTCGTTGTATGGATAGGCTGATTTTTTTAACGAGGAAAGAGCCAGCTCTCTTGTCACCTGTGGAGACAAAATTTAATTACTTAATCATCAACAATACCTACACTCAGGTAGGAATTGTAAAAATATAAAATAATAAACAATGTTGGCTTTATTGTAACTTGTTAGTCTGCTTCAATGGATTAAATGTAAGTAGGTACCTATAATCATTTAGACGCGAATTAGAAAAGTTACTTATAGTCCTGTTTATGAATTACGAGTGAATGGACCGATATACATATCTAATGATCGTGCAAATCGAATCCGCAACTCCGAAATCCAAACTTTCACGGTTAGCTACTGAGCCACTGCGGCTTTTTGAATCCACTTCAGAATTGGATCATTTAAAAAGTCAGTGCCCAGTTTATATCCGGTTTAATGTTACTTATAAACAAACTGCAATATCTATTTATTATGTTATTTGATATCCTACAAAAATACATAAGCTTGAAATAATTGATTGCATGGGCCCCTGTAGTAATGCATATAGCAAAGAAACTGAACACATTACAATAACAGTTTCTAACGGACGTTCTTCAAGATCGCATTTCCACATTAAAAGACGAGCGGTCCAACAAATAGGGTGTATAGAATAAGCTGTGACAGTCTGTAAATAATCGTACCGTCGACCTTTATTGGTCACAATCGCATGTAAATTACGGAAATAGCCCTTTTACAATTTGCCCCTGGTTTGGGTATCACTGGGATCGCCCCCAGTCCATTGCACGGTACCAATACATACTCAAGGTTTACTTAGCTTGGGACTGTATAATTAGTCTGTCAGTCTGTCGATATTTATTGTTAACTATAGTATAAAACAAAGATTATTATCCTCTATCTGTCTGTCTCTTCGTTTACTTCTGAGTTAGGTTAGCAACGGATTTTGTTTTCACTATCATTTTGCGATTCTGTTTATGTATAATAGCTACATCCTTACTTAATATTATAATTGCGAAAGTAACTCTGTCGGTCGGTCTGTCGCGCTTTCACGCCAAAACTACTGAACTGATTTAAATGAAATTTGGTACACATAGTCTAGAGCCTGAGAAAGGACATAGGCTATTTTATAATGCGAAACAAGGGTTGTAAGGGGGAAAGGGGGTATGGAAACTTGTATGGAAGTATCGTCATTTTTAGAGCTAGAAGCTTGAAACTTATTTTTTAGGCTATTGATTCGATATAAATAAATATGACATTCAAAGTTCGTAAAAGTTTTACCCTCAAGGGTGTAAAATAACAATAGGGGATGAAAGTTTGTATGGAAATATGTGAGGTTTATGTGAATGTTTTATGAGTGTGCGACAAGAGGCAAAATATTAGAGCTATTCTGATGTAACATTTACGGAGTCATTACAAAGACTATTCCACGCGGACGATGTCGCGGGCACAGATAGTTCTAAATAAATTTATAAACAGTAGAGAAAAGCCGAGCAAAGTAGTTTCAATCAAAGTAGTTTCAATTTAAAATAAGTGTATCTTGCACTTATAGTTACAGCGTGGATCAGACGATTAAAGACAGCTGATCATATCGGCAAACATGTCCAAAAAAGTTAAGATGACTTGGGAACAAAGTTTACTATTCGCAAACTTTTTAAGCGATCTTTAATTTTTAGACCAGTAGGGCTATGTACCTAGTAAGGTACATACGTTCTTAAGTAGTCTATCCGCTCGAGCGCTCCAATAATACAATTACCTTTAAAAGACTCAGCGGTAACAATAACACGTTTACTTGATATTGTTTAAACCAGTCTAAAATATCTGCTTAAACCGCGTTCCAAAAAAAATAAAAGGAACAAATATTTTAAAACTACTGTAACTACTCAGTCAGGTACTTACTTAGGTACCTATTATGAAACAGTACCTACAAACAATGTGCGGTAAAATTGATTTTCCGATTCTTTAAATAGCATAACAGGTAAAAAGGTATCTAACAAAAACAAAATCATTGCCACATTATGAAATGAACTTAGGTACCCATTTAACGATACACGTAGTCTAAAAGTGCGTAGGTAGTAAGTAGGTAGTATTCACCTAAGTTCTTAGGCACAGACTTACTTACCTAATTAAGTTACAATTATGAAAATAAAACTTTATTTATTTGATCTCAATTACTTATCTGTGTACAAAAATGTACACAGATAAGTAAGTTTTGCCTAGTCTTGAGGAAAAAAAATAACGTCTGAATGATTGAGGAGGTAGGTAGGTACTTGCGAACCATAAACTAGGCATAATTATAGGTATACCTATAGATTTCTAAAACATTTGTGTCACTTTAAAATCCGGGCGAACTGTTATTCTATTCAAAGCTATTTCTAGAAGTAGGTAGGTGCCTACACTACTTTATTCCACAACTGATTGCTCAGAGCCTGCGGTATTTTACATTACATACATACATAAGTAGATACCTACGTCACACTTATATGAAGCTAGTTTTAACTTTTAACCAACCTCGCTGATAAAATGAAACTGAGTTTCGGTAGTTCCTAAATAGCATCTTCGTAAAATATTTCTTACTACAAATTACATATAAGGTGTTATTTTATTAATGCGCGATATTTTGCGACTTAGTAAATGCTAAGGAAGATTGTACCTACCCACGCCCAAAAAATAATGGTGGTATCATAACCGGCTTTCAAAAAAAAACGTCAGCTGTTAGTAAAATACCCATCAGTTTTTATTATTACCTATATCAGCAAAATATTATTGAAATACCTAAGACCTTTTTTTAAAACGGGGCTATAGCCACTCCCAGCTTTGCTACTCCTGTAAGCCAGGATTGACAATGTGTCCAATGATGATGCTCAGAAGTCAGATATGACCCTCGACGCGTCCCGGGGAAAGCTAAATTGTCATGGAACCAGCACGATTTTTAATAAAAAAATTATAATAATAGGATAGCAGTGACAGCCGATTGGATAAGCACGCGTCTTGCGGGCACCAGGTCCTGGGTTCAAACCCGGGCTCACACTTCTGGTTTTTTTCAAAAGCTATGTGCGAATCATAATTTCTATATGATTATCACTTGATTAGGGTGAAAGAACACATCGTGAGTGATCACAAAATCTAGCCAATTTTCGAAAGTCATATGAAATCCGCCAACCTGCACTGGGCCAGCGTGATGGATTATGGCCTGAATCCCCCTCGTGTTGAGGGGAGGCCCGTGCCCAGGAGTGGGACGTTAAAAGGGCTAAATTATTATGTTATTATTATATTATAGGATGATTGGCTACCCGAGGTACTATAAACAATTTACCATACACACAAACATTTTAACGTAGACACTAGCGATTGCAAGAGACCGAAACTAATAACTGTGCACATGGTAGAACTGTAGTAATGCAGGCGATACCCAAATTAACATAATACCTATTTACTTGCTTGGCGCAGTGGTTCGAGCGTAGGCCGCTCGGCTTACTGCCCATAGTGGTTGCAGGTTCGATTCCTGCCGGGGCAAATTTCAGAAATGGCCTTTTCGTAATTTGCCTTGTTCGGGCTGGGGTACCCATAGTACAAGCGTGGCTTGGTCTGGGACCATACAATTTGTGTGTCAGTCTGGCGATATTTCTTATTATTATTATTACTTACTTACATTGTCTGCCCTCTGCATTACGCAAACAAAACTACCGTAATTCCTATTCATTCATACGCAGAGATAATTGCATAAAAAATGTGAACCGTGGACACGAAACATTCCGCTAATTAAACTAAGTATTATTCTTGAGATTGTGACATACAAACAAGCAAGTTAAGCGGCAGACGACCGGCAGATTTTCCTGCCATTGTTTCATTAGTAAGATAGTACCCAGTAGTACCCACCATAGACAATCAATTGATACTACCTACCAAGTTATTATGAACACGAGCTGAAAGAATCCTAACAACTACTTTTCAATTATTATTTTTTATTATTTATTGTCATTTAAACACATGTAATATTGTATATCTATATAACATACAAAAAACCACTGAGGTTTAGAAATGATGTTATAACATCTACATCAAGAGAATAGGTGTATGTAAGTCTAATTATATAATATAATGCGAAGGTGTAACAATAACTAGTTTATTGTTTTAAATTTTAAATGGAACTAGATAAACGCATTAACTTAACACACCATGGTGCTTAAGAAATGTTTTTTTAACTTTATTTTAATATTGTTGGGCGTAATAGAATCGCGTAAGGTAGGAGGTAGATTATTAATAAGTCGAGGTGTGAATTAGAAGTGTGCTTAACACCGCTATCATTGTTGAAATTCTATAGGTTCATTAGCTAATTGGGCCAATAAGCTATATATGACAAGATCAGCTAAAAAATATATACATAGGTAGGTAGGTAAGTACCTAAGTATCTACTAACAAAAATATATGAAAAAAATAGATTTATAATACTTACCTAGATATTGATTTAATTTAAAGACATTTTACACCTTCCCGTCATTCCCTACTTAATTCGTAGATGCATTTGTCCCTGGGCATTAACGACAAGTTGTTACTTAACCCGTAACTTTCCTACTGCAATAGGAAAGTTATGACAACCGCCATGTCTAGTCATCTCGTACGGGATAAATTTCGGAAATAATATAGGTAACTTAATTTGCCTTGTAGATACTTATAGGTGGTTTATTCGTCCCCAGCCCAAAGCTTGCTTTGAGAAATGAATTATTTTATTTATTTATTTTATCATAATTAACCCACTTCTGTTAATTTCAGAGACGTGCTGCCTTCAGTTGAGCCGGGGTATCTCATCAACTCGCTCCCAGAAGACGCGCCCGAGCAGCCGGAACACTGGAAGGATGTCCTAAAAGATTTCAATCAAGCCATCATGCCAGGCGTAAGTGCACCTTAAAAAAAAATCTGAAAATACCAGATACATACCTAGAAATACTTAATGTCCATAGCGTTTACTATTATTTGATACTAGCTGTGCCCCCCGACTTCGTGCGCGTAGTATTTAACGTAACAAAAATTTCGGGATTATCGGGATAAAAAGTATCCTATATGTTAATCCCGGTTATAAACTATCTGTGTTCCAAATTTCAATTAAATCTGTTCAGTAGTTTTTGCGTGAAGGAGTAACAAACATACATACATACATACATCCACACTCACAAACTTTCACATTTATAATACTAGCTGTGCCCCCCGACTTCGTCCGCGTAGTATTTAACGTAACAAAAATTTCAGGATTATCGGGATAAAAAGTATCCTATATGTTAATCCCGGTTATAAACTATCTGTGTTCCAAATTTCATCCAAATCCGTTCAGTAGTTTTTGCGTGAAGGAGTAACAAACATACATACATACATACATACATACATCCACACTCACAAACTTTCACATTTATAATATTAGTAGGATTAGTGGGATGTTTTCCCAATTCATTGTGTTCTCATAACAGTAGGTTACCTACCGGCATTATTAAAATACTTTAATAAATTCTTAAAAAGGCTTTCCTAAAAAAACATGAAAATCTTACCTCAGTAGCTGTGTGTGTATGTAGTAGATGTATAGAGAGAGAGAGACGAATTGTGGAAAGTACCTACCTTTTTTTTGGGACTGGTCCCGCCACACACTCCCTCCACTGTTACTCCTGTAAACCAGGATCGACAATGGTGACCAATAATGACGAAGAGGTTTGACCCTCGACGGGTCCCGGGGAAAAGTTAAATTGTCTTGGAACCCGCACGAATTTAATGGAAAGAAATAATAGGAGGAGTTGGAAGAAAAAAATCCACTTCCCTCCGGTGCAAAGCGAGAGACAAAAACAGCTGGTATGGACTGATTGCCATAGAAGCAAGTCTGTTACAGCTAATTGATGATCACCACAGAACGTAATTAGACTTATTGGTCCTAAACTCGTGAGCTGATTATACTTGGTTCCAATAATAGGTATGGCAAAAGTACCTACCTACCAAGGAAGTCATAAGTTCATGCTACCTATATAAAATGACTCGAAGATTAATCAGAACGACCCAGACCTCTGTCAAGATCTACCTACCTGCCATTGCTACTTGATAAGTAGCTGCCATATTGCGGTACCTCTGAAACGATAGTTACTCACTTATTACCTATTGTATCGAATCTTATTACCTTGAAATGAAATCACGTAATGTGTTTTTACGCTATTTGAGTGTAAAATAATAATGTATAAGTAGGTACTTGCCCAACTCCAAGTTAGTGTAAAATTAGAACATATTAAACCTTATTAGAATGGCTTAGGGTCCGAAGCTAAAAAAGGTTGGGAAAGGCTGCTCTACAGTAAGTAGTAACCTACCTATGACATGGTAAAGCATTCTCAAAATGGTCAAGGAAACGTAATTTTAAGTGCAATGAGATAAATAATATCAATTGCTTTTTCAGATTACCCACTGGCATTCGCCCCGTTTCCATGCCTTCTACCCGACCGGGACATCTTTCCCGAGCGTCGTGGGGAACATGCTCAGTGATGGCTTGGGAGTTATTGGATTTAGCTGGGTAAGTTATTTGTAGTAGGTACCTTCCTGCACATTTATTAATCGCCATAAACTCTGCACAGAAATCTACGTTTTTTCCGCATCTTGGCACCCAATGGTTACATGTAGCGTATACACTCTATTTTATGTGTAAGTACTTACCCATAATATACTCTCAACCTGATAGTGAAAACCCCTTTGAAAAGGGTTCAGCCGTTTTCCAATGATGCTCGAACATACAGAACATACCTATCTATCTACAGACAAACAGACAAGCATTCCACAAACACTCGATTTCGACCAATACGACCCTCAAATAGCCTACTGCACCCAGTTTTTCAAAAATATCTTCTATGTACTGACAGCTCAGTTGCTGTATTATAATAAGTAGTAAGTATTAAGTAGCTAGATGGTTATTTACTGCATAATATATGTGATATCATGAATAATTAAAATCCCGGGCACAATCAAACATCACGTCGTGCCTTGAAAGAGTACGTATTGGTTTAATAATTATATTAATTAGCTTAGCTCATGAAACATAATTGTGTCTTCCAGCTGTCAAGTCCAGCGTGCACGGAACTGGAAGTGGTGACCATGAATTGGCTGGGCAAGCTGCTGGGATTGCCCGAGGAATTCCTGAATTGCTCGAGTGGACCGGGCGGAGGTATTATTCAGGTACGTTTGATTAAATATGATTTTTTTATCAGATTATAAATGTAGCACCATTAGGGGCCCTTGACAAATGGGTTTGTCTACAAGCGATGCTATAAGCTGCTGCTGTTTCGGGCGCTCAACAAGAGCGACCAGATGGTGTCCCGCCGGCGTGACGGGACAAAGAAGAGCATCCAGGATATCATCACGCTGCTCAAGGAGACCGACCCGGACGACGTGCCGACTTTTGTGGCGAGGGACCTTAACAAGCTCCCTCCCGTCACATTCGACCACGTCGACGTGACCAGCTTGCTCAAGGACATCGTGCTCCTGAAGCAGAACCTGGCGGAGATGACGCGGAGGTTTGATGCATCTGAAAATACCGTTAGCGAATTGCGTAAGGAAGTTAACAGTTTACACAGTTCACTAGCGGTAATTAGGTCATCGACAACCGCTAACGTAAATGTGCGGCGCGGTGCATATTTCGATACGTCCGCGACGAGCTTTGCGTCAGCGGTTTTAACATCGTCACCCGCGTCACCCGATGCCGAGTCAGCGCGCGCCAGTCACACTCCGCGCGCAGCTGCTGACCTCGTCCCCCCTGCCCGTATCCCGCGGGTATCTGACAAGCTGCGAGAAGCAGCCCCGCCAGCAAAATCAACGACCTTACAAAAGCCCCGCGATTTTGCTACTGTTGCCGCCAGCAAGCCTGTTGCCCAGCGGTCTGCCAACCGTAAGGTACCGAGTGTGGCCCCTGCGTGTGCACGCGTCATCGGCCGAGATGAAGAGGGCTTCATCACGGTGCAGAAGAACGCACGCAGCGGGTGAACAGGAATCGCTGCGGCACGGCGGCAACAGGGTCCAACTTCCTGTTGCGTGCAGCAGTGCCGACCACCCCAGTCTACCTGTCCCGCCTCCACTACACCAGCAAGGCGGGGGACATTGCTGAGTACATCCGAGTGAAGAGCAATGTCTCATTGAGAGTTCAGCCGTTGGACTCTAATCACAACGCTAGTTTCAAGGCGTTTGTGGTTAGGGTCCCGTCGGACAGGCTGTCAACTTTCATGCAGGATGACTACTGGCCGAAGGGTGTGGTGTTCAGGCGCTTTCGGGGGAGATTGCCGCCGTCACCACCCATACTTTAGTTAAGTGTTAATGTTAAAATATAAATATGTATGTTAGTTTATAAGGTATATATCTATGGGCCTGTGTTGCCTGAGTACAAATAAATAAATAAATAAATCGCCTCGCTTGAATGTATGGAAATGAAATTAACTGACGATAAGTAAATCACGTGACTTATGTAGTTCCTGTACATTTGGCGAAGAGGTTTGTAGAAACACTTATATACAAATCTAATTGTCTGGGCCCCAGCAGCGCGCTAACAATGTAGATCAAATTTTCTACAAACCCAATAAAAGCTGAATTTAGTGAAGATAATAATAATGCATACTTTTACTTCTCCAGGGTTCAGCAAGTGAGGCAACGTTGGTGGGGCTTCTAGTTGCCAAAGACAAAACTATTCGCAGGCTCATCAAAAACGACCCGAATCTTGATGAGGATGAATTAAAACCTAAACTTGTTGCCTATACGTCTGACCAGTGCAACTCATCAGTTGAGAAAGCTGGCCTCCTTGGCTCCATGAAAATGAGGTTATTAAAATCCGATGCCGATGGAAGACTTCGTGGGGAAACTCTTAAAAATGCGTTCGAAGAAGACAGAGCGCGAGGCCTGATACCGTGCTATGTGGTTGCAAATGTTGGAACTACTGGAACCTGCGCCTTTGATCCTTTATACGAACTGGGGCCGGTGTGTCAAGAAGCAGAGGTGTGGTTTCACGTTGACGCTGCGTACGCTGGCGCCGCTTTCATGTGTCCCGAATACCGACACCTGATGAAAGGCATCGAATACTCAGACTCTATTGATGTCAACGCGCATAAATGGATGCCTGTCAATTTTGATTGTTCTGCTATGTGGGTGAAGAATGGTTATGATCTTATTAAAGCGTTCGATGTCCAACGTATTTATTTGGATGATATCAAAATCGACACTAAGATACCCGATTATCGCCACTGGCAAATACCTCTGGGACGCAGATTCAGATCCCTGAAACTGTGGACCGTTATGAGGATTTATGGTGCAGAGGGTCTCAGGAAACACGTGAGGGACCAAATATCTCTCGCTCAATACTTCGCAAAGCTGGTTCGAGCAGACGAAAGATTTTTGGTGGAGCCGGAGCAGTCTATGGGATTAGTATGCTTCCGGTTGAAAGAAGGAGACAAAATGACGAAGAAATTACTCGAGAACTTAACAGAAAAGAAGAAGGTCTTCATGGTGGCCTGTACTTACAGGGAAAGATACATAATCAGATTCGTAATTTGTTCTTGGCAAATGACGAAGGAAGACATCGATTACAGTTGGAAGCAAATCAAAGACGAAGCCGAATCCCTTTGCTCTGATAAAATTCACACTAAAGCTCAAATTCCCGCCATCGATCAATTTGTAACGAGGGATGTGTGCGAGAAGTCCAAATAATAATAGATACCTACCTACCTACCTACCCACTGCAACTTACTTCCTCAGGTGATATTTATAAGTAATTGATTTCACTAGGTGGGTGGGTAAATGACAAAAATAAACATTCGGTTTTGGGACCTACCTATTATCTAAAATATAAAACTGGTACATAACTAGGAGTACCTACCTAGATGTGTTTGTATATCAACAGAAAAAATACAAGAAACGTATAGGATGATGGTTCGGTGGCTGCTGTTATTGTTAAATAGACTAGGTTAAGTTAATTACAATCAATCTTGTTGCTATCTTAAGTTTATTCCACTGGAGTTAAATAAAAATATACTTTATAATAAAAAAAGGTTTTATTTCAATAAACTTTATCGTTAATTTATAATGTAGGTATTACTTATATACAACTACAGGTATGACTGACACACACACCATATGTGTATCCTTTGGGTAGGCAGTGCTCCTGGCAAACTGGGTCTTCTTCGGCTTCCAGAGACTGGCAGCGGATCCTGCCAGGGATCCTTAGCGCTATAACAGAAAAAAGTTCACATCATATCATACAGATCAAGTTGTATACTAGGTATTAACTGCGCTAAATACCTACTTAGTTATTTATTATGCAATCACATCAATTTGTTGTTATATGTACCTACTACCTACCTATCAATTAGGTTTGTTACAAATAGGTACGGCTATGTCTCGTGGACTCTACCTACTGGTAGAGTTGGCAGATTAGGGTAGTAACAACATACATTTTGGTGACTAACCTCATTGGCTGCGCAGATGACGTTAAATAGCACTATATATCTTCTTACTATATAAAAATAAGTCGGGTTTTCCTTCCTGACGCTATAACTCCAGAACGCACGAACCGATTTCCATGGTTTTGCATTCGTTGGAAAGGTCTCGGGCTCCGTGAGGTTTATAGCAAAAAAATAAAAAAAATCAGGAAAAATTTTAACAGAAAAGCGCATTCCACGCGGACGGAGTCGCGGGGCACAGCTAGTCTACCTATAAATAATAGGTAGGTACCACCTACTTACGTATAAACAATATAACTGTGAGTCCCTACATCTCTACTTTTAATTTGCTTGTAGGTATAGAAACATTGAATTGCATGAACTACATAGCAGTCTAATTAAGTAGGTAGGTAACGAGCTAAAGTACGTATAAAATCCTACAACTCTATTTTTTTTTAACTAAATACCTACTAACTTGCTTAGACTATAAATAACAACCAATTAATGTATATGCACTTAAGGGCTTGAAATAAATAGTAGGTACCCACAAATGATAGATTTATAAGAAGTAGGAGTCCACTATTTGACGTTATAATATCCGATAAACAACAGTTTTACCCACCCAAATTGAATGGAATTCACTTATAAAAACGTATTAAAATCACCACCTACGTACCTTGCGTATCATAAGCTTTCACTCCAGTTTCGGACACCGGCGACGAGTCATCGTTCGGGGCAACAACATTTCGATTGTCGAACACACTGCTATCTCTAGGCTTCGCGTATACAAGCGTGCAATAACTGGCAAGTGCAGCAATAAGAAACAACGCCTTTAAACCCATTATTCCTTTGTTCGGGACGAGGAAATGACCAACGTTATTGTTACACAGCTAATTAGCGAATACCGTACGCTACGACGACGGACGAATACGAAATGATGAAAGGTTAACAGAAGCGGCCTTTTATATTGTGTGCATAATATGTTGACCGGCACTGCACGTACCTAACTGCTTATAGAGAATTGAGTCATCGCTGGCAATTAGTGCAATGACTAACATTATTTATATAATTAGAGCTTATTATTCGTGGAAAACGAAAACGATTCAAGCTAATGTATTTACCTTACTTACTCTTCACTTATCTACAGGGTAATAATATATTGCCAGACGAACACACCAACTGTATGGTCCCAAACTAAGCAACGCTCGTACTATGGGTACCTTACAATGGACTGGGGGTGATCCCTGTGACATCTAGACTGGGCAATATACGGAAAGGCCATTTCCAAAATTTGCCCTGGCTGAATCGAACCCACGCCCGAACCACACGGTCGTCAAAATGACCACTATTCGACAGCTTATGGTTAGGTTTAAAACATAGAGTACATAATCATCACAATATAAACAGACATCACATCATATAAAGGAGTACTTAAAAATTATTAAAAACTAAATCATAGAGAAATGTACTAGAACTAAGTGATTAACAATAACAAATTGAAAAACGGAATCTAGTTACCAAGTACAAATGCATTGCATATTATATAACGGAGCTTATCGGGTGAGTCTAAATGTATGTCAACCGGGTCACTATATTGATTAACTAACTTACATAGCCATGAAACAGGAGAATTAGAGCAGAAAACCGTTTTACGAAGAGGTGGACTGAAAAGAGTTATTCTATTTCGAGGGTATCTACCAGGAACACGCAATAAACATTCCCAATAATTAAAAACAATCAATTTTTTTGTTCAAAATATTAGTACAAAAGCGAGGTCCAATAATGTTCTGCGATTAGCCAATGAGCTCATACTAAAATATTCTAATTGTTTTTGATATGAATTTAATGTATTTTTTTGAGATGCCTTGCTTTAAGAATATACTGAGCAATCGATTACATGACTCAATTGAATAACAGTACTAAAGGTATTCTTTCTTGTTCTCTGAAACGCGTACATTGCAATTGGATGTTATTTGTTGAACTAGCGTGCTGTTCCATCTGGCTTACACGTAATTACGCGGAAGCACTAGCGACGAGTGTTCGTGAGTTCGTCCTGATAATTATAATATTTAGGTGCTTACTTTTATCATCAAATGTCAGGTAGGTCAATTTTAACTTTTCTTGTGGTAGCAATTTCACGAACGTAGGGTGTGTAGGTTTTACCTACATTTAAAAATAGAGGTAGGTATTTACTGGTTTATTATAAAAAAACAATTCGACACAGTATAATAGTTTAGGTTTCCCCTCCCGCAATTGCGGGATGCCTATAATAATTACTATAATGCTATAATAATACATGGATCTCTATACCTACTAAATAACTACATAAAATATATACATACTAAATACGGATGTAATTATTTTCATTAAAATAAGATTTACAACATTTACTAAGTAAACTTTCGCTAAAATCAAAGTATGTCGGTGCTTTTATTTTTCTTATAGAACTAAGTCTGGAAACAAACTTACTAGTTGCATTGATCGCAACTTGCCCATATGCCAAAGACGTTTCTCGCAAGTTGCCGACATGCTAAAGGCATTTCTCGCAAGTTGCCGACATGCCAAAGGCATTTCCCGCAAGTTGTCAACTTAAAGGGACGTGGAACAGAGGGAGGGAAAGAATAAGGAGCGTTGGATTCAGACTCTCACTCGTCGTACGAAACGCACCTATAATAACGACAGTGTGGTACCACAATGGTTGAGCCAGCCCGTTTATGAGCTGCAGACACTTCGCTACAGGATGGCTTCACCACCGACATGTAGGTACATATTTATGTACCTATTTCGACGGTTAAGAACCAGACGAACGTAACTATTTTTTTTTACGTATATGGCTTTCTTGTCACCAAATAATCCGAAATTTGATTAATATACGATCTGCTAAAAACGACGTACGGCTAGTCCTCATCTATATTAATAATTCCGTTCAGGGGTACGGTAGACTCGATTGAAACCTTACCAGAATAATAAAACATAAAAAAATGATTTCGAGTCGACAACATATATCCGCAAAATTCGGATTGTCGAGTATTTTGTTACATTCTAACGGTGCAAAAGGCATTGTTTCGCCATATTGGCAGTTCCGTCATGTTTGGCACATTACCGCTATATTTTCTATGAACGAATCCCTGTCAGTTAGTGTCAGTGTTCTCAGTGTGTAAATGAGTATTTATTCTAAATATCTATAAAACTGTGTGGGCCATATTTTTAAAGAAAGAAGAAGAAGATTGAGCTTTCAGAACAAACAAATTTAGTCTTCATGTTTTTAGGGTTCCGTAGTCCCTACGAGGAACCCTTATAAGATCATTCAGTCCGTCCGTCCGTCCTTCTGTCTGTCCCGACCCGTCACAGGGTCATAACTTCTACAGTTACTGACGGATGTTGATGTAATTTGGTACAAAAATACTTTAAGAGTAGATCTCACTTTTAAAAATATAAAATGTAGCAAAATTACTTTTTTTGAGGTACCTCCGCGAACATTGAAAGAGGGGCTATTTTTTTTTAGTTACCCAATCATGTCTTTGATAAGGTCTTTTCAAATAAAATGGTGTTTCCATACAACATTTTATCATCAAAATTCCGTTTGCGAGATTTTTAACTTTTAAGGATTAAATCAAAATGTACGTAATGAATTCCGACACTTCTTACATGTTTCTATTGCAAAAACATTAATAAGATGTAGTCGAAAATGGATACATTGTTCACCAATTTAAAAGAAATAAGGGCAATAAATTTATATTTTGTGTTAATACGTGTATTTCTGAAGTGTTCATGCACGTGGATAGATGTCGGTAGTAGTCTATAAACAACAGTGGGTAAGATTTTTTACGAAATAAATATCGACCCTTCTTACATTTTTATGTTGCAAAAATATGAATAAGACGAAATTTGATAAATTGTTAATAAATTCCAATTAAATAACAGCAATAAATGTATGTTATTTCTTCTATTAGTCTATTTCTTAGTATTTAATGGTGTTGGTAGCAGTATGTATACAACTTTAGTATCTACTTCAACCTGGGGTGAAATTTTAAGCAGATTACCTTCAATGACTCGGAACCCTTCATTGTGCATGGCTCGACATGGCTATTCCTTGAAAACCGATAACTACAAAAATAACTAAGTACCTACGTTTTGTAAAAGATTGTGTATTATGAGTCACATTTCACCCGAGTGAAGCCGGGTTATCATCTAGTAATTACTTAAATGCTATTTTGAAGCAACACCATGAACTGTTTGAAATAAGTGCAATAAAACTGTTATTCCAATACCGTCAGAATGTCAGAAACAAAAGACAAAACTTCCACACGTGCCACAATAAGGTATATAAAATTGCGCTATCTTGGTAAAAAAATAAGGTATATTGTTTTCTTATATTTACGCGAATACTTCACATTGAAATAAAACTATTTTACGGATTTTATCGCGTCTAACACCTCAGTCCCTCCGTGACCATGGCTGCTGTAAAGCAACCGAAACGTCGGGAACATAAAGTTAATAAACGCGATAAAATCCGTAAAATAGTTTTATTTCAAAATATAAGGTACTTTAGAACTTTGGAACTAAAACAACGTTAAAGCATATACGTCTCTTTGGCGGAATCATCTTAAGTCAGTTTAATACAAATGAAAGCCAAACGAATATAATGTTCTAAATACATTATTGCATTATGCTGTAGTATACTCTTTTCTTTTTAAGTCTATTTAATTTTATAAGCCCAAAGCAACGTATTGATAACATACATTAGTTTAGCACTTATAATAATTTTACCCCTTTCGACGTCCCACTCCTGGGCACGGGCTTCCCCTCAACACGAGGGGGATTCAAGCCATAATCTACCACGCTGGCCCAGTGCGGGTTGGCGGATATCACATGTCTTTAGAAAATTGGTTAAATCTTCTAAGACATGCAGGTTTCCTCACGATGTTTTCCTTCACCGTAAGCAAGTGATAATCATATAGAAATTATGATTCGCACATAGATTTCGAAAAATCCAGAGGTTCGAGCCGGGGTTTGAACCCGAGACCTGGTAGCCCGCAAGACGCGTGCTTAACCAATCGGCTATCACTGCTATTTAGAGTTTAGCACTTACGACAAATATATTAACCATTTTGAGAAAAAAACATAAATAAAAACATATCAATAAATATATTTTAAAATAAACAAATATTATTTATAAAATTATTTATTTATTAGTATTATTTATTTTATATTAGCGATGTAATAAGAGGTTAAAGGAAGACAATTTAATCAACGCCCACCTTTCAGCTCGTTAAATTGCGATTTCTCAAGAAAAACCAATTGTAGATACATTCATCTGGTTCTTAAACGGCGATTTCATATACAATATTATGAAATTCCATTCATAAGGTTGGAAATGTTGGTTGAATTATCAAAGGATATTATGTATACTTTATTAACGTACATTAAGATTGTACTTTAACAATTCATTGGACAAAAAAATGGCCCCATGGAGAGGGTCTTGGTGGGACTGGTGTCTCCCACTTCCATTTGCCATGCTCAAGTATCCATACCAGACTTATACCGCGATCTGTTTCCCTCTTTAAAATGCGAGTGTACAATAGAGCAACTCTATATACTTACAGAACATAAATGTATATTTCTTATTTTAGTCAAATATATCATCGTAAGTGAGCAAGGTGCGTTTGGAGTCTTTCGGCGGCGGGTTGCGCGGCACCGGCGCCGGCGACCACGCGCCTGGAGGCGGCGGCGGCCGACGAGCGACTGTCACGCGCCAGCCCTCATCCAGCCCCTCCAGAGACGTTTGCGCGTTCGTCGCTATGTCTGCTGTATCAAATGTTAGGAATGCCCTGCAAAAAAAAATTGGATATTACTTTTTTTTAAATTGTATGTTGAGCATTTTGGCCAACACACACAACACAACACACAATGAGACGGCAGCGTCTAACAGCCAAAAGAAAATGACAGTCTTGACTTTATCAACATTGTTAGTTTCACTTTAGGCTTTGAATAAATGAGCCAATTAGCACTAGATATAGCAAATGTAATGATGATATGGGGGTTACCCATAGTCAAATCACCTGAACATGTGAGCGTGGCACTGTAAGGAACTTCTGTATATTATTATTTTTAGTGTGGCTACTTACTTATCATCGCCAGGCTCCTGTGTAAATGTGAAGGGTTCATAAGTCACTAGACGTCTCCTGATAGTTTCCTCAGAGATGCGAGCCCCAGTCACTTGTAGACTGCAACTTCTGCCTACAGTTGGATTGGGTGTCTCACCACCAGCACCAAGGGGACGTGGAGTTTTCTCTTCCCTAAAAAAATATATGTTTACTGCACTTCACTATTTTTATTAAATCACTTCACTTTTTTAAAAAAAATATGGCCTTCATCGTTAGGAATTTTTATTAATTTATAAATGGCTTACATTGCAGTTAATGATATGACATGTTAACAATAATTACTGTATTTCTAAAACTTAAACACATATTATGGAGATACTAATCTAAACAAATGTGTAGGTACAAATACAACTGCAGACTGGCAGGACCTCTTTATATTTTCCTTTTCAACCCTTCACGCTAAAATTCAACATAGCCATACTTCCATAACACAAACAATAAAAAACAATTGTACCGATCCTTCTCTTTCTCATACAAATTCTAAATTAAGACCATTTAATCTCTTCAGGAAGGTAGAGGATAAAGTGAGTGACGGAGATCTCAAAGGTGCTGCACGTATTCTTTTTTCAAGTGATGTCTTATCTCCGGACTCGCCAGAAACCCTCGTGGCTCTGCAAGACAAACATCCCTCAGCTCAATCGGCAGCACCTCAATCCGCAGACCCAGCTGCGGTTCCCACCGCTCCCTGCCACCAATGCAATGAAAAGGACATAACTGGTGCGATATTTTCCTTCAAGACTGGCTCGGCGGCGGGTTTGGATGGCCTGTCACCACAGCATTTCAAAGATTTGATCGGTACTTCTGTAGGCGACGCCGGCCGGCACCTGGTCGCTGCTCTAACTAAACTAGTTAATCTTATGCTGGCCGGACGAGTGAACCCAGCAGTGGTGCCAGTCTTGTATGGAGCCAACCTTATCGCTTTGTCAAAAAAAGATGGTGGGATTCGACCTATCGCTGTTGGTTCCACTATCCGGCGTTTAGCCTCCAAAATTGCTGTCAAACAAATAGTTCCGAAACTGCGAGAGCAATTTTCTCCGGTTCAATTGGGCTTTGGTGTGAGTGGTGGCTGTGAAGCAGCTGTTCATGCCACTCGCACCTTTTTGCACCTTAGCCAGGACAACGAGGTGCTGCTTAAAATTGACGTCAAAAATGCTTTCAATTCGGTAAATAGGGTCACCTTGTTGAATGAAATAGAAAATAACATTCCAGAATTTTTCGGCTACTTAAACCAATGTTACAGGGAACCTTCTAAATTAATGTATAAAAATCATGAAATTCTTTCTGCGGTCGGCTGCCAACAAGGTGATCCCCTCGGCCCGGCTATTTTTAGTTTGGCAATAAGTTCTATTATACAAAGTTTAGGCTCTAAATTGAATGTTTGGTATTTGGATGACGGAACCCTAGGAGACACTCCAGACAAAGTTCTTTTAGATCTTAAAAACATAATTGATAAATTTCATTCTTTAGGTCTAGAGTTAAATTTTGACAAGTGTGAGCTATTTTTACCTGAGGCCATTCAAAACAAAATTAATATTATTAACCAGTTTAACCATTTGGCTTCAAATATCAAAATTGTAGACAAAAAGTCTCTTCATCTCCTAGGGTCCCCAATATTTCCTGACGCGATAGAACCTACAATCGAAAAATCATTAGCTAAATTCAATGAACATTCCCATAGACTTTTAGGTATTAACTCTCACTCGGCCCTCTTTATTTTAAAATTTTGTCTTTTTGTTCCCAAATTTAATTATCTCCTCCGTGCATCCCCAGTTTGGCTGTACCAAAACTCCTTACTCACCATAGACAACCTCATCAAAAGAACTTTTGAGAGCATAATAAATGTGAAACTGTCTGAAAAGTCTTGGACCCAAGCATCTCTACCCATAAGGTACGGAGGAGTAGGAATTCGCAAAATTTCAAGTATTTGTGTACCAGCTTTTCTGTCTTCAACATACAAAAATGAGAATCTCATTAAGCGAATCCTATCCAGATCCTCGCTTAATGTTGATATTTCTTTTGTGGATGAGGGCAGAAAAGCTTGGCAGATGGCCTGGCCGGGTCTAACTCCATCTGATCCGACCATACAAAAAAGCTGGGATGTTTTGTGTTGCAGTGTCACGTTGAAGGGGTTAAAGGAGACTAGTACAGGCCCCGAGCTCGCTAGGATCGAGGCAGTTTCCCGTAAGGAATCCGGTTATTGGTTACATGCGTTTCCATGTGCGAATACGGGAAACTACCTTGACCCAAATACACTCCGTGTGGCACTAGGTTTGCGACTCGGCGCTGATGTTTGCACGCCGCACACATGCCCATGTGGGGCTGCTGTCGACCGACTTGGACACCATGGACTCTCCTGTGCCAAGAGTGCTGGCCGCTTCTCCCGCCATGCTGCTCTGAACGACATCATCCGACGTTCTCTTGCCACCGCCAACGTACCGGCCATTTTAGAGCCGCAAGGTATCGTACGTGACGATGGTAGGAGGCCGGACGGTATGTCTCTCGTTCCTTGGAGCAGGGGGCGGGCTTTGGTGTGGGACGCGACTTGCGTTGACACTCTGGCCCCGTCTCACCTCCTGGGAACGAGCCAAAGAGCGGGCGCGGCGGCTGAGGGGGCAGAAAATTTGAAACGCCGCAAGTATAGGGTTATCGGCTCCGAGTACATTTTCGCACCGTTTGGAGTCGAGACCCTAGGTCCATGGGGTCCAAGCACGTATAATCTCGTTCAAGAGATATCAAAAAGATTGGTCGACGCAATCGGCGACCCAAGGGCTGGGCATTTCCTCGCTCAGCGAGTGGCTCTAGCCATCCAGCGAGGGAATGCGGCTAGCATCTTGGGTACGCTACCGCATGGGCCAAATTTTGTACATTTTTTAAATAATTAGTAAGGTTGTAATCATTTATTAGTAGGTACTTAATACTGTAATAGTTTCTGTAGTTTATGAGTTTTTAGCCAGTAATGCTGATTAATAAATTTTAGCAGCATTACCGATTCACATCCAAGTTAATTAAAGAAATTTATCTAAAATACAAATTTTCATTACCATCACTAGAGTAGGTATACCAATATATCAATATTAGGTAAGTATCTACCATACAAAAATTATTATTTATTAAAAATAATTAATTAAGTATTCAGACATAGCATAGATAAATAGAAAGATAGAATAAACTTTATTTAAACCCAAAACAATGAAAATAAAACAAAATTAAGCATAGGACAATATTAAGTGAATACATACTTTTCTCTAGCTGTCACAAATGAATCGTACAGGTATTTGACCCGAGGAGCCGGCTTTTCTTCCGGCGGAGGAGGCTCTTGGGACGCACTGAATGGCTGATATGACGCCACACCACCTGCAGCACCTGCTGACCCACTAAGCTTCCTTTCCCTTCCTAAAATTAGTAAATAGTATTATGAATTATAACTTGGGTAACCCACCCAGACTTTTCAAAATAAATATTTCAGTAAGTACCTGCTCGCGGCCGTTTAAACGTAGCATTCTGTGGTTGAGCTGGTGGACTTTTAATGGCTTGTATAGCACCACTTTTGATCAATTTGCGAGCTATTTCACGAGCGTCACGTGCTTCTGTCGGACGTTTAGGCAGCACGGGTTTCTCTGGCTCTTGTTTAGGAGCTTTGAGCGCCTGTAAAGCCTTTTTCTTCTTTTTCAATTTCTGGTACTTTGCTTGCAGCATCAATTCCTCTTCCGTTAGGTTGGTAGGAAAGTGTAAATAAACCATTATCACTAAAGAAGAATATGTTTTGTGTTTCTATTACTAAACTAAAAGACAAAGAGAAACACTAAACGAATAAAATTTCCTAACCAAAATATAAATTCAAAACTCATCAACAAACAACACAAGTTTTTAATTATTTTCTAGGCTCGGGTAAGACATCGATATTTTATAAAAAATAATTGATATATATCGTTGATGATCAATATATCGATATTCTATCATTATTTCTGAAAATAATAATAATAAATATATTATTTATTTTTATTTTAGCCCTTTTGACGTCCCACTCCTGGGCGCGGGCCTCCCCTCAACACGAGGGGGATTCAGGCCATAATAATAATAATAATTTATTTTTAAAAATAATATGTGTTCTCTAAAGATTGCAGCCAGCACTTATAATAGTATTAAACTGTGCTATGAGTGCTGGCTAATATCAAATACATATGTATCAATTTCGATATTTATGTTTTTAAGTGCTCAGTCCATACATGATACGTACTCGTCTCATATATACGACCGCGGACTGCTCCATCACTGATCACCGTGATTAAAAAAACTGCTTTGTAATAATTATACTTATAATACGTTTTTTAATAAAAATATAACTGCTAGATCTTACTTTATTATTCAACTTTAAAAGATACAGTATTATAAGAACCTACTTACTTATAAACTAACTAAAAGTAAAATATAAATAACATAAAATTATAGATACAAAAGTGCTGCCATATCGTCGTCGAAGCCAAAAGTGCCCAAGCGGCTGGCCGATGTGAGGTACAGATTACAAGATTTGTTTTATTACTTGAAACTAACCATGCCTTGGTGTAATCATAATCGATATTTAAACTACATATTTATCAGGATATCTTTTAAAAATTTATTCAATATATATCGATTTTTTTATTTGCCCATCCCTAATCAATCGTAGTCATAGACTATAAGTTCATGACTGCCTGACGCTGACAGTTCATAGGAGTATTTTTATATTCTGTGGCTTCATTGTAGTTCTCTTCTCTGTCAAAAATTGTCAATGACAGTCAATGACTGTGAACTGTCTGTCATTTTATTGGAGACGGAAAATATTGAAAGATAAAATTGTAAAAAATAATTAAAATTCTGAAAAAAAATTAAAAATGTTCCGTTTATCAAAAAATATTTGTCCTATATTTACTAAGACTCTTATAAAAAAAACATCTCAAGCCCAGGACATCAATATTACGTTAATTTTACAAGGACAAAGATTATTTTCAAATGGTGGTTAGTAAACAAGTAGTTATTAATCTTGATGTTTAATGTACTATATTCATCTTATTGTAATATAATATATCATGTAACGTTATTTCACTTATACGCTAGCTTTTCATTTTTATAATTAGAAGATTATAATTAGGAATATTAGCCTTTCATACATAGGTAAACCAATTTGTCTCACTTTAGCAATTTTTTAACCAAATTTGTAACCAATCCGAGATGTGATGACGCAGATAAAAATAAATGATTCGTACATCCTGCAATTGGTTCAATACACGTGACCTTACATATTTTATTCAAGTATTGATCATCATGTTTTAACCTCAAATTGTGAATTTTCAGTTGATTCTGACAAATTCTCATTGAAACATGAAGAAATTGGGCGGCCTCTGTATTTTGACGCACAAGCTACAACCCCTATGGTAAGTAACTAACTTGCTATTTTTTTTGCCTTTTTTACCTGTGAACACCACCATAATTGAAAAAACAATTACATTGTAGGATCCAAGGGTTCTCGATGCCATGCTGCCGTATTTCGTGAGCTACCATGGAAACCCTCATTCCCGCACTCATGCATACGGCTGGGAGAGTGAGACAGCAGTAGAAAAGGCCAGGGAGCAAGTAGCGCAGCTGATTGGAGCTGAACCAAAAGAGATTATATTCACATCCGGGGCAACAGAATCAAATAACATATCTGTGAAGGGTGTTGCCAGGTTCTATGCACCCAGGAAGAAACATGTTGTCACTACGCAAATTGTGAGTATGCCATATGTGTAAACAGTTAATTAGCAATTTTGTATCTCAATCTTCATTATGTTTTTAACATATAAGTAGATATGGAACTACAATTCTTCAATTGAAATGACAATGATACTTACTATTTATTTATGACCATAATATAATATTATCTTTTAAAGTAGGTATTGTAATTTGTAAATAACATGCAATTTACATTTTAAAGAGCTCAGCAAATGATTTTGAATCTTATTTTAAAATCATTAGCATTCAATTTAGCAAGCAGTTTGTATATACCAATTCTTTGCAGTACCTTGGCCCATAGTATTAATGAGCAGCAGCCTTCATGCTATATCTCTTCAGGTCATACATATTAATTGCAATCTAAAATTGGATGTCATTTTTCAAGATCTAACCATCATATACTTCTGTAGACCAAAACCCCTAGTTCAAACTGGCTGTAGATTGGTTTCAGTTTGCAGAAGTATTTGTGAGTTGTATTCATTCTGCAAAACCACATCCTAATGAACAATTTGTTTCTATAGGAACATAAATGTGTGCTGGACTCGTGTCGTGCCTTAGAAGGAGAAGGATTCAAGATCACATACTTGCCGGTACAACAGAACGGGATAATTGATCTGGAAGAATTAGAGAAGGCTATCACTCCTGAGACTAGTCTGGTTTCCATTATGGCTGTGAATAATGAAATAGGTATTGTTCAGATCTCATTACTTGTTCAATAGATCACAGGGTGAAGATTGATTTTTGTATGACATAATGCTTTTTATACTACTTCTGCTCTGAAATATTAACTCATTATTGTGTAATAACCATTAAGTATATTTATTGTTATTATTATATTGTCAACTGGTTAATCTGGTCTGGTCATGTTCTAATAATCTTGAGGTACTTAAATTAATGGAGACAATGAAGGTGTCTCATTTCTGATTTATGTGATATAGTGTTGCATGAGTTTGCACTGGCTTAACATCTCTATTTTAGTGCACAAAATATAAACAACATCATAAATTAATGCAAACATTGCAAACTCACGGTTTAACTAACATTGCCCACTAACGCTTAGCGCGCATTTGGATGGTGCTGATCACATAAATTTTCCAAACTGCAGTTTCATATCAAACTTTATTAATATTGATACAAAACATATATTTGCGTGTAGTTAATCACTACTAGCAATTTGCTGTGAATTTTAACTTACTTTATGCATAGAAGCAATTTTCAATTAATTTACACCTTTGTGCTTTGAGGGCACTTTGGAAGCCCGTTTAAAAAAAAAAAAGATTTCACCTTAGTGTCTCCTCGGACGACGGTACAAGTTTTAAAGTTTATTTTAACATTCGTTATTGAATTCCAGGGGTTAAACAACCAATCGCGGAAATAGGCGCATTATGCAAAAGTAAGAAGACATTCTTCCACACTGACGCGGCCCAGGCGGTTGGTAAAATGCCGCTGGATGTCAATAAAATGAATATCGACCTTATGTCAATATCTGGACATAAGTTGTATGGGCCGAAAGGCATCGGCGCGCTGTATATACGGCGCAGGCCGAGAGTGCGAGTGGAACCCATCCAGAGCGGAGGCGGACAGGAGAGAGGAATGCGGAGTGGAACAGTCCCGACCCCTCTTGTTGTAGGATTAGGTAAACATTTATCAGAATTCTTATGCCATCTTTTTTTTTTTTATTCGGAGCCTCATATTTTCTCGTATTATTTTAGGTGCAGCATGTGAAATAGCAGAACGCGAAATGGCCTATGATCACGCGTGGATGGAAACATTATCGCAGAGGTTCTTAGACAAGATATATTCAAAATTAACCCACGTCATTCGAAATGGAGACCCTGAACATTCGTATCATGGCTGTATAAATCTTTCTTTTGCATATGTGGAAGGTACTTAATATTTTGTATTTATTATTTTAATGAAAAAGATTGCAATGTGACTCACATTATGTAAGTTTATCACATTATTAGTATTCCCGTTAGCCCCTTCAGCTAAGCTAATGCTTGTATCACGTCAGGGATTAAGTCTCACCTTTCAGCTACAAGGGTGGTCCCTATAACCACTGGGATGTTGACATTTGCAATTTAATTATTATATTTTATTTTTCGTCTAAGGACTACAAAAGTGCTTACTTACAATATAATTTTGTTGTCAGGCGAATCTTTGTTGATGGCGTTGAAAGACGTGGCGTTATCAAGTGGATCAGCGTGTACTTCAGCTTCATTGGAGCCTTCCTATGTACTGAGAGCAATCGGAACAGATGAAGACCTTGCACACAGTTCAATAAGGTACATTTAATTACTTAAAATTCATCATAGAATTCTAGAGTAAGTTGCCTTGCTAAATTATTGATTTTGTGATTACAGATTTGGATTAGGAAGATTCACTACAATTGATGAAGTGGATTACACGGCTGAAAAAACAATCCGCCATGTGGAACGGCTAAGAGAGATGAGCCCTCTCTGGGAAATGGTGCAGGAAGGTGTTGACATCAAAACAATACAATGGTCGCAACATTAAAAACCCTAAAAGACGAGTATTTAATGCAAGGAGTTATAAATTCCAAATATAGATTAGGAAATCAATGTGGGCAGTCGAAAATTAGAGATCTGGCTTAGAACATTAATAATCTATTATGATGCGGCCACATTATTATTGGTTTAATACTACCAGTTCAAAGGAACTTGTTTTTGAAGGTTGAATAAATTTGTTAGATATTTAAAATTATATTTGTGTATTTTTATTAAGTATGTACATTATGTTAAGGTATATGCTACGTAAATAGAATGTCATTGATCGTAAATTGAACGCTATTTTGTAGGCATATCAAGTATCGTTATTATTACCTACTTTGTTTACCAATGCTTTGAACCCATGTATTATTGCGTTAAGTACCTAGTTCAAGTGGACTTCCTTATCGTATTTAGGAATATCTTACATTCACTGAACATATTTTATTTCTTTGAATAATATATTCATATTAAAATAGAATGACATCATGCTTTTGGTAAAACTATAAAATAGTATGATATAACAACGTATTCAATAATGTACCTAATAAGACACAATCTAAACATTGAGTTGGCTAAAGTAATTTCGTGATAATAGCACCTTTACTACATAGGTACTAAGAAGCTTATTTTAATCGAAAATTTCACACATACAAGGGCAGCACAATGATCTATGGCTTTGTTTGTAACATGACGTAAAACATTGTTGAAGTGTTAAGTGATGGTTAATAAAAAATACTTCAAACGGTGTTTTGTTTTCTTTTATGAATGACTAGGAAAATAAAATCCAGAGTGTAATAACAAAAAATATAATTTATTGTTTAACTAATAAGGTGTCAAAACAATATATAAACTGACCATAATAAGGTACTTGGATAGTATCATGGCATAGCAACAACAAATACAAGATGGACGAAATGACTGATTTTTTTCTTGGCTCAGAACTGAAATATGGCCTGAAAATATAGTGTGATATATAATACTTAAAAGTAATATACATAATTATTAATACTTAAGCTTGGAAAGTAAATTCACAGATTGTTCAGCATAATACTGTTAGGCCAATTTGTTACATAATAATATCACTTGTATGCAATAAATTAAAAAACAATGTAATGGTGCCCTTTGCACTGCATGGGAGTCAAAATTATAGTGTCCTAATCTTTAATAAGCATGTAGATCTTAAAACTAGTAGCAGGTACAAATTTAAAATTAAATGATGTAAGTATTGTTGCACAACTATTTGTAATATTATGAGATTCCTGTTTCTCAACGTTTTTTAAGTGACTTAGCAATAGTTAATTGATGAAATCATTGTTAAAGCATTAAATTAAACCAATGTCAAACTTAGCTTATTAAAGTATTCTTAAAGTTAGCTAACATAATGGTAAAACTTAATCAACAGCTACATGCAGGTTCATCTACAGGCTCAGGATCTGATATTTTAAAACTATTGTGGTCTAATGTCTGTAATTCAATCCTTGATCTAGTTGATTCCACAAGTTGCATAGCAATATCAGAAAACATCTCTTCGATTCCTTTTCCTGTCTTACATGATGTCTTATATGTAGTGCTGACGAGATTGTGGCACTGTTCACTGGAACCAAATAATTGTAATATTACAACAAACTCCTTGGATGTCATAAGAAGCATGAGAAGTTACTCTGGGCTCAATTCCCAGGCTTGCACTGACCAAAACATTATAATAATATGGAAACATGTTACCTCTATTTTATGACTACAAAAACTAGAGGCATGAACTAGAACAATGTTTTGCCTGTGCGAAACCAGATACAGGAGTTCCTTTTCCAGGTTTGCACTGACAAAACATCCATCACATGTTTTGTTGAACTACTTTTTATAAGTGATTAGCAATGTTCTTCATGTGAAAGTAATTTCTCCACAACTATAAAAGCATGAGTGTATCAAAGCCTTCAAGGATATTTGATTTTATTATTGAGCAATAAAATTAAAATACAGGTTTTACCAGAAGGTTTCAATATCAGCCTCAGTAACCTGGGGTGATGATCCTTCCAAATCAGATTTGTTTCCACACAGAAATATTTTAGCATTCTCTGCATAGGTCACTATGTCCAATAAATGTTGACTCAGGATGTGAAATGAGGATGCATTATCCAGAGAGAATACAAGTATAGCTGCCTCAGCAAATTTGTAATAACTTGATGTCACTGAAGCAATACGTTCCATGCCTCCAGTGTCCCACAACTGGAGCTGAAACAGACGATTTGTTAATTAAACATTTGTTATACATAGTAAATCCAATAAAATTGAAGGCGAAGTTTCAGTGACGGTATAGAAATTTAGGTGATTACCGTACCTACTTGTTTTAATTAAGTAAGAACATACCTATTAGAATACAAAGTAGGTACCTTAACGTCTTTTTCTGGAAGTTGATACACCTTCTCGAAGTGATCTAATCCTAATGTCGACCTTCTGTCTGAATTCGGAACATAGGTATTGTTAATAAATCGTCGGAAAATAGAACTTTTTCCAACACCGTATTCGCCACACAATATAACTTTCAGCACTGGAGTTTTTACGATAGCCATTGCCTTCCTTTATTGCATAAAATTCACGTTTACTCAAATGTAATCTACCGAAATCAACTAAAGATAAATCAAGCAGTAAGTCAATAGGTAGGTAGGTAGGGTAGTAGGAGGATAGGCAGTAGGCACTATATTTCACATGAAAAATACGCAGATTAACAAAGAACATCAAGAAACACCCAGGCAGTCAGTCAGTACCCACCAACCGAACACTAGTGAGTGATGCAAAGTGAACCGATCAACGGTGTACTTAAAAAACCGGTACGGTATTGTTAACTACCGTTGCCACTCGTGTAGTTAACAATCAACATGTTAAGCCGAGTGGGAATAGCCCCGACCTTTGTTCCGAAAGTCGTGGGTTAAAATCCCGGTATTGGAAGTGCACTAATTGACATTTATCAGTAATAAATCTACGTGAGCATACCATGTTCCCAAAATAGATGCGTTCGAGTTTTTTTTTTTTTTGGACTATATGTTGTTGGCCAGAGTGGCCATAACAACTTCACCCGGACAGAGGGCGAGCGCAAGTGCGCTCCAGCCAGAGGGGCAGGGGGGCAGCTAGCTCAAGGGCGCCACAAGGGACACGTCCCCGGCTTGGGCCGCTGCCAGGAGAGGTGGCGAGGGTAAATCTACCACCGGATCGGAACGCAATGCGTTCGAGTGAGGCCGGTAAACACTAAATGGATGACCGTTAGTTGCATTTAAAACTGAGCGCTTTCGTTCTTGCTTCGGAAAGGACCATAACCCGTGTGTTCCAGCTATCAGAGTCATAAAGCCATATCCGGGACCTTGAAAATAAGCAACTGGCGATTAAAAAAAAAAAAATGACATGTAACAAGACAAGCCCGCTGAGTTTCTTGCTGGATCTTCTCAGTCGAGGTCGCGTGCCGATCCGGTTGTAGATATAAGGAAAAAAATATGTAAATTGACAATTTGTAAGTGCCCCGTAGGCCTAAGCAAAATAAATGATTTGAATTTGAATTTGAATTCGGGTGGTTTTATAACTGTGACACTGAAGTTGATTCTAGCTCAGATTATAATAAAGAAAGTAAGTATGGGTTATACGAGTTTTTTTGTTATAGTTTTCAAAGAAAGTCTAATTTTGTAAAAAATATTCATAAGATAAAGATTTGGGTAATGAATGGAAATATTTACAAAAACTCTAAAAAAACGGTTATTCACCGGGTTTTCTGCTCTGCATAATCGGTTTTAACCGGTTCACCGTCACATCCTTGTCAAATAAATAAAAATAATTTATAGTGATGTGCTGTGTGTTAAATAGTGTGGAAAATAATCGGTTCCCTTATTATTTGGTATCAGGCATGCATACATACGCTATCCAAACTTCGGCTAGGTAGCGTGAAATCAGATGATGTTTAGTAGGTACAGAGTGCCAGGCAGCCATGAATCTGACTTAACTTAGATTTGTATAAAACATTATTTATTGTTATGTAGGCGAAACTAAAATATAGATTGGTGGGGTTTAAAAGTATCCACCTGGTTTATTTTTTGACATGCATCAGTATAAAACTATTATACTAATGTTAAATATTTCGGTAATTGTATTATCCACATTTAAATAATTCAATGAATAAATGATTCAATTGTTTTATATTTTAAATACCATAAACATCAGTTGTCAATATCTACTACTATAATAGGTCCTATAAATATATAGGTCCGTATTAATTGTTATGTATGTGTATCTGTAGCTGTACACTATATATTATCATAATAAATCGATCTCAAGTCTGAGATCGATCTTGGAAATGTCATTTTTATGTCATACCAGTACAAATCTATTAATATTTATAATAAAGATTTCGAATCGGCATCAATTTTCATCATAACATGGTTTTGGATTTCGGTATCTTCAAAAGACATCGATGCCAGGAATCGTTATTGTAAAAACGGCTAACGCCCAGACCTAGTTAAGAGATGTCAAACAACGCTCTGTGATGACTTATGTCAAAATAAATTCGCTTTATGTCTGTTTGTGTTATAATTTATACATTTCTATTATCGTTGCAATTGATGGAAAGTACTCGGAAAGATATTATTAATTTCTTGTCGCTGCATATGTATTAATTGATTGAAATAAAGACAATGTGATAAAGGTACTGCTGAATGAAAATAAAACTCATTGCCTTAGGAGTGTAAAGACTTCTGTAATATTCAACAACATTCAGCAAAATTGCTCTATTGTCAGCACTGCTCAATCGACTCACCAATATGGATCTTCAAACATCTCATTTAGCGGCAGCTTTGATGTCTGGTACAACGTACACCACGCCGCATGAGGCGGTACCTCCGCCGGCACCAAGCATTCCAAATGAAGAAGTGAAAGTGGAAAAACCTGTTGAACCTCAAAAAGAACCGATGGAAGAGGATAAAGAAGAACATGCAGCAAGCGGGGAAGAGTTCAGTGATGAGGTGACTATATAAATAAATTTATGGAGACTATCTAATATTCATAAAAAATGTTTTGATGTTTTTCACTTATTATTATTGGGATAATCTCTGGAAATGACACGTTTTTATTTTAATCTGTCAGTTTTTCTATTTATGTTGGTTTGGATGGTTAACACAAAACTCTGATATCTGGCTAACAATTATTACTTACTATTTAATATATTACCTGCCAAAGTTGTTAAAATTATCTGAAATTGCAGATTTTTAAGTAGAATTTTCTGTAATTTTTCAAAGTAATCACAGCATGGTTTACTATCGTAATAGGTAGATGATTACATCTACTGATTAAGGTGTTATGTTCCAGGAGTCAGAAGCTCAACCAGGGAATAAGTCCATGCCCGGAAGGGGTGTCACTTTGCAGATGCTTCTAGAGGAAAAAATGCTGGAACCTGGGACAGCAGCTATGACAATAGAATATCTAGTAAGTGCCATTCTGCATAAAAACACAATGACAAAATATTTAAAAGGAACTCTTATCATGCGGCAATAAGGTAGAAACTGGACTGATTTGAGTGCCCTTGATGGGGCGTAGCATTCCAGATAATATGCGATTACTTAAAAAAAAATATGGCTTGGTGTCATTTTAAATTACAACAGTCAATTCAAAATCAAGCAATAATATACAAAGTTATATGAATAAATATTTTCAAAGTCATGTAGATAACAATATTTTTTTATTAAAAAATATGGGTTCTCTATGGCCACAGTACTCCACTGCAAGTCAGGCACCATCCAGCATATCAACCCTACTTATTTGTTTATTGCCACAATATATTGAAATTAACTTTCAGGGACAAAAGTTTGTTGGAGACTTGCAGTCAGATGGAAAGATAAAATCACATGAGACTGAAACAATATTTTGCTCTCCATCAGCCTGGGCCATCCATTGTAAGAGGATCATAAACCCTGATAAAAGGTCTGGTTGTGGATGGGCTTCTGTCAAGTACAGAGGGAAAAAATTAGACACTATCAAAGCTACATATCTTCGCAAGAAACAGTTGCAGAGAGAAAATATGCATTCAGATGGTATTTTTTTGTGTTAAGATAATTCTTAAGGCTAAAGCGCCCATCTAGACCGCGAAGTTCAATTTTTTTGTGGTTTTTAGGATTTTTCAAAATCAGACTATAATAAAAGGCCCATTTTGTAATTCGCGACAAAGACCGTGTGCAGTGCATTTATTAATATATCCAACTTACTCTAAAATATTTCAAGAACGACAGCTATCCAGATAATCTGGCAATTTTTGTATATTTAGTGATTAACTAGTATCATATCTACCGTGATAATATTTAGAGTAAAATAAATGTATTAATAAACACACTGCATACTGTGTTTGTCGCAAATCACAAAATGTTGTCTAATTGTTTTCAGATTTTGGATAAACTATAAAAATACTCGATAATTTTGAATTTCGCGGGCTAGACAGGCGCCTTCACATTAATAACTCTTATTAAAATTTTGCTTTAAAAATCTTAATAATGCAATTATTGTATGTGTTATAGAGGAGACAGAAATGGAAATTGAAAGCCCACCAGAACCCCCACCTCAGAGAATTGTGATGAAACATAACACTGTGCCAAATAGAATGATGCAACAGTAAGTCTTGTATACAATTAAATAAATAAATAAAAATATCGCCAGACGAACACACCAACTGTATGGTCCCAAACTAAGCAACGCTTGTACTATGGGTACCGTACAATGGACTGGGGGCGATCCCAGTGACACCCAGACCTGGGCAATTTACGGAAAGGCCATTTCCGAAATTTGCCCCGGCGGGAATCGAACCCGCAACCACTATATGCAGTGAGCCGAACGGCCTACGCTCGGACCACTGCGCCAAGCGGTCGTCAAATTCAATTATTTGAATAAGTCATAAATAAACTTAGGATAACTTGATATTGTAAAGTAATGGTGTTCGTAGTATTCCCTGTATAATGTTACTTACTTTTTTGTAACAACATTAAAAATCTAAAACTCAATTTTGCAGCAAAATTTAAAAACTGAAGGTGTTGTAGACAATTAAATCTATGAAAAGATAATAAACCCTATGAACCCCACAACTTCTATCCTTACATTTTTCACCAAAGCTTATACCTTGTTAGTTTTCTATTTCATTTCACCATTTATAACTAAATATATATTATTGCAGTGATGCTAACATGCTCATAGAAGCAGTGTCGTTTTCATCGGCCGGTAAAGTTCAACCATTCTTGGTGTCCATCAGTTCAAATGCCAGTCTGATTCTTGACATACATTGTCATTTGAAGAAAGAAGAGGTGTACGGATATTTGGCTGGAACTTGGGACTTAAATACTCATAGTATGTAACATGCTTCTCATTTGCGCATTGTGAGTCTAGTTGTGTGCTTTGCAGTTGTCTCGCTTTTGCATATATCGCTTTTTCTTTATGACCTACTATAACGGAAAATGAGATAGAAACATGACATGAATCATTTTTAAAACAATGCACACTGTTATGACCTTTACAGATCTAATGATAACGCACACATTCCCGTGTTTGATCAGCAAAAACGACAGCCGGCCGCGGGTTTTGGTTGAGTTAGAAATCCAAGTGGAGATTGAGAAGCTTGGCCTAACACTCCTCGGCTGGTACCATTCCCACCCCACAAACCCCGCGATGCCAAGTTTGCGGGACTGCGACAATCAGCTGGAATACCAGATTAAAATGCGCGGCCCCAGTGAAATATCTTATATACCGTGCATTGGTGTCATTTGTTGTAAGTAAAGTCTTTCATTATTATTAGTAAAGCAGGGTCGCTGAGCACGTACCTGTTGCTGTGAACTGCGTGTGACCGGCAACTGTGTGAGCGAGACGTATTAGATTTACGCGGGAGTGACAGAGACAGGTAATAACAGGTCATTGTACGAAATTCTTCGTGCTCAGTGACCCTGCTTTACAAAATGTGTATTGAATATTTATTTCATACCAAGCATTTGTTACAGCGCCATACAATCCCGAGAGTCCAGTACTAGAGTCATCGTTAACTTTCTTCTGGGTAATGCCACCACCGGAGCAGAGGCCTACAGAGTACCCCCGACCTTTACTATTGCAATACAATATGTTTCACGACAGCCACCTATCTACGCATGCGATGGAACAAATAAAGAAAAGTATAAAATATTACTTCACATTCTCTGATGACACATTTGTTGATTTCAAAGACAGCTTTAAACCGGATATCACTTATCTGGACAAATTGAAGTGCACCTTGACTGCCAAGTTTCCGAGGGAGCAAAGCGATGGTCTATTGTGGCACTTTATACGCGAGGAATTGGGATGCTCTTCGGAACAAGATGATAAGATGGATCTGGACGCGCTCCTGGCTGTCCCTCAGCCGATACCTGTATCAAAACCGAGTCAGGCCACAACTGTGCCTAATTTCCCATCTGTCAGTACATTGCAACAGATGGTCAGCCGTCCTGCAGGCGTTCCGCCAATAAACGTATCTTCAGCACTCGGATCTGGCTCCCCTCACAAATTCGAAGCCCCTCCTCTGAATATACCAGTATTATCAACATCATCAAAGTCCTCGTCTAAGTCTGCTCCCCCGACTCTTTCATCAGCATATCCCACAGGATTAGATATGTTGACGAGCATGGCGCTCGGATTAGGACCTTCCAACATGCCTCTCTCTATGGGCGCGTCTGGGTTAGAAAGTCTAGCGGCCGCGAATAGTATGCTGACAGGTCTTTCATCAGGTATGTCGTCGACTCTTGCGGCGAGTCTGTCGGGAGCCAAACTGCCTGATCCACCGTCGTACGCGGCGTCTTTACAAAACCTAAGCAGTGGGATGGGAAGTTTTGAAAAAACATCTAGTAGCACTTCAACCAGTAGTGCTTCGTCTACTCCTATCCCGGCTAGTCTCGCTTCTAACCTCATGATGAGCTCGGCAGACATTGCTAATGCTTTGTTCTCTGCTAGCAAGTATTCCAGTGCAGGCATATTGGGGATTCCTGATCCTATGTCAAAGTCGACGCTGGCCGCAAATAATATGTTTTTGTCGCCTTCCCTTATGAAAATGCAAGAGTCGTTGATGAAGCCACTCTCCACCAGTAGTCCTATAGCTTCTAAGGCTGGCTTAGATCAGAGTGTGCTAATGAAGTCGCCCCACGATTTATTGAAAGGCAATAAGGATTACTTGCCGCCAGATTTCGGTAGCGTCGGGAAGGGAAAACCGGATGCTAATCCTTTAGATGCCATGAAGATGGCTGAGACTAGTGTCGCGTCGAAAATTGAGACAACTAAACCGGATAGTGCCGATGCGCAGGCGACGGACTTTAGCATGCCCTCGCGTATCGGTGGCGAGTCGTTTTTGAATCAAATGTTAGAACTGACGAAAAAGACCACGATGCCCGATTATATGCCGGATTATAATCAGCCACTGAAGTTGACGAAACCCGAAGAGGTCGGAACCCCGATGCCGCCCTCCAGCCATTCTTATATGGGTACCTCTAGTATTGTGGATACTATAGCTCAAGTGGCGATGGGAAACTTTTCCAAACATGACGAGCCCAAGGAATATCCGAAGGAGTCAGAATACGGCGGCTCAAGCAAAGTTGCTGGTCCTGAAATCGAGAACTGATATTGATGTATTTGATTCGTGTATTAGAGAGATTTGACTTATTACCTATCTGTAAATGAATTTATTCATAATATATAATTCCTTGACCTAGTAGATAGATTTTAAGTGATATTTGAGACCTTCTATGTAGTTAATTTTGAAAGCTCCTTATTTACGTATTTTTGCTTGTAGCAACTCAGTATTGTAAGTAGGATTACTCGCGTGTATAATTAGTCTATGTTTTGGTCTATGTACATACCTAGACCTAAGCTACATAGTTATAAGAGTTAAATTCCATCGAATATTGCGTCAGCAGCTCATAAATGTGACTGCCTATATTTAAGTTTTGACTGCACCGAACTACTTATTTCCAGTATTTTGTATTAATAACATATTTATTTTTACCTTTAATACAATTTTGATAACTAGAAGATTGCATTATTGTTTTCCATGAACGTGAAACGTACATATTGTTATCACCGATTTTATCTTTTAATTTTTTCAGTAAGTACCTTATTTCGGGGAACTAGCTACCAAAACAAAAAACTGACAATATTTGAGCACCCCGACGACGACATTGGATTTCACAACTGGTGGGATTACAGCCAAATACCCATTCTAATGGCTGTATCATTAAGTAGGAATTTTCAAAGGATACGATGCTGATAGCGCGATAACGTTTGGAAACAAACTTAAATCACATCGCGATGGATCTACGATTATCGATAAATATGTAATCAACCGCGATATCGTAATGACATTCGTTTGATATAAGGATTATTGACAATGGGGCCAGTACCTGAGTGGTTCGTGAATATTATTAGCGCATTCGCTTTGTTTAGTTGTTTCCGGTGATATATTTGCTAGTGTTGTTGTTTTTACAAATTATTTATCTGTAGTGAGGTGCGACATCGAATATGTGATTTTGCTGATAGGTCAAGGTAAGTTAGTATTTTTTCCAATTGAATAGGTATCTAAGTTTAAACTTCAGCACGTAAGTAGATAAGTTATTTAAATTAATATTCTGAAAACGTGCCTTCTATGACTCATTATTTTATATCATAATCTAAATACTTATTTCCAGAAATAAGAAAAAAATCGTTAGGTATTAAATGATTTGTACAGTTCCTATAGTATTTTGAAATAAATGTTTTGTGATTAAACTATAATAAATATGGCACCTATATGATTTCCTGTATTTATAAATTATTTTCTGGTATTACAAAACGTTTACTAAAAATATTAAAAGGGATACTAGGAACTAAAAAATATCATTTGCTCTTGTTTTTCTCAGTGCACGAGAGTCGCATACTCAACTTGATCGATGCAAATTTCTCTTTTATATCTTTTCAAATTCCGTATTTCTTTGAAGCGACTTCGCATACCTACACAACGTGATACTTCTCGCTCAAAATACTAATGATTTTTATTGATATAGACTTATTATAGTTCCATCCATAACAATCACCTCAACGTATACCTAATTTATTTGCGTCTTGCCGAGATCTTAATCTATACTGCACAGTATCAGTAATGGAGTTGTGTTACCCGATAACTACCTATTTAAATTGCCAGTAATTACAATGAACACAACGATTTTTGCAGAAAATGTCCAAACCAATGACTCCAGGGTTCACGGTCTTAAGAGACGACACCGATGACTCAGACTCGGAGTACACTCCGCTCTACGACGACGGGGATGAGTTACAGTAAATATCAATTATCATTTTGTCACGGTAGAGTAAGGCTGGCTTCACATAAACGGAATGCCTCCAAATTCTGATACATAGCTAATACATTTTTTAGAATAATAAAGTCCATACTTAAACAAGCTTACGACACGCCTGATGTTAAGTATAGATGCATAGATACATAAATATTGATAATAGATTAGATTGTAGGGTAGATTGTCATTCAATAAGAATGCAATATTGTGCAAATGTAACCAATTTTAAACTAGTTTCGTGTTTGGAATGGACCTACGATTTACGAACGAATATTAAACAGGTTCACTTTAAAAAACCTAATTTAAAAATATGCACCGCAGTGGAAACAGTTTACATACAATTACTTCGATAGACACTCTACATACCTATAACTTGCCATCACTTAAGAGGAAGACACCTTCTTATAATACCGAAACTTCTTCAGCGAAAGAGCAGCCCAAGAAACAAAAGGATGGAATTTATTTCGGGAGATTCCCGTCAAAAGAGAGAGCGGGTCGATGGCATCCATCAAATGGATCGAAACCAGCATGAAGATAATGAAACTTCTGGCGTACGTCGTCATTTTCACCGTGGTACTTGGCTCTGCTGTGATATCTAAAGGAACACTGCTCTTCATCACCTCACAGCTAAAGAAAGATAGACAAATAAGTCACTGCAACAGACCACTGGGTAAGTAAAGTTACTAAGTAATGCTTATTCAGAACTATAAGTTCACTGAGGTACCTATTGCAACGAAAGTTCGGAAATATTTTCATCGCTCCGTTAGGTATCGTATATGCTAAAACCTTGCAGTCGAGGAGGAACCAACCATCCCTAAGGGCGAGCGTTTTTTGCGTGTAGGTTACTAGCTCGTATCGGCTTACGCGCTTAAAAGCGCACCACAGTTTCGCACACGCGCTTATTCCGGCGTGTTCGCGCAAAGCGGTGGGTTCTATCAGTAGGTACCAATATGTATGCCTTAGCAATGTGGTTTCTCGCGGCTCGCGCTTTTACGATCCCATAAGCATAAGTACGAGGTGCGCGTGTGGCAAAAGGAGCGCAAATACGCGCCTACACACGCTTCCAAAAATGAGCTTATACCTACGCACCGACAAAACGCTAAGCTGAAACCACCCTACGGTTTAAGACTAAAATCCATATTTCTTGCCATCAGCACTAGACCAACAGTTCATAACAGTGCACTCATTGGACGAACGTATAACATGGCTGTGGGCGGCTTTCATCGCGTTCAGCTTACCCGAGCTGGGCATGTTCCTCAGGTGTCTCAGGATTTGTTTCTTCAAAACCGCGAGGAAGCCAACCCTGGTGCAGTTTATATTGGTAAGTCGTTCAAAGCACCTACTTTGCTAAAATAGTAGGTACTTACCTAAATAGTAAAACGGCAGTTAAAACAAATCGATGCGTTTATTGCTCGACTGACCGTGTTATATTGCAACGATTCGTCGAAGAAGATTGAATAAACATCTCGAGGATTGTTAGCGCACCGAAAAATTAGGAGTCCCATTTAATCATTATGTACAGACTTTAATAATCTGGGTATAGTTTTCTATCTTGAAAATATTATTTCAGGCGTTCGGAACAGAAACCTTACATACATTGGGTGTTGCGGCACTAGTGCTGTTCATTCTTCCCGAGCTGGATGTCGTCAAGGGGGCTATGTTGATGAACGCCATGTGCATCGTTCCCGGGATCTTAAACGCAGTGTCTCGTGACAGAACAGACCCGCGGTACACCATGAAGATGATCTTCGATGTGCTAGCCGTGTCCGCACAAGCTACGGCCTTCGTTGCGTGGCCGCTGTTGAATGGAGATCCAGTTTTATGGACCATACCCCTAGCGTGTGTCTTTGTGTCACTCGGCTGGTGGGAAAATTTCGTCAGCAGCTCCGAAAGAGATCATTCAGGTAATGACGTAGATTTAGATAATTCGACACTTTGTACTTTTTCTTATCGAGTGATTCATAAATATATTTCAATAAGTTTACTTGTTTCACCAATTTGAGAGATATAAATGCATTGTTGACTAAGTATTGGCTGAATGTAAAATAAAAATATTTAATCGGTTCATCAACATCATTATTTTCATCACTTTCCACGTCAATCATCGTAAATGACTATGTGATAACATAACGATATTATTTTCAGCATCGTTACTCTACCTGCAAGAACTGCGCGATGGCTTGAAAAGAACCCGGTATTACACACAGAGGGCGCTGTCCGTGTGGAAGATGTTCTTGTTCATGTGCTGCGTCCTGATCTCCCTGTACATCCAGAACGACAACCCGTTAGCGTTCTTCTCGTCTATATCGACAGCATTTAGTGAACGTTATTATAATGTATCCGAAGTAAGTGTACCCATTACCCCACACTGTTGGTATTAGAGGATTAATTTTACAATCCAAAGTTACCTCCGTGAAACCCAGAAGTGCAACCTACTCTAGACATAAATTGATTTATCGGGGCAATCTATGTATAACTCTATAATCTAATCTAATATATCTAACTTAATTATATTGATTTAAGTAAATTTTAAGCATTTTAGAACATACAAATTGATACCCTTTATAATGAGTTTGAAATATGTAATTCAAATACTAATCGAATGAATCCTGGCACGTCTCTTGGTAGAGTCATTCCGGTTTATGTACTCGTAAATATGTGATTGAAAACATTCGATCGGTATTGGACTTTCGATATATCACCATCTAATCTTTTAGTACCTTACAGCACTGGTTAATATCAGGTTTATTTTAAATGGTCAGGTTCAGGTAATCCAAGACGTGTACCTGGGCGTGATAGAGTACACGGTCACCGGTGGGACCGTGGAGCTGCAAGCGTCGTGGAGCTCCGCGCTGTGGGTGGTCGTCATCCACGCGGTGACCGCGTACATCTGCTTCGCCGCCGGCAAGTTCGCCTGCAAGATCCTCATCCAGAACTTCAGCTTCACCTTCGCGTTGTGCCTCGTGGGGCCTGTCACTGTTAATTTGTTGATCGTCTTCTGTGGAATCCGAAATGCAAACCCTTGCGCCTTCCGAGGCACAATACCGGATTACTTGTTCTTTGAAATTCCACCGGGTGAGTTAATGGCCACGTCAATTGTCCAAGATCAATTTTTCTTAATAGTTTACAGTAGTGAAAGTAGTACAATAGTGAAATACGCCACGTTTTCCCGATTACAAAATATCGATATATATAAAACTCAAAGGTGACTGACTGATATATTGATCTATCAACGCACAGCCCAAACCACTGGACGGAACGGGCTGAAATTTGGCATGCAGGTAGATGTTATGACATAGGCATCCGCTAAGAAAGGATTTTGATTAATTCTACCCCCAAGGGGATAAAATAGGGGATAAAAGTTTGTATGAAACTTTGTCAATTAAATTCCACGCGGACGAAGTCGCGGGCACAGCTAGTCTATCTATATATATATATATAACTCAAAGGTGACTGACTGACATAGTGATCTATCAACGCACAGCCCAAACCACTGAACGGATCGGGTTGAAATTTGGCATGCAGGTAGATGTTATGACGTAGGCATCCGCTAGGAAAGGATTTTGATTAATTCCATCCCCAAGGGGATAAAATAGGAGATGAAAGTTTGTATGAAACTTTGTCAATTAAATTCCACGCGGACGAAGTCGCGGGCACAGATAGTACATCTATAAAACTGCTCCTGGTATTTTTGAATTTGAAGGATGCAATTATTTATCACTTAAACCAAATGTACGGATGGAATTTGTAACTTGGCTGTTTGTAGGTAATTGTTCCCATACCGCTACAGATTTTTTATATTTCAACCCATCCGTTGCATACCACTCCCGGATCCAACATCAAAGCAGATTATATATATCCACCTCTTTTGACGACCGCTTGGCGCAGTGGTTTGAACGTAGGCCGTTCGACTCATTGCACCGGACGGTTGCGGGTTCGATTCCCGTCGGGGCAAATCTCGGAAATGGCCTTTTCGTAATTTGCCCTGATCTGGGTGTCACTGGGATTGCCCCCAGTCTATTGTACGGTATTCATAGTACAAGCGTTGCAGTAGTAGGGACCATACAGTTGGTGTATCAGTCTAGTGATATTTATTTAATAATTATTTATTTATTTGCAGTATATTTCTTGGGGCAGTACATCGGCCGCGACATGGCCTGGGTGTGGCTCCTATGGTTGATCTCCCAGGCGTGGATAACGCTCCACACGTGGCGGCCGCGGTGTGAGCGACTCGCCGCCACAGACAAGCTCTTCAGTAGGCCGTGGTACTGCGGACCCTTGATCGACCAGTCGCTGCTGTTGAATAGGTCCAAGGATGAGGATAATGATATACAACTTGAGGTACCTATTTAAAATGTAAACTTATATCCAGCAGTGATAGCCGATTGGTTAAAGCACGCGTCTTGCGGGCACCAGGTCTTGGGTTCAAACCCCTGCTCGCACCTCTGGATTTTTCGAAATCTATGTGCGTATGATAATTTCTATATGATTATTACTTGCTTACGGTGGAGGAAAACATCGTGAGGAAACCTGCTTGTCTTAGAAGATCTAACTAATTTTTGAAAGACATGTGAAATCCGCCAACCCGTACTGGGCCAGCGTGGTGGATTATGGCCTGAATCCCCCTCATGTTGAGGGGAGGCCCGTGCCCAGGAGTGGGACGTCAAAAGGGCTAAATTAATAAAAAACCTCATCAGTAGGTTATCTCGTCAATAGCCTAGTGGTTAGAGGGTCCGCCCTCGTAGCTGAGAGGTTCCAGGTCCGATCCTCATCCTGGCCATTAAAGTATTGACGTGAGCCCACTCCTGACACAAGCATTAGCTTACCTGGAGGGGCTAACGGGAATCCTAGTAATGTGATAAACTCATATTGCTACTACCTAATCTTTTTTGGGCGTTATAGCTGATAGTAATAGGCTATTAGTTGACTCATCCTTACCCTAGTTCAGTCGATGTTTAAATATAATATTTTCTAGGATCTTAAAGGTCTCGAGAATGATGGCGATTCCGTGTCCGGCTTCAGTGATGAAGTTAAGAAGGATATTAAACCATCTGATAGTATAACCAGGTTAGTACAATATGTAATGACTACGCACTGTTCATACAAAGGCTTGTTACCCCTCGTTTACACTGGCACTATATTTATATTGATTTACGTAGCTGTCTACAAATTTACTTATAATTTTTTTTGTCAGGTCAAAATTTGAGACAATAGCATAAATCGGTCAGTGTAAACGAAGGGTAAAAATATTTTCTCACGCTTTCAATAATATGCAAGGACGACCCCTCAAAATTTTTGTAAGCGAAACAAATGTATATGGTTACACACATAATTTTGTCACGTTTGTAATGTATCCCTTGTTTTAAAAAACACCTTCTCACCCCAAAATAATTAGGTGTGTTTTACCTATACAGTTTACACAGAACTGTGCTCTTCAGTGCCTCTGAAAGGTATGAATTTTAGGATCTACGTGTGCGCGACGATGTGGCACGAGACTAAGGACGAGATGATGGAGTTCTTGAAGTCGATCTTCCGCATGGACGAGGACCAGAGCGCGCGCCGCGTCGCGCAGAAGTACCTCGGCATCGTCGACCCCGACTACTACGAGCTGGAAGGTAAACTTCATTCATACCCAGCCTCACAAACCCCAAGTGTAGACTCTGCAGACTAGCTTTGAATTGTATTTTGATAATTGTAGGATATGAGTATTTTGATGAACTGTGCGTAGTAGAAGATTTGGGTGTGAGTTTCTTTGGCGTTTAGTTTCTTTAGTGGGCGTTCGAGTGCGTTGGTTTGAATTAGCAGTATTATTTTGGTACAAACGTAGCTGTAGCTTACAGACAGCATCCAAGTTTGCACAAAGGAAAGCTCAAGCAAGCGGCGTGATACTAAATATGGATATTTGGAAAATGTTATTAATGGTATTAGGTTATGGGGCGTGGGGAGAGGGTCCGAACCCTCCCTACTCTTTTTATGAGTCCGTGACTTTAAGTATACCTTTCATTCAAGTATATCATTCATTGGAAATTTCATCATGGGTCAATCGTTTCTGAGACGACAAATCGTACGTAATCAATTTAAGTCTTCATAATAGCCATTCGACCCTAATCATTATAGACGGTTGCAATTTATAACACTAATTTTACAATGACGGTATTGATCGTAATTTTGGGTGGCAGCTCACATATTCATGGACGACGCGTTCGAAATATCGGACCACAGCGCGGAGGACTCGCAGGTGAACCGGTTCGTGAAGTGCCTGGTGGAGACCATCGACGAGGCGGCCTCGGAAGTGCACCTGACCAACGTGCGGCTGCGCGCGCCGCGCAAGCTGCCCGCGCCCTACGGCGGCCGCCTCGAGTGGGTGCTGCCCGGGAAGAACCGCATGGTCTGCCATCTCAAGGACAAGGCCAAGATACGACACAGGAAGAGGTGGTCCCAGGTAATCTTTCATACTCGTATCAGTATGAAACCACACCCACATTTCATATCAAGCTTCACCAGTCATATCATAATATTTTTTTTATTTCGGTAGAATCCATGGTTTTTAGAAACAATTATACGAATGTTAGTGAAAACATTAAAATCCCGGACTTTTTAGCCGTTGGCATTGACTATCCGGTATCTCTTTCTGACCTCGAGATAATTTGTAAATGAAACTGACAGACGTTAAATGACAGATAACATCACCCCAGACTAATCAAGCGACATCTGATGAGTTAGAAGGTGGTTGCTTCCATAATTGAGGTTTCAATGTCTTCTATTTCATTACTGGACAAAGATCATCCTTATATAGCACGCTAAGCAAACCTTATTTTGTCATTATAGAAAAACTCAAATTATAAAACAACTATTGTATCCTACGTACAACTATGCCTTGTGGAGAAGTCTCCATTTACGGTTAAGTCAAGAAAAAAAACAAATCAAATCGTTTCATCATTTTAGTTCACCAAAAGTTTTTTCGAGCCTACGGTGGCCAGCGTCTTTACTTAGAGATTTTACTTGGTCAGTCCAAAACAATAAGATATGTACACTTAGAGTGGCCGTCCACTTGGCTGAAGCGGGCCCGCCTGTTAGACCAATAAGATCGCTTCACTTCCTCAGCTTAAAGCTCAAGTTGCCAAGAAATAAAGCGATCCTAGTGGTCGGGGCAGGCGAGCTCGTTTCATAGCACAGCCAAGTGGACGATCACCCTTATACGTGTGTATTTTTCGTAGGTGATGTACATGTACTACTTCCTCGGCCACCGGCTGATGGACCTGCCCATCTCGGTGGACCGCAAGGAGGTGATCGCGGAGAACTCGTACCTGCTCGCCTTAGACGGCGATATCGACTTCAAGCCCGCCGCCGTCACGCTGCTCATTGACCGTATGAAGAAGGACAAGAACTTGGGCGCTGCGTGCGGCCGGATCCATCCCGTCGGATCTGGTAAGCATTTTGATCTAATAACCTATCTTTCAGTAGTATGCTAGCTATGGTGGTTATTCGATAAAATCAATTCCGTCCAGCCAAAAGGCTGAAAACTGGAGATTATCCGGATCAAACAGAAGGCTAGACAAACATTTTGAATATCCTTTATTTTTTTGTGAGTTCCATATATAACTGCTTTCATATGCATTTAGTAAATAGCTATTTTTTGATGTTACAAACAGACACTTTAATTTAATTTATGTGTATAGATTGTTCTTCAATTCACACACTCCAATTTCTACACTGAAATTTTATTTGTTAGTTGATTATTTTTGTTTAGAATATTCCTTATGTTGGTGGCCTATTCAGATAGCAGTACTAACTAAAGTGCCTTGTTGGTCTGATTGAAAATAAATTCTGGCATTTTCCAGATCACTTTTATGGGGTTAACAAGGTTTAATTTCAATATTATATAATTCCCCAAGTGTTTATTAGTACATTGTTACATGAGTGGTGAAAGTGACTTATTTTGTCCCGAGACGGGGTTTGGCGCCCGAGCGCAGCGAGGGCGCTAATAGTTCGAGGGACAAAATAAGTCTTTCACCCGAGGTAAACACCGTGCTTTTCATTACGAATACAAGGAAAATAAAAATAAAAACAGGAATTGGCTAAATAAATAATACAAGGAAGTATAAACAATACTCTACAACTCGAAAAAAAAAAAACGGATTGCCGCCTATATTGTTTTTTTTTTCGTTGGCCGGCCAACTTCATTATTTAGCCATTATTTTTCATTTTCATCTTTAAATATTTTGCCCAAATCTATGTTATTTTAAAGAAATTGTTGAAACTAAATTATAATTAAGTCATTTAAAAAAATATATTCTTGAATTAATACTTAACTTTATGTTATTTCAATTTTACATCGCGCTGTAATTGAGTGACTGTAGAAAAAGTTTGAACATGGTTCCATAGAAATGTGAAAATGGAACTAGTTTTTTTTTATAATTTGACAGCTGTCAGTTGAAAGCGACACTCCCGGGCCGGAAAAGTATTACTTTCAACCCGCTTCTCAGGCAACTTCAGACTTACTTTCAGAGTATGAGTAATGAAAAATGTATTTTTCTCATCGTCTCTGCTAAATATGGGTATCAATACATTGTTTTCATAGCTATGTTTTAAATTGCTAGGATTCATGGCCTGGTACCAGATGTTCGAGTACGCGATCGGCCATTGGCTGCAGAAAGCCACTGAGCACATGATTGGCTGCGTGCTCTGCAGTCCCGGATGCTTCTCACTCTTCAGAGGCAAGGCGCTGATGGACGACAACGTGATGAAAAAGTACACGCTCACATCGCACGAGGCGAGGCATTATGTGCAGTATGATCAGGGTAAGAAGTACCGTATTACTACAACACGGGGTTCTTCAAAAAGCATGTTTACTTGCCCCTACTACATAATTTCGCCAATTTGTCTCGGCGGGAATCGAACTACCCTTAACCATCCGGCCTACCCTTTAACCATTATAACAAGCGGTTGTTAAAGGGCTAAGAAGGTTGTCAGTCAGTACTAGCTTATTTGCGGATACCAGCCACGCTGGCAACATGACAAAATCATCTCCATCCAAAGGTTGTCTCGAAGAGACCGCAGCTTGCGATAAGACCGCCTAAGTACACTACTGTTTAATCCTTGTTTTGTCAAATTGTAATTCTTGTATTTGTCCATGTAACTTCAGTGTATAATAAAGAAATAATAAGAAAAAATCATTTTCTAAACAAGCCTTATCTCAATTACAAATTCACAAAAACACATTTATCTAGATAAATGTTTTTGTCTAATTAAATTTATGTAATTTACCTGGATAACTAGATTTTATGAATTTGTAATTTTGGAATTACAAATTAAAAATATAAAAAGCTAGAGCAAAAAAAGGGGTGAACCCTTTCTCCTAAACTAGGTATAATTATATTATACCAGAGTATTAGGAGTAAGAAGGAGTTTTCTATAACGAATCGCAGGCGAGGACCGTTGGCTGTGCACGTTGCTGCTGCAGCGCGGCTACCGCGTCGAGTACTCGGCCGCGTCCGACGCGTACACGCACTGCCCGGAGCGGTTCGACGAGTTCTTCAACCAGCGCCGCCGCTGGGTGCCCTCCACCATGGCGAACATCTTCGATCTGCTGGCCGACGCCAAGACAACCGTCGCGGTCAACGATAATATATCCACGCTTTACATTGTGTATCAGGTATGTTCTGAAGGTGACGCAGGGAAACTTTAAAATAAAATATAGGTAAATAAATAACCTACGTTCTTGTAAGGCGTGTACCTATCTGTACTACTTGGTATTAATTTATGTTGTTGTCTCTATTTTTGTGCAGTCAAACAATTACATTTACATAATTCAATGTCAGCCCACTCTATAGTGGCGCCACCCTACGAGATTTTTGTCTTGTTTTCAGTCGATGTTGATGGTGGGCACCGTGCTCGGGCCCGGCACCATCTTCCTGATGTTGATCGGCGCGATTAACGCCATCACCGGCATGAGCAACATGAACGCGCTCATACTCAACCTGGTGCCTATCATGGTCTTCCTCATCGTGTGCATGACCTGCAAGTCGGAGACGCAGGTATTGTTTTTTTCAAATATAACGAAGTCGGCTAACTAGCATACGACCTGCCTGATGTTAAACAGTTACCGTAGCATATAGATGCTTGTAAAAGTATTGCCAACCTGAAGAGGAGTGTGATAGAGGGGAGGAATCTTCCGATTCTTTCACTCATCGTACAAAATGTAGCTATAATAGTTTACGCCGAGCTTCTGTGTGAGGGGGTACTATCCCGATCTAGCAATACCGTATATAAGCCCGTATAGTCATTGAGCTACAGTTTTGTGCTACCATGGGTACAATTGCGGACGAAAAATGTTAAAAAAAGTTTCCCCTTATTTACACTGACTCAAGACTTGATTTTGATTTTGATGTATAAATATATTTTGGAGCTGTCAAAATATAGAAAAAGCTACATATCAATACAAGTGTTGGGTCAGTGTAAACGTAGGGTTCGATAAACTTGTTTCTGGCTTGGTATAAGTTTTGATGGCTTCGAAAACGATATTTGATATCGAATCTTTCTACATATTTACCAGCAGCGGTTCATAAGAAAACTTGCAGCTGTAATTTTCTTTTAGGGATTAATAATTGTGATCTCTTGATGATTCCAATCCAGTTCACAAAAAATATGAATTGCCTTTACGTATATTATGAATTTGCCTGTAACTTAACTCGGGCACGTTATAAATTATTATTATGACTACAAAAATGTTTCTTTTCAGCTTTTCCTCGCGAACTTGATAACCTGCGCGTACACAATGTTAATGATACTAGTGATCGTCGGTATCGTCCTGCAAATAGTGGAGGACGGGTGGCTGGCTCCCTCCAGCATATTCACGGTGGCCACATTCGGCATATTCTTCACAACCGCGGCCCTGCATCCGCAGGAGATAATATGCCTGCTGTATCTAGTCATATACTACATAACTATACCTAGTATGTACATGTTGTTGATCATCTACTCGCTGTGCAACTTGAACAACGTCTCGTGGGGCACCAGGGAGGTAGCGCAGAAGAAGAGTGCTAAGGTATATTTATATATATGCAATTTTATTTAGATGTGTCCACTTTCATCATTTGTCCTTATCTCGACAACGTATTGTCGGCGTAGTATATCTCCCTTTTCAATGGTTTTCTATTGAAACACTTGCTTAGTCAATCGTATCTAGTAGGTGTCTTCTTTTAGAAACAATTACAAGTATTTTTTCATCACTCATACTCGGAAAGTAGGTCTGAAGTTGCCTGAGGAGCGGGTTGAAAGTAATACTTTTCCGCCCTAGGGAGAATCGCTTTCGACTGACAATTGTCAAATTATTAAAAAAAAACTAGTTCCATTTCACATTTCTATGGAACCATGTTCCAACTTTTTCTACAGTCACTCAATTGCAGCCCGATGTTAAATTGAAATAATATAAAGATAAGTATTAATTAAATAATATATATTTATAAATGACTTAATTATAATTTAGTTTCAACAATTTCTTTAAAATAACATAAATTTGGGCAATATATTTAAAGATGAAAATGAAAAATAATGGCTAAATAATGAAGTTTGCCGGCCAAGGATAAAAAAAAAACAAAAATATGCGGCAATCCGATCTTTTTTTCGAGTTTTAGAGTATTGTTCATACTTCCTTGTATTATTTCTTTAGCCAATTCCTGTTTTTATTTTTACTTTCCTTGTATTCGTCATGAAAAGCACATTGCTTACCTCGGGTGAAAGACTTATTTTGTCCCTCGATCTATTGGTTATCTATTGATCCCAAACCACGTCTCAGGTCAAAATAAGTAACATTCACCCCTTGTGTAACAATGTACTATTACATGTCCTCACTGAATACACACTATATATGATATTATTATCTACTGCAGGATTTAGAAATTGAGAAGAAAGAAGCAGAGGAAGCCAAGAAGAAGATGGACGACCAAAGTCTTCTGAAATGGTTCGGCAAATCCGAGGAGACGAGCGGCTCGCTGGACTGCAGCGTGGCCGGCCTGTTCCGCTGCATGTGCTGCACCAACCCCAAGGACCACAAAGAGGACCTCCATCTTCTGCAGATTGCCAACTCCATTGAGAAGATTGAGAAGAAACTAGACACACTGTATGTATTCCAGAATATTACTACGCTATAGGTTCCTATTATTATTTAAGTTACCATTTCGTATGTTATTAAGATCGGCAAGTAAGCCACATTCTTGTGAGTATCGAGCAGGTTCCAAAATTTCAGTAACTCGTTTCTGATCCATCCATGAAAACACACACAAAACCACTCCACTAGAATTTATATGATGTTTGTTTTCGTTATTAATTACTATACTAGGTGATACAAAAAGGGTATACTATTTTTTTTGCAACTTAACTTTGTAAATCTCAAACTATCGCCTTTGTGGGACAGTTGAAGTACTAAAGGTTTTGTAGACTTGTGAAATCGGTCAACAGCTGTATTCCTAGAACACCTTTTGTTTTTCAAGTTCCCTCCAAAGCTGATGGTTTTAGAATTACAAAGTTAAGTTTTGAAAAAAAAAGTATACCCATTATGTGTCACCTTGTATTATACTAGTGATGGCAGAAATAAAATTAAATGGTTTCTTTTCGACATTGACTAATATTTGAATAATTAATTCAATAATTTTCTATTACAATTATATATATGCACGCGACATCGTCCGCGTGGAATTTAACTTAGAAATATTTAGGTTGTTCGTGCAGTTCGCAAAGTTTATGAAAAGTTTATAATTATAATGTTAATAAAGAATTAGGTTAAAAAAATAACTATGCTAACTTTAATCAAATGTTTCTTTTTTGCGAGTCGAGGTTTCGTGTTTTATATACCTAAGTACTAGTGATGTAACGAATGTTGGATTTTTGACATTCGCAAATGCGAATGCGAATGCAAATATTTGGCTTCAACATTCGCGAATGCGAATGCGAATGTTGACTTTCAAATAAGAAACCCTATATTGAAATATATATAAAAAAAAAAAAAATACGACTTTTTAAATTACAAAAGTGCTGATAATTATCAAACGGTTGAATCAATTTTCGTGAAACATAGCTAAGAACACTCTCGATCAGAACACCTTTCTAAAAAAGAAACAAAATTTAAATCGGATCATTTGTTTGGGGGCTACGATGCCACAGACAGACACACAAATACACATGTTAAACTTATAACACGCCTATTTCTCGGAGGTTAATAAAGAGCGCGCAAAATGTTAGACTGGATTGACATTTCGTGTCGGCCGAACATAGCCGAATCCATAGTTAGTCACATAAAGTTAATTCCAAGAGGTTTGTTTTGCTTTGAGGGTAGTTTAGTATTATTTCATTAATGAAATTTATTTTATATTCAATTTTTATTGAATTAATATTTTAATTAGACTAACAAGAGCAATAGAGAAAGGTCATATTTATAATTTTGTTGCCTACCTCAAGACAGTTATTTTTTTTATTCAAATATAAATAAATAAGTGCATTATGTGCAAGTGAGCTAAGTTACAATCGAGGCTGGTTTGCAGCCCGAGACACGACATTTTACAACTTACTTGCGAGTAAAAAATATTTAGAATATTACAATCTTAATTGAAAAAAAAAACACAAATAACGATTTTTTGAAGACCTAGAGAATTGCAGGATGAATGAAAAATAAAACAACATGGCGCGCCGTAAGTTTGTAGGGTTCCGTAGTCAAACTCGGAACCCTTATAGTTTCGGCACGTCCGTCTGCAATCACAGTAATTTTAAACGGAGACTAAAATACTGCATACTAGCCAATAAATTTAAACAGTTTATGTACCGCTTAAAAACTGTTTTTAAATTTTGAAAACAAAGTTATTCCATTGTACCTCCCGTACTTAAGAAAGGGGAGTAAAAAAAATGTTTACACAAACCCTCGATTGAGGTATTCTTCAGTAAGTATTTTAAAATTATTTGAAGGTTTCTTTGACAGTTTTGAAACATTAATTCCCGTTTACGAAATATTGAGCTTCATTGTGGCCCTTTTTACTTAAGTAGCAAGATTCATCTTTTAAATTAAAATCACATTACAATTGGTTTATTATAGAAAATAAATAGTTATTTACTATTCAAAATCAATATACTAAGTAATTTAAAAAAGAAAACTAAATTGAGTTTCAAGACACGCACCACTGATTGTGCACCCAGTCTAATCACAACTCAATTATTTGAATTAAAAATCCTTATAAGAATTTTCATCAGTCTAAAAAGAAAATAAAAGTTTGTGTCACTTTTGTTGAAGATGTCTTTGATGCCGGTTTATTAAATTTAGTAACAGAATTTCTTACTATTTTATTTAAAAAGGTGACTAATATTTAATTAATTTCGCAGAAATTAATAGGGTACGTGAGCTGCCGTATTTGATGTTTCATATCAATAAAAAATATTACTTTTATTTTATGAGTTCCGTAGTATTGAAAAGTGGCGGGATGTCTACGGAACTCTAGAGTATGCGTAGTCCCACATGTATTTGGCTGGTTAAATTCGGTGCCTCCTGTGAAAGGTGATTTAACTCGAGTTGTACCTTTTTTGTGATTTTTACATAGAAATTGTCAGAAAAAAAATACGATTTTTTTGGTACAACTCAAGTCCTTCTATCTGCTATAGTTTCGGAGATAATTTGGTGCCAAGTGATATAAACTGACAGAATTTCGGAAAAAATATCGTGAATTTAGATATAAGTCAAGTCGTAACCCCTTTAGGTCATTGCTTCACACATTTTTTTTTGTGCCTCGTGGTATAAGAGCGATTATATTAATTTACACACTTTATTTTTCAGTATATTTATCGTGAATATTGATATATTTAGAATTTGAGCAAACTGATACAATTCAGGTAAAATATGAAAATAGAGGACAGATAAGTAAAAAATTCGAATCTTTGGAGTATTATTTTTATCATTTGTTTGAGCTACATTGTGTTTTGAACATATTCTTATTAGTTATTGGATTTTTTCACTTCTTGTATATCACTTTACACAAAGACAACATAAATGTGCAACATGATTTAACTGTACTTGTATCATTTATCACGTAATTTTATCACATATTAGAAATTAAAAAGGGTACAACTGCGAGTTTTTCATGAATTACTTCAAAAGTATAATATTTACCACAAAACTATAAAAACACAATGAAAGTGGATGTTTCGATCTACAAAAGAAGGTACTTAAATGTAACCTAACCCACTTCGTTCATGAACTAGAATTTTTTAAATATTGTTTGGGCTCTCCTGTAAAGTAGTGATTTTTCAATTGTATCACCGGTCACAGGAGGCACAGAATTTATCTATGGGTCTGGCAAAGCCGGTAACAATTATCATATAATTTGAAATACATATAATAAATCGAATGTGTATATTATGTTTTATTTACTATCAAATTGAATGAGAAATAAAGTTATTTAAATAGTCAATGTTTTATGTATAATATTTTAATAAACATCGTTTATTTATTGTTTGAAATGTTTACTATTTTTAGGATAACTCTTTACTAAGATTTAAAAAAATTAAAGTGTATAGCACAGTAATAAGCTGCTTTATGAACCTAAAAGCGGTGCAATAAGGGCCACCCTATGAGCAAGTTTGTTTTAATAATATATGTATAATTCTTACTAGTTGTTAACATTCCATATCCGTCTATAGATAAATTCCTTTTTGTTTTTCAAAAACATTCGCCAAACATTCGCATAGATTCTTGCGAATGCGAATATTCGTTACATCACTAATACCTACCTATAGCAATAGCCCGCTCGCGCGTTCTGAGCCCGCGTGAGCCCGCGTGACAGGCAGCATTTGTGATATTTTTTTTGTTTTTCTAAAATTGAACTAGCCTAAGTTACTCCTTATAAAATCAGCTATCTGCCAGTGAAAGTCCCGTCAAAATCGGTCCAGCCGTTTCAGAGATTATCCGGAACACACATACATACAGACAGATAATTTTTAAATCGCGTTTTTGTTATAAGGGCCGTATGGACTTTCATATGCATTTAGTGAAAAGGTGTTATTATGATATTACAAACAGACACTCCAATTTTATTAATCTGTATAGATTGTATAGATTTAATTTAATTTGATATGATGATGCCCTGTAGCGGAGCTATGTCGGACGCGGCAGAGCCGGCGGGGCGGCGCCGCTCGTCGATGGCGCTGCGGCGCTCGTCCGTGGACCCGCTGGTCATCCTGGCAGAGTACGAGGAGAGCGAGCTCTCCACCGACATACCACGGGTAACATTGCAACATATTGATTATTCATTCATTTATTTGGACCAGCAGATAATACTCATTGAAGTTGTAATATGGATAGGTACCGTAGACAGAGTTATACTTAGTCTAGCGAACATAAAACAATGTTATATGTAAAATTTGTACAGTATCTTAGAACTCATTAATAAATTTATCTTATAAATAAGTGAATAAATATCGCGAGAAGTACACATCACCTGTGTGGTCCCAAACTAAGCGATACTTGTACTTTGGGTACCGCGCAATGGACTGGGGGCGATCCCAGTGACAGCCAGAGCAGGGCAAATGACGAAATGGCCATTACCGAAATTTTACCTTGCCGGGAATCGAATCCGCAACCACCCGGTGCAGTGAGCCGAGTGGCCTACGCTCGGACCACTGCGCTAAGCGATCGCCAATGTCATACACGTATGTACAAAATTACTTGTCAAAAGCATACTCAAGACTTATGTAATTAATGTGGGGCAAAGTATTAATACCACTAAATTTAATACGGGAATATCTTCTGTGAAATCCATAGATATAAACGTTCATATTAAAATTAAAAATCTGCTTACGCATGCAGGTATACGCCGGTGAAGGCGCTGTGCTAAATATAGTAAATAAACTTTTAGAAATAGTGTGCAGAGTTGAAGTGTGTGGCCATAACTTAAATTCCAATATATCTTATAGGAGGAAAGGGACGACCTCATCAACCCCTACTGGATCGAAGACCCGGACCTTCAGAAGGGTGAAGTGGACTTCTTGACGACAGCCGAGACTGAGTTCTGGAAGGACTTGATCGACGTTTACCTCAGACCCATCGACGAGAACAAAGAGGAACTGGTCAGTATGAAGTTTTAGCGGAAAAGGGAAGATCTTCCAGCCAGGCGGGTGTTATGCCTGGTGGGGCGGCCGCTATGCCCCACTGGTTATTCTCGGGGTCTTGTATATATAGTCACGATGCTTGCGATTACTAATATCGTGATTCAGTTTTTCTATGAAGAATCCGTACATTGTATTGAGGCGCTGCATTTAGCGCCATCTGTCTGTTTCTGTCGGCGACGTGAATGTGAGGTCGCCACAAAGTAGTACAGCCATTCTCAAAGTGGGCGATAACGCCCCCTTGTGGGCGCTAGAGGCCTAAAGGGAGGCGTTGTAAGGTACAGAGAAATTGAGAGGGTTGAAGCGGTTTAGGATGACGATGGCTGATTTGTGTTTTTCTGATTTTATAATCAAAAGTAAAATCAAAATCTACCTAACTAATCTGCATCTATTATTAGGTACGTTGTTATTTTTGCCCAGATTGATTATTAATGTACCTTATGATTGCGATTGTTATTTTTTAATATATTGTGGTAAAATGAAATATTTTAGGGGCCGCTAGAAGTTAAAATTGTTTAATTCAATAGTTGGTATGCACAGGAACGTATCAAAACTGACCTGAAGAACCTCCGAGACACGATGGTGTTCGCGTTCGTGATGCTGAACTCGCTGTTCGTGCTGGTCATCTTCCTGCTGCAGCTCAACCAGGACCAGCTGCACTTCAAGTGGCCGTTCGGACAGAAAGTCAGCATCGCGTACGACGAAGACAGAAATGTTGTAAGTACTTAAACCTTTTTGTTCGCACCAAACATTAAAGTTTACTAAATTGCAATACAAATATTCTCATAATTCTTTATAAACAAAGGGTCGAATATTGGACCGATAAACTTAGAGCTTTCTATTCAAACTCAGAAAAAGAAACATATCCGAGAGGACCTATCACTCATTTTGTTTTTTTCATGGGACTAGACCAGTCATACACTCCCATCACTGTTACTCCTGTAAGCCAGGATCGACAATAATGTCCATTAATGACGTCGAGGTTAGACCGAGTTAGGGGGAAAAACTAAATTGGCCCTGAAGTAGAGTTAAGTAAATTTGAAAACCGTCTTAGTTGAAAATATTCTTTTTTTCTAAAATCTGACACATATTGAATTAGTGTAATCAATTCTACTCTGGATTCGTACGTAATTACGGACGTATGTAGTTATTATTCTTACGTAATTTCATTACACGTTGTAAAGTAGGTCCGTTTGTGTCTATTCCTGCGATATGAACGCACAGTTGTCGCATGCAGGTGACCATCAACCAGGACTACCTGACGCTGGAGCCGATCGGCTCGCTGTTCCTAATCTTCTTCGGGTCGGTGATGATCGTGCAGTTCACGGGCATGCTGTTCCACCGGCTCGACACGCTCACGCATTTCCTGTCCACCGTTGAACTCAACTGGTACTTCACTAAAAAGGTCAGTTGGTGCAAAAAGAGCCATTCGATTTAACTCTTAAAATACCCCCTTAAAACGGTATCAGTTATGTGGCGGATACTTTACGGACAATGTACCCTCACAAACATTTATCTATACAAATAAATAAAATTGGAGTGTCTGTTTGTAATATCAAAATAACACCTTTTCACTAAATGCATATGAAAGTACATACGATACCTATAGCAAAAACGCGAATAAATTTTCTTTTGTCTGTCTGTCTGTCTGTCTGTCTGTGTGTTTGTTCCGGGTAATCTCCGAAACGGCTGGACCGATTTCGACGGGACTTTCACTGGCAGATAGCTGATCTTATAGCGGGTAACTTAGGCTACTTTAATTTTAGACAAACAATTAGGGTTCCGCGTAAAAAAATAAAAACACTTGAATTCAAAGAGTATCTCCGAAACGGCTGGACCGATTTTGACGGGACTTTCACTGTTAGATAGCTGATGTTATAAGCAGTAACTGAGGCTACTTTTATTTTAGAAAAACAAAATTAAAAAAATGGGTCCTGTCGCGCGGGCTCAGAACGCGGGACCGGGCTTTATTGTTAAGTTAAATTCCACGCGGGCGAAGTCGCGGGCTCAGCTAGTCCATATATATATAAATGAATCTCTATTTCCTTGGTCATCGCATCACGCGTGGAACGGATGCAACGATTTCGCTAATTCTTTTTCGTTGTGTTTATTATTGTTGTTTGTATCATTGTGAGCAGAAGGTTCTTATGAGTGAAAAAATTAAGAAAGTTGTACTGTGCTAACAATTCGAATTCAATATTCAAAGTTAAGACAGGACAACGTCTGTGGGGCAGCTAGTAACGAATAATAGTTGATATTCTACCAAAAGAAACACAAGATTTCTAGATTAAAAAAATGCCCACATCACTTTTCTAATTCCCTTCTAAAAGTCCTCATGAGGCGTTATTTAAATCGTGTTCATGTGTCCAGCCGGACGACATGACAGACAACGCGCTGCTGGACCACAGAGCGGTGGAGATAGCCAAGGACCTGCAGCGGTTGAACACGGACGACCTGGAGCGGCGCGGGCCTAAAGACGACCACGTGTCTCGCAGGAAGACTCTACACGACCTGGAGAAGGCCAAGCAGGCGAAGCGTAGCGTCGTCAATCTTGACGCTAACTTCAAGAGGAGGCTGACTATTCTCCAGAATGGCGACGCGAGTGAGTTGATTTAAAATAATTAATTACCAGTGGATTTTGTCCAGAAATTGTTATAGGTTTTAACGATCCGGTGGTAGATTCTGACTAGTCATAGTGATTTGTTGGAATACATGAACAAGAAGTATTTTATCTGATTTGATAAAATAAATATGATTTTTTGTGCAAGCACTACATCTTCTGATTGATCGATACAAGCGTTTTTAGTGTTTTCTTGCATTCAACTGACTGATTGGTTTTAAGAAACGCTTATACACAATTCACTTTGCCAAAGGGAAGGGTCTGTGTGTTACTAGTATAATCCCAAGTCCACTTGTGATTATGAATTAATAATAATAAATATTGCCAAACCGACACACCAACTGTATGGTTCCAAACTAAGCAATGCTTGTACTATGGGTAACGTACAATTGACTGGCGGCTATCCCAGTGAAACCCAGACTAGGGCAAAATACGAAAAGAAAATTTTCGAAATTTTACCCGGCGTGAATGGAACTCGCAACCACTTAATTTTTACTATGAGACGTAACTGAAGGCACTGGTCGATGATGTATCATAAAAACCGTGACAATACCGAACGCTTTGTGATTTCATTGCAATGATTACTAACAGTTTCTATGTCAGCAGCAGGTGCCAGTCCCGGATCTTCAATTTTTTTTAGGCGGGGCAAAATCTAAATTATGCCGCCCCCGCCCACTTATATTTATTTTTACCTTTATCTATACAAATAAATAAAATTGGAGTGTCTGTTTGTAATATCAAAATAACACCTTTTCACTGAATGCATATGAAAGTATAAACGACACCTATAGCAAAAACGCGATTTAATTATTTTTTTCTGCCTGTCTGTCTGTCTGTTTGTCTGTCTGTCTGTGTGTTTGTTCCGGGTATTCTCCGAAACGGCTGGACCGAATTTGACGGGATTTTCACTGGCAGATAGCTGATGTTATAAGGAGTAACTTTGTTCATGAAAATCGGTTCAGCCGTTTGAAGATTATCCGCTCTTTTGTAGGTTAAAAAGCCATATTCACGGCCAAAGCCAACTTCCACGGCTCGAATCTATTCGAAATTTGGGATCACTGCAATATCTTTCTATCTATTTTTAAATTATCGTAATAGTCTGAACTGGCTTTTTACGATATTATAAAATTGAAATGTTTCCCGGTTTCTGGAAAAAATGGATATCAATTTTTATATGGGATTTGTGTATGAACTATGAACTAAAGACGTTAAATAAGTCACGTTTCAAATGATGGCATGCGTTAAATGTTGTTTGTTTTGTTAATGGTCATGGAATATAACGCAATAATAATTATAGAGGGCGCTGCTCATAACAATTGATGAAAGGCTCGTCGCAACGGGGGTTTTTAAATTTTCAATTTAGAGTTATTAATTTCTGATATGATTCGATCAAATAGGTACCATAATTATTTCTTTAGAAAATAGTTGAATAGGCTGAAGTGTTTTAATTCGTCTTCAGACATCTCATCGAAATGTTTTTTACGTTTCGGAATTCGTTTGTTTTGCAAAATAGGTTCAACACCACTTTTTCAGGAACTTCTCAGCCTCATTTATCCAATACTTCATTGGATTTTGTCTCATTTTTTGCAAAGTTTTGAGCAGACAAAACAGAAAAAAATTAAGTTATCGGTTTAATTTAGTTTTAATAATGACGAATTGATGGCGTAAGTAATGGCACGTAGGTATTACATTGAATTTTAAAAATAAACATGATTAAAAAGCATAATATAGTTATGATAAAATACTTAGGCCTAGAAAGGCGATCGATGAGCTGTGATAGATTTATTGATGTGACACTAATACAATCAGTTTTTCCATTACTCATACTCGGAAATTAGCCAGCCGCAGTCCAGCCGTTTCGGAGATACTCTTTGATTTCATGTGTTTTTATTTTTTTACGCGGAACCTTAATTGTTTTTCTAAAATTAAAGTAGCCTAAGTTACTCCTTAAAACATCAGCTATCTGCCAGTGAAAGTTCCGTCAAAATCGGTCCAGCCGTTTCGGAGATTACCCGGAACAAACACACAGACAGACAGACAAAAATTTTTTTAATCGCGTTTTATTTATAGGTCGTATGTACTTTCATATGTATTTAGTGAAAAGGTTTTATTTTGATATTACAAACAGACACTCCAATTTTATTTATTTGTATAGATAGAAAACTAGTTCTATTTTCTCATTTCTATTGAACCATGTTCCAACATTTTCTACAGTCACTCAATTACAGCACGATGAAAAATTGAAATAACATAAATTTAAGCATTAATTAAATAATACATTTTTTTAAATGACTTTATTATAATTTAGTTTCAACTAATTTGGGACGGGGTATGGCCAATAGGTCGAGGGTTACCTTCACCCCTAGGATAACAATGTACTATTACCTACGGTTAATCAACAAGTACTAAATTTTAGTAAATACTTGCTGAGCCCGCGACTTCGTCCGCGTGGAATTTATCTTAACAAAAAAGCCCGCTCCCGCGTACTGAGCCCGCGCACAAGGACCCATTTTTTAAAATTTTGTTTTTCTAAAATTAAAGTAGCCTAAGTTACTCCTTAAAACATCCGCTATCTTCCAGTGAAAGTCCCGTCAAATCGGTCCAGCCGTTTCGGTGATTACCCGGAACAAACACACAGACAGACAGACAGATAAACAGACAAAAAAAAATTAAATCGCGTTTTTGTTATAGGTGTCGTATGTACTTTCGTATGAATTTAGTGAAAAGGTGTTATTTTGATATTACAAACAGACACTCCAATTTTATTTATTTGTATTGTATTTTGTATAGACACACATGTTTAAAACAAAACACTGTCGTGGAGAGAGATCGACGAGGGAGTTTTCGAATATAGCTCCATCCCTTTCGCGCGCACGGTAACCAGACGCGTGCTGCCGCGATCTGCGATTCCAGCGGGCGAGCGGGCGCGTATTTTGAACTATGCCTACGCGCCTCGCGAATAATATTTGTGCAGCGCGTCTCACTCCGCTTCTGTACTAGTCTTTATTTATTCTGTAGTCAAAGTTATGTCAATGATGAGTTGTCCATTCGTCTGTAAAGTGTGAACTTGGCCGCCCCCTGATCTTGCCGCCCGGGGCATAGGCCCCGGCTTGCCCCCCCCTAGATCCGGGGCTGGCAGGTGCTACTCATGAACCTATATAGTATGTTTTTTTACATACTTCCTGTCTAATGTTCCATCAATACAAACCAGACATGATATCGCGGCTGCCGTCGCTGGGCGGCAACCCCACGGCGCGGCGCGCTACGCTGCGCGCGCTGCAGACGCGGCGCGACTCCGTGCTGGCCGAGCGGCGCCGCTCGCAGGCGCAGCCCGGCAGGTTCTCCACCAACGACTTCCTCTACGACCCGGCCGGCATTGCGGTAACATGATCAATTATTTATTACCACTTGATATGATATGTCATTCCCCATACCATTGATATGTCATTATTTTGGTCGTAGAGATGCTTATATAAATATCGAAGTAACATAATATACACAGCTCGACACCTTTAATTAAAGTTTAAGATTATTACGAAATACAAATTTGTTAAACTTAACATGTAATAGTTAGTATTTAGTTTAAAAATATGTATATACAATTTTAAGAAACTTTACCCTTTACAAAAACAGCTCTACTGCCGCATAGTCTTTCTTCAGATTCATTTGTATGTATTCACATTTTTACGGATATACATTATCCGTACAAAAATGAATACAGGCCAAATTAGTGCTCAAATGCTTAGCGTAATAAAAGCCAAATTAGACCATAGCCGACCTAAGTGAAAGTGTAACCATATTACCGCCCTAGTGCCTAAAGCAACAATATTTTCCAGCGACATGATGATAAATGTCTCAGCGATCTCCTAGAAGTAGCAACATTTAATTTTGAAGCTCTTCGCTAGAGGCGCAATGCGTCACGTTTTCCCGGGATAGTAGGGTAACAGCGTCATATAACCAGAGAGGGGGCTTAAGGGATATTGTTTCCAGTTGAACGAGTCGGGCGGGCGCGCGTCGGGCGCGGGCGCGTACCGGCAGCGCGGCTTCGAGCCGGCGCTCGACAGCGACGACGACTCGCCGCGCCCGCGCCGCAGCACCGTGCACTTCCAGGAACAATATTCGTAATCATACATTATCCTACTAATATTATAAATGTGAAAGTTTGTGAGTGTGGATGTATGTATGTTTGTTACTCCTTCACGCAAAAACTACTGAACGGATTTGGACGAAATTTGTAACACAGATAGTTTATAACCGGGATTAACATATAGGATACTTTTTATCCCGATAATCTAAATTAAAGTAAATAATAATTATAATTCGTCTGCAGTAGCCCAATCCCCAGTACGTCCAAACTGCCGGCTAGCAATCATACGATATACCTGATGTTAAGCAGTTACCATAGCCTAAAGATGCTTGCAATACCAAAGTAATTCAGCTTGGCTTCTACCACCTTAAATATATTTATTTATTTTTGTCAGGGACGAGGAAGAATCACCGCGGCCCAAACGGAGCACTGTCCGGTTCAGAGAGCAGTACACGTAATACTGTGTAATTCAATACCTAATATATATAATTATCTGCATTAATATTGGATTTTTATTTATACTAAATTTAACTGTAGTGCCCGCGTGGGCTATACGAAGTCCCTTTGAATCTCTATTCCATGGCATAACATACTTATACAGCAAATTTATTTTAATTGTCACTGGCCGCTTTGCGCAAATGTGAAGTTAGAGTCACAAACATACATTTTCGGACTTATTTTCATAATAATAGAATTCAAACTCTTTTTTACTGACTGATTGACGAGAAAATAAATAAAGTCAGACTGCAGAGTGTGACTACATGAGTTTTATATGCGTCTGTATGTATACATAAAAATACAAAATTCCACTGTGCGTGTGTTCACCATTCTTCTCCTCCAAACGGTTTGGCCGATTTTGTTTTTTTTTTCTTATGTGGTCACCCGGATGTTTCTAAGCTATAGTCCGACCTGGTAGGTAGGTTGTCTGCTGCACTATTGTCGACATCCAGCACATACGCTAGCGAAGCTGTGGGAAATAGCTATGTATTTGTTTTATATAACGGTATAAATGTCTGAAAGTTATTTGCTAATTCAGTGCGCGTTTACTCCAATTACACATCGCAAACTTTCGCTTCTTAAAGTTTTTACAAATTAGGAATTTTCAACATCCTGATTACTCACTTCTTGTAAGGTATAAGGAAGGAGGAGTGAGCTTAGCGAGGAGGTATAAGGAAGGAAGCATCGATACATGGTAGAATGAGATGAGTCAACGTCGATCACCAATTTCTACAATGAGAAACGTTTGATTGATCATAGATCGACGGCCGATTGATTGGTGCGCTAACACCCTAATACCCGCACCAAGTGATCACACAAACCATGTTGTTAGGAAAGAAAAATAGTTCGCAGTCTGACAGGATCAGTCTTGACCATTGCAGAAAATTTAGTCTAAAGTCATCTAAAATCACACTATACTTGGGAAATTCCGGAAAAAAATGAGTTGGTACCTCTGTCCTGTATCTCCGGTGTGAGTCAGTCCGGTGGGTCTGAGTGAGGGGTCGTTAGCAGCGGCTCGGAGGCCCGGCGCGCCGCGGCGGCAGTGAGCGCGCGGCCAGCCGACAGAGAGCACACGCGCCCGCGCACCATGCGCAACGACGACCTTCCGCGAGTGCACTTTACGCTTTACCCCAACATTGTGAAGTGATTTTGTACACAACCAAGGATTACACACCATCTCTAACCTAGCACTGTACAACGGTGAGTGAAACTCCCTCGAAGTTAACCATTTCCAGATTCTAAAGGCTGTACGCGATCAGCTGCGAAAGTGTGCGAGGGTGACTGATAGGCTTGCATAATTTGAACCTTATGAAACATAACATAAACTTTTTTTTTTTTTTAGGTGCCTATAAGTCACATTTAAATAGTATAGTTTTTAAGCGAAAACAAACTTCTTCTGTGCGAAACTGTATGTACATTGGTTTCTCTTTCGAAAGTTTCGTAACCGTTTCGTAAACGTTTATGTAAAGAGCGTTCGCACTACTGTCTTAAATGAGAATATCATATATTTTATAATTCATAATGTATTATTCATTAGAGAACTTCATGGTATCACGATCCCATATAAATGTCTAATGTAGAAGTGGCCGTAAACAAAAGTGAATGTAAGCCCTACATTATAGGCTGCGCGGGCGCCTGTGAGGTATTGGATAGAGAATGGGAAACAAAGATATTCGTCACACCTATCCTTGGCTAGTTACCACGAGCTTTGAACAAATATTTTGATAGATATGATACGATGATTAACGTAGGTAATAAAATTATCAATGTTTGTTACATTTTCTTTGTTACATAAGGCTCAATTTACGAATTCCACCCGACTTAATGGAAAATAAAAAATAAAATAAATCTACCTGACCTTTTACTGTTAGGTTCGATGTCTTTCGAGAATCTTATTGGTTTTCGGTAAACATCGTGACTGGTGTTTTGCTGTGGAAAATTGATTGTGTACATATTGCATAAAAACTGTATCTTTATCAAGACGTTGATAGTTAAAGTAATTAAGCATTCAATATGGCATTGGATACGTGTCAGAATTATAACACGTAACTACCAATTGTGGTTTGAGCCGAGCGCGGCGGGCTGCCCTCAGGCCTCGCTCACATCCGGCTCGAGAGGGTCGTTCTCACTCGAAGAACAATTTGATGGTTTCCGCAACAGCGAGTTAGCAAAGTGCAATTAGCTAATTAATAATAATAATTGCGTTGCGCAGTCGCAATAGGGCGGGCCTGCATACAACGCTTCGCAAAGCATAATTAAGGAATGTTCATTACTTGTTCTCATTAGCATACTAGAGTGGGCTGAAAGGACAGGCTTTCGGGTAACAAAGAAAGAGATTGTAATTGGCACAAGGCAGTGACGTCATGCCAGAGAGTATATAACATTAGGTTGTTAAATTGTGAGTTATCAACGATGAGTGACTCATAATTGTCTATTCGCAAAGTTTATTTGGCAATTATTTAAGTTTGACTTTGGTGCTCAGACTTTGTAGGTACCTATCTAACCGGGGTACCATGGGAACGTCGCCAATAAAGACAGGGCCGGCTTGTGGCTGCTTGCCGGACTTGCCGAGACCCCTAGTCAAGGCAGGTCTCGGGGCCCTGTACCCATTTCTGGCTTCTTATAGTATATTTTTTCAATCACAACGCAATTTTATTCATAATTACGCTGCTTTTCTAAGGTAATAAAATTTATACAATTAAAAGGAAATTCTGCGTTTTTCACGAAACACGGGGCCCCTAGCCGATGTGGGGAAGCTACGTAGTTGCTTACACTGCCTAATGGATAATCCGGCACTGCGTATAGGAATGATGAAAATATTTCATAACTTCTTAATTTCATTATACCTACCTAATAATTATTTCTTAATGAATCAAATATCACAAGGGAACCACTTTTTTAAGATTATCCACTTACTGAGAATATCATCCTGCTATCTGATAGAGCGACATTACCTACTATTAGAAAATAAGACACACTGACTGCTGCTTGTTTTTTCGTATAGCTCTGTCCCTCTCTCGCTTCAGATCATGTCGTATGCATCCTCAGTTGGAGATAAAATATAATACTTGATATCTTTTACTTTTAATATGTAGTTACTTCCGCGTATCCGGTTTACCTTCGTATATATAGTGATAAAAAACTAACAACAATTAGGCGTCTATTCGGCAAATGTATCAAGGTAATGAATTAGTAAGTATTGGCACCAGACCTTGACTGCTTGGACCGGAAGAAAGTGGTGCACGTTTGGCATGTCGCTAACGTTCCAAAACAGTAAATCTATGAGCATATGTGTGTTACTGTTTGAATACATCAATCGATCGAACTTAAATAGACTACCAATTCACTTATGTTAATTCAGAAGGTAATTTACTTTTGTCGATGTTTTTTGTATTGGAAGTATTGTGTAGGTGCTGTTAGACTTAAATACACGCTAAACATGCTATGAAATAATAAAACAAATGTAATAGAAAACAATTGAAGCATAAAAATAATACATTCTGATGAAACATGTAGCGAGCTTGTAAAGTGCACTAGTTGCCCTATAAAAGACATCAACGCACGCCCACCGCGCGCGGAGTCAGTGCAAAATGTCAGCCGCATTGCTTTGTAGATATTGCATGAGCGTGGAACCGACACCAATGCACATTATACAAACCTACTAAATAATAACGTGTGTGTTAATATTACATTTATATTGATACTGTAAATAGCTCGCTTAGTCCTTATAGCTGTATGAAAAGTTCGATGAAAACCGTAGGATTTATATTCCGATTACTTTTAAACCTAATAAAATTAATAACAACTGAATAGAGGCTTGTGTCCAATATTAGAACATGCTACATCGATGATGGTGACGCAAGCGTCCATATAATATAAGTAATTCAGTTGCTCCAGTAACAAAATCTCTTAAATGATCTATCAATGTAGGTCATGGAAACACCCAAATAAGCCACAATAGATCAATTTAATTCTAACAATATTACCAAAGGAGTTTTTAAACAAAAAAATATACAAGTTTTCCTTTTTAATAATAAATGTACTAAAACATTTTGTTACATGAGTGTGAATTAAACTAAACATTATTTTAAACCGTTAGTACCTACTAAGTACCTAAGATTCCTAACAATACGATGTTAAATTAAATAATAGGTTAATGGAATAAAGCCAAGCAGACAAACAAACTTGAGACAGTAACCAAGACACGATTTTATTCCAGACTAACATGAGAAAAAAAATATTTACACCCACTTAACCCATTGTCAGTTGCCAGCGAACCATCTGAGACAAAGCGACAAGTTGCACGGCCTAACTAACAACAATTGCGCTAATAAGAGACGCTTTCTCTTTTTTGTTAACAATTTCTCGTCTGCATGCGTTTATCAATAGGTTTAGATAGGTATCCAGGCAAATGGTTACTCGTGAAGGTATTACCGAAGAGGAGTTATTTCATAACTTTTGCGCATAGTAAAATAGGATCGGAACTTGCTTATTTATCATTTCCTTAGACTGCCCATAGAGGTTATTTGAGTGACAATAAATCGATCTCAATTCTGAGAGCGATTTTGGAAATATCATTCTTATGTCATACTAGTACAAAATGGCATGTCAAAAGCGTACTCAAGACCGCTCCTAGACTTGAGATTGATTTATTAATACGGGCCTATGTTAAACCTCTTAATACTGAATCGAAGGTACTTAATGTATCTAATTACGTATTACTTACTTACAAAGATATTAGAATCCAACACGAATTGCTTGTCGCTACCAAACAAACGTCTTAATTCAGATTTCAAAAGCTCTAAGCTAAACCACGTGTACTATGTCCACGCATGGTACAGTATGCATTCGAAGTAGATAAGTAGCAATACCTTCGTGTTGGACGCCATATAGCCAACCCAACATCTAGTTCTAAACAGGTAGATAACAAGTACCGAGATAACTTGCTTTTAATTATCTATTGTGCTAAAACAACTTAATTTTCAAGATTCATAGCCGGTTATATCAGGTTATCGGTGTAAAATTGTAGGATTCCAAATCGATCCTAGCCCAATCGATGACAAATGAGCTGGTTGTAGAATTCGCGCTGAGACGGCTCGAGACCGGCGGCGGCGCGCCTGCCCTCACCGTTCCTTCTCGCTCCGGCGAGTTTCTGGTGCGTTTAGTGCATTGCATACTAGATCAAACCTGTGGTTTCGCTTACGTTGATTTTAAACATCATTAAGGACTACAGAACCTCGCAAGCGTGACTAGCTCCTCCATAATTCTATTTATCCAAATTAGGTTTGAGTTTATTCGCTGTTACAATATACCTAAAAGATGAGTGAAAAAATAATAATCATGGAGAATATTATTTTCACACAATAAAATTAAATAAAAAAACTGCAGTCATCTGTTAATCTCATAAGGCGCCGTACCAATTGGCGAATCATTCAGTTAATCTAGCAATGGTTACTGCACTCTAGGGTTGTATTAACCAAAACATTCTACTGAAACACGTTGTTGGCTCTCGTATTACTTGACAACAAAAATAGAGACAACAGTATATTTCCTGTGAATGTTTCGTCCAGTGCAAACCAAGGGTAACATGGTGACTTGTGCATTATTCTCACGTTAGGCAAAGCATTCCTGATCGTTAACTCATCATCATCATCTTGTGCAAGCCATTTACTATGTAGCGACACTGTAAAGCTACGGATATAAGGCAGTGTTGCGCAGCGCAGCGGCGGTATCGGGGGAGGGAGGGGCGCGCGGCGGAGGGGAGTGCTGCCAGCTGGCGGCCTCTAGTAGTGAAAGTAAACCTGCGCCGGCCCTCACTCCGACTCTACTCAATGCCTGTAATACGATTTAGATTATAATTTATATTGCATTAGTACATTTTGCTTTTAGTTTCGTTGATCGCTTGCATCGTGTAATCTTAGGACTTACATGCACATGTAATGCTCTGTAGCAAGCTGAGCTTTTGGAGTAAGTAAGCTTCAAAATAAAGTTACAACTTTTGTCATAAATTAATTTAAGAAAAAGCATTTTTTTTGCTATAATGGGTACCTATGTAATATGTCTTCAGGACATTGTATGTTAGTATATGCAATAACTGTTATGCAACTTTCGAGTTACAAGACCATGTATTTATTTAGTAGCTTACCTACATACCTAAAAGTTGGATTTTTGGTCAATGGTCATATTAAACAACATTACATTTGTAATTTTGTACCCATACATAAGTAATGTATTTAAAATACTAAAATAAAAATTTAAAATATTTCAATATAAGTATGTAGGTACCTACACTACCTACTTATACTATCATTAACCTAATTTTAACAGGTACAATACTGTACGAGTCAAGTTCATTCATTTTGCTATTTCCGTTAATAACAAAATTACGTCAGAGCTAATATTATAGTGTAAAATTTAATAAAACTAAACATTACTGGTGTTCAGTTAGCTAATCGATTCAAATAGCGCAATCTTTGTTGTCGAATACCTTAACGCGAGTTTTGTAATGCTAAACAATTCATAATTATACAACATATTTTTGCTGTTTGTGTATGTTGGTGAATTACGTATATTTATATAAAAAAGTAACCGGAGGTGATGTAAAGTATTTAACGTAGGAATAATTTATCTTGGTGTATAACGATAGGAGGTAAAATAGTCAAACTGTGGTTACAATTATGTGAAATGTCATTTAGCTAAGTGAAATTTAATTAATATCTTGATGATTTTTTTAAACTTGTGGCGATTGTTGATAGTAGTAGTAGGTAATTAAAGAAAATGTAAAAGTCTTTAGGTGGTAATCAGTCAGCTTTAATGTTTTATTATCACAAATCACAACACAAGAAGCAACACTGGTATACTTACTGGTATAATTACAAAATTAAGTTAAGGAAAACATCGTGAGGAAACCTGCATGTCTTTCTAACCAATTTTCGAAAAACATGTGAAATCCGCCAACCCGCACTGGGCCAGCGTGGTGGATTATGGCCTGAATCCCCCTCGTGTTGAGGGGAGGCCCGTGCCCAGGAGTCGGACATCAAGAGGACTAAATTATTATTAATTTAAGTTAAAAAAAATATAAACAGGAGCAACTACAAAAAATAATGTTGTCGTAATTTTGTTCTCAGTGTAAAGTTACAAGCATAATATGGAATTGTTATTTGTACTATTATCCGCGAGGGTAGACCCATTGTCCAGTTGGGAGTCGGCGACCTTGCGGGCGTAGCCCCGCCGCGGCCCACCACCTATCTGAACCTATAGGCCATATTAAGTCTAAGGATGCAAATCTATAGTGTTATTTCTTTGTTCCTTTCACAGAATCGTGCCAAGTTTGAAGCAAAGCTTGATTTTTTTTTGTAATATGCCTCTACGTCGGTACCTTGCTTGCTAATTCGAAAGTGTATTTTGGGGTCTGTTACTTAACTTATCTTAATATGCGGACAGGTTTTTAAGTTCGGCACAGATTTATTATCTCGAATATGCAGACAATTTTAATATAATACCTAGTGCGTTTGCTTTGAATGTAGGTTTCTATTTAAGTATGTAGGGGGGAAAAAATAATTTCAGAGATAGAATTCGTTGAAAATCGTGCGCAAAAACACCATAAAGCTATAAAATGATTCATGATACACGGGTCAATACTGCATTCTCTTCATTCCTTAACCAAACAATTTATAGTTATTTATTTATTCGTCAAGTTTTTTTCACCGCGTCCCCAAGATATCATACAAGTTTGACCCATTACGACAACGTAGATGTACCTAACATTGCCGACTAGTTTTTATAGTCTCTTTGTGTCTTGTAATCTACCTTTCAAGTGTTACTTGCTCAGCACCAGACCGCATTGTCTTAATGTTATATAACGCCATATTTGGTAAGGCTACTCTGTCGTAATAAAATATGGCACATTTTTAGTCCAATGCGTGTGTTGCCTACCTACTGGACAGTCTCGCTGTTTTTTTGTGTAAAACATGTTCAATGTGACCAGGTTGCGACAGATGTAATTGTTTGAAAAAGATTCAAAATTAATTGCAACACCATTTACATAGCAGTTAAAAATATTGGCATACTTATACCGAGATACGAGTATTTAATTGCTACTGTGGAGTTTTTTGTAAGTTTATTATGTCAGATTGATTTCGCACTTATCTGAACCTAACAAAGTGTCTATCTCATAAAATTAACATTTATTATTCGAAATTTCACTCAATATTCCAAACAAGATTACAACTTACAATCGCAATAATAATACAGTATCTGTACTTTCCACTCACTGTAGAGAAAAGTGCATGCTTAGGCGCATGAATGGGCAATAAATCGTGTGTGATGGCCCATAACTCTCTCGAACCGAGAGATGAACGACCGGCAAGGCCGAGGGCTCGCTCGCGAGGAATGCGCGAGTCCTGGCGGCCAAGTCTGTTGACCGTCGCAATAAAGCTCGGCTTGTATTCGACTCGCAATACGTCGGTTTTGACATTTGCGATTTAGCCAAAAATATTAAAGTCCGAAATGAATACATCCGACAGAGAACCAAAGTTATCGACATAGCTCAAAGAATTAGCGAGCTGAAGTGGCAGTGGGCTGGCCATATCTCGCGAAGAACCGATAACCGCTGGGGTAAACGTGTTCTTGAGTGGAGACCTCGACTCGGCAAGCGTAGTGTAGGACGCCCTCCGACCAGGTGGGATGACGATCTGCGAAAGACTGCAGGCAGATGCCAGCATCATGCGGCAAGCTGAAGACAGGGCGCTATGGCGCTCATTAGAGGAGGCCTATGTCCAGCAGTGGACAAGCATAGGCTGATGATGATGATGATGATGATGATTAAAGTCCACTAACGACTCGAGTCGAGTGACTCGTGTCGAGAATCGATCGGCAGCCGGCACGGGTGTGCGAGTGGACATATAGAACAAAACAATGGTTGGTGGACTACGGAAAACTGTCACAACTGACGAATTACGAGTCAAGTGTAAGTCATGCGTTATTGGAACGGTTAACAGACTTGGCCCTCTGCGGGTCACCGCGTGATTCACAATAACGAAGTGCATAGTGCCTACCGATAAAATTGAAGTAATTTTACCTTGTGAAAGAGGCGTGTGAATACTCATACCTAATGACAGTGAAATTTATGACAGTGATTTATCAGTAAATTAAATAAAAAGAATAATAAATATCGCCAGACTAATTAACACCAACTGTATAGTCCCAAACTAAGCAACGTTTGTACTGTGGGTACAGTACAAAGGACTGGGGGCAATCCCAGTGACACCCAGACCAGGGAAAATTACAAAAAGGCCATTTCCTAAATTTACCCTGACGGGAATCGATCCACCATCCGATGCAGTGAGCCGAGCGGCCTACGCTCGAACCACTGCGCCAAGCGGTCGTCAATGGTAGGATGGTAGGTAAAACCTGAAAATTAAACTTCATGACTGAGCTTTAACTGCGTGCAGCGTTCACGGCATCGTCACATAAATGCTTATACAATTATATTTCATATTTGCTACACAACATTCAACTCGAGTAAGGTCATAGGGTGTGAGCGGATCTGCATTTTTCTCTATGTTCCGTAATGTAACGTTGATTCACCTTTAACGATAAACTGTTGTTCAATGCATTCATACAAAATAGTTATCGTGGTTGAAGCTGGGTTAATGAAACGTGACAATAAATGTTCATTAAAAACGTCATTTCTCGTGTCGCAAGAGCCTCAATCATTCTTGAAGCACACATGACTCTACATCCTTTGCGAAATGTTTATATCTAAATTATAATTACCTAATATGACAAAATAACCTTGGTAATTAAGAATTGTTATTACAACTAGAAGGTGAAAATGTTCAGCCTTGATCGTTATCAAATAACAATGCACATAGGTAATAATATCTTATATTCATCTGTTTGTGATTTTCCATTTTTCTAAGTAATAGTAGTGGTTTTAATTACTTAACCTTTAACTTAAAAGGTCAAACGTGTATTCACCTAACGAGGACAATAACTACAGACACTATTAGATCGGATACAAAGGATTTGATACGTCTTTAAGTGGCTTATTGTGACCTGTAGTTTAAGCTTCTAGAATTCCAGGTAGAGTTCCACTGTGAAGCAAATATTATTTAAAATGGGTCACGACTTGCCTATCTTAAATGCTATAGGTAGCCGACCGGTTGTGTCGTTGAGTTTATGTTACCGAAGTTTTCGATTTTAAGATAAGCGATATTTTCATGTCGCAATGCAATGGAACTATATTGCAGTAGGTTATCAAAGTTGTGTTGCAGTATCTTTTCAAATAAGATATTCATAAATATAGAAAATACGAATATAAGAAATATTAATTCTTATACCAGGCTGGCTACTAACCTTCATCAAGGAAGAGGTGAACATTGTAAAACAAAATTGGGAGAAAAATAAATTATTCTTCGTGTTTGCTTTACAATGGTTTTCTGCAAAGATGCTTGACACGATCGAAGAAGAGATCTTTAAGTGATCTATAGGAAAAAGTTATAAGTAAGGTTATGAAACTAACAGTCGTGGCCACGAGTTGGTAAAAGCGTGACAGTCACCCGAATTGGAAAGTCGTCTGTTTCTAGTACAGAGTTATAACGCACTTTTAAAGTCATACTTACAATCTAATTAATGCAAATGACGGAAGTACATTTAATTTGAATCACGGCTAGCTTGTTAATGGTACTCTTCAGAGGCGACTACGTGGCAGTGTCTTGTGAAACACAATCAGCTTCAGGATATTCTGGAAACATTTTGTATTCCTTTTATTTGTTAATTTGTTAATTATTATTGGTTAGTAATTCCTGCTATTGGTGGGATATTAAAGTGATGCGTATCTTATTTTTTCAGAAAACTAATTGAACATGGCGACGTCGGGAGGGAAACGTCGCGATGAGGCCAGCGACAACTCCGACGACGAGCTCACACCACTTGCCAATGAAATCTATGGCGGCAGGTGAGACTTCCAACATCCAACATCCTTTCTCATCAAAGCGTTTTTTATTATAATTCTTCTCGACAAAAGAAGTCATGAATCAAAATAGGACTAATAAGTATACCCTGAAAGATTGCTCCAGTTCAGAGCCCTTGTTGTAAGCAATGGCTTTGGTAGTTCACCTAAAATTGAATTAATATTCATAAATGGAAACCAGTTGAGACTGATAATAATCCATCAAAATAAAGCAGCGAACATTAATTGATCTATCGATATAAGAATTTATGAATACAAGCTATTAAGTATGAATAGCACTAAAACATCTAAGTTAGACGGAACAGTGCTTGCGGATGACATCACTCCGCCCAATTGGTTTGAGGCGTCATCTCACGAGCAAGCATCAGGTGCGAAGATTCGTGAACATTAGGCGTAGGAATATGTACTTTCACCTTCGTTATGAACTCTGACGGCCTAGTGAGGAGGAGTTAAAGATATGCCCATTTTAATATGACGTCTCTAAATAATGCAGACATCAGGCAGGTACCTATTGAGAGCGAACTAGATTCTTCATAGCTGTTAGAACCAATGTCGAAGCCAATTCTGCATTACCATAATATATCTGTTGGAATTAGGTAATTGTTATCCGGCCCATCTATCAACTATGTACCTACATCAAATTAAACTTTTCATTTATTTTAATTTACGAGGGCGGGATGATAAGTAACTAGCCTAATAAGAAAACACTTAACGTTCCGTAATAAAATTAATTTTATTTTTCGACATAGTCTCCATGAACCTCTACGCACTTATTCCATCTTCGTTCTAAAGCAGTAATGCCTTCCAGAAAATGATTTCTTTCGAGGCCTGCAAAATACTCCTCTACGGCGGCTATGACTTCATCATTTGTGGCAAATTACTGTCCCCCCAAAAAAAAATCTAATAAATTTTCACGCCACCAAATTCAAATTTAGAACACAGGTGGCCAGAGATACGAATTTAAAAATGACGTATATATTTTTTTAATTTTAACTTTTTAAATAGCAAAGGCTAGTTACTTATCATCCCGCCCTCGTATATTATAAGAAAAAAACTTTAGAGGCCAACCGTATGCTATAGCTATATAACTATATTTTACATAATATTTTATATAACATCTCAAATTATGTATAAAATTCTTACAGCCAGTGTTAGTGTGATTCAACTGATTCAAGCTAGGACGTTCAAGTCATAAATGATGTGAAGGCTGTTTATTAGGCGACAGTAATGCATGTGTAAGGCCACGACCGATGATGTATAATTAAATAGCATTCAAGAAAACAACATGATATTGTTGAATTTGAATAACATTTTTATTAAATCTCGTTTATATTTAGGTATATCACGTGCAATTACTGTTCGCTAACTATTGACTACGAATAACATATCAAGTTGGTATGGCATGAATAAAATGATTTTGATTGATTACCTAGTGATACATCGAATTGATAATGAACGCACGTTTGCAAATAAGCTAATTTGTATAATAGGTATGCCGTTAAAGACCTCATTAGTAGTGGCCAGATATTAATAATATACTCAACGCAAAACAATGCGATTACATCCACGTTTGCGATGTATTATATCCCCATCACTTATGTATTGATCAACGAGCGGATTAAAAGGTGTTGTGGCAGGCATCTGCGTGTGAGTGCCATATCGAATTACCTTATCAAACTAAATAATTTGTGAAGAAAAATACTTTTATAACTAAATATACAAAAAGAAACACATGATTAATATTGATCTGAGTTTCCAAGAGAATTATTCAGTTAATAGTAAATCATTATATAATAAAAATACTATTAAATTTCCTTATTTGAATTTACTTAATTGGTTTATTTTTTTGATTGAAGTTTTTATTCGTTATTTAACCGATGATGTTAAAACAAATTGAAATCCAAGTATTAGCTACACTCTACAAATCATTGTTTTGTACAAGTTTTATTTAGCCAGAGGTCGATTCGCTCGGCGATCGGTCACCGCGGCCCGGAACCCGTTCAAATGCCAAGGTTGACAACTATGACGACACAACTTTCGATCGATCGCCGACTACGCCACATTTTTGCGCCCCACTTCGCGACAACCTCAGCGCTACAAACAAGTAGCCACACTAATGCTTGTAATATTGTAAGGACATATTTTAGTTTTAAACTGAATTGCTGTGTCAATGAGTTTTAGAAAATAAGTTTTAGGAATTATCGTTAGGAGTTAGCGTAATCAGCATCAAATGAATACATCTCTTGCACATAATACCTTGGCATTTAGTCAAGACAATCCTTAATATAAGCTTTGCACAAAACATAACTATTTTAAGACACAAGAAAACACCTGTATATTATTGAATATGTTGTATCGTCTGTTTTATATCAGCGGTCTATTTGAAACTATGGTTTCTCTTTGCCAAAAAACAAATGTTTCGTATGACAGGGTGTGGCGCGGCGGACTGGTATTTTTATTATTTTTTTGTGCTTTGTCCATGATCGCGATCTGGATTTAGTTACTTGGGTCACAGTGTTTTGTAGTTTCATTTTTAGACTAGTTTCATGTACCCACCTCCATAAACAAATACACTCGTATATTTTATTTGATTTGGTGTTAACCGATACAAATCTAAAATCAGCAGTGGTATTCCGTAAGAAAGAACAAACTCTCGCGTATTCACGGGTGAAATTTAAAATTGGAATGAGTATGTTTTTATTTTATAGCATAGAACTGCAGACTAGCAACAAGTAAAAATATTCTTATCCTCTGGACTAGATAGAACGGTATCTAGTAGTAAATCGCTTTCGTCGGATACAGAGGCAGGTAGCAAGCAAGAGGAGCGGGGTCAGGCGTGATCTGAATATCGTATTCGGCCTAGCAGTCCGGTGTAATACTTACCGGTTCTGCGACTGGCGACTGACGCCAAACCACTGAGTATATCGATACGATGGAACACAATTCCGATAGTTAGGAAATAATGTATTAATTCATGTCATTACTTTTTTTTTACGAAACGTAATTTCGTATTGTTAACTAGTTCTGGAAACACTGTCGCAACAAAAATTGAAATCAGGAAATTAAAATCCATTTAAATATTGACTAATTAGCTAAAGTTAAAACACGCATAAGAACAAATTCAATCAACGAATTATTTATATAAATGGCATTGGGATGATGATTAAATAGGTTTGCCGCATTTATAATTTTATTTTACTCATAGGTTACTCAACGTTTTACAGTTTATTGTAGGACATGTCGATGTTAACTAGGCAATGGCTATTAGCTGCTATGAATAGCTACCAACAATAGGCGAATGTGTAGCCAGTTTACGTTAGAATGGCTGTGGGAATGACGCAATTGTCTCAAAATTTAGTAGGTATATTACAGATATGGTTGTGTGGACTCGTAAGTGTGCATATGATACTGCTCCCGTCAACACCATGGTCGATGACCTCCGACGGTGAACACGAAGCTCGGCCAGGAGGTACCGGCCGCGCATATAAAACAAACCATGCTTTATGACGGTAAAATGGTCAAATTTGAAAGTATTTTGCATTGGTTTAAATAAAAAAATTGGACCGCTCGCTGTTCATGAAGTAGGAGATCTTTATTGTCGAAAAGGCTAATCTTGTTATCAAGTGCGTCGCTAGGGGAGGGTAGAGAGCATTTGTTTCCCAAAAAATTCCAAAACCTATAATATTAAAGTAGATGACATTGAGAACAAACCCGAAAATCATGTTTTAGTTGTGTAATAATCCTGAATAAATTGCATTTTATCTACAGTTTACATTGTCTACGTGCCATCTTGCTTCCCTGGTCCATTGGCATGCAACGCCCTAGCTTATTGGTCCAAATATGTAAAGCTACTATGTGTCCATAAGTTCTGTTTACTGAACACAAGAACAATTTCACAGTCACTATAAAAGTATTTCTCAAGTGTAAACCTAACCACTGCATCTAATCGTTACATTCGTGCAGTCGTTATAATGAAATATAACAATCGCACTAAGAAATAGTTGTTATTTAGTTACAACATTCTGAGAGCCGGAGCACGTGTATAGCTTGGAGTCAGGCGAAGGCTTTCGTAAGTTTTCGTGAGTCCGGGCGACATTGAGCGATCTATTGTTTAGAAACATGCGCGAGCGCCGCGAGCTTCGTTTGCGCGCAGCGAAATACCTAATCTATCTAGACACCAGTCTGGATCGTGTGTGAAGGAAGGTCACAGCTTACGTACATTTTGATTTGAATTCCGACCTCGCGTCTAAATGCTAGCGGCTGAGACTGTTCCATCTTATAAAATGTAATGGTTGAAAACTTGCAATCAATTAGTTGATTAAAGTGGTATCTAGATCATGTTTCGTGGATTATTTAGGTGTATTTTCAGTTACTAGCAATGTACCTAAGTTTTATTATGTTATTATGTCATTTTCGAACTCCGGTCTAGGTACCTGCAATAAAGAGTTATTATATTCTATGTTATCAGGATCACACATCTGGTTGTTTAATAGTATGACAATAATAGGGTGGACTTTCATCATTAGTTTATATACAGAATAGAGATCGAAGCGAATACCCCTAGGTGACAACGGCGGCTCTTCTAACCAGTAGACTATTCATCATTGTATATTAGAAAAATAAATTAACTCTCAAAAATAATAAAAGGTATATTCAATGTTATGTTATATTGAAGATTAGATAATAGTAACTTGAATTATAATCTCCTTTGTATGAATGTAATACGACACATTATAAAGTAAATTTGATTGCGAAATATTTTATTGAGCGCGTTGAAGTCTAAAGTATGCGCCGTTTGTGTGTTGGAATTAATAAACTCGTTCAATGAAACAAACGGGCTAATAATAGTATAGTAACTCCTGTTTCATTAAGTTGGACCGCGTTATTACCTACATAAAAGTTAAACATGTGATAAAACTAAGGTATGTCAAGGGCTTATCACGATTTATTTTGTTTTGTAAATGCATCGTACATTTTTAAATACTTAAGATTTTAGTAACCATTTTACTATTAATTGATTTATTCGGCATTACTTTGCGGAAATCCATTGTATCCTTTTCCCAGATAATTAAATATCACAATGAAATAAAAAAATACATAGCGACTTTCGTTTAGATAGAGTGGTGAGTGATGTACCCATTAGTGGCGAACGTTAATTTCACGTGGGCATTGCTGCAGAACAGAACTCTGCACAGTGTGTTGAAGTCGATGCACTGAAGATATTTGGATTTCATATTTAGGACTACTCTAGCAGTAGTATTGGTATCGATAAGATACAGGCTCGTATTAATAAATTGATCTCAAGTCTGATAGCTATCTTGGAAATGGCATTCTTATGTCATGTCAGTACAATATGACATATTTAAAGCGTACTCAAGATCGGTACATGCGTTACTTATGTTATCACACAAAATAGTATACAGGCATTGGCTGAGTTCGAGGTCAAAGGACAAAATGTAATGTACATTACAGATATCTATGCGAACAGATCCGAAACATTAGGACTACCTTGAAGAAGGTAGTATGGTTGACATTTTCCTAGCCACTGTTAAGGTTTTGTCAATAAAACTAAATATCCTCATACCAGGTTCCCACAGTGTACCCAATACTTGTGGACTATTTTGAATATTTGACCAATAAAACTACACGTACGTATAAAGAGTATTTGAAAATTAATATTCACATTTTGTCCAGCTAAAACAATAGCGCATCAATGGGCGGCGGCGGCAGCGGTGGACGCGTGCCGCCCCACGGTAGTCTTTATTGCGATCGCACCGTTCGCTGTCCTCATAACTATCGATGAGTTATCAAACAATATTCGGACAGGACAGACAGAAATACAAAAATTCATTTATTTATTTTCTTCAAGCACTTTCTAGTGACGTGAATTGTGAGTTTCTCAGAATGTTTACACAGTGAGTTTAAAAATGAGTGAACAAGATCGTAAAAGTCATTATGAGCGGGATGACCAGGAACCTATTTACGTCCCGAGCAACAACTACTCGATATATAGTGCTGGAACCTTGCAGTACTGTAGCATTTACAGGTAAATTTCTAACTAAGAGAAACATGATAGTATTTAGAAATGTAACCGCTTTCATTTATGATATAAACAGGTATTTTAGGTTCCAGTTACAATTTTCTGGGAAATATGCTTATTCAGTTGGAATAAAATTCACCAATAAATTTAAATTCGTTTCGTCTGTGTCTGCTGAAATTGCTGTTATTTATGTGGTGGTGCTTAGTTCGGGACGATACCTTTAGTGTAGATATGATTGTGTATTACTTATATGTACTGTATTCATATCAGCTATGTTAAAATACCTGAAATGCAGTGAATATTAACGACATACAAGGTGACCCAACTAATTGCCTTAAGATAACTTTGCTCGATCTCTCAAATAGCAATGGTTTCTAAGTTGGTATTAGCAATGTCTTTGACTTTAGTATGGTGTACCAGTGTTTTATTGTGAGTGTGTATTCATACATTGAGTGCGTAATGGCGTCGGTCGTTACGCGTAATTAAATTGTATATGATTGGCAACTTTCTAATACCATACCTGTAACATTGCATAGAGGTACTTTTTGGGTACCTTACCTAAACGGAATGAACTGAATTTTTGTATTAGTTGACAAGTACACTGTCGAGCTATATAAAAAGCCACTAACTTATCATTAAATATTTCCAATATAACCAAGCTTTTTCGTATCCATCACTTCAAACAAGCCATTATGTAAAAAGTTTTGAATATGCAATATAAAACTGTTTTCAAGATTTTCTTTACTTCATGAAGCAAATTTGTGTGGTTTAGGAGGTATTAAATTTGTTAGGCAAGGAATATAAAAAAGTCACTTGCAACTTTGCAGTGTATTTACAAACACAAGAACGGTTAGTTTTTTTGTTTGTTTTGTTTTTTTGTTAACATCGTCGAATGATAACAAGTGCAAAATGTTCGCAAGTTGCAACTCTTAATTAGGTTACCGACCACCTTTGTTACCTTACGTAAACTCCACTGTCATAACCCGAGCTCAAAGTACTAGGTAGGCATAGCCGTGTTGAAATCATAAACGGGGTAACCGTTTTCTATCCTCGTATGTTAACATAACATGCGAAGGTCACGTCGTGATATATCGGCTATCGGAAGGAAGCCAGTAGGAACGCGATACCGATCGAGATTTCTCTCTCGGTTACTTGGATCGCGTGTGAAAGTTGTTTTTCTTGTTGCAATGTTGACGCTATTTTAGCGTTGTCGAGCGGGTTTTAGCAAGTGCACGATTACAGATCTAAAAACATACTTAGAATTATGTTTATCAAACAAATAATAGTTTGCAAAATAGGCCATTAAGATTTTTTTTTTAATGTGGATTTGATTTGAGTATAATATATATTTTAAATTAATCAAAATTATATCACCAATTCCAATGGATATTGAAAAATACAATTTGTATCATGGGTATCATCGTGTCGCCGAAAATAAAACAAATTGGCTAATGTGTGGCGCCCTAAACTGAGTTAATGATTTTTAAATAGGTATAACTTTTTATAAGAGGATTCCTATGTGTAGACTTTAGGGACGTACATATCTATTATCATCTGAACCCGAACACTTATTCAAATAATAATATGTTAATCATTCTTCTATTTCAGTCAAAGGACAGTACATGAAACGAAAGGATGGGACGTGTTCCGCGAATTCCCGCCGAAGCAGGACAGCGGGTCCATGGAGAGTCAGAAATGTTTGGAGTTCACGGTGCGGCTGCTCAAGGTGGTCGCGTACCTGGTGGTCTTCATCGTGGTGCTGGGCTCCGGAGTAGTCGCCAAGGGCTCCATGCTCTTCATGACGTCACAACTCAAGAAAGATAGAAGAATCACGTATTGTAATAGGAATTTAGGTAAGTTGGTAGAGACTTCAAAGCGGTGTCCTTTATTGCCTGACGGCATCTTCCTTCCCTTACCTTTGTCCTAATCGAGATCGGCAACGTGAGAACAATGCCTTCGGTGTTGCAAGCATATATACTAGGTGAAACAAAAAGGGTATACTATTTTTTTCAAATCTTAACTTTGTAATTCTAAAATTATCAGCTATGAAGGAAACTTGAATAACTCTAAATTGAAAATTTAAAAACCCCCGATGCGATGACCTGTTCATCAAATGTATAATTTACCTAGTTCTTCCAAATAATGATGTTAGCGCGATTTGCGTAGCTCCCGTAGCTCAGTATCCATAGCTCATCTCGCAAATTCATCTGGTACAACTAGTTTCGATGCCAGATTATGAAAGCACCATTAAATCATTTGTTTTGACTTCCTCATTTATAATCTAAGATGTACAATAATCAACAGAAAATCTGTGTAAAAGTATGAGACATTATTTTGTTATGACATTATAATAATTGACATTAGAATAGACAACGAATCTAAATATTGATGTCACGGAGGTTTTATTCCTAGTAAAATATTATCAATTATGATTCAATTTGATGTAATAACTCTGGTTGAGGTAGACGGGAGCAGCCTAGGGGAAGAATTTTCAATAACGCTAAAATTATTTTAAATTAGATTAGTTTTTTTATATTCTTTGTCAATGGCGGAGCAACGCCCTCTAGAATTATTATAGCGTAATATTCCATGACCATTAACAAACCAAACAAAATTTAACGCATGCGCGTATCCATCATTTGAAACGTGACTTATGGAACGTCTTTAGTTCATACACAAATCTCAATAAAATTGATAAAATATTCATTTTTTTCAGAATCAGGGAAACTTTTCAAATTTATAATATTGTAAAAAGCCAGTTCAGACTATTACGATCATTTAAAAATATAATAAATCTAAATCCAATCATCTCAAATTTCGACTGGATTCGAGCCGAGGGAATTGGTTTTGGCCGTGAATGTGGCTTTTTTAACCTACAAAAGAGCTGATGATCTTCAAACGGCTGAACCGATTTTCATGAAACATAGCTAAGAACACTCTCGATCAGAATACCTATCTAACAAAAGAAACAAAATTGAAATCGGTTCATCAGCTTGGGCGCTACGTTGCCACAGACAGACACACAGATCCACAGATACACAGATACACAGATACACAGATACACAGATACACAGATACACAGACACACAGATACACAGATACACATGTTAAACTTATAACACCCCTCGTTTTTCGTCGGGGGTTAAAAACAAAAGGTGTTATAGGAATACAGCTGTTGACATATTTCACAAGTCTACAAAACCTTTAGTATACCCTTTTTGTTTCACCTTGTATAGGCTACGGTAACTGCTCAAAATTAGGCGGGCCATACGCTTTCTTGTTAAATTAAATAAAAAGAATTCTTACAGGCATTTATTTAACTCAATGATTTTATTGTTTTTGTTAATCTGAATGACATTGAGTGAATAAGCCTTATTGTGGTAGAACTTTTGATACGGTAATTACAAATGTATTGGGTTTCTATACGAAGAAAAAAGTAGAGTCCAAGGCAAAATATTATTACGAATTAAATTAACTTTGGACATAACATTTTTTCTGATTTGTATTTCCTGCTTTACCATCTTAGTAAACTTAATAAGTAGGAGCGTACCAAGGTAGGTAGGATTTTTTTCACTTAATTATTTATATTCCTATTAATTTCAGGTAGAGATAAACAATTCGTAGTAAGTCTGCCGGACGAAGAGCGCGTGGCGTGGATGTGGGCGATCCTTGCCGCCTTCGCCATCCCGGAAATAGGAACGCTTATACGATCACTCAGAATTTGCTTCTTCAAATCCTCCAAGAGGCCAACTAGCACGCAGTTCATTGTGGTACGTAACATTTTACATAATTAGAGAGAAAGTTAATAGATCAACGTCGTTTGACTACGATGATTGTCCATTAGAATATCTTAAATGATGATACTTATAATACAATGTTCTAAATACGTTTTAAATACATCTATAATAAACCATTTTCCAAATTGTTTTAGTAATTACATAACGCTCAATAATTCTTACAAGACGTTTTAATACAAACAAATAAAATTGTCAACCGCGTATGACCGCTTGGCGCAGTGGTTTGAGCGTGGGCCGCTCGGCTCACTGCACCGGTTGGTTGCGGGTTCTATTCGGAAGCAAATTTAGGAATTGATCATTTTGTAATTTGCCCCGGTCGATTGTATGGTACAAGCGGTGCTTATTTTGGAGGCATACATTTGGTGTGTTAGGCTTGCAATAGTTATCAAGTTATTTTGTCTTTCAGATATTCATAGCGGAATCGTTACATACGATAGGAATGGCTCTCTTGTTCTTCAAGATCCTACCCGAACTGGACGTCGTCAAAGGAGCTATGATCACGAATTGCATGTGCATTATACCGGGAATACTCGGCTTACTGTCCCGGAACTCGAGAGACACTAAGCGCTTTGTAAAGGTTATCGTGGACATGGCGGCGATAGTAGCGCAAGTTACCGGCTTTATTGTATGGCCTCTGCTGGAGAACAAGCCTGTACTGTGGTTGATTCCAATCTGCGCATTGTGTATATCGCTCGGCTGGTGGGAGAATTTCGTGTCGCGGCAAAGTCCTATAGGTAAGTAGGTGATTCATGATTCGTTGCTCTAACAAACACGTGCGAGCGCATTGACGGTAGACCTCGATCGTCATTTTTTTTCTACTCTATCGACTATTTCATAATAGTGAAGCCACCACGCAGACACCCTTTTGCTTCAGCCCTAATACAACACATTTTTTCGAGTGATCTTGAGAACGCTTTAGACATGTCTTTTGTACTGGTATGACATAAGATCGCTCTCAGACTTGAGATCGATTTATTAATATGGGCCTTATAAACGTTACTGCATTTTCCTTACAAGTGTTTGTAACAATTATATTTCAGGAATAATAAAAAGCCTGGGCAGACTAAAAGACGAACTACACCTCTCAAGATACTACACATATCGGTTCATGTCCGTATGGAAGATCCTGCTTTTCCTCATGTGCGTGCTGTTCAGTATTTGGATGGACGGCGACGAGCCCGCCATGTTCTTCCAACTGTTTAACGCTGGCTTTGGACCTCATAACATCGTCGTTGAAGAGGTATGAGAAATTTAATATGACACTTTTGATAGAGACAAAGAAAACTTTATAATCTTGAAGTAGGTAATAATATTTTTTCCTAAATCCCATTTTCAGGTACAAGTAACACTAGGCGGCACGATAATTCCGGATCTAGCTAACGTGACCCTAACGGGAGATTCCGTCGAAATTGCCGCCGCACACAAATCAGCGTTATACGTGATGCTCATTCAAATATTCGGCGCTTACATCTGCTACATATTCGGAAAGTTTGCCTGCAAGATCCTCATCCAAGGTTTCAGTTACGCGTTCCCCATCAACCTCGTCATACCTTTGGTGGTCAATTTGTTGATTGCCGCATGCGGTATAAGAAATGGTGACCCCTGTTTCTTCCACGGGACCGTGCCAGATTATCTCTACTTTGAAAGCCCACCAGGTAAGACTAATAAGTCAAATTAATTGCACCAATTATTATTTCCATATCAGATGATATATTAACTTTATTTTTCAATTATTCCCAGTTTTCACGTTGAGCGATTTCATAACCCGTCAAATGGCATGGATATGGTTGTTATGGCTGCTTTCACAAACGTGGATAACGATACACATTTGGACCCCCAAGCCTGAACGTTTGGCTTCCACGGAAAAGTTATTCGTAATGCCGATGTATAATGGCCTACTAATAGATCAAAGTATGGCAATGAATAGAAAGAGAAACGACCAGAGAGATGTAAAGACTGAGGTATGTAGAAAATATAATACGGTTCACTTACTAACTTAGGTTCGGGAATTCGACCAGGTTTGCAAATATTAACACAATCTTTACATTCCAGGACCTTGCGGAAATAGAAAAAGAAAAAGGCGACGAATACTACGAAACTATATCGGTTCACACAGATAACACCGGTTCCTCTCCCAAAGCTATCAAATCATCTGATCAAATCACTAGGATATACGCATGCGCTACTATGTGGCACGAAACTAAAGACGAGATGATAGAGTTCTTGAAGTCCATTCTTCGGCTGGACGAAGACCAGTGCGCACGACGTGTCGCTCAAAAGTATTTACGCGTTGTCGATCCTGATTATTACGAATTCGAAAGTAAGATAAATTTTGCGCATTACTGTGATATAATATCTATATTAATGCGAAGTTGGTACTAATGAATGATTTAATTTCAGCACACATTTTCTTGGACGATGCATTCGAAATATCGGACCACAGTGACGAAGATTCCCAAGTGAATCGGTTCGTGAAACTTCTAGTGGATACTATTGATGAAGCTGCTTCTGAAGTACATCAGACGATAATTCGTGTTCGACCACCCAAGAAGTTACCGGCGCCTTACGGAGGACGGCTATCGTGGGTTCTACCAGGAAAGACTAAGATGATTTGTCATTTGAAGGACAAGGCAAAGATTCGTCACAGGAAGCGTTGGTCTCAGGTACAATACATAAAAGTTAAAGCAAGTAGATTTAATCTTATCAGTTTCATCACCAGAACCAGCACACCACCACTTCTCTATTAAGAAAATCTATCGCTTAAGAAATCGCAATATAAGCTACTTACTAAACATATTCCTATTATTTAACCAATTATATTTGTACTCTAAATCTTGCAGCTTCGTTTAGACTCGTGCACATATCACTAGTGCCATAAATATGTAATTTACTATCCTTAGGCATAGATCAGTGATGAATTTACAATTTTTACTTAACTTAACTTGATATTACAGGTGATGTACATGTACTACCTTCTCGGTCATCGTCTTATGGAGTTGCCTATATCTGTGGACCGGAAAGAAGTTATGGCCGAAAACACCTACCTTCTTACCCTTGATGGGGATATTGATTTCAAACCGCACGCTGTAACTCTACTTATCGACTTGATGAAGAAAAACAAAAATCTAGGAGCCGCTTGTGGTCGAATTCATCCCGTTGGCTCAGGTATCATAAAGTATCCTTATTATGTGTAGTAATAGGTTGCATTAGAATTAGTGGTGATTATTGTTTTGATATTTCAAGGTCCCATGGTGTGGTATCAACTCTTCGAGTATGCGATTGGTCATTGGCTGCAAAAGGCGACGGAACACATGATTGGCTGCGTGCTCTGTAGTCCTGGATGCTTCTCACTCTTCAGAGGAAAGGCTCTGATGGACGACAACGTGATGAAGAAATACACATTGCGATCAGATGAAGCTCGGCATTACGTGCAATACGATCAAGGTAAGTAACATTATTAGCTTTGTCAACAAACATCATTGATTTTATCAAGAAGAACAGATAAATAAATTTGTCTTTTCTGACAGGGGAGGATCGGTGGTTATGTACGCTGTTGCTACAACGTGGTTATCGTGTAGAATACTCGGCTGCCTCAGACGCTTATACCCACTGTCCCGAAGGATTCAGTGAGTTTTTCAATCAGCGTCGTCGCTGGGTACCTTCGACTATAGCCAACATTATGGACTTGCTGGTTGACTGTAAGCACACGATCAAGATCAACGATAACATCTCGAGACCTTATATCGCGTACCAGGTAACTATTAGTTTTGATTGTGCTACATTGATACATCTATTATGACCTTGCAAATGTTAATATTGACGTTCGTTTCCAGATGATGTTGATGGGAGGTACGATCTTGGGCCCTGGAACTATATTCCTTATGTTGGTGGGTGCTTTCGTGGCCGCCTTCAGAATCGACAATTGGACCTCTTTCGAATATAATTTGTATCCCATTATGATCTTCATGTTCGTCTGTTTCACAATGAAAGCCGATTATCAAGTGAGTACCTTGTTTTAATAGTGTCAACATATAATTGATAACTAAAACAAAGTTTAATTTAGATCTCCTGATGTTTGTTAGAACCTAGTTATTATTGTAACGTTACGTTTTCATTACAGCTGCTGGTCGCGCAAATCCTATCAACGGCATACGCTATGATAATGATGGCTGTAATTGTCGGTACCGCACTTCAGTTGGGCGAGGACGGCATAGGCTCACCTTCGGCTATATTCTTGATATCCTTATCAAGTTCATTCTTCATAGCCGCATGTTTGCATCCGCAAGAGTTCTGGTGTATCGTCCCCGGTATCATTTATCTACTGTCTATACCGGCTATGTACTTGCTTTTGATTTTGTATTCCATTATAAATCTGAATGTCGTATCCTGGGGTACGCGAGAAGTGGCAGTGAAGAAAACTAAGAAGGTTAGTGGTGCAAAATTATTAACAGTTACAATATTTAAATTATGATACCCGATACCTAATTGTCACACAAGATATTAACTCATTTTGCTTTTGTAGGAAATTGAACAAGAGAAGAAAGAGGCTGAGCAGGCTAAAAAGCAAGCAAAACAGAGTTCACTGTTGGGTTTCCTTCAAGGAGTGAATAGTAATGAGGAAGAAGGTTCCATTGAATTTTCGTTCGCCGGTCTCTTTAAGTGTCTGCTGTGTACACATCCTAAAGGTAATGAAGAGAAAGTACAACTGATGCATATTGCCTCCACTCTTGAGAAATTGGAGAAGAAATTGGAAACTGTAGAAAGGTATTTATGAAATGCTTCATTTATTACTACTACTATTACTATTCATAAAGTTATGTTTTACAAATTTAACATTTCTAAATTGTATTTTAGAGCGGTCGATCCCCATGGACTGAGTAGAGGGCGAAAATTATCAGTGGGTCCTAGAGGTAGCACTAACGGAGACCATCAGTTGGATGCATTGGCTGAAGACCCAGAGGAAGAAAATGACTCCGATTCCGACACCGACACTCTTTCCACTTCTCCTAGAGTAAGAATCTATTTTCTTTCATGTGAATGAGTAGGAGTTATTTCTTAAATACGCAGATATTATATTATTACTTTCAATGATTTCAGGAAAAGAGAGATGATCTAATTAACCCTTACTGGATTGAAGATCCCGATTTGAAAAAGGGAGAGGTAGACTTCTTAAGTCCAGCTGAAATTCAATTTTGGAAAGATCTCCTGGAAAAGTATTTGTATCCTATTGATGCTAACAAGGAAGAAGAGGTAAAACAAAAATGCTGATTTGAGTTTTGCTGAGATTTAAATAAGTAAATCGATGAAAAATTGCATCTTGAAGCATGAGAAAAAATGCTTGCCCATAATTTGGTTATGATGAATTGCTATTGCTTGAATATTTATTTGGTCCGTGTCCTAAACAGGAGACGTACAAACTGCCGCTAATAATAAGCCTGAAGTTCAGCTTGATTATTTTCTAAACAAAATATCACATGATAATCTTCCCCCAATTTTAGGCACGTATATCCAAGGATCTGAAAGAATTGAGAGACTCGTCAGTATTTTCTTTCTTTATGGTTAATGCCCTTTTCGTACTCATTGTATTCTTGCTACAATTGAACAAGGACAATCTTCACTTTAAATGGCCCTTCGGAGTAAAAACTAACATAACATATGATGAGGTTACACAAGAGGTAACGTGAGAGTCCATCACACAGCGATCGGCCTTCAACGATGACTCGGGAAAACGCGCTGTGAACTCATGTACAAACTAGCCCCTTAGCCACTCTCCCAGTCACCCTTGAATGTTGATTGATTTAATTTAAATTTTTGTGTTTTATGAACTTTTCCAGGCTCGGATTGCAAAGGATTTGGTCGAACTCCGCAATAAGTCCGTATTTGCGTTCGTTATGTTCAATGCGTTATTCATCTTGATAGTATTTTTATTACAACTCAACAAAGATCAACTCCACGTGGATTGGCCTTTGGGGATAAAGACAAATATTACGTACATCGAGGAGACAGGCGAGGTATAGCCAAATGTTGCCACTGAACGTGTGCCACTTCACCAGTCTAACGACTTTCTTCTAACCGGTCTGTTTTGGGAAGGGCACACGAGCATGGAGTCCTGGAGACACGAAGACTAAATAACTTGGTGACACTTTAATGGTTTCACTGCTAATAAATATCCAAACCCTGTTGTCCCTCACTTTAATTAGGACATGGTCTTCCTATAGTTTAAATTCGCATTAATATGCGGCTATCGTTTGGACGATGTATAGTTTAGATGTTTTGGAAATAAATTCCCCCAAATGTGATGCACACTTTCCGATTCCAATACACCGGAGTAATTAATGTTTCTGTTCTGTCTATTAAGGTGGCGGAATTTCTTCTATTAAACACGGTAACAGGGACACTGGTTTCCTATGTATGTACATACATAATAATTTTATAGATACCTACACGTCGAGGCACGGTGACTTGTTAACTTATAGCTCCTGGAATAACGTAGTAGGCCTAGGCACCACACCTATTTATGTATACGTTCTTAGTACAATAGGAATAAAATAGTTTATATGTAAATTGATGTGGATAACAATGGTTTCAAAATGTGTTTCATGATTCACATTTAAATGTTTCATTGTAATGTCGTCACATTAAAATTTTGCACTTGTATATAACAAAAATAAATAAATATACTGATTTTCAATACTATCATTAATAAATGATTATTGGTTCTTAAAGTTATTCAGTCAAAAATGTGCTTTTACAAGTCATGTTTTTTTTTGTATATATCTACCTACCTGCAAATAGGTAGGTACTAAAATAATTAAAATTTATACTGTAAAATAATGGAGTGAAAGCACATTTTTTATTGAAACGATGAAAACGGTTACTCGCATGAAGTAAAGCATATTTTTAAACATTACAGGTGCTAATCTCAAAAGAATATCTGCAATTGGAACCTATCGGTCTAGTGTTCGTGTTCTTCTTCGCCTTGATTCTGGTGATACAGTTCACGGCTATGCTGTTCCATAGATTTGGAACCATATCGCACATATTATCATCAACAGAACTGAACTGGTTCTGTACGAAGAAGGTAATTTTGTAATGATTCCATTGTCTTTCATAAATAATAATCTCAAGAGAAAAAAATCCATGAAACCCTGTTACCCCATTTCATAAAAGATATTGCATGTAAGATGGGCATCTAAAATGAAGGTCACCAAGAAAGATCCCCATAGGGACAGCAGAATGTGCTTGAGGCAACTTAGCTTAATACATTCCAACTTCTATGAAACCTTTACTCTTAGAAAATTCAATACAAAATAACATATTTATCTGGTTTACTTTCAGTCCGACGATTTATCCCAAGATGCTCTGCTGGATAAGAATGCGATAGCAATAGTGAAAGACTTGCAGAAGTTGAATGGTCTAGACGATGATTACGATAACGACTCAGGCTCAGGGCCGCACAACGTCGGCAGGAGGAAGACCATTCACAACTTAGAGAAGGCGAGACAGAAGAAGAGGAACATTGGCACGCTAGACGTGGCGTTCAAGAAACGGTTCTTTAACATGAATGCGAATGATGGGCCAGGTAAAGACAAAATTGGATATTATTTTCTTATACTAGGTGAAACAAAAAGGGTATACAATTTTTTTTGGAACTTAACTTTTTAAATCTCAAACTATCGGCTTTGTGGGACAGTTGAAGTACTAAAGGTTTTGTAGACTTGTGAAATCGGTCTACAGCTGTATTCCTATAACACCTTTTGTTTTTCAAGTTCCCTCCAAAGCTGATGGTTTTAGAATTACAAAGTTAAGTTTTGAAAAAAATAGTATATTGTTGTTTCGCCTTATGTTTCTTTGTACCATTATGTTTCACCTTGTATTTACGCGAATACTACACATTGAAATAAAACTATTTTACGGATTCTATCGTCCAGACTCTACCGTACGGATATTATTTAACGTCGGAAAATTAAAAAGTAAATAAACGCGATAGAATCCGTAAAATAGTTTTATTTCAACAAAATTAGATTTTATATTTTGTGCAAGACGGGACTTGTCTTGATGTATTTCAATCATTAGATAAGTAGTTTAAGTACTAAATTATTTGTATACCTAAACAATATATAAATATATTTTCTTGTTAAGGAACACCGGTACTTAATCGCAAGATGACGCTGCGAAGGGAAACATTGAAAGCTTTAGAGACGAGAAGAAACTCCGTGATGGCGGACCGGAGAAAATCGCAAATGCAGACCCTCGGTGCCAATAACGAATATGGAGTCACTGGCATGGTAATACATTTTATAAACAAAAATAATTTTATACTAATATCACAGATATAGATTTACATATATAACGCCAATGCATGTACTTCGCGTGTACGAAACTCCGACCAAGCGTCAAGGTTGGTCGCCGTTAACTTGCATTCCACGCGACTACAGATATAAAAAATATGAGTATAAGCGAGATAATCACTCGAGATAATCGTAGGGGACGTAGGGGCATCGGCGGCATCGGTGTCTTTGAAGCGGTTTGGATTTCCCATCACTAATGACGTCACAGTAGGTATTAAAAATTCGGCACGCTTGGTGTCAATACAAATCGTGATACTTGCGTTATCTATGTAAATCTATATCTGTGACTAGTATGCAATTACAGAATTGAAAGCTTGCTAACATAATTAGCTTTTATAACAGAGGCCTTTTTTTTTTCCAAACGAAGTTCTGAACTTAACTTTGTATCTGCCAGCTCAACAACAACCACGGCGTGGCACCACGACATAGAATTTCTAACGCTAACATATCAGTGAAGGACGTTTTCGCTGAACCTAACGGAGGACAGGTGAACCGTGGCTACGAGACCACCTTGGGCGACGAAGACGACACCAACTCCATGAGACTCCAGCCCAGACAGAACCAAGTCTCCTTCGGGGTCAGGTTCTAAACGAGTGTTGCCAAACTAAGCGACTAGTTTTAAACAAATGTAGATAATAGTAATATAGACTGTAATAATGTTATATTGATGAAGCAACATCTGGAAAATATGTGTGTATAGCTTGTGATATAAACTTTTTAGGTTTGTGACATTTGGATGGTCACTGAAACCACAATTGGATAATTTACAGCTTTATTGTAAGATATAATGTTCGAATTTACACTGCCACTTAACTTTACAATGTAATGCTCTTTTATACATAATTAAAATGTCTTTGTAATGAAGATTGTATTTTTTACGAATATAGACTTTGAATTAGTATTGTAATAAATGAGATTAAATGAACATGAGTTTGAGTTTTTTATGCAGCATTCACCAAACATTTGACTGTGGATTTTAATTATTTAATGGTCATTGTTTAAGATACATTTATCTCTTTGAGCCATAAATAAGGTAGGTATAAATAACTTACTTAATTTTCTAGAAAAGAAACAAACTCGGTGAGCTTGAATAACTGATCTTCGCTCGATGTGTGCGTGGGCGCAGGTTGGACTGGCGGTATAGGACTGACATTGATGCCGTCATCATTTAGTACCCATTTCCGATCTCTGCAGTTGTGCAACACAGCCTCCTTGCTCAATCCAGTCATATTCACTACTGCATCGAGAGATATAGAACTGTATGAGCGTCCAATCAAATTGAATGTTCTCTCCCTTATTTTATCTGAAATAATACATAACACATTCATTATTGATAAAAAATCAATCAAGATTTACTTAATTGGTACTGAAACATGGACAAACTATTTTTCTTTTTAACAGTCTTTATCTATTCTACTATTGAACCTTGAAAGTTTGCAAGAATATAATTATATACCACAGTCAAAGAGAAGCAATACAAAATGGTAATAATGTTTGAGTTCAAGTCGTTCCACCGATGGGCTAAAAAGGCTAGGGCAACAATTTTAAAAATTAATCATTCGTTATATATCATAGGTAACATAAATTAAGAATAAATCATTCACATCTAATTTAATTTAAAAAAACAATTTTATTTGTATATTATTTTTCATTGGTGGTTGTATAGAATGATAGGTATTATATTTGTTTTCGATTTGAGGTTAAATATTATGATTTGTTTTATGCTATTTCACATTGAGGGTTCTCTGGGTTTTACAGACCCCCTAGTCAATTTAAAATAGAAACCATGAAAGTTACAAGCAATTCTTGAGACCATACAAAAGATGTATTTCTACTAACTAAATTCATTAACTAATTATATTGTAAATGTTTACCTTCTAATGCCCTCATAATGTTTGCGACAGCCTCTGTCCAGTTGTATGCTGCTAACGTTTGGTATGTTCCGGCAAGATCTTTCTTCCATAGATTCTGGCCAACTGCCCATATGGCCACTATTTCTGGATTGCTGCTAGTGATGTTTTGGGGTATCCTCTTCCATAAGAACTTGGCATTACATCTGCAAAGTAGATGTAGGTATCTTTATAATTAAAAATAATTTAATAACTGCTGGTAAATCCTGACTTAAGATTAATTTTGCTAACAGCGGATACTGATTTAAGAATTTTGTACCTCATAAAAGATTGTACTGCTTGGCAAAAATGTTTAGAAATGGAACTAGAATTCTGATTCTATTTCAACATAAGAATCACCATGTATTCTGATAGTATGTCATATATATTTTTGTTATCTAATAAGAATTTAAGTATCAAAACCAGCCTTGCCGCAGTGTGAATGGTGGCGCTATATAAGAACTGGCACCGCCATTATCTTCTTAATTTGTTTACCAAGTTATACCCACTATTAACTGATGAAGAGAGAGAAGTCCATATAAACAATGCACTTTTTCTCCCGCGGGTGGTGTACATAAATGAATGTTAAGTTGCACCTGTTTTGTGTTTTAAATTATTATTTGTAGACCAAGAAAGAAGAATCACTTGAGTTACTCCAAATAAAGAGCTATCCGAAGGACCGAATTGTAAGTACTTATTCATACATTGGCACTATGTGGGTAAATTTATCAAAATATAGCAATAGGAAATAATTTACTCACAGGTCATTTTGATATAAATAAATAGCTAGTAGTTGAGCATATGTTGAAGGCGACGCCACGCCGGTCGCTGCCTGTAATTAGCAATAATAATTGAAAATTAAGTAATACATTTGAGGTCCATAACCTATAACATCAACAATACAATTATTTAGATATTGTAGGTACCTCTAACTCTTGCTTTTCTAATTCGCCACAAAGCTTGTCGAAATTTGTTATCATTTCTAAATCTTTTTTCGTTTTATTTCAAGAATATTATTCGTAAACAACTTTCTTTGAACCAAAAACCAACACAATTTATACAAAACTCATTATCAAAAGTGACAGCTGTCAATATTGGGAAAACTGTCAAACATACGTTAGTTAACTTTTTTGTTATATGGGTCTTAGGGTACCAGCCTTTTAAATCCATATAATTTTTTAACTACGTAGTAGAGTATTAGTAAATAGTTGATACTCGAAGGAAGCTAAAATTTGCTCCATAAACAGTAGTAGTCTATGAACGGCTTACATTTTTCGACTGGAACATATTTCCACATTGTCATGGAAAGATTCGATCATTCCGCTGGTATTCTTTCGGTACCAAAGATTAGAGATAATGTAGCTAGCTGTATCTCTTTGGTCGTAGGTACCAATTAATACGAATGTATACTGGAAAGTACCTATTTACAAATCTACAGGTGTTGTTGATTAACCATCGTACGAACTCTCACAAGCTGATTAACTTACGAAATTAACTGGTTACATCCATTGTCTTCCTCCGTGCGGGTTTCCAAATTCCTCAAAATGACTATAGGTAGGTGTAGGTATAAGTATAGTTCAATTACATAAGGAAAAGAGTAAAGCCCGAGTTGATGTGGGTTGTTAAATTTTCTTACTGTCACTAACTTTTAATGCTTCATGGCCCCAATTTTTATAATCGAATTTCACGGCTATTGATCGAGGGTCTGGGCGGGCTTGCCAGTCGACTTGTCTACTCGCCCGGCTTTTAGATTGCATCACAATAGGTCGCTGAACACAACCAGAGGTGATGGACTGACGCGCTGAGTCACTCTTCAATATTGTCGCTCGTAATGCTAATTTTCTCGTTATGCTTGTATCAATTTGCATGTTAATGGTTTTTGTTGTACAAAATTGCGGTCTTATTTGTTTATAATAAGTACTTACTATTGGGCCATGCCCGTAATTTTACCTTGATAAAAGTAGAAGTGAGTAGGTATAGGTGTTAAATGACGAAATCATTAGGTTGTTAGGTAGGTACTTATCTAAAATATCTACCAGACTCTGTACTCAAATAGTTTAGTGATTAATTATTGGGAATGGCTTCACACCGTGGAAGATATTTATTAACAAATAACTAGACATTTTCAATTTTCAAATACCATTACAGCAGGTCCTACCTAAGTATATAAGTACTTAGATTGTTCAGCTCTTGAAGCATGTTCGATACACCGGAGTTTATGCAGATTTTTTTAAAGGCAGTAGGTGCTTTCTTAAATTTAAATCGAATTATCTATCTGGAATCTCACCTAAGCATGTGTTGATGCGTTAGGAAAAAAAATGTAAGACAACATCATCAATTTGTAACATGTCAGTGCTTCCAATCAAATTAGGTACAAACTATTAAGTGTGGATTAACTGTTTAAAAACCTGACCTAATTCCTAATGGGTGGATTATTTTTGCGCAAGGTGGCTCGTGCAAGGAGCGTTTCGTCACTTTCACTGCTCGTTGGATTGTCCAATCAAACTTGTCACGGTCTGGCGACGGTAACCAATGGGTATGTTCACCGCCCCGCCTCGCAGAGGCGTTGCGGCCAGACCCAGTGGCCATAACAATGGTTTGTCCCACGTTAGATAAACACCTGAATCGCTGACGACCCGACGGCCTCCACAATACTCGTTCGGTATTCAATTCTGCAATGCCGGGTCTGTGCAGGATAGGTTGGAACCATTTTGTGATTGTTTATACCAATCGATTTCTCTTATCTTCGTAAAGTTTTTACCGCACCTGGCTGTTCGTCCCGGATTTTGATCCGGTTTTCACTATCATTTAGATATATTTTTCTGCAAGGTTTATAACTACATATTACATTCTAATTAAATTTATACTCAGTAGAGAAATGACATGCGAAGCCGGGGTATATTAAGACGTTAGGTATATTAAATTTGTAGATTGCTTTGCCAATGAACCGATAATTAAAGAGGATGTTGTTATCTATAGAGTATGGGCTACCTAAATTTTGATATTATCTGTTCGGAGGATGAGCTAACTGACCTAGGGATAGGTTTTGTTTGATATTTATGATGTATCGATACGATCACGACACAATATTATCAAAGCGATGCTGCTACATCCTGTTGAGGTGCAGTCTTGACTCCTCGTGAATAAATATCGATGTTAGGTGTGCGTAATGAAGTTGTTTTATATTTATGCACTGGGTCGATTGGCAGTGCCCTCTTCCCACGACTATCTAGGGTTGTAATCACTCACTTTATTTTATTAGAAAATATTAAAGACCTGTTCAAAATATTCTAGATAGGTAACTACTATGTTTGCTTGATTTTAGGTAGGTAGGTAGAACTCAGTGAAAGGGAAGATGCGTACATAATTGCATTCTGTGCGACCTTTGTATCAGTTTACCCCAGATCAATAACATCATGCAACAGTTTGCATAATTATATTAGCTTTCATGAAATACAATAATAGTGTAGAAAACACAATGTAGGTATATAGGTAGAGATCTAATAGTGGGCAATCTCATGCAAACGGTGCATCAAATCACTCCAGTAATACCGCATGTGGTGCAACGCGGTCAGCGGGTCGCGCCCGCGGGTCACCGGGCCCGTTGCCGCCGCCGCGCCGCCGCGACGCTGCGCCCGCGCTGCAGCGCTGTGCTAAATCGCTAATTGCGCTTGATCCTTGCCGCAGATGCCGCGCTGAACACAAGTGTCTATCAATATTACCACACCTTCTCACTTAAAACACGACACACATAGGACATATACTATCTTTATCCATAACTTGAGATGAGTTTGATGTAAAAAGTTAGGTACCTACCTAAGAAGACAGGTTTATTATGTTAGCAAAAATATTTGATCTCGACAGAGCTTTAGAGTATTACGTCATATCAATGGATTCTATGTTAATTTACTTACTGCCTTATCTGTATAGAAATTGGTAGAGGTACCTACTTAGTCATTAAATTATACCTTGACAGTAGGTACTTATTTATTCCTTATTCACGAATAAATGAACTTACACTCTTAGGTTAAATCTGGGTGCATCAATAGACATAGGTATTTCATAAATATAGGTATATCGGCTGAATATGTATGCATATGAGAACTTTATAATAACGCTTTTAGCACATACATAGTAACGTTAGTGTGAAGGCGAACGGCACGAGGTCAAAATTATGAAAAGAAACCAAAATGACAACAACGTTAACGCATCCAAAGTTAATGGACATTAATTAATACAATTAGCCCACAGCAAATTGCACATAAAGACTGAAATAATGAGCGCAAATTGAGGCAACTTTACACTTCTGATTTATTGTCCAGCACTTGTACGATTTCGACGAAAGAGAAAACGGACCAGTTCGAACGAATATTACGAGCAGCCGGTAGGTATATAACATTGATAATGAATATTTATAAAAACTTAATCACTGCTTGCGACGTTTTCCAGAGGGTCAGCGGGAGAAACCATAAATCAGAACATTTCCATTTAATAATGCAAGCTCACCGGTTTTCTCTCCGCCTCGCGTGTAGGCTAGTCATTATATTTCAGTTATGTTTTTGGTATTCCGTATAATTGTAATCACGACTTTATTGCTTGTACCTATAGGAAAATTATCATAATAATAAACTACTATAGTATAAAATAAAATATAAAATAATTAATAATGTTACTGTAATACACTAATAGAAAACTAGATTACACATACAATAAATTAGTTTTTAGAATGTACTAGCATGTTTTTTACCCTTTTTACATACGAGTGTAGCTGCATATGCTAAATTTAAATGTGATAGCGTTTGGCGGAGGGAGCTGTGCGCTCTACCTGTGTATTTTGTAAACGCTCGTAGATTCAAGGCCTGCGACATCTCGTTTACCTACCGAAAGTCGTTTAGTTTACATTGTAAAATACCCGTTTACTCGCTTGTTTGAATTTAGTAACACTAATTTGGGAATCATTCTATAATTTTGTTGTGAATACGTTAATGAGAATGGATTGTCTGCCGGTTTATGTTTATAGCATTCTACTATACCTACGGTTTATCTTTTTGGTAATATAAATGTAAGTGCCTTGTTGGAGGTGAGACATAATTACTAAGTAGGTACAGTAGGTACACGTGGACCAGCCTGAATTAGTTAACATAAACGTTTTTTATAAAGAAAACATTGATTGCTACGCCCCGCCGCTAGATTAACATGACTTCACGCTGGTCGAGTTTATCAGCGCGCACTGTAAATTGGTAAGTAGGTAGGTACCTATCTTGGTAAACATCGAGAAATATAGGTAGGTACCTGCATTAGGTATTTATCTAACACCTTCTTACAGTTTTTTAAAATAAAAATATACATACAAAAATAATTTACTAAATAAATCTATACAATTATACAATCTGCGTTGGTGGAGTCCAATTTTTCATCTATCGCTAGCGGTGTCACATAATTGATTATACTTTAAACTCGTTTAACATAATCGATGTTAGTGACAGTGAAAAAGCTAATACAGAAGCGCGTGTTTTAGACACTTAACAAAGTGTCGCAACGGTGGCCGCGGACACTTGTGCGTGTTTATAATAGATACCGTTTCCATTAGATCATCCATAACGCACACGTTCATAAGGCACCCCGTTTATGTCTTTTGGTCGACTGAATGGTGTAATCGTTTGCACAGGCCGCTCGGCTCATGAATCAAGTAGTCACAAGATCAATTCCCGTACTTCTGTATTTTTTTATTTTCCTCCGTCTTACTGGGTTTTAATCGAGTATGATACTGTCATATATTACATATTTAAATCAACATGAATTGTTTAATTTGATGACCAAATTGGTGTGTTGCCTGGCGATATAAGATCGTTAACATCTGTTTAAGGTACTCGTTAATTTTAAATGAAGTCTTTGGACGATTCCTGCACCTAGACAAGTAAGAAACTTATGGATATACCACAGAATTCCTGGTAACGGCGAACTATCTAATCATTGTAAAGGCGCCACAAACAGCATTATCGTTCTGACATATTGGGAACGCGCTTTAAAATAGACTGTTATCATGGAACATTTAATAAAACGGCCGTCGATGATCGAGTGGCTCAGCAGACGTGCCAAGGGTCTGGCCATTACCACCTGACAGCGGTGAGCGATCGCCGTCGCGCCTTCCCGCACCGCCTCGACACCATTGTCACAAAACAATGCCCCATCCAGCTATCTTTAATCACCACAAAATGGATTCTAATTGGATCCGCGAAACTCCATACACATTTTTTGTTGTTTTGTCGTTGTACGGTATCTGCTGTGATCGTTTAATTAAATTTGTCTGTGAATAGGATGTCGAATTCCATTCATATTACAATGCACTGTGCTATGTTTTTGTATGGTGTATTTAAATTGATTTTGAGCATATCTTCAAGCGGTATTTACTACGGTACTATTTGGAGGTATGTTGTGAGGGATCCGAGTTTTTGTTTTCCGGTATCCGGTACTGATTATTAAGTACACTCACTTGAAACTCAAATATATCAACATACTGTTACAATATAATTGACACTTCAGCAAGTAAATTAATTTCGTGTCTCTCAAGTATTTGGCGGTACCAATGATTTCAGGGTGATATTTATTTACTTGGTTAATTAAAATATTCGTGTTGTCTCCAATAACAACTAGCGATGTGGGTTGATATGCCGTACACCATGATTTTGCCTCATCAACTTTATTTATGTGCGTTCGACGCAATTTATCGATAAATGTTCCGGGACTGAAGAAAAAAATCGTAACATGAATTTCGCTGCATTGATTGCGTCGACTGCATACTTATAACTTCGCAAGATTTAATGATAAAGGTAAAGTTTGGAATTTTGCAACTCACTGAACTTAACTCCTTACAATCAGTTAATAATATGCGGTGATTATGAAATTGTGTTAAGCAGTACTTTCGATGATAGCTAATTCTGATTAGATGGGAAGATACCTCTCTGTTTAAGTACTCTCATAAAATTGGCCAGTTTAATTTACCTGGCTCTTGGATATCGATTTTATTGGTCGTCAAATACCTACAAAGAATGTAGGTGACGAAGCACGTTTAGTGCCGAGGTCTTGCCGGTACTCACTGCCTTGTTCTCAGTCGATCTGCAGGCATAGAGACGCGCGGTAATATAGATAGTACTACTCTATTAACTGTTCAATACGACAACAGGGCTTCGTCCCATTGTACGTTTTATTCCTATTCCAATCAGCCTCAGACGTCTTAACGCGGCAAAAATGCAATAGGGACTAACCCACAGATCAATAAGTGTTGTCTAACCTCGGCGTTGGCGTTAGACAACAATGTCGCTTGACTATTGTCGATCCCGGATTATGGTATGTAGGTATTTCTCACTAACTACAGTGCAAGAAAAAAAAGGCAATCTCATACAATATAACAGTTATAATTTCATTTTTCATGACAACATCTTGTGAAATGATATATATAGATACAAAACAGATGTTTTAGAACAAGTAGGCAAATACATTGGAAGAAAAAGTAATACCTCAACCAATCTAAAACTAGGTAGGTAAGTGTTTTATAAAGGTAATTTACCGGTTATTAACGAACTCATAATACACTAGTGGGTTCCTCAAAGGCTTCAATATCGAGAATATAAGAGACATTACGTGTGCACGACGGCGGTCGATTCAAAGGATGATCGATCGGCAGCGGTGTCTCAAAATTGTCATTACTTGTGTAATGCCTGCGTACGTAAATGCGTGTGAGGAAGAGATATTTCGGGTGAAACTCTGTTTATATTATGTTTATGGGCCACCGGATGCTATGATTTTCATATTTTAAGAGAATTTTGCAGCTAAGTGCATTTCATCCTAACCAATTTTACTAAAGTGGAAATTTCCTACGCCAACTAATTTTATGTGTTACCGTTCTCATATATCATTTTATTACCCAATCAAATGTGTCAAAATGTGTGTTATCTGAGGTCGTATTCCTCACTGGGGCATTAATGATTTTATTAAATAAAAATAGTGGTCTAGCCTAGCATTCATTTCATTAATCAAGTCTATAAAGTTGTGTGAAGCGTGACCTAGTGCTTAACAAATTAACAAGCTAAGCCTGTTCGACGAATTTTTGCGTTATAAGTCAAGAAAAAGAGAAAATATATCATTGGTTACAAATAATAATTTCAGATCAACAGATTGGTGCAGTAAACACGGCGTGAAATGGCCAGTTAGTGTGTAATATCATGTTGTTTGGAGGCGACGAGGGCGAGGGCGGTCGTGACGGCTCGTCGATGGCGCGCGGCCGCCGTCACGAGTCGCTCTGCTGACCCCGCGGCCTGTCTCCCTATATACACAAAACAAACTTTATTTATATGGCTGTCTGCATAGACATGTCTAGGATCACTTTGGAATGGAGTAATACATCGAAACAAATGTTGTCGAAACAGGAATACTGAAAGCAATGCATGAAAACATTATCAATGCTGAATAATCTTTTAAATTTTACTTTATAAATAATTGGTATGTAATGATTTTTATTCCGAAGCAGTGACAACCCTGTGCATTACTCCTATTTATAAATAAACAGGTGTCGCGAAATGTAATGAATGCTGGGATGTCTTAATATTCTCTAGCTAAAGTTAGCTATACATTATACGAAACACGAATGCATTAGATGAAACCCCGGCTCCACCGGCTCCAACTCGGCGCATTAACTATAATGGCGGTTGCATTCAACTGCAATTTTATTAACATTTTAGTGAGGCAGCCGGAGCTGCGCCCGCGCACCGAGCTGTACAATCGACGATCAGTAAGCACGTAAATTGTATGCCCGTAATACGTTCAAATTGTTGAAATTTACAGTTAAATTCTGTAGAAAAATATTTTAGGTAAGTTACTAACAAATACTGTTGATTAATGTTTTGTTTTTCTTTTCATCTATGGGTGTGCTGCAATAAAGCTTTTTCTTTTTTCTAAATAAATAAATACTTATTTCACTTCTTATGCTGTTCGGCACCTTTTTTCATTAATAATGATTAAGCAGTGTTCTGTTAGTTGGAATAGTTAACTGCCGTGGCAGAAAAATAAAACCACTTGCATTGGAATAAACGTGTGAATTTTATTCGTTATTGTGACACGTTACCCGAAACCCACGCGCGCTCCAAGCCTGCAAGTTGCAGTCATAAAATAATATAAAAGTAACATTGATTTGAGTACTTAAATACTTACTAATATTGTAAACGTAAAAATGTGCATGTTTTTAAGTTCAATTTACCGAACATGGCGCAAGAACGGTTGAACAGATTTGAATGAAATTTGGTACACGGGTAAGTTTAGGTTAGGTTACTTTTCATCCTCGGAATCCATGCAGGCGAGGCCGCAGGTAATTGCTAGACTGAATCTTTCGCTACTTTCTATCACTTACCCTTTCTGTTACAGGTAAGTACTCTTCGTAGTTACACAACTGGGCTGTAGTTAAGATATCATGTGCAACTGCCGGTTAATCTCGGCAGAGAGGTTCCTGATGCATGGATCATTTAACCTATTAACAGGCCGCGCGCACGCTTTCTTCGCTCTTACCAATAAATTATCACGAAGATCATGTTCCAATACTGTACTTTTGTACCAGCGTCTAAGTAGCATGGGAACTTACCACCAGATAAGCAACATTAAAGGTACACAAACCCTTATTTTAATCCGTATCTCACTTGGTATAGAGCTCAAATTTTATAACATCGAAACTTTGTTTATCTTCCTCATAATGTATGTTAGGTTACAGTAATTTTCTAATAATTTTATATAACAACACGGACACTATCTAGGTATACCGCTCCAATGATCTTAATGACTAGCTATTTTTATCGAGATTAACTTTTAATCGTATTTTATTTGTGTTTAATGTATTAAGTATAAGTACCACTTCCATTATCTTTACAATTTCCGATCACCATTAAGTTCAAGAACTCCGGGAATAGCATAACAAGAAATAAATACTCGCACGTTCATCTATATATAAAACAGTTTCATCCAGCGCATATCTCTATAAAAATCAGTTTGGAGGTCGCCGTCTTTCCTAAATGTTGTAAGTAGCTACGCTAAAATATTTTAAAGAGTAGCGCAGTAAATAACTTGGTGTGTAATTTCCGAAACAAAATTACATGTCATTGCAGGGCGGGGTAGAGACATGCGTAATTATAATTTGGTGATTTATTATTTGACATCGCCGTAATAAACTTCACTGTATGCGCTTTCCTTGTCGAAAATCGGTGCATGTTTCGTAACAGTCATGAATTTAATCCGACTCGCGCGGCTCGTAGGCTCCGTCGCGTGCAATCAGTTACGCGCCGATCTTGAAAAGCTTTTAAGGGGCGTGTGTTATTTGGGAGCTTTGTAATGTATTTTTGCAAGCAGCCGGGCGCGCGAGCTTACGCAAGGATGCCCGCGGAACTGGTCCGACCGGCTCCAGATCTGGGCCAGAGCCATCTCTCCGCTAAGATATTACCGCTAATAGATATTGAACATCCAGACACTACCTAGCAGCCGCCGCCTTGTATGCATTCACCTTTGCTTTTTTATTGACAAAGTTAGCGAACAGGCTTATGTTAAACACCTGATGTTAAGTAGTTACCGTAGCTTGCACTACCAATGGCTTATTGCTCTCAAGTTGCAGACCTGAAGGGAAGTAGGAATCGAAATAGAGAGAGGAAGGACAGAGGGTGTTTGGCTTCCGGCTCTCTCAACGTGAGAAACGCAGTTAGTAAAGCTATTGACACCAATCTTCTGTGAGAGGCTGGTACTACCTGATTGTGGTGGTATTTATATTGCGTTGCTTTTTTTCTAATCAGTTTTTTATATGTATTATGATTATAATAGCAGTGATAGCCGATTGGTTAAGCACGCGTCTTGCGGGCTACCAGGTCTCGGGTTCAAACCCCGCCTCGAACCTCTGGATTTTAAGAAATCTATGTGCGAATAATATTTTCTATATGATTATCACTTGCTTACGGTGAAGGAAAACATCGTGATGAAACCTGCATATCTTAGAAGATTTAACCAATTTTCGAAAGACATGTGAAATCCGCCAACCCGCACTGGGCCAGCGTAGTGGATTATGGCATGAATCCCCCTCGTGTTGAGGGGAGGCCCGTGCCCAGAAGTGGGATGTCAAAAGGGCTAAAATTATTATTATTATTATTATGATTATAATAATATTTGTAGTATACGTACCTAGAAACTAAGTGAGTCATCATGAAATGGCATCCCGGTTACACTCCCGCCTTGGGTGTTAATAGGTACCTACATACCAAGTGGGTACCTAAGCAGTCAATAGACAGGAACAATATCGTACCACAGTCGGCATTAAATAAACCATTATTTTATATTAGATTCCTATTTACGGATAGTAAAATATGAAGCCTGTAATTTATTGCAACAGCCCTCATTGTTTTCTTTATTTCGAAAACAGATTGCTTACATCTGAGTGCAGGACGAGAGCTCGGTTCGCGTTACACAATGTATATTTCACTAAGTGCTGACATTTCATTAATATATAATATTGAAATCGTGAAATGGGGCCTGCATCCCATTGATTGGAAGCAGCGCGCGGCGCGTGCGTCGGTCAATACCCGATATTGATTTGCTCCGGAGTTACGTTGCGAAACAAACCTATTATGTTTAATGGTTTTGCGCGATGGTGTTCAGGAGAGAGTCGGGGTGGCGTGTTAAGACATAAAACAATAGTTAATATGTGTATGGATATTTAGGATTCATTATTTTTAAGTAGAAAGCACTACGTAACCGTTTGATAGACATTATAGAACGGTAAACTCTATTTGAAACAAGGTACACACACCTACGTAGGTAGCTGATAAATCTAATTTATTGGTAGCTCGTGCAATCATGCGCATGTACCCAGTAAACACAGAGTTTATCTCGGTAAATAACTAGACAGCGGGGAGATTCATTAGGCGTCGATCCGTGTCGGGCTGTGCTGTAATCGAGCAATTGTTCTCCGGGAAATTCAATTATTAGCTCGCGGGAGCAGCGAGCGCGAAATATTGGCCATTGGGCAACCCGCTGCGTCGTTAGAAGTTAGAAATAATTGTTCGCGATTTATCTCCGCAGTACTGACTATAATTAAATGCTTAATAATTGAAGGAGCGCGTTTGAACGCCGGTCCAATAAATCGTGTCCGTGTCGGCGTCGTCCCGCGGCCGGGCCTCAGCCGGTGCCGCCGCGGTGCGATATTGCCGCAGTCGTGTTTCGTGCTCGCTGTAATTTCGATTAGAATGGTCCACGAGGGTAGTTGGCTCTCACGCTTCCAATGACTGGTGTAATCGTTTAAGCGACGTGTTAAATTAGTTTTGCCGTCTAATACTGTTAATTTACGAGGTGTGTGTGATGAATATATTGGTAGGCTGTACAGGTAGGTACATTTTTATCAGAAATCTAAAATGTTAATTGAACCAGGGGCTATTCTTGGAATTCAGAACTATTTAATATAAATAATATATCAAGTATTTTTTATATGTAACAAAGTCGGTAAACAAGCGTACGAGCCGCCTGATGTTAAGCACTTACAATAGTCTATAGATGCTTGATATACATTGCTCGCACATTTCCAAACTAAAGGGTAGTGCGACAGAGGGAGGGGAAGCGAGGGGAAGCGAGGGAGGGGGGGCGTGGTAGCGACTCTCTTACTCATCATACGAAACGCATCTATAATATTTACTTTACGCTGAGCCAGCCGGTAGATGAGCGGTAATTAATTAGCTACATCTTGGCTCTACCACCGTTCACATTGGCCATATTGTCTAAAACATAGGTACCTACCTAAATAACAGTAAGAATTCTCTCATTGAATTATTCGCGTTGCAAGATTGTAAAGTAGAACGTATATGGGCACATTATTCTGCTTATTCCAAGCGGCCTACACCTTATTTCCCCAATAAAGATCGTCGTGGAATACAAAAGAGCCCTAGACAAGAGTCTCATTGTAAACAGCCGACGATATGGTAAACGTGATGCTAACTGTAAAATTTATTTGTAACACAGTTAAACTGTGCACCTTATAAATAAATTTCAATTGTCTGTTGTCATTAAATATTCGCAATTATAAATCAAAGCTTTATCGGAGCGGTTACATCGCAGACGCTCCGGGGATAATTTAATGATATCGATAGGGGTGTCGGAGCGCCACTGAGCCGCCGACAGACGCGTTAATCAACCGTCGAAACACTGATCTATTAAACCGACGTTAGAGATAACGAGGTAGCAGTTTACATAGCATGACTGATAGTCGCAATATATCCCAAGATTCGGCTGCCATTTTGCCGGTGATAATAATTACGATGTGCGAATATTGCGGTTCCTTAGATTATGCTTTGACAAATCACGACTTTGCAATTCCAATGTAACAGATTTAATGTATGGGCGGTAGTTTGCATTCTAACCGCGACCTGGCAGGTCACCTCTTTCCTAATGCACGCTTATTTGAGCTTTTTAACCTTTCATCTGTTGTTGGGTTAAGCATTGAGGGGCAATAAACACAATGCGGTCTTTATGTAGTCATTGTTCCCCATATTAGCTCAGCTGACTTAATGTTTGAAGATGTTTCTTGTTATGTAGTTGTTCTATAGATATCGTTTTAATTAAACTAAACTAGAAGATCTTGTTTGTTAATATTTTTAGCTTATTTATTTATTGGAGTAGTGGACTAGTTTTAGGTTAAAATGAAGACTTTCTAGGTGTACAACATTACAACCGGCTTACATAATTTGTATTGGCGACCGTTTGCCACAGTGGTTCAAGTGTCGGCCGCTTGGCTAACTACACCGAGTGGTTGCGGGTTCGATTCCCGTCAGGGTAAATTTCGGAGATGGCCTTTTCGTTTTTTGCGCGTGGGTGGTGGTCACCGGGGTGGACCAGTCTATTGAACATGTTCAAGCATTGCTTAGTTTAGGGCCATACGCAGTTGGTTTGCATGTTAGTCTGGCCATATTAGTATCAATGATATAATAAAAAAGTTGAAGGTTTTAGTTGTATTCTTACTGTTAGCTACTAGGCTTGCATTTAATTGGTTATCGGCAACTTCTTTTTTACTCTGACTATTGTTTCTTCTTTATCTACAAGATTATCTGCTAAAACAATGTAATAGTAAACACGTAAATTCAATTATTTTTTGAATTAAACAGTCATTATATATAATAGTAACTCATTTCAAACATAGTTAAACGTAATGGTGCAATGTGTACATAACCTTTGCCAAAATGCCTCGCCATTATATTGATCCTAGATAAATTTTACCTTTGTAATTACAGATAACATTGTAGCTTATTAAATACATTCCATCTATTTATGAGTAACTTAACCGTTCCCTTAGCAAAAGTTGAGAGTTAATGCGGAATGTGTCTGAAGCACTTCATAAGGAAGCAAAGACGTATGTTGGCATATTTCTCTGAATTTATATAGTCTTAAAGTATGCTTATGTTAGTAATTACAATTTCAGAAATAGGAAGGAAATAGGAATTAAATATTGCAATATTAGGTGTAACCAGTCTGGGAAAACGCCCTTTGAGTTTAAATTATAAACGCTCTTGCAGTTTTGCAACAGTCGTATTCATTGTTGAATGGGGCTTGTCCCGAGGCTCTATCTATTCTGGGAATATGTTACGTAAAATCGATCGTGGAAGGTACCAGGTAGGGCGGGTGAGGGACGGGGGCGGGGCGCCGCGGGCGGGCGGCGGTGAAAGGGCTGGGCGGAGCGGCGTGCACGGCGCCGCCCACCGCATTTCACCACCGCGGCCTCTATGCGACGCTCCTCGCGCGCCCTACTTCCCTCGACAGGTCCGCTCTTGGTGTTCCATTGTGTGCCAACATCAGTGAACAATACTATTGTGAAACATTTAGATAACATCCCCGCGGCAAGTAATTTAGACTGTTAATTCAATTGTGAGTGGAGATTAGAAAAACCCATTTTACAATTGCTATGTTGCTGTAATAGAATTGATTTGGGAAATTGCATATTGAGATTCTTGTATGAGTGAAGGTTATTGTATGGTATAATGAGAGTGAGGCTTTGGATATTGACGTATACCTAAACTTAGTAAGTTAATGTGATTCTCTATATAACCGTCTATATGAATATCCAACGACAATAATCTATCTTAATATTTGAGGTGCTTAAATGATCCACCGAAATGTACACAATGATTCATATAAACGGTTTTATTAGAACGCTAGCAATTCTATGGTTAGTTAATGGCGAGCAACTTACAGGTTTGCGAGTGAGGGAGTCCATACTTGAATTGATAGCGGGCTGCTAAACGCGCGCCGTCCAGCCGGCGTAATTGCGCTGAAAGGCCTCAATTTGAGCTGCGTTTGCGCCGCATTTGGTTCTAAATAAGACGTCTCTGTACAGCGTGGTAAAGAGCCCGCATTACTCTTATTGAAGCCTGGGGCCCGCATTATCTGTTCGCCGAGAGCGACCGGCACGCTAGACATTCTAGCTAACCAAAATCCACTTAACCTCTCAGATTGCTGGTACAATGAACGATTGCAAACGAAATCTGTAATGAACTATTGACGTAAAATTCAATGATAAATTGGCACGCATTTAGTTTTATGAAGATGACCTCTGAAACTGTACAAAGGTGAAGCATCTATTCTATAGTAGACATAAATATGTTAAGACAAATCGATATAACTATAAAAAAGTTATCTATCATTTTAAGTATCTACTGGCATTATAATTTGGTATTAACAACAAAATAATAATAATTTATTCAATACTACATGTTGTAGGTATGTCTACTGCAATTTTAATAAGTTATCATGCAACTAATATTGGTTCTTACATGACATACAGCAGTTGACAGACAGGATTTCGATGGTAGGTACCTACGTGGTTAGAAATAGTTATAATAGTATCAAGAACTCTCAGCCCTTATCAAGCTATAACAAAATGTTTCGAAAAACTATAAGGATTTCTAGTTCGACCGCGGAGCCCTAAAAATACTAAAAGGGATACTAGGAACTGTACATTTGTGTTTTTTAAGACTAGTTGGTTTTATTGAGAACTAATAATTATAGGTTCATTGAATCTTAATAACTAGACTAAAATCAAGGAGTATTTTTGTGTCTTGTCCTACCACCCACTCCCACCACTGTAATACTCCGTAAGTCAGGATCGACAAAGGTGACCAATGATGTCGTCGAGGTTCGAGCCTCGACGAGTCCCGGGGAGAAGTTAAGATATCTATTAGCTCTTGGAAATATCGGGTCAAATAGCATTCCTGAGTTCAATCAATGCATTATTCATAACACTGGGTAATGTATAACGTCATATCAATTACAAAATCAGTTGTGTTGATTAGAAATTCAGCAGTATTAGCCATTAATCTGAGGGGGCGTAGCGCGGCACGAGGTGCGCGCCTTTCATCGCGTCATCTCCCCGCGAACACAGACCGCCGAACATAGTGTTGCCATTTCTCTACACCACTTCCCCCTATAAGTGTGTGAATTTATAATAAATATTTTTCAATATTTAAATATCGCCAGACTGACAAACCAACTGCATGGTCCCAAGCTAAGCAAAGCTTATACTATGTGTACCGTACCATGGACCGGGGGCGATCCCAGTGACACCCAGACTTGGGTAGAACACGAAAAGGCCATTTCCGAAAATTTCTCCGGCGGGAATGGAACCCGCAACCACCATGTGCAGTGAGCCGAGCACCCTACGGTCAAACCACTGCGCCAAGCGGTCGTCAAATTTGTATACTTGTTGAAATAAATGATAAAATGTGCAACACTTATGTACTACAAACCGAGTCTCGGCAACAAAACAGATACGTACAGGCAAACATTAATTCCAACTCATTTATCGTACCTACCCCGAAGGACTACCAATAACCCTTAGAAATAATAATATGTACTTAGTAAGTAGTTATTTATGTACCTAAACAAAAAATACCATATCCCTTTAAAGCATAGTCCTCGCTTCTTTAATACGAGAGATGGTTAATTATGATAAATCAGCTTGGGACTAAGCAGCTCAAATCTCGACAGTCAATAATAATGTCAAAGCGTAGCGTGTCTTGCCCTACTAGTCCGAATTATTTGTATAATTCTTAATAACATCAAAAGGCAACACACTGGAGCTATTTTAATATTTATATTAATATCTAAGTACTACCCTTTGTAATTATTGAATATAAGCAACTGGCGATTAAAAAAAAAAAAATTACATGTAAAAAGACAAGCCCGCTGAGTTTCTTGCCGGATCTTCTCAGTCGAGGTCGCGTTCCGATCCGGTTGTAGATATAAGGAAAAAAATATGTAAATTGACAATTTGTAAGTGCCCCCGTAGGCCTAAACAAAATAAATGATTTGAATTGAATTGAATATGTCCAGTGTAGGACTGCGAATACTTTTGTTTGGTTTCTTATCATTTTTAGGGGTAATCTGGCAGCCCCACCATAGGTGAGTGAGGACTGAGTACGCAACGTGCAGGCTGCGGCATGCTGTGCCCATATTTTCGCGGCGATGTCACAGATCTCAAAGGTCGGTGAACCGAAACTCCATTGTTTTGCGTTGCGTCAACGTATCGTCTGCCTAGAGGTACGATCAATTGAATTTGTACCGTATTATTGTTACGGCGACGTGCGGGACTACATATAAATATTATTATAAATTATTCCATTCCGTAGAGGTATAATTTTATTTCAAAGTAACTAATGTTTGAATCCAACTCCGCCTGCTGCAATATAAGTTGAGTAGATGCATACTATTAAAATTTTATAGCGCAATTTATAAAATCATAAACGTATTCGTTATTTTATAATTTATTTACAATTAATAATATCAACTAACTGATATGAAATTGCTATTCAATTTGTTTTGTAATTAGGTACTAATCCATCCCTATAGATACTGAGAAAAAAATCGACAACAAATGATTTTTTAAAATTCCTAAACGTTTTGTAAGTAAGTGTTGCCTCGTATTCATAAATAATTTGCTATCATAATTTTTTTATCAGTATACTTACGCGGTAAAAGCTATTTAGTACATTTTGTACTCAAGAATGGATTAAACTATTGTATAAATGAACAGTTCGACGGCGAAGTGGTGGTGAGCTTGGTACGTAAAGTAGGTAAGTTATTCGGTTTTTGAGTTGAGTTGAGTCATTACAAACAAAAGACGACCACTGACATAAGTTTCCCCAAGGTATTCAAGGTAGCTCGATAGTACATTTCGAATATTAAGCAACATGAAACTCAACAAGATCCGGCAGGTAGAGAGTAGAAGGTACTTACATTTCCATTAATTTGTAGCCCGATATTAAAGTAATATGTGGCATAAACACTACGTGCCGGAAACGTTCGTTCCACGATGGTATCAAAATTCGGAGAAACTCCGCACCATAATTGCTGCGGCCGCGCAACCACTGATCCATGATGACTGAGACCGACCATTTCCAAAATTCACTTATAACGGAAGAAAGTAAAATAGTTGTCAACAAATTACCAAATTACATCTGAGCAATACCCGAAAAATAGACAGGCAAGTAGGTATTGATAATTATCCTTAGATCAAAAATATATATTACGTACTAGCTGTGCCCACGGACTTCGTCCGCGTAGTATTTAACGTAACAAAAATTTCGGGATTATCGGGATAAAGAGTATCCTATATGTTAATCCCGGTTATAAACTATCTGTGTTCCAAATTTCATCCAAATCCGTTCAGTAGTTTTTGCGTGAAGGAGTAACAAACATACATACATACATACATACATGCATACATCCACACTCACAAACTTTCACATTTATAATATTAGTAGGATGTACGGGAAATTTGTTGCCGTGTTTTAAATAGACTGCACGGGTTTCTCCAAAGCAACGTTCGAATTTCCTCAAGACAACAAACAAGGTCAGGCGCCTCTTCTGCCAACGTCACGTTTTATTTGAAAACAAGAACAACATATACACTTAGAGATATAAAACATCGGATTAACAACTATTATCTTGTACAAAGACAACATCATGCTACCGCCATTCATGAAATGGCATTTATTACATGATATTTATATAATGATAGACGCATTACTTTAGAATTACAGGTACTTCAAGCGCAAATCGTTGATGGTGATCTTAACTCGTAGCCACAAGGATCAAACAGACATCGATCCTCAGGTTCGTGTACTCAACGTATAATCGTCCCTATGACAATCACCCTCTGAACAAAGACGTATCCCTCGGAGACTTCTAGAATGGGTATAATGTTTAAAAGCGCGACGCACTGGTGAGCACGAATTGACAATAAGAGCAAAGTTCAGCGCGGTTCAGGACTCGAGCGGAATGCAGGGGCGCGGAGGCGCGGGGTGAACGCTTGCGAAGGTGCTACGGCACTAACCTCTCTACAAAATCACGATTAGGCACTATTTATATCGACATTTCTAAAATACCTACACCGGTATCAGCCGATATTAACCACCTCGCGATACTGAATTAAGCAACATTGTGAACTCAGCTATTCAGAGATACACCTCTATTATAGTTCCTCACACGAACTTTAGGATACCTCGTATTACTAACGTAAATAACTAATGAATAGTGCGCGTATAATGGTTTAGTCAAACTCGGTAAACGCTGTTTAACATTCCGCATTTTATACGCTTATTTAACATCATTACCTACTACAGGTTGCACTAACCCGATACAAAGTAATTTAACAGTGGTGTCATAATATAAGTATCAGTGATGATTATGATTATGAGTGATAAAATATAATTTATAAAGATACCTACTTAAGTATCGATAAAATTGTATGCAATAGGTACAACACTATTTTACAAATTCAACTGATTCAACATCCAACGGGAATCACAGCTTGTTATGTCTGTATAATTGACAATAAATAAGGGTCTAGTTGTTAGGTCAGTGGGGCACGATTCTAAACGAGATCGTCTTCTAAGAGGCGTGGAGTACTGGCGAAAGTAGTATTGCGCTACACACCATACTCATGCATGACCCGCGGGTCAAGCGCACATTCTGACACGTGTCAATTAGGGGGCTCGCCGCCCCTCAGCGGCCGATTGAGTGCTCGGGCATGTTTGTGGAAAACCTTCGTCACCGGGATTGATTCATTACTCCATCTACCGAACAAAATTTACTACTCTAGATGCAGGCCGCTTATACCTTTTTCTAATGAAGATTCATTGATCAATGTTCGACGCAAACACGAAAGCCTCCGCCGAAGAGTAATGTAGAAACATCGGAACACCGCCGCGCGATGGTAATTTGTATTGACAAACTGACAATTACACTGTTCATTGTACAAAATACGTGTGTAAGCCGAGCGTATACAATGACATACAGCCGCTTCGTTATTTCCAAAGTGTGTCTGCAGTTGGCAATTTACCGCTGCGCAGATAGATCAGCTCCTATTATTGGAAGAGGTCGGACGTGTACAAACATCGATTTCGTGTCGTTAATCTGTGGGTCGGTCCCCGCGAGGTGAGAGCCGACACTACAGGTTCACCTCACGTATCGCACTAGAGATAACTACGTGTAATCATAATGATACACTCAAATCCGCAAAGAGATAAACACTATGTCTGGCAGTTGCGATGCTCTGCGCTATTTTATTCACATTATATGATAATGACTGCGGAGAAGGTACCTAGGTAAGTACGTATGTTTTCTCTTACAGGTATAAGTCAATTATATTTTCAACTAGCGATCTATCTATTAAAAAAACCGCATCAAAATCCGTTGCGTAGTTTTAAAGATCTAAGCATACATAGGGACATACAGACAGCGGGAAGCGACTTTTTTATACTATGTATTGATTAAGCGATGACTTAAATATTCATACTTACTTGTCGTAAGTTAATCTTTTTTACATATCCACTACTTCCGTATGTGTCAATAGGTACTTACTTCAATTAACGTAATCTTTAATCGAAACGTCCAAGTTTTAATTAAGCAGATATAAAAAAGCTGTCGTCATTATGCTGCATAATTAAAATGTCTGCGATTTGTTTAAAATAATAAGTATTGGCAAAGCTTGTTAGTAGATAAATAAGTTTACATGCATTAAAATCATGTTCACATTATTATTAGCGATGAAGTTCTAAGCATTTTAATAAAACGCTTAAGCTTATCTTTAGTATGGAGTGCAAAGCAGCGTAATGAATTATAATTGCATGAAGTAAAATTACTGAAGATTGCGGAATAAATAACTACTACGCATATAATTTTGACAGTCAGTACAAAATAGTAAGATGAGTTGAAGTTAGTAACTACTCATATTATTTAAATATATGCCTATACTATTTACAACCACCAATTTTTGAGTGATAAATTTATCCAGGAACATTTAAAAATATTTGAGAAAAACGTTTCCTTAGTGCTCTACGTTACCTATTTTTTCATAAATGTATGCAGAAATATTTGGGCAAATTGGTATCCCCCCAGATACTACACTATATCAATAAACATTGTTCACGAAAATGTAGAGTAGGTTCTGAAATCCATTGTTCAAATCTTTGAAATGGATCTCCATCCAGATGGATCTCCATCTGGTTCAAAGAAGTACCGCCGGCGCGCGGCGAAGGAGCTTCCGCTAGGCGATTGGCGATTGGCTATTCAGCGCGGTGCCAAACCGCCCGGCATCGTTGCCTCATACCACCTGATTGCGGCCAATTATTTTCTGTTTATCTCTAATTACGCATGCGCTGCCAACGTCGGCTGCTTATCGCCGATCTGCCCTTCGGCCCGAGATCCGATCGCTTTTCTAATCAGCTCCCGATCCACACAGACCATCCTACAGTCTAAACAGAGTCAAATCGGTGATCGGTAGCGCGCTACGATCGCCGATTGGACTTTCACGAAATTATGAGAGATTCGTTCCGTTTGTCATTTCGATTTAATCGGAGAAAATCCGAGGTAAGTGAATTCTCGGTAGTGTTTTTATTCGGTGAGCATGAAAGACTGCCGCCGCAATGAGTTTGTCGACATGACGCCTGGGATATGGCGACAGGACGACTTGCGCGAGGATCATGCGTGCTGCGTGCCTCATTCGCGGGTGCACCCGGACGGTATTAATTTATCGGCAAGTCGTGCAAACAGAATGACGTGTCGGTTTTTGGGCGCTCACGGAGCGTCGCGGCGCGGCGCGGGCGGCCTGTGGTGAAATTAGGGTACATTAACGCAACAAGGTCAGGTCGCGGTAGGGTTACTGTTTCATATTATGTTTGGTACCCAGCAGCTTTATTTTTATATGAAACCTTTTCACATCTGTCCACGATGTAATTATACCTACTACTTACGTAAGATATTACCGGCTTAAAAATAATTGTGCGCAAGTAAATTTATAGGTACTAAAGTTAAAACATACACACATTTTACTCATTAGAGTATTTTAAGTTGTCTATAATTACGATTAAATATATCTTGATTATACATATTTAGGTATTAACAATACAATACAATACACAACAATTTTTGATACAATTTTTGAACAAAGAGGGCAAATGGGTGATTGACTAATATTTAAAATAGTATTATTTTTATTCCATATTGATAATGAAGATATTTTTCAAAATGTTTAAAATAATTTTTAAGATATTCGCTAAAGTTTGCTGAAACTAGCATGAGGTCTTACGACTGTAGCTAGTTTTGTTTTCGACGTCTACGCGCCTATCTGTCTCTATATGTTTGCCAATTTACTTCAATCCTGAGTTCTTATGAATTTATATAAATATGCGATGTTTTTTTTTTGTAAAATGTCGTATTATTGAATGGGGATGGCAATTGTTATTAATTGTTATTCGGTCGGCGTGTCCTGTCCGCGGTCAGGTGGGCATCGACGGTGGTGAGCGCTGCGGTCGATCGTTTCCGCGTGTAATTTACCAACAATAAGTTCCGAGTGGTTTTTCGTGATGTATTTACGTGTACATTAGTGTATCGTAATTACATCAGCATGTAAATATTATCATACTATAAAATACTGCCTCTTAGTCACGTATTTCTTTTGTCAATGTTGTGCAATTATTTTATACTAGCTGTGCCCGCGATTTCGTCCGCGTGGAATAGTGTCTCTGGGTTGCATTTTTAATTATTTAGGCTAATTATTTTACAAATTTGATAAATGCGTATTAATACTTTAATGAGCTATTTGCAGTATTTCACTGCAAAGAGCTTATTAAACCTTACATATTTCCATACAACCTTTCATCCCCTATTCCCTATTGTTATTTTACACTCTTAAGGGTAAAACTTTTACAAACTTTGAATGTCATATTTATTTATCAAATAAAAAATAATATTCAAGCATCTAGCTCTAAAAATGACGATACTTCCATTCAACTTTCATTCCCCCCTTTCAACCCCTTACAAACCTTTTTTCGTATTAAAAAAGTAGCCTATGTCCTTTCTCAGGCTCTAGACTATCTGTGTACCAAATTTAATTTAAATCGGTTCCTAAGTTTTGGTGTGAAAGCGCGACAGACAGACATGCAGACAGAGTTACTTTCCCATTTAAAATATTAATAAGGATTTTAGTTTGTTCTTTTGTGAGGTTTGAAATTATTTGGATAAGTATAAAAACAATCGTCACGATATTGTTTTCTTATATTTACGCGAATACTACACATTGAAATAAAACTATTTTTCGGATTTTATCGCGTTTATTTAATTTATGTTCCCGACGTTTCCGACGTTCCCGCGTAAAAGAACATATAGCTGACGTGAAACACCGGCGCTCCACGAAGTCTGCAATCTGTGAACATGTACAGGACCGCACCCGCCATTATATCAGATTTGATAAACCACAGATCCTCGCAAAAGAACACCGATTCCGACCAAGGATGATACGTGAGGCCATTGAAATTAAAAAACATCCTAATTTCAATAGGGAAGATGGCTGGGTGCTACCACCAACTTGGGATCCAGTAATTAATATAATTAAATCCAAAACCAAGTGTACCATTGCAAGACCTCGAGACACTGTGAGCACTTTCTGCGTGGATCGGACCGCAAACAACAACTTAATATGAGGGTACCCAGTTACTAACTATGACATCAGGACGTCTAACACCTCAGTCCCCCCGTGACCATGGCTGCTGTAAAGCAGCCGAAACGTCGGGAACATAAATTAAATAAACGCGATAAAATCCGAAAAATAGTTTTATTTCAATCGTCACGATTATAATTAGGTGCCTATAAGTTAAGTACCAAATATGGCCACACTAACGCACCAACTGCATGGTCCCAAACTAAGCCACGCTTATACTATGGGTTTACCATACAATAAAACTGACTGGGATACTGGTGAAACTCAGACAATATAGGTAAAATACAGTAAAGACATCTCCGAAATTACCCACACGGGAATCGAATCCGATACCACCAGGTGCAGTGGGCCGAGGGCCTACACCCGAATCACTACGCCAAGCGGTCTTCGATCTACATGTAAGCTTCTAGTTATCAAGTAAAATCAATACCATAACCATCTTGTGTGAATAATTAACCATTGTGTGTGAATAAATAAATAAATAAATAATCTTCATAAAAAATATTCCACAAAAAAGTATAGCAGCATCCCATTGTGATCGCCAATGATTTGTACTTACACACAGGTAATTGGTTCACATACTCCGATCCATATACAATTCCTAATCTCATTAGTCATTGGCGTCTAGTTATCTGAAGCATTTATCTTTTATCCGTGTGAGAAAAGCCGGCGCAGTGAGCACGCACGGACTGTAATCCTTCAATGAGCATTGGTGACTAACACACCAACCATGGGACTATACTTAACCAGACGAGCGTATTGATCCGAATACCTATTAGACAGGCTTCAACTACTACGTCGCCCACTCCATAGTAGCGTTAAAATAGAAATTAAATGCGTATTATAATATTTACAGGTCACGGAGCTTTTGTAAAGACTGTTAACATTACAATAACCTACGTGGACGCTTAATATATACTATATGTTTAAATGCTGAGTCATTTGAAACTTAATTATATTACAGTCACATTGTACGTAGATACATACGTTACCTAATCTAACTTAAACGTTTCACTTAAATAATTATTGTCAACAAAAGCTGTATGAAATTCAGATAGCGAGCAATCAGGTGAGGAGGCTAATGCCTAGTCTAGACACGTATTAGCGTGTCGCGCATTGGTCGATAGAGCCGATTAGTGGATCAATTACTCAGTTCTCACGGCGCTACCGGCCGCGGCCGCTGCGCCCGCTGTCTCTACTGTGCTGTCTACTAACTGTTTAACCACTTTCGATCTACACACAACACGCTGAATTTATGCGTAATCTTTTTCTTTTAATAATTGAATCATCATTAGCTCATGAATGCGTTCTACTATAACAAACAGCTACTAAACTAAGGGATATTTACCGTTTGCAGTATACTTCTATCTGATATAAACAAATCTCCATTTATATTAATAGTTTTGTCTGCTTTGTACATATTTTATGAAGTGATCGTGCGCCGAGTGCAGATGCGTTTATTATCAAAATCATCGGATGTTATAAAAACTAGTCTCAGCATGGTCATTAAACGAGACAATGAAATATGTTAATATTATGAAGATGGCGTCACCGTCGCGTCTTCTCGTCTCCATTTTCGTCGCACATTATTGTAGCGTGTGTTAGATTTATTTAGTTAGCAACTTGAAAATATAATAAATCTACTATGAAGCATTTACTTTGATTTATACAGAAATAAGCGACACATATATAAAGCTGGTCTACTTTATTACGGATTGATAGTAGACTGTAAAGCTTATGGATGGAAAAGATAGGTATAACAAAGAACAACCGTTATGTAGCATATATATTTAATGGTAGGAAGAAATAATCATTGAAATACCAACGGCGTAAAATATTGGGCTTAACAATATTGTTTATTATGCTACATACATCACTTAACACATATTTAAAATACAATAGAAGAAATAATGGGTACTTAACTTACGACTCTCCTCGTTCACGGCTCACAACAGAATGAATCGAATTCTGGCACAGAGGGGGTATTTATACCGCCACGTTTGGTGGTTTAGTCAAATCAAATACTTTTAATCATAATTAAGTCTAATAATTGAATGTTTTCGAACGTTAACAATTCTTATAATAAATCATGTATATTTAAACAATTTTATAATTAATGAATACTAATAATTAATACATATTTCATGATAATCTATTACGGCCATACTGACAAAACTTCGTCCTCGAAGTTAACTTTATAAACTTACTAAGCTAAATCACCTTTTTATGTACCAAGTGTTGAAACCAGAGTATATTTTATAGTGTAAATAATTCTACTTGCATAGACATGATGGTCCCATTCAATCGCTGTTATTGAGATAGACCAACACCAAACAAGTATTATCAGCGTATATTTGCCAGATACATAGCCATGCCAATCACATTCACCCGCTGCCGGTGAGACTAATTGGCACCAAGTAGGTGGCTGAACAGCGGATAACTGAGCCTGTGACATAGCCATGCTAATTCCTTTCATCTGCTGGTGATGAGACTAATTAGCACCAAGTCACGGCAGACCAGCGTTTATTACAAAAACAATAAAAATTACATTTAAACATAGTAACATGATCAATTTTATGTTTCATCATAACAATTGGTATACATAATCTTAATGATAATAGATACATAAGTATGTAAACAATAAATAACTTAATCACATGGCATTTTCAACAGCAATACTTTCGTCTAGCCATTCTCCAGGCCAAAACCGTAATTTTTCTTTGGCAATAATAATATTTCTAAGACTACCTAAACCCCGCAGTGCATAGCGATCATTAGGAAGAATTGAAGAGATTTCATAGGGTCCCTTGAATTTAGGTCTTAATTTGTCGTTACGTCTGTGGTCCTGATTAACATAAACTAAATCACCTATATTATAGTTTTTATTGTTTCGTCTAACAGAATCAAAACGTTCCTTAAATTTTTCTGATACTTGTTTTAATCGTTGACTGGCAAGTTCACGATCGGCTTGTACATCGATTTGAGACTCTGAGTTATCGTTATCAAGGACATCGTTTAAACGGGCTTGTACAACAGGTATATTTGCTTCTACGCCAATCAATAAACGCAAAGGAGAAAATCCAGTGGATTTTTGGACTGTGGTATTCATAGATTGCTGTACCTTCCATAGCCCGTTCGGCCAATCTGACGATTCACTACACACGGTACTTAACATATTGATTACAGTAGCCACGTATCGTTCAACTTGACCATTACTCCTAGGCGTACCTGTAGCTATCATGTGATGTTCGATCTGTAATTCTCTAAAAAAGGTCTGAATTTGATTAGAGCTAAAATTTGTTCCACGATCAGTGATAACCAGGGATGGAGTTCCAAATAATGTTATCGTTTCCCTTATAATAGGTATTAACTCCTGAGTATTTAAAGATTTTAGCGGCTTTAATAAACAAAACTTTGTAAAACCATCAACTAGTAATAGGACATGTCTATAGCCTTCACTGGTAGTCGTAAATGGCCCGGTGCAATCTAGATGTATAGTATGGAACGGGATAGCAACTTTGTCAATTGGATGTAAGAGTCCTTGCTTAGGACCAGAGTAGCCCTTTCTCTCTGTACAAACCAAACAATGCACAATATATTTTTTGACAAACGCTGCCATTCCCGGGAACCAAAAATGTTCACGTAATTTGTGAAGAACCTTTTCGAAACCCACATGACAGTTTTCATCGTGAAATAGTTTTAATAAGCTTAATCTATATCCCTTTGGTACATAAAATCTCGGTTCTGTGTGGGGATCAGTTTTGTAATGCAACAAATCATTTTTTATTGAATATTGATTAGAATCTAATTCTCCTGTCCCTAACTGTGAGATGAGAGTTTGAGTCTCTGGGTCATTGTTTTGGGCAATTTTTAACCATGACTGTGGAATATCCTCATCAGAGACTTCAATTAAGTTAATTTCAGGATGTAAATGTCTATGTTTCGGGACTGGGGATTCGACCGGATTGCGGCTAAGAAAATCAACATGACTAATAAACTGTCCCTTCTTGTATTGAATTTTAAAATTAAAATCTTGCATAAAGGTCCACCAACGGGCTACTCTTGGCGATAAATCTTTTTTTGTCATTGTTGATTTTATTGCGTTACAATCGGTAATTATTGTAAATTCAATACCAAGTAGGTAAACTCTAAAGTGTTTTAAGGCGTTATAGATGGCTAAGGTTTCTAAGTCATATGAGCAATACTTAGATTCTGCAGGACTAGTACGTTTGCTGTAATAAGCCACGACTTTATTAATACTATCGACCTTTTGCAAAAGTATTGCTCCGTAGCCTATTGAACTAGCGTCTGTGTGCAGTTCCGTTGAATAATTAGGGTTAAAAATAGTCAAGAGGGGCCTGGAAATAAGATGATCTATGACATATTTTCGAGCCGCATCCTGATCGGGACCCCATTCCCATTTTTGGTTAGTTTTAGTTAACTTACTTATACAGGCTGTTCGTGAAGCGAAGTCGGGAATGAACTTGCGGAAATAGCTGGATAGACCCATAAATTGTCGAACTTGTTTGATGTTACTTGGCACAGGGGAATTAACTAGAGCAGTGACTTTCAACTCGCTTGGTCTAACACCTTCGCAAGATATGTGTCTACCCAAGTATTCAATGTTGTCGACAAAAAATTTACATTTCTTAAGGTTTACCGTAAAACCATTAAAACTGAGTGCCGAAATTGTTTGTTCCAAATAATCAAGACCTTGTTTAACACTATTAAACGGAATTAAAATATCATCCATATATACCAGCAGGAATTTTAAATGTTGAACAGCTTTAGAAATAGCTCTTTGGAACACGGATGGACCATTACAAATACCAAATGGCATTTTGCAAAATTCGTAATGTCCATCCGGTGTTACGAAAGCCGTATATTTGGTAGATTTATCAGATATGGGTATTTGATAGAAGCCATTTTTCATATCGATAGATATGTAGAATTTAGATTGTCCCAATCTATCGATTTGGTCCTCAATGAGAGGGAGAGGGTATCTGTCCTTTTCTATTAATTTATTTAACGCTCTATAATCAATACACATTCTATCACTTCCATCACTTTTTTTAACTAAAATCATAGGACTAGCAAAGGGCGATTTACTCTCCTTAATTATTTTTTTATCTATTAGATCTTGTATCATTGTTTTTACTTTTTCTCTCTCTATTGGGGCCAGTCTGTATGGTCTATAGTATACAACCTCGTCTTGTTTTAATTTTATCTCTAACTCACCGGTCTTTACATTACCAATTGCATCCAAAACTGAGGGATACTTTTGAAAAATGGCTTTAATCTCATCCCGTAAGTTGTTGTCTAAATGTGCTAACGTTACTGAAAGTTCCGCAAACTGATCGTTATTACTGTATTTTTCTAAGGAATTTATTTCGAGGCTGGGGGGTATATTGTTTCGCACTAGACGAGAACCTAATGAATCTGTTATAATCTCAATATCAGGGTGTTGGACAGCGTTTCTGCCTATTAAAAGATCGTAACGACAATCCATATCCTTAACCACAAAAATATCTAGTTCAATACACAAGTCCTGAAATTTAACGGGTACTGTAATTTTTGCAAACACATGTAAGCTTCCTTCACCTATGCCATAAATGTAAAAACAACATGGAGTAAGTTGGCAACTAAGTTGCCTTGCTACAGATTCCTTTATTATACTGCAATTAGCACCAGTGTCAATAAGTGAATTTAAGGTAATATCGTTAACGGATACCTTTGTTAACTTTAAATCGGATTTCCTAAAAAAATAATCTCTTTTTCGACCAAAGAAGTTTTGTCATTATTATTTGATTTTGGTTTGTATCTACAAACAGCATCAATGTGTCCGGGTTTTTTGCAATATGTGCAAAACCTTCTAATAAAGTCACTACTAGGTCTTTGCTCCTTTATGTCTGGTTTATATGTTTGTAAATTAGGTTGGGTATCTTTTCTAGTGCACTGCTCCCTAGTATGTCCCCATTTGCCACACGAATAACATTTTACGTCTCTAGATCGGGTTTCTATTTTAGGGCGTTTAGAATAGCTAGCACCAGAGCCCTTAGCATCCAAAGAATTACTGTTTTGCTCTAAAGGTCGTTTTTTAGTTTTCGCGTATGAAGTGAACAGGGTAATAAGTTCGGAGGTAGTTTTAACACTGCTGTTATAATAACTCTAAATTGAAAATTTAAAAACCCCCAATGCGATGCCCTGTTCATCAAATGTATAATTTACCTAGTTCTTCCAAATAATGATGTTAGCGCGATTTGCGTAGCTCCCGTAGCTCAGTATCCATAGCTCATCTCGCAAATTCATCTGGTACAACTAGTTTCGATGCCAGATTATGAAAGCACCATTAAATCATTTGTTTTGGCTTCCTCATTTATAATCTAAGATGTACAATAATCAACAGAAAATATGTGTAAAAGTATGAGACATTATTTTGTTATGACATTATAATAATTGACATTAGAATAGACAACGAATCTAAATATTGATGTCACGGAGGTTTTATTCCTAGTACTATTATTATCAATTATGATTCAATTTGATGTAATAACTCTGGTTGAGGTAGACGGGAGCAGCCTAGGGGAAGAATTTTCAATAACGCTAAAATTATTTGAAATTAGATTAGTTTTTTTTATATTATTTGTCAATGGCGGAGCAACGCCCTCTAGAATTATTATAGCGTAATATTCCATGACCATTAACAAACCAAACAAAATTTAACGCATGCGCGTATCCATCATTTGAAACGTGACTTATGGAACGTCTTTAGTTCATACACAAATCTCAATAAAATTGATAAAATATTCATTTTTTTCAGAATCAGGGAAACTTTTCAAATTTATTATATTGTAAAAAGCCAGTTCAGACTATTACGATCATTTAAAAATATAATAAATCTAAATCCAATCATCTCAAATTTCGACTGGATTCGAGCCGAGGGAATTGGTTTTGGCCGTGAATGTGGCTTTTTTAACCTACAAAAGAGCTGATGATCTTCAAACGGCTGAACCGATTTTCATGAAACATAGCTAAGAACACTCTCGATCAGAATACCTATCTAACAAAAGAAACAAAATTGAAATCGGTTCATCAGCTTGGGCGCTACGTTGCCACAGACAGACACACAGATCCACAGATCCACAGATACACAGATACACAGATACACAGATACACAGACACACAGATACACATGTTAAACTTATAACACCCCTCGTTTTTCGTCGGGGGTTAAAAAGAAGCCATTCTCACATTTACGTCTGATATACTACCACACACTAGTTCTACTAATTGTGATTCGCTAAAAACAATTTTTGTATTACGGAACAACCTTATTTTTTCCCTTGCATATTCACAATAGGAATCGGCTGATTCAGAAGTAAATAATACAGCTTTTTGAAGTTTTTCTGCGAGATTCTTTTTCTCGGGATATAAAGCCGTTAATTCTGTACGTAAATTTTCCCATGATCGTCCTTCAGCGGGATCCCAGGTGTTAAACCATAATAATGCGGACCCTTTTAGGGCCTTACCTGCCTTGGCAACAGTTGCAATGCTGCTCCATCCAAATTCCTTGGAGAGTGTCTCAATGTTGCTGCACCAGGACTCTGCGCCTAGGTCGCTTGTAGATGGGTCGAAAACTGGCAGAGCAATGTCGTCATCTCTTCGCCGGGTGCCGGAGACAGCATCTTTAATTGCTTTGAGCAGTTCTTGCAAAGCAGGGAGATCCATCCTGTAATATTTATATAATTTGCTTTAGTGGGTAGATTAGTGGACACAATCCCACTTCTGATGTTAGATTTATTTAGTTAGCAACTTGAAAATATAATAAATCTACTATGAAGCATTTACTTTGATTTATACAGAAATAAGCGACACATATATAAAGCTGGTCTACTTTATTACGGATTGATAGTAGACTGTAAAGCTTATGGATGGAAAAGATAGGTATAACAAAGAACAACCGTTATGTAGCATATATATTTAATGGTAGGAAGAAATAATCATTGAAATACCAACGGCGTAAAATATTGGGCTTAACAATATTGTTTATTATGCTACATACATCACTTAACACATATTTAAAATACAATAGAAGAAATAATGGGTACTTAACTTACGACTCTCCTCGTTCACGGCTCACAACAGAATGAATCGAATTCTGGCACAGAGGGGGTATTTATACCGCCACGTTTGGTGGTTTAGTCAAATCAAATACTTTTAATCATAATTAAGTCTAATAATTGAATGTTTTCGAACGTTAACAATTCTTATAATAAATCATGTATATTTAAACAATTTTATAATTAATGAATACTAATAATTAATACATATTTCATGATAATCTATTACGTGCGCACTATGCTCAGGGAGTGCCCGCTCCCACGATACGTAGATAAGATTGCGAATGACTGATGCGTAGGACAATATGTAATAGATCAGCTGCAGTTCGGAACGAAACCACTGGCGCCGAATAATGCCTCATTTATTCAGATAAGTGTCAATGTTAACTTCATTTCGGTTCAGAGAAATGAGGCGGTCTGTCTCTCCTGAGAAAATAATAACGCAACAATGAAGTTTGAAGGCCATATTGTGGCTAGGTACTACCTATGACGTATGCACTGATGAACGTATCTAAAGCGACGCGATGTAGTCATAGCTGAGAAATGTTCTACACGGTTTCAATAAGTAGGACAGTACTTGTGATTGTAGAGTATACGTAGAGACATTATCTACGTCCTTATAGACTATGAGTAGTTTAAATTAACTCGTAATAGTCAATTAATATGTTTTTGGCTGTTGATTATTGTCTGGTATTATAGTCGTTTTAATTGGGTTATTTAGTTACAAATAGACTAAGCAAATGCAATTTGTAAGTAAATATGTATGCTTTGTTTACACTCATTATGCATAAGTCATTCATATAGATTGATATTTAATCTTGATCCATAGTTTGATTTTATCAAGTTACCAATACGTTTTCCCTAAACAAGTTAGAATAATAATAATATTGGTATTACAATTTCGTCTTAATAATAAACTTGATAACTAACTAGATGTTGTATCGAAAAGGCTTTTTAACATGCAAAGTAAAGACGACAAAGTGTAGGTATACAATTTAAACTGTTTGATATTTAACGGTCATTGACACGGTTGACCCAGAATATACGAGTATATAACTTTATCCGGATGTCATGCTAGCTTCTTCGCATAAATGATTTTACTTATATTTGTTGTTCTTAAGATCGAATTAAATAATGTATCGTCACACTGCAAAATAGCATAACAATTAATTTGTCTTACTTATAGGCACAACTATTAATTATATTTACCTACATTCTTATAAGTTGTAAAACATTACGACTGGCCAATGAAACGCAATCATCATTAAATCCTTATTCAGCGATAATAACCGAGGGCCGAGGCATACTTCGGCTAAGCTTAAATAATTTATACTTAGTTACTTAAGTTTTCAAGTTGCGGCATTAATTTTGACGACAAACTATAATTAAATGGAGTTACTTATTTGTAATCAATAAGATAGGTACAATGGAAATTAATGGAAATATTATTAATTACGCCGGTGTTCTTTGTTTATTATGTTGTCAATCACGCTAGCAGCGGAAGCTACAGTAGTCTATGATGCTAGCAATACCAAATCCGTTGTTCGTATGTTACCGACCTAATGAGGAGTGGGACATAAGAAAGGGAAGTACCCTACGAAACTCTAAAAAATGCATTAAGATTTAAGCACAAAATTATATACTAGGTAAGAACATTACATACCCTGTTTCTTGGTACGTATATTGTAGTCTATTTCGTTTCAATCAGTGCTGAGTATAATGTCTACACACCTTCTATATACATCCTTTTGATGGTCTAACGTTATATACAATAAAAAAATATACTCACATTATTATCTTTACAAATTTGTAGTTAATATTGTTCCAATACTTAGCAGCGAGCAAATTGCCTACAAGCTCTACATTTTTATGTATATGGATAGTGGATACAGTTTAGTGTAGAGCTAAGTAAGTGTAAGTTAAAGTTATTTTCATACATGATTTTTACATGTAGGTACCTATCTTAACCTGCCTAATCAGGATAATATTCGAAGTAAAACACCGCGTGCTACCAAATAGGACCTGGACTCTATATCTATGCTAGGCAGCTCTACTTTTCCAACTTTTAATAAGTTTTTTTTCCTATTTGTAAGATATTTGTTACATACATTTTAAAAATAATTAAGTTACTTACATATTAATTTAAAATTAAATGAACCAATTTTAATGAAATATTTCTTATATCATCATGTTTTCAATTAATATCTTCAATTATGTCGTAAATTAAGCAGTTATTCCGTGTTTGTATTATATTTACATATTTTGATTCACAATCACCAAAAGGTTGTATCAACGATATTATGACCTGTATTATTTATAGCTGTCGGAGATTAAGAACTTTTTTATTTTATTTTAGTACTTTTGATTTCATCAACAATTACACTTTTTCAAAGTCTTATTAGATGCTGCTTTAGGCAAATTATGCTCTATAATTTAGTGACTCAAAGACACTAGAATACCTATACGGTACCTATTAAAAATACCTTCTAATTGCTAATTAATACGGAAAATAGAAATACGTCAGCCACTGAAAACTGAAACCGGAAGAACACAATAATAAAAAAATACCCTTCTAGGGCAGACAGGTCAAAATTTATACAAGTACAACGGCGCGAGGTTTTACAAGTTTACAGTGAATCAGCAGCATGTGTCGATGAAAACATTATGGACTCATTTCATTTTAAGTATATTTTTGGTGGCGTTATCAGTAGCGTTCGATAAATTATGGACAGTAAAATTCGCACTTAATTGAACACGGGCACAATAAGGAAGACCATTCTAGAACGATCGTCGTCAATATGTTATAAATAAAATGATACCAATAACGAATATAAAAATAGTAGCGGGAGTGAAGCGATCGCATTTTACTGGGCGTTAAGATGGAATAAACCTTGGCTGATAGCAGACCGATGTCCGTTTCATGTTCACGCCCGTAGTGTGTGTGGGCACGGGTACCTCGGTAACCTCAATGTAGTGATGATGCAAATTTAGCCGAGAAATCGTCTCGTATTGCACACTTTCATAACTATCAGGTGATTGATTACATAAATTTGAATATAGACGCAGTTAAAACCAAATTTAATTCATCCGCGGCAACGGATAAGACACGTCGCGAGCCTCTGATAAATTACCGAAATGATGATTACATTACCATTGCGCATGAGTGGCGCATCGGTATTCAGGTGGAGCGCGGTTCGTAAATAACTTTAGGAAATCCATTATTGTTATGATTTTTCATAATAACAATGGTGTAGCTTTACTGTAATTATCGAAATAATTAGGAACCGAAGAACTACTTCTTATGAAAACTAAGATTCTATACCTAATTATAATCATTATATTTACCCCGTAGTGAAAAGATACAAAGCTAATAATAGAGTTTCCAGAACTCAAGATAACCTGAAATTCTGTAACTAAAATCGATTCGAATAATAATTTATATTAGCAGAATAAAGTTTAGACGATGGGTATGATAGTGAGCGGTAGTCGGGGTAGGGGACGTCCTAAAAAGACGTGGATGAACTGCGTGGAAGAGGGTATGAGCGAAAAGGGAGTGAGTGCAGAGATGACGGATGATAGTCTTGAATGGAAGAAGAGAACGTGCTGCGCCGACCCCACCTAGTGTGGGATAAGGGCAAGGTGATGATAATTAGCAGAATAAAGTTTGAAATAAAAACACGTTTACAAAAAGTAGGTATGTACTACGTACCTTATGAATTACCTGCTGGCAAACATAAAGTACGAACGTAATAAGTCGTGAAGCGTTTCACAGGACATCACAAATTAGTCGGAAGCGGTGGAGCGTACCACGTGGCCACAATGGACCCCATATTTTCGTGTTATTATCGTAATTAACTGTATATAAAACCGCCTCACAATTATTTTAATGCTTATTAAGCACGTGCATTGAAGTGGAGCGTGGGGTTTCGGGTTACGGCTGGTTCCGCATACAATTATCGCCATTGATTCTGCGGTTTGTCCACACCGCAATATGAAAAGTCAGCAGGTGCGCTCATTGCTCGAACCAATAGTTCTTAATTGCGTTCCCATAGATTTTTGGTAATCTGTTACACTGTAGTAGGTAGGTACTCTTTGTAATTTTGTATCACCTTAGGGAGACATAGACCACAACTAGGTGTAAGTACCAAGGCCAACTACAAGTGATACGAAAATAAATTCGATATTGAATGATTTTCAATTAGTTGTTTTTACGTTTCACTTTTTTTTAACCACGCATTTATGAAATGGCCGCCTGAATATTTGTACTCCTGGCAGCGGTGATCAACTGGAAATCGAACATTACGATTTAGTATCGCTTCTCGTTGGCCGTGGTATCCTCCTCCTTCTCTTGACCAAGTTTGGATTGGATCTATCTACGCAGGAGGTATTACAGTGCGCATGTGTGCGCGTAAGCAGCTGCCCTTCCATAGGTATTCTCTCTATCTATAGGTGTATGTAGGTATATCCATTTAAAATAATGTTGTTCGTTACATTCTAGTAATTTCTTGTAGTTCATTATTTTCTTTTAATTTTTAATAGATGCTTCACGCCACTCTGACCACAAATGAGAAACACGAAGGCACGAATACGTGTCACGTGTCACACACACGAGATTAATATCTGCGATAAGCGTTTATAAACCGCAAGGATCAATGGTTATTCAATGACTTATATTTTTTATAAGGGCCTGTTTCGCAAGCGTCAGATAACGATTATTCTCTGAATAAATATCCTGTATGACCGAGTAGTAGATTAGATACCTACGTACTACCTACCTAGCAAAACATGGCTGGTTGAATATTGATTCATGGTGAAGATTGATATTTGTTTCCTCCCTTTTCCAAAGATAATAATAAGTAGCAATAGTTCTACAAACTCGTGATGCTCTTCGAAAAATACCATTATATAAATAGCTACCCTTGCAATGACGCAATTAAGTGCAATTCAGCTCGCACAACGCTGCATGCCTAGAAGTATATTTACCTACAAGGGTCGCTCCTTGTATCGCGTAACTCTCATATTATTTTCTGCACGCGGAAACGAGACAGTGTGAGTGGATCCACCAAGGCGAATCCGCCGATGTATTTTTATCTTATCCTCTGCGTATGCTCTCCTACTTTCCTTGTAAGTTAATCTGCCTACCCATTCCGATTTCTTTTACCTTGAAAAAAGTTATCAATGTGAAATTTTCACATGTATTCTCAAATTTTATTATGATAGCCATTTTTATTTAGTCTTTACTTACTTTTCGACAGATCCAAATCGATATTCGAATAAAACTTTCGAAATGACCAATTCCATAGGTCGTAAAAATTTATTCACATTGCATTACATTCATGAGATATTGATATGAAAAAAGTCTTGCAATTTCGCTTCTCGATCAAACATTATATGGATATTTTATAGTTGTTCATATGGCTTTTAAAGTTTTACTGCAGAGTTTAAATATTAGGCACCGATGGTAAATCATGAGCAGGTAATTTATGCAGAGATTAATCGGACCATCCCGGTAATAAGGTAATATTGTCGTTGAATGTATGCCTTATAGTTTGAAACTGTCTAGCTTACGAAATCTAAGATTGGCGGGCTCATTAACATTGGCACGAATAGCGCTAAAGACATGATTAAAGCTGTGTGCACACATGCGATTAGCCCTAGTAGAAAGCATCACTATAGAAAACTCTCCAAGTTACTTAACGCCGGGATAATAAAGTATCTTTGTCATAGGCAATTTGTTCCTCGTTTATGTATATACCTACGAGCAGGAACTTCTGGTTGCATTTGATCGCACTAAGCAAAAAATTACGACCACACGTGATTTTTGTAGCTCCTACTAGTATTATTTTTACTAAATGTTTTGTAATTACAGCAAAAACTTACCATGCAATGCCTCGTATTCGTAAATTATAAAACTTAAACATACCTCGTAAAAGGGATACCTACTAGGAACTATAAAAAACATATTTGTTGTTGTTATTTTTATTTCTCAGTGCAAATTTGACCGTCAAATGCCAAAATCTGTCTTGTCTAACCAGTCTAGTGCATGTTATTTATGAGAAAACGATATACCGCGAGCTTTGTTCCACGTGGTAGTTAAGTTGGCACGTATGTTAATTAAACGCCCGTCACTTACTAATGGTGGCTTCATAGTTCTTTATCGTTATGTAAACCGCATTTTGACAGGGAATTGTAAACTAATTATTATGCAATTACTAGTCTATTAAAAGCACTACTCAGATGATGTGCCCTGTCATTTAAATTAGACAAACATTAGACATAGTTAATTAGTATGTTTGATACTTTGCAACACGTATTTCTTTACATGTATTATATTAGTATAACATGTTGCAGAAGATACATTTCAGGTTTGCGTTATATATTATGAACCTATTATGTGTATGTCCTGATTATTATCTATTGCCTATGAAATTTACATACATATAAACAAAAACTTAAAGTTGCATCATCCTCCCAATTGCTATATAGTTATCAATAACAAAGAGGTGAAACATTAGATCGAGCCTATTGTAATTGGCACAATAAATAATGGCTCGCTGATAGGTGGAATATGGATCAGTGCGAGGGCGGGCGCGCACGCGCAACCTCGCCGCGATGATCGAGTGATCCGACTTACATTATATATTATTACGTATTATGTGTCACGGATATAATCTGCTTAAAGGGCATATATATTTATAATACGAATCCATTCATCGTCATTCATGTTTTTCGAAGACTTTAATAGTAAGTATCTAATTGATAACATATCAGGTAGAACCATAAATCTTTCTGAACCTGTTCATAATTCAAAACTGATTTGAAATTATAATAGCTAGGTATAATTAACATAACGGGAACATCAAAAATTGTCGTCTTTGAATTTTGCGTTACATTTTTTATATTAATTATATTCAAAAGTACTGTAGATATAGACACCTAGTACCAAATACGCGTTTTATCTTATCTTAAACATTTATTGTAGGATTGATAGAATTCTGCATATTCAATTAATTTACCCCAATTGTAATAATCATACTTAATAGTTCTAAATGCGTAATAAGAAGCTGCCGTGCACTTACTACCAACATCAATTATACCGAAATAACATAATTGTTTTTTAATATAACAGTAAGTAATAAACAGACGTCATGATATTATGTGCGGTATTATTATCTAATAATCTATGGCTTCAAACTTAAGCAACGGTCCAGTAATGACGCTCGTCCATAAGCCGTGGTGAAACTCACGGCCCGAGGGCGCCTTCAGACGTCGTAAATAATTAGAAGCGCACCGTTTGTACTAGTGCTCTTGTTGTATAATTCCTCTTTTAGAATTAAGCCGTAAATTAACTCAAAATACGGCATAATTCCGGCTCAATTCGTACGTGGGCAGAATCGAATATCAAAGTCAACTAATATCCTGTATTCGTAAAGTTAGTCAAGACGTTGCAGAACATTTTGATTCGGTACAGCGTTTATTATAGCGATAAACGCTGTAAATAATCAAATAGAAGCGTGCCAATGGCCGTGTCGCCGCCTACGCAATACCGACGAGACGATATGGTTTGAAGCAATGGAGACGTTTGGTTACCTGTTACAACATTGATGTCGTTTTACATCTAGACGATAAAGCTAAGTGGTTTCTTCATATAAATAATAAATGCAGCTAATGGTTATCATAATATTAGGTATTAAGATCTATTGAAAATACCTACCCACTGATATCTGATAGGTTAAAGTGTATCCTTATCGGTCAGAACGATATCATAATAAATCTTAACATACTTCGGTTTTGTATACAAAATGAATTTTAACTTAATTCCAATAACTTTTTCAAAGGTTAATGATGAAACATACTACATACAAATGAAAAGCTGCCATTAATTAACAACGATATTGAATGCATCATTGTAACAGGATACGGTAGGTACTCAATGAACCTCAATTTCCGCTGAAACCAGAAATGAGATTGTAAACAGTATGTGAGTTAAAAGGCCTTGATAATCATCAAGTATTCATATTATTTTTAATATATGACTAAGTTTAACTCATATTACATTAGTATGTTGCGACAGTAACGACCTTGTTTGATTAATTCACGATACCTTGATGTCCTTTGGGCCGGTTTGACCCGAAGAAAGAGCTTGATTTAGAGAATCTCCCGCCGGCGTTTACACGTGCCCCTCATGTCATACGATGAATCATATATAATAATATACCTACTGCTTATAATTTTAAATCAACGGCTTTAGCAGCAATTTGTATGAAAAACAAAATTTTATAGATCACTCTAATCTAAATTCTCTATTGGCTAATAATAGCTTGTATCTATAGGTAAATTCAGGATTATAATATAAAACTACTAGACCCAACATTGATAAGACAAATTTACAATAAATCACCATATTGTTCTATGAATGCCGTAAGATGCAACATAAGCAAAACTATTTTCTGTTAATAGCATCAGAAGTAGGTAACACGAAATTGATGTTTGCGATGCAACGTCTAGACCAGACACGTCCGACCAAAACAAGTTCCACCGATTCGTTCTTGTAATATCGGTGTAATTTATTTAATGTTAGAAATAGACCTCGCGAGCGCTACAAAGAATATTGGCTTTCACAACGGAACCAAGCAAATTTATGTTCCGCGAGATTTAGCCGACAGTGCTGGGTGCGAATCACGAGAACAAAGCGTTGCCACAACCTGACTTCCCGTCCGCTGCGCGACTTATCACCCGAAAGGGCAACAAGAGAAGACTTAGTAAAGGACCACGACAAAGCAAAATCTGTGGACCAAAATAATCGTTTTATTAATCTAAGTGAGAAATTAGGTTTGTAGATATATTTATAGACAATTATACATGTCCTTTTTATTACACATGAATTATACATTATTATTATTTAAAATAATCAAACGAATATAAATTAGTTTCGTGCGCATTAGGCGGTCTTATCGCGGGCTGCGATTTCTTTCAGGCAACCTTTGTAGGGTTCTAGCTTATCCTGATATTATTATCACCCTGTTCGGTGAGAGATGATCAGGTTTGGTGCTGATACATGTGTTAGGTACGTATTATTACAAATTCTTTGTACGTAACTAATTTAAAGACATCTATTTCGAATAGATAAACAAAAAATATATAAATAGGATGCGCTAAATGCTGCTTTTTGAATACCTACTGACGTTTGGCTATAGGTAGGTACATAATATGTACATAATACCTATGCATAATAACAAACGAAATACAGACAGTTGTCAAGGATATCAGACGATGTTATGATTATATTTGCAATTAATTATTGTCATCGTATTTGTCATAATGTTAGACACTTTGTCATTGATGCGATAAAATTTTCTTCGTACATTTTTATCCGTGGCTTTTTGATTGATTATTACCTCTTACAATACGGTGTTTAATTATGTAGCGGCGAAGGCCTAATAAGCTTCGTTCAATGGTGGTCTAGCTAGGTGATAGCGGTCATTCTTATGACCGATCATTTTCATACATTTAACTCAGCTTCTTAATTAACTCTATCCGGATGTCAAATACGGATATGTTCTGTCAAAAATACATTGACAAAATGGCTTTCTTGTTAATGACCGCTTACTAAAATCGCCACCAGTCCATTGCACGGTAGATACCTACCTTACATATAATACAAGGACTGCTTATGGTGTGTTAGCTTAGCGATTATTTATATATTTTATTTAGAAACTAAAGTTTGAAAATTCCTTATTCGAATTTATAAAATTCTGTTGCAGTGGTACCTACATAAAGGTTTTTAATGCTGCTAACAATACATACTTATTTGTAACACGAATGTTCTTAAGTCTTTAATCGTAATCCTACTCCGTACTCCTTAAGATCGGGAAATCATTTTTCCAAAGACAAAGGTTCAACCGCCATTATCAGTGTAATAGGTAAGTATCAATAGCCTAATAGTTAGAGGAGTTGTCTTCGTAGCTGAGAGATGGTTCGATCCCTACCTAGCCATTAAACTATTGACGTGAGCCCGCTCTTGGAGGGGCTAACAGGAGTAGGTACTAGTATTGTAATAACGTTGCGAATTGTATTTTATATACAACAAGTAAACATGTTTAAAAACCCACTACAGAACATTCTGTTATTTTAGTTACACGAATTATATTCAGAACTGCCGATAGTAGTAGTATTCATAAACTCTAAAATATGGCTTCCACAGGTGACAAGAGAGCTGGCTCTTTCCTCGTTCAAAAAATCAGCCTATCGATTCAACGAGGAAATGCAGCCAGCATCCCACGCAGCCAAGGTTTATTTTAGTGTTTTAAAGTGTTTCTGTTCTTAGTATTTAGAAATAAGAAGTAATTATAATTAAGTCATTTAAAAATATATATTCAATAAATATGGTAACAAATATTTTTTTCGTCACTTGGTATATGTTATAATATATGTACTATGTTTGTATCTATGATCTCGGAATTTTCTCTTCTTACATTAGCCATAACACAAACAAATACAGGGACCACCACTTTTTGGAAAAATCCTTCATATTGATGTTCGTATAAAATGTAACGTTTGTCACCTGGAACATAATATATAAGGGATTGACACCTCACTCATCAAAATCGGATAGTTAGTTTTGGCGCTAAGGTGGAACATAAAAACGGTGCATACATATACTGCCTAACACATAACCTTTCCTTTTGGTTTCAACGTAGTCGGTTAAAAAAGGCGTACCTACTCCTTAAGACCGAGAAATCATTTTGGTATCGATGTATAATTTAACAGTAAAATAACCCGCCAAAGGTGCTTAGTATTACGCAAGGATCTATTATGGTGGACCAGTAATTTCGCTGCCTACTAGCACGTTTCCCTAGCATCGCCGTAAGCCAATTCCGTTCCTAGGAATTATGAGTGGCTGATGTTTTACACCTGCAGACGGGAACCGTTCTTATAATTACGCTAATTGTTCCAATATACACGCCATATTTATAGATTGGTATATTATCAAGTTAGGTACGTAATAAGCTTATGTACTCGAAAGCGTTGCCATTGCCACGAGTCGAATAATTAGTCGAACAGAAAAACTTTTCTCGAGCAGGTTCATGGGACTGATAAACAGTTTTTTTAAAATTTTATTTTATACGAATTAATTTTGCCATCATTAAATTCCACTCTCGAGGAGTACTTAGTTGTACTTATAAAATAAAAGTGGGTGGTTAAAAATAGCTATTTTATTACGTTATAATAATAATTTTTAAAAAATACTTCATTTATCAGACTTCAAATGTGTTTAAGATGTTTACTAACACCGATGACCTACTAATAATCCTAATGTTAGCGATAAATTAGAATCAACTTAGCGTTCGTTGCACATTAGTTTTAGTATTTGATTGTTTATGTTATATTGTTTAATTTAATATTATCAATTTGCAATTCATTTAGGTATTTTAATAGGATAATTATTTTATTCAAATTAATATTACACAATATAATAACTTCACGGTAATTACGATAGTCATCTTAAAATAGCATCGTTATCGCGTGCGCAGCGGTCCAACAGGTTTCGTTCGGCCGGCAAGATGCTGCCAGCTAGTTGCAGCTAATTGACGACAGACGAGGCGTTACAATTATTGTGTGTCAAGTTAGTAATTGGCATCATCGTGGAGCGATCTTGACCTAAGTCACGGTGCGGGGCGGGCGGGGTGCGCGTGCGCCGCCGCCCGCCCCGCCCGCCTCGCCTCGCATCGCGTGCCACTGTGTAACGGTCCTAGCAGCTGATCCTCGCTATTGTCCTTTAATTAAACTCAATAACGCAGTTTTGCTAACTATTTTAGATATACACAACGTACACTAATAAATAGTGATATTTAATGTATTATTACCTATTGAACTCAAACCTACATTAATGAAAGCAACAACTGCCCGAAATACTCCTCGAGTTGTTCTATCATCAAATTTCTTATAATTTAGAAGATAGGGTACGACATGTGGTCACAGTGAATCACGGAAACAATAATACTTTTAAGGTGATCACCAGGTATCTTATTTTTTTCAAAATTGTCTTATCATCTAGAATTATTTAAATCAAATCATAGCACACGCTATTCATCCATCATTCTAATATAAAAATTTACTAACTTGTACCAATCAATCATGATTACTTGTCTATACTACCTGCAATAAATTAAACAATCGGTTATTATGCGCTACCTTACAATTTGCATATTCCTTATGCAAATTATTTGCCAAATTCCTCTAAGCATTAGGTAATTATTTCTCTTAAATGTATCGGTATAATCATATGAGCGATCTAGTGTGTATAGTGTTCAGCGGCATTTGTGTGGGTTTGCCAGCGGCTGGGTGCACTGCGGACGTTGCGCCCGCGCCGTCTAATTAAGCGCGGCTCCGGCTAATTTGACGCGTGAGCGCCTGCGCGCCCGCCTAATGAATGGTATCGCACACGTTCATCGCGCCACGTCGCCCGACTCGTGCCTGCGCCAGCCCCCGCGCATTACGGAAATCTAAGCACCGACCGCCCCGATAAAACAAATCATTGCAAAATTAATGAGATCTTACATGTCCATTTCAATGCATAGATTAGGGAAGCATGCCTCGGCAAGACCGCCTTAGCCATTTTCTATGCACTCAGGAAAAGCTAGGCTAATGCCTATTCATCGAGCTTGCATCAGCCGGCGATGTTGATTATAGGCATCGATAGAAGCTTTGTGAGTGCAGTTCTAATGCGGTTATGTATTTATGCATGCAGAAACCATGTTGCAAATTATATAATTGATAGGTGCCTGGGATATACCTACCTATAAGTGGGATTTGATGGTTGTATTGTGATAATATTTAGTTATTATTTAACTTTAGAACAATGTTGAAATGCCGGACAATAAGTTGAACGTATAATGTGTAATTATATTAATATTTTCAATATTACAGAACCAACATGGATAAAGATATTTCAGATGCGTTCAATTATATAAACTATTCCTACAACTCTCTTACACATATATGGTAATATTTCTGTTCCATTCAATTGCGAAATTTAAATGCTTTATTAATATCACTAGTTTTAATGCTAGACCGTTAAATTAAGCAATATAGTTTTTGCAATTTGGTTAAATTCTCAATAAACTGTGCACCTTGTTAATGCAAAATTAATTATTAACAGTATGAAATGCCTAATTAACTTTAAGAATATAGAGAATAACAAAGGACTCTCTGTAGATAGAGTCGGCGTTTGCGCAGCTTTCAACTCAATGCGATACCATCGACACTATAGGTACGTCTGTAGGTACGTACCTATAGTGTCGATGGTATCACATACTCTACTTATTGAACCGTTTTTTTTTTGTGTTAATTACCGATTTCTCGATGAATTATCTATTAAATTGTAAAATTTGCGAACTAAATAACTTCCTTCATTTGAAATGAGCCACTGATTTTAAAGCTTAATTTTGAAGATGCGATATTTCAAACAGGTTGTTACAAATATGTTTTTCTCCTTGTGCATCGCGAATTACTTAAGTGTATAAGCAATTTATCATTTATTTTGCAAGTTCGAAGTTGATTAAATTATAATCTAATTTGCCTTGCGAAACCAAATCATAAAAATGTTTCTTCATCACTCATCGTATTGAAATATACCTAATATAATTTATACGAGGATGCTTGTGAACAGTGCCTCAAATAGGTAAAATATAATTGTTTGCTAAACTACCATTATAAAAACATATTATTATTTAACAAAGATTATTTTCGTATATTTTTCTTACACATCACAAAGAGACAAACAAAGAGAACATTATTATTAAACAACTAGCTGAGCCCGCGACTTCGCCCGCGTGGAATTTAACTTAACAATAAAGCCCGCTCCCGCGTTCTGAGCCCGCGCAACAGGACCCATTTTTTTAATTTTGTTTTCCTAAAATAAAAGTAGCCTCAGTTACTGCTTATAACATCAGCTATCTAACAGTGAAAGTCCCGTCAAAATCGGTCCAGCCGTTTCGGAGATACTCTTTGATTTCAAGTGTTTTTATTTTTATACGCGGAACCCTAATTGTTTTTCTAAAATCAAAGTAGCCTAAGTTACCCGCTATAAGATCAGCTATCTGCCAGTGAAAGTCCCGTCGAAATCGGTCCAGCCGTTTCGGAGATTACCCGGAACAAACACACAGACAGACAGACAGACAGACAGACAGACAAATTTTTTTTTATTCGCGTTTTTGCTATAGGTATCGTATGTACTTTCATATGCATTTAGTGAAAAGGTGTTATTTTGATATTACAAACAGACACTCCAATTTTATTTATTTGTATAGATGTTACTAAGTAAACCGATACTTCGACCAAACACATAATCCGCCTGCAGTATGCAGGCTACCTATACCATAAGTACCTATAGGTACCTATATCGTAGACTTTAGTTTTTCTTCGTATTTTTTTGCTTGAAAAATTCAACGTTGCGAATCATTATATTGAACCTGCCCGATATCTAAGTTTAAATAATAACTCATGGTAAATAATACGTTAGGAATATCCAATGGCCTTGCACGTCGGGTTTTTGTTTACCAGCGCAACCAAGTCCTGTTACATCGGTACTTGTTTTATTATTTTTAATAATACTAGAGATCACTGCCGGATCTGCGATTAGCTATTAAACTGAATAATAATTAATAATAATTGAGCCCTTTTGACGTCCTACATCTGGGCACCGACCTCCCCTCAACACGAGGGGGATTCAGGCCATAATCCACCACGCTGGCCCAGTGCGGATTGGAGGATGTCACATGTCTTTCGAAAATTGTTTAGATCTTCTAAGACGTGCAGGTTTCCTCACGATGTTTTCCTTCACCGTAAGCAAGTGATAATTATATAGAAATTATGATTCGCACATAGATTTCGAAAATTCCATAGGTGCGAGCCAGGGTTCGAACCCAAGACCTGGTGCCCGCACGACGCGTGCTTTAACCAATCGGCGATCACAGCTATTTAAACTGAATAGTATTTAAATTTCAGCTCCAATTAAGGAGCGAGTGGCGTGGGATCACGTCGCCGCTGATGCGTCCGGCGGTCGGTTGCGCTCGGGCCGCGCCCGCGCCGCTCGGCTGGCAAATTCGTGACCGATATATTTATCTCACATGCACTTATCTTGCAATTTGTCACCATACACCGTCGACATTTTCGGCTAAATGTTGTCAAAGAATAAGATTGCAGATAAAAAATTTAAAAGCTGTAAACTTGTATTAACCGATAGGTAGATACTAATTGTTGCACCTCTTAAATTAATTGGTGCGATGTACACGTATACACTTGGTCAGATGTTTAATATTTGCAAGTATACAGGTTGAAACAGAAAGGGTATACTTTTTTTTTTCAAACTTAACTTTGTAATTCTTAAACTATCAGCTACAAAAGGTGTAATAGGGATACAGGTGTTGACAGATTTCATAAGTCTGCAAAACCTTCAGTACTTCAACTGTCCTACAAATCCGATAGTTTTAGATTTACAAAGATAAGTTCAAAACAAAATAGTATACCCTTTCTGTTTCACCTAGTATAAACAATTAAACATTCATGAGTCGTAGTGAAATTAGTTAGGTATCTATCCCTTTATTAATAAACGTGGCGTAGCTCGGGAATAGTTATACACCGAATGATCTCTTAGTGTAACCAGTAATTTGATATTCGAAAGAAGAAGACAAAGCATGGTGTAACTATACTCGTACAATCACGTTTATTACTAAGGTGGTTAGAAACCACCAATGCAGAGTAAAATGTATTTGCATTGAATAATCATGCAAAATAATGTTCAATTACTAAAGAACGTGCCATAGATGGGTAGTAGATGGTCCCCAGCGCTAAGTCGCAGTCGGGTCGATTTAATCAAAGACGTTTCTATGCTCGTTTCTCCGACGCCTCATTGTCCCATACGTCTTACATTACATGTTCTGTGGCGCGGTCAGTGGGTACGAACAACTCTGGCTAATTACTCCGGCGAGGACTCACGACACGACTCACCGTTAAAAAGCTTTAAGACTTTAAGCCGCGTCATTTGTTTGCGGCCATAATGGACCGATAACAGATAACATTGCCGCTTTTAATATCTACGCTCACACTATATCAGCACTGATTAAAATAAAAAATTAAACCACTTGCCAATACATGGACTACCAAGGTGTGGTGAGCTAAAAAAGTTATTTTATTACTATGTAAGGGCTTCTGATGCATTTTTCAATAAAAGCACTGATAATCCTATCCAAATTCTGTTTTGGCTTCAGTGCGAGTTTACTTTTGGCATTTTATGAACGATGCAATCTTTTTATGAGCAAAGGTATGCAGAGCAAACACGCGGCACCATTCATGTTGACAAGCGAGCTACCAAATATTTCATGTATTTACTGTTACCTAAGGGCGTGATACTGTGACATGCATTTAATTCTGAAACAGAATTATAATAATTTCACTTAATTACGGCATTTATTCTGCGGCGAGGTCGCGCGGACGCACTCTATCTTGCGCGCGGGCATTATCGCGCTGCGTCTGTGTAAGTACATAACCACGACAATGAACTTAAAAGAAAAATAAAAGCTTTTCCGTGTTATATTTTTCCGCGAACTACATTTTTAATCGGTCTTTATTTCTCAACGTAGACAAGTGTCGCTTGCATGAACTCGGATATAAAAATATTATACGAGAATTGGTTATGTTATTGTCGCATTAATATGAAATCGATACACTTAAAGACGACAAAAGACCTCATGCACAATGTTTAAGAGGCTGAATAACCGAATTATTTGATTGTTTTATTAGACAAGGCATCGTAAAATTGTAGGTTTAGTGTGGCGGAATACGTATGGACTGCTCGCCTCTGCGGCTGTGGTCGTCGTAAGATGTCTTTTTTGTGTTCGAACACTTGCTGATCAATAAACTGTCAATTTTATTATTATCTTCAGACTGTAGGGAAAGGGAAAGGAATGGTCGTGCGTGTGTAGTGTGAACGTATGAAAACTTCAATACGGCATGGCGCAATAGTGGGCAATTGCGATCGCATAAACATAGCCTAGTCTACTTCAGTCCATCTGCAAACAAAGGTAGTTCAGTGGTTTACTAGTTGCTGCCCGCTACTTCGTCCGCGTAGACTTAAGGAAAGTATTTTATGTGTTAATCCAGGTTATAAACTATCTGTGTTCCAAATTTCATCCAAATCCGTTCAGTAGTTTTTGCGTGAACGTGTTGATGGATGTGTGTAACAAACATCCATCCACTCTCACAAACTTTCGCATTTATAATATTAGCAAGATTCTCTAAAACAGTCTACAAACTGTATTTTATCCGGTGAATAACACTACCTAAGCTTACATCTTATTGGGACCTTAGTCCTACCATGAAATGTTAGTTAATGTTAATATCTAACAGTATTACCAAGACGTAAGCTCTTGCTGACCTTTTACTATATAGGTAACCTACCACTCTCTCAAGATTATGACGTACTCGTAGCTAAATATGAAAACTAATTAATTCCAACTAGCACATTTATAGTCATGCATGACGCTCACTATTACAAATTACTCGATTGCAGACGCTCTACCGCCACTTTAGATCAATTCTATGAGCCAATCTCAGTTCAGAAGCTCAGTGAGATTAGATCGACAACTATCGACATTATTATTAATTTATTTTTCTTACAGATAGCCATCGAAGTAATTCGAAGTCAGCCAGTGACGATTCCCACGTTACAAATCTAACCAGGCCATACGCTTACAGATAAGAAATTGAATAGAAAATTAAATGGACTTACCATTGGATGGGAAGGTATCTCGAAGCATAATGTATCTTCGCTAATAGGTAGTCTGTGATTCTAATAAGGATACTATTCGGTATAGGTAGGTTTTTACATATTAACTATAATATGATAGTAATATATGACTTTGCAAAATATTATATTTAATTGATCTCTATATAGTATCACAATATACTATTAAAAATTAAATTTATCACATAAATACCAATATAATTGATTTTAACAATATAATTATACTTTTAATAACATGGGCCATATCAAACCTAATAAAAACCATAATATGTTAGACGTACCTATTTATTAAATTATTAAATACAAATGTCTATACGCGGATGTCTATATTTACTATTATTTATAAAACATAATTACAGTTACAATAAATTTTCCACAATGGTTAGTGGTAACTCAGTTCGCTCGCGGCTATTCTCAAGCGTTGGGAGCGTACGATACTTGCTGAATCGTTTGTATCATCAAATATATATAGATCCTTACTTCCTATTTATTGTATAATTTTAAAAGTATATTTTTTCCTAGTGCATGTCTAGTATGGTACATTTAAAAGTACCTAGATTAATTACTTACTACCTGGCTTACTTTGGCTTTTCATTTCTAATTATATAATGTGGTTGAGTACCGCGAAAAAGACGCGGATGAACTGCGTGGAAGCGGGTATGAGCGAAAAGGGAGTGAGAGCAGAGATGACGGATGATAGGCTTGAATGGAAGAAGAGAACGTGCTGCGCCGACCCCACCTAGTGTGGGATAAGGGCAAGGTGATGATGATGGTTGAGGACCGCGAGCGTGGGCAGCTCTGGTCGCTGTACTGGGTAGTTGAGGGTTTGATTCTTGCCGGGGCTTTCGAAAATAGGCTTCACGTAATTTTTCGTGGTCATTCACACGAAAACGCTGTTCTATGTTTACATTTGTGACAGATAATGGTCGAATTTAACATCTGGATAGGAAGTAAAATGGATAAAAATTATGGGTGCTGGGCTAACCGCGGGAATGAGTACGTATTCAGGTCATATGTATTTAGTTTTTTTATTATTATTATTAATGATATGATGCTTTTATAATTGTGTAATTAGTGGCAGTAATATATATCTCACTTATCACAGCGGTAGCGCGTGTATTTCGGAGTTAGCCACGATGCGATATTTTGACTGCTGCACATTTTTCAGTGGTGCCTCTCACATTCTTTTCACCCAAAAAGTAATGGAGCCAGGGTAAAATAAGAATCGTGCGCACTGTCGACAACCCACTTAATCGTCGGGTAACTTAATACGCCTGTCTTCCGTATATATTTCTTACTTATATATTACTTGAACGCATTAAACTGGAATTTTTATTTACAGATATGTATTTTGTCGTAACCGACATTGGTACCGACAATAAAATTTGTAATGAGGCTGTTTTTTGTTTACTTGAGTAAAGATACATAGTTGCTTCATATACATAGGTAAATTGGTACTTAAGTTTTTTTTCTTGGCATAAATAGAGCTGACTATACATTATATACACCATACACGCTCGATCGTTGATAGATCAAACGTTACTCTTTATAGAAACTGTCCAGCGATGTCAACTCACCTCATTGTACCATCCATCGATTTATCAATTAATATCCGATTGAATAGTGTGGTAACCTTACACTATTCAAGTTTTGGTGTATGTTTTATTGAAATGAAATTAAAAGGAAATGGTTAGTACCTACTACATAGTTTACAATGTTAGGTACTTATACCTACATATTTAAAACAACTGTACCTATGAACAAGCGAGCACAATAGAGCCGTTCACTTACGTCGTTACCCCATCATGTCGCTAGAACAGAACAAAGATAAATTTATTTAAATCATGTTTACAATCGAACTGTATAATAGAACATGGCAGACATAACGCGTAACAAGGCCAGGTTGGCGTCGCATCGCACAACGAGCACGGATCTGCACTCACCTCACCTCACCGAATCCTTGACCCATCCAGAAGAGGCTACTCAATAGAATGTACCTCGGTCCTGTCGCCGTACGTAGATAAATAGGTATTTAAAATACCATTCTCCGTGGGAACCGTGACGGGCGCCCGAACCGCGATAACCCTGCGCCCGCGCAGCGCCCGAGCACCGCTCGCCGCCGCGCCACCCCACCGCACCGTTGCCGCCCGCCCCGTTCCTATAACACAGCGCGAATCAAACAATGAACTACGATATCGAAATCCATTTGGTTGCTTAATTTCGTAACGAGGTATCTTTATTTTTTATCTCCGCTTTTATTTTCAATAACTGTAATAGAAATAAACTCTAGGATGCGGTGCGGCACCGAAGGTAGAGATCAAACCAAAGTGAACTCTAGTTACGAGAACCGAAGGTCAATCGGCGTGTGTCGATTAGAATGGAGTGTATAGAGGCAAGACTGCACGCTGCGAGATGTCATCTGGGCCCCCCGCTGCGGCCCGCGAACAATATTGTCTCTGCTATAAACGCGCTGTGAATTTTAAAATCAATTCATATTCACTGCAAGCGAATTGTTATAAACCGATGTTAAATAAAACCTAACATGTATTCAAATAGTGGTTGTGTTTAAAATCTATTAAATAACGTTTTGAGCCCAAATAAGCGTCGATTAGACAACGAGCTCGTTAAATAAAATAAAATATGAGACTGGTTTGACTTAATTTTTGTCGCCGATCATTATAATTCAAGCAACACTCCAAAATTTAGCAACTTCGACTTTTAGGCGTTTTGGTAGAAATTACGTCAAAAATTGCTAATGTGTGATGACTGATCTCTATATTAGATAAAACTTCAAACGTTTTAGTGGGATAGCTTTACTAGCACTTCTTTGTTTCAAATAGGTACATACTGCAAATAAGTACCTATATGTTAAATATTAAAATATTTGTCCACCCAGTAATATGCATACTAAGTAGTCTAACATACCTAGGTATAATTTGTTCAAACCTACCTAATAGAGCTATAAATATAAAATGACTTTGGTTCACACTTGAAAGTAATACAAAACAGGTTATCTATCAAGCAATTACCATATTCTGACGACCGCGGCGTGATTTGACGCAAATGGGCGCCAAATTCGCGCTTTATTGTTTTCCTGCAAGCAGATTGCAGAATATAATTATTAAGACATGGTGAAGCAACAGATCAACAATCCGCCATGAGCTCATGAGTGCCAACGTGTATATACTATAAACCTTATTATTATCGTAACATATAATATTATCGTAACTTAAAATAACGTTTTCTCTAAAGTATATGGCGCCTTGTACAGCTATTATATTATTATCTATATTTGTATCCTCTCTAATTATTAGTATGTGTTCTATACTTTGGATGTTGATATCACAACATAATTCTGCAACACGTAGATATACTTCCCTTGAGGTTTTCAATTCTCAACTGATTCCTTTATTTTTATTTTGCTTCTACAAGTAATTTGTTTCATTTAAAAAATAAAGCTAAACTGAATGTTAAATATATATAATATGTATATCTTAAAAATATAAAAAAGTTTACCAAATTCACCCATTTACTTAATTGTATACCCTACAGAAAAAAGAACCCCTCACATATGTGGCAACGAGGCATCTGTCCACCTATGAATTATTTAATCTCCTTTGTTGCAAAAAGATAATCCATGTTATTTTTATACGGCATTCAAGTAGACTACAGGTCGCATAAGTACAGACCAGATTAGGACTAACGGGACGCGGTGAGAGATGCAACATAAAGATACGGGACCATATCGTATCATAAAGCAACTCATAAACGTTTTAATGCGTTCCGACGATTGTTATCTACGATTTTTATGACACTGCAAATGGATTTTTGAAAGTAATATCTGAATTAAAAGCCAAACTAAACTGTATCATTAATCATGAGAGTACAATAGAAAATATGGGGTACTCACCATCGCCGCTTAGATGACGCCTCTAGATAAATTTTATTTTCATTATATGTTTAGTTAGCATCCCTCGATTCTCAATGTCCGTACTACGTAGGAAGGTATATAGGTAGGATATAGGTAGGTATACAAATCTAGTTCGTAAATTCAACATATCCACAACTTAAAATGAATAAACATCATCATGGTCACATAATTCGATTGCTGATTTTTTAACGAAAATTCTAGTTTCAAAATAGCATACAATTAAATATTCAACTATTAATTCGGGCATAAAATAAAACTTGTAATAGAATTAAAAGTGATCATTTTATTATAAAACGGGTCGTTAAGCTAAAGTAACTTATCAAAATCGCCGTTCACCTGCGCTATCCCACGATCGGTCGTCTCGATTTATAGATACCTATCGCAAAATCGAAAGGCGCTTAGTATTTTGCATAACGCTTAAGTTGTGTACGACAATACCCCATGCCCTCGATGCGACGCCGAACCGCGCCCGAGGGTCACCATGATAGAGACTTCACCTCGGTCTCTACCATCTCGATTACCAACTCCTTCATGTGTGCGACTGTTTGCGATAACAACTTGTTTATATTTTAATGTGTGAAATGATTAATCGCGGTTCTTTATTTCCTACTTAGGTACCTACATGCAGTTACATTAAAATAAACAACTTCTCGTTTATAAGAAGAAAACCTAAAGATTTTTACGTAAACAGGTATGTTCCTACTCGTAGTGAACCTGAATATTAAACTAATTAAAATATTGTACCAAAAAGTACAATAATAAGCGACATGGCACATTGAAAAAAGTTGATAATATACATAAATCTTATTGTTGTTCAATTGGCTTAACTTCCTGTATCGACCAGTCTCGGTGCGCTCCGGCACTTCCAAATAGGTGTTCTGATATTCTTTTTCATCGCGAATAAAAATAGAGCAAAAACACAAGTCGCGAGTTTTTTGTACCTGGCGACCTTGCAGTCGAGTGGCTTACTGATTGTGATACACAGTTACTAAAAAACGACGAGTGTGATAAATCGTCGCTATTAAAACGATGATCTCGCGGGAATCGAGCTGGCGACGAGAAACAAACAATTGTAATTATTTTTTTATATTGAGCACTTCCTAGACGCGCGCTGGTAGCCGCTCCATCAATCACAAGTCATATTTGTGCTTCATGAGGACTCACTTTTACTTTTATTCAATAACATACCTATTGAATATTTATGAAAGAGCTGCGGTTAATAACATCACTCGTTCGTTATTGAGTGTTTCGATATTATTATTTTGTTCACCAAGTGCTGTCAGTGGGAATCAGGGGTGCTACTCTTGAAAACGATAATCGATATATCGTGACATTTGTCGTGTCGAATCCTACTCTAAGTTCCATCGTTTTTAATGTCGTATCGATGACTGAACGAACGATCCATAATCCGATATATCGAGCTTAACCCTACTCTTAGGTTTAAATGTCAGACACGAATATTCGAATTTGACAACGAACAACACGTAATTTTTGCGATAATCTCAACGACACCTCTTAGGATGTCGTCGGCATTATCGTTTGGTTAATTTTATAGCAATTAGGTGTAAAATGTCATTTAAATTAGTGATCAATAAATAATAAATGAATAAAACAGATGCATGATGAGATGTTATATTGATGTTTTTATCAGTGTAGCCATGAGCTCCTCTGCTGACTTCTGTAAAAGTTTTTGATTACAATGTCATGATTCTTCCTGTCCTTGGAAGCCATCAGGAAAGAAAATATTGCCCATAGACAGAGGAGGCAGCAAATGCGGGAACATTTCAATAATATATAACCATTCCCGATGATGAATTTGTCAAGAAGCGATAAAATAAAAATAAAAGCGAGTTTTGTTTAGGATTTATGACCACAGATTAACACAATACGCTTGTGACCGTACATAGAACAGTCTATAGATAAGACGATGGATAAAGTGAAACGGCGCTATACAAAAAACAGCGAGCGTGAAAGAGCTAGCGAGTCTTATGTATACATATTAGTTCCTTTATCTATTTTTGTGTCTCTGCCCCACAGATAAACCAAATGAGACCATAGAGAATATTCAGGTTTTCAACAAACTTTGTATTTATTATTCGTATCATTCACTCCGAACATAGTCTATGGATACGATACACGACAAGGAATTCGAACATTTGTTAGAGTAGGGTAAGGTCGATATATTCGAAGTAATGTCGTATCGTTTCGAATGTATCGTTGTCGATTTGCAGAGTAGCAGCCCTGATCGCGTTGAACATCGAGATTACTTATTTATGTTTCGGTGGACATGTTAGCCTTGCCTCTGACGCACCGGCGTACACATGTGCTAATTGGCCCGAAATTATATGTCTGTCAACAATTTCACAAAAGAAAACAAAACAGTAATCAACCTCACGCTTTTTACGACAACACCGTGTTAAATAAATAACTTTTCAATCCATTTTTGGTTTCGTTACCTTTCAGTAGGTATGGTTGTTATTATACCTAAATGTATGCGAACCACTGTAATATAATCGTATGATAGTACTCAAGTGAGTGTTAAGTGCATCTTACAGTAGATAAGTACATATTCCTAATACATTAGGTAAGCCGCGTTGAACTTTAAAACCTTTTACATTAGAGGATAAATTTCCAAATAGATTCATAGCTGCTTATCTCGGCTTTGGCTGTTAGTCAGCTACAGGGAAACAGTGTCCACAGTGTGATATTATTATCTTAGCAACGTATTGATAATAGTAAAGTCATGTCGTGGTGAAAAGCGTACAAGCAAAATACGTACATAATGAATAACCCGCGAATCGGATTAGAATAGCAACAAGTAGTTGAAATATAATATAATATAAAATAATAACACAGCGTCTTCTGTGTGAACCGAAAGCGAGTTACGTCAGTAGAACAAGAAAGCTAGTAGCGTTTATAATTTTCGTTGATTACCGTCAGTCAATCATCTATAGTTAAACAATCAACATGGACGTTAAACTTTCTTTTTTTATACAGCAATAATACACTGGTGTTTTTTCTCTAGCGGTAGTGTCGTTTATCTGTTTACAGATTTTGCAAGCTGTCATCATCCATTTGTCCTACGCGTGTTCGTTTGTCGTAAACCACGGAGCAGGTATAGTTTACAATTTCTTGGTTTGAGTAAAGAGGTGAGGTAGCCCGAGGTTGGCAGTGGTCGTCGAAAGTAACTGTATTTTGTTTCGTATTGTAAATTGTAATGTATATAATTAGTATTATTAGTTTTGTATTCTAGTATTTTGTTTTCTTTTGTTTTGTATTGTATGCTAATGTTATCAGTTCCAAATCGTACACCGTTGTTACCGTGACTTTTGTTGTAACTAATTAAATAGTCAGAATGGGTTTGACTATTTAATTAGTTAATAGTTACACTATTTAATCCTCGAAGTCGATTGGTAGAGACAAGCTGTAGCCATCTGACTACAGCTTACATACGGCCTGGCTCTAGCGGAGTTGTATGTACCACCCCCTCTCACAGAAGATCGGCGAAGTCTTTATTTGAATAAAATCGTGACAACAAATTAGCCATTATATACACATACTAGCTGTGCCCGCGACTTCGTCCGCGTGGAATTTAATTGACAGTTTCATACAAACTTTCATCCCCTATTTTATCCCCTTGGGGGTAGAATTAATCAAAATCCTTTCTTAGCGGATGCCTACGTCATAACATCTACCTGCATGCCAAATTTCAGCCCGATCCGTCCAGTGGTTTGGGCTGTGCGTTGATAGATCACTATGTCAGTCAGTCAGTAACCTTTGAGTTATATATATTTAGATAATGACTAATTTATTGTCACGATTTTATCTTTCTCACTCATCAGACACACGTCTGATGAGTGAGAGAGATGGTAGCCCAAACTCCCCCTCCCTTCCCCTCTCTCTATGGATAGAGATCCCACTCTCCGTCAGGTCGGCCACGTGTGAGCAATGCCATTGTTATTGCAAGCATATTAAGGCTACGATTACTGCTTAACATCGGGCAGGTCGTACGCTTGATTGCCGGCTTCGTTACACTTTGTTAGGTAAATAAAAAAATCGAAAACTGTCATGTTCGTTGATAAATATCTTTATTATTAGTTAGTAATTATATAAAGTCAGTCAGGATATAGATCATTATTACAGTGTGAAGTTTCATTAAAATATATTCAGTGGTTTCCCTGGTGCAGTTTAGTAAGTTTAGTCTGTATCAATAATTACTTAGGTACCTTAGCTTGAAGTTCCTGCTATTATTTTGAGAACCTTTATTACATATTTAATCGCTGACTTAAGTACATACTTATTTCAATATTATAAACTTTATTCCACCACAAAAAACAGCATAAAGCGTAATCAATCCTCCATTGTAGCGGCAATTGTGAACGACACCATAAAAAAAGATAAACAGACTTTGGTTGACCCTCAAAACGAGCCGTCATCGATACTTTCTCCTCATTTCCTGAAACGAAAATTAAAGTAATGAGCGTCAGTAAATGAGCTGTTCATTTCCACTAATGTCAAATTCGATTATAGAGTACAAGCGAACACACTTTACACGCATGTACGCGAGAGGGCTACGTAGCCCAGTCAGCCCGCCTGGCTCAAGTTGACGGGCACCTTTTACGCGTTACCTCACTTTGGTCACAAAATCAACTTCGAATATAGTGGTGCGTTTAACCCTTCACCTGAGACGCTTAATTGACCCAGAATGAAGTAAGTACTGCACAGTTGTCCACATGCGAGGCCGCACCTACTTTAAAAAGGTGATTTTCAGTTGTCGTCGTAACGCATATTTTCTTTAAACGACCTTTTTACCTCCGCCCGCGTTAACGTAATGCCCTGATTAATAAATTTGTGCCGAAATTCTGCAATAAAAATTTTTAACAGTTCCACAATGATTGATGGTACTGATATTTATGTAAAAAAACATCGAAAACCACTTACGCAATTATTACATTATCAGTACATACATACTCGTACTGAATTTAATTTAAAACGTTGCATCCGTTAAGTACCTATAAGTGCGCGAAGCTTTAATAACTTGTTCAAGAACACTGCTCGCTCCGCACCATTACGATGCCAGCCTTTGTATTAGGCACTTGGAGTTAATTAGTAATTAACAGAAACTGATTAGAATATAACTTTGTCAAGTACTACTCTTGGCTGAATGGAAATTTATCGTATAGGCCTCTTCATTTTCTTGGAAACGGTGTAAGCAGCAAATCATAGTCCTTAAAATATTGTACATACCTATGACTGTTGCATTCAGGCGAAACTTATTACTAATGTCCTTTATCCTCTTTCTCCTCAAAATGGTGTGCCGATATAGCTCCTATTTTTATGTGAACATTGTTATCAAATTTATATGGGAAAACTAATTATTTCACCGTACTACTAAAAAAAAGAATTGATAAAAAATAAGAGCCATTTTATAATAGCTTCTTAGTTAGTTAAAAAATTTGCACGTCATCTCATACATGCACGTATATTTTTCCATATTTAGTCAATATCATTAAAACACTAATTAATATTTATAATCGACATATTCTTTCACGCCGCTTGCCACCACGACATATATATATCTAGCAATGACAATAAACCCATATCATTAAATGTGAATACCTAACAACATAATTATTTTAAATAACTGTCAATACACGATGAAATTTCACCAGTTATTGCTTTAATTTGTGATCATAGGTTTTAATAGACATTTTATAAAAGCCAAATAGAACATAACCGATGTAAGTATTGCCTACATGAGTTTTTTAGACATAAATATAATAATATATTAACTTTAATACAGTACTTTGCGGTTTTTTATGTAATTTTCATCATTTGATGTTATCCAATGCAAACTCCATTAACCCAGGTAAAACTCGAATCGTCAGGATTTTTGCGAATAAAAAAGGAAAATGCAGGCCCTAACAAAGCTACTGAATCGTAATTGTCGGACATATCTACAGCGACACAGAGAATTTCAAATGTCGGGACAGTACGGGAGGCGCCGGCGGAGTCTCTACATTCCCTATAGAAAGTCGCTTATCATTTCAATTGTCTGCGCCACGCCCGCGCCCGTCACGGGCTCGTGCCTATCTCATTGTGCCGTAATTCGAAACGCCTATAATGTGATGCGACGCAAGCGCCGAACTAACGTCGCGGTTCCGTATTAATAATAATGACAGTTCATTGTTAATAGTATCAGCTTTCAATGAATTGGACAGCCCTAATTAATTGTTTATTTATATTCTTGCATAATATTATAATTCATAAATGAGCAAGCAACTGTCAAATAATTTGTTGCTCTTGAAGATATTTTTGCATTTTAATGCATAAACATGATCTGTGATAAATTATGTGGTCCAGGTTCGGAACATCTTCAGCTTATATAGTTAGTGGTTACGGAGCTCCGTCTAAAGAATTCGGTTACACCCTTACTCACCTATATCAAGGTCTACTACTGTCTCTTTAAAAAAAAACGTTTCACAATACATTTGTCGCATATCCGTTTTAAGTAATGCACCTATTCATCTCTTAAAGTCAAAATGCAAATTGTTACATCCTGATAGTCATCGGTGATTCAAGGTCCGCATCGGAGACGGCACTCGAACATCATGTCTGCACTGACAAGGCCAGGGGAGACGAGGCCACGGTATAAATACAAAAATCAAATAATTACTATTTCAAATAATAAAGCATTACGAAATCCTAAGGTACTCTATTGTGAGAACTTCGACCGAAGTTAGGCGTATGATTTCATAATTTGACTATTTACGCGGAAGACTAGATTCGTTAATTCAAGGATGCGTTCAATTAACTGCGCGAGTCATAGTGAAAAAACCCACTCTTCCAACATTTTTTCTTCTATCTATAAGGGCGTGGTCGTGTTTTCCATGAATATTTAATGCATTTATTATACACAAGAATTACAAATGATAACCACTAAATACTGCGTCTTTAAAACGTCAAGTGTTCGTTGATGTCTTTTGTACGTAGATGTTATAGGGCCTAGTTACGGACGGGTGGACTAATAAATAATAATATCACTTGTATACCTACATTACTAATTTATTGGTATCATTATATTAAAAATACTTATAATTATGCTTATTTATTATAAAAAAGGTTAATTTTTCATTGAAATCGATGAAATTAAAAGTAACGTTGAGTCATGCCCTTGTCTAGGAGTCGTTTCGTGCGAATGTGAATTAATGAGCTTGTTTTAAAATTGCTATGCAGCACACCCATGTCGATATCGGAACCTGTCCGCGAGCAGTCCGCGGGCGGTTGCAGAAGTGACCGTTCTTTGTCCGAGTCGTCCTAGACAGCCGTCGCGCGCCGCGCGCCGCATTCATGCATAGTAAATAATTACAGTGATCAACGGCAGGTGGAGTCGCACGCGCGCGCATAGAAATAGAAAGGCACATTGCAGTAATTATTTAGTACAGTTATCCGTAATGGGCCGTTTTGCGAAAGCTGTTAAGTAAATAAGCAGCGTCCTGCGGTTCCTGCCGGGTGCGCGCGCGGCTCGCCACATGCGCGCGCGCAGCCCGCTCCCCGTCGCCGCCGCACCGCTGCATTCATCGCAAATGCTTCATAATAAGAATTCTTTACGTTAAGCGGCTCATTTATACTTAACTAGGCTACGTTCCACGAGCTTTCTTAATGCACCAATTATTTTTTTGAATAAAATGCCTATTTAAAAAGATGGTTATCTAACATAGGTACATATTTTACAAGGGTACCTAAGTACTTAAGTCATTTCAACAAATATTAAGTTGTTAATTTATTGGCATAATTCAGTTTCTTTGATCGTGTATTACCTATAGTATTGACATGTCTTGAATACTTATTTATTTTGAAATCAAGCAAGGCATGCTTGTCAGCCACAATGCGGCGGCCGGCGCACGGTGTTCGTGATTGGCAGTTGTACGCGATATTACTAGAATCCATCACGCTCGCTCCAGGCCAGCTAGTGTCGTAGGACGTCGTATTTACCGCGAAGATATTACGGTGGGTAACAGGGCCAGCCTACCGCTGCCGGGCGGCGTGGCCACCGCGGCCCGCCGCTCGGGTCACGGGTTAAGCGATACTTTATTTTGAATAATTTATATGTCTTATAGCGATAGACGGCGTGCCCTCCGCCTTGTACTGTTTATGGTAATGCGGGATATCTCGCATTGCAAATGCGCTGAATGTGTCGCCACCCGACGCGGCCACTCGATAACCACTCCAAATGTATTTCTCCATGGAAAATAATTCCACGTTTCCCGCACGAATACTTTACAACCTTTACAACTTATTCAATAAAACTTATTTATAACGTAATTTTGGTATGCAATAATATAAATGAGCCGTAATAAAAGTGGCAAATGGAATATAAACTTAATGAAATATATTCAGCCATAAATCCCTAAGCAGGAATGAATTCGTAATTAAAATAAAACCAATCGTTCTGAGCAGAGCTCCCGGTTAATTAAATTGTAGAACGTCTACGTTGCGGACGCGGCGAGCAGAGGTCGCGCACAGATAGGTACCAATGTAAAATTCACTTATAAGAAATTGTCATTAATCAAAATTAATGGAGTTATTATCGCACTCCAACTTTCAAAAAATATTTATTGCAGGCATAAATCAGTCTTAAGGGCCGTAACGAAGCTGTATGGTGAGCTTTCTAGGACGAGGCAAGAGCTGCAATTACCGCCTCGGCCATGCCTCGTTGTCGCGCCGCGCACCTTACTGCATAGCTGAGCGGTAGCCTTAAAACGTGATTTCGTCTATGGCTTACAGTTTAATATATATTTCTACGTCCACCTAAATTTGTTGTCTCGAATAAGAAAAACAGCTACCGATAAAAGGTCATAAAATAACAATAAAAGGTAATAACAAAACTTTGTAAATATTAACAAAGTAAAAAAGGAGTGAGAGAAATCCATACTTTCCAGTCGGTTGTTTAACTTGTATTACTTTAGGTATTACAAAATCAGGTCATTCAGGTCTTCAAGCAGGCATAAGACAGCTTATTAACTAGAAACATATGCGTATAAAAAACCATTGCAAAACAAACGCCCGATTAATGTGTGATAATTAATCGCGCAAAACAAAGAATATATTTCAAATATGTTTCAATAAGTAGGATCTGTCCTACTTATTGAAACATATATATTGCGGATATAACTGTATATCCGCACAAACCAATTCAATAATGATATTCATCCAAACAACAAAGTAAGAAAATCGAATTACAAAAGGCAAATCAGTAATTCATAATACCTGCATCGTGCGCTTGAATTGCTTTCAATTCAATCATGCTTACTGAATTTTCTTTATTTTTACCCTTGATTCACGCGGAACGCCAAACATATATCTATCGATATAATCAAACAAATGTTTATGCAAAATGAGTGCTTTAATAATTTCACAACTCTAAACACGTGAGTGCTGGGAGTTTCATAATTACTATTATATTGATTTATGTTTCAAGATATCGCCGATAACACTTCGACTCGGAAAGTAACTTTATACAAAATAGCGAACAATATGACGTGATATTTTTAATAGATAATGATGTTGATGGACGACAGCGCCCCGCCATCGGCTCGGCCGGCGCGCGCGCACCGTGGGAACTATATTTCGGCTCTACGATCTCTATGTTTTGCAATCAACCGCTTTATACAGATACTTTCTTATCGTAAACATTTATATTTAGCTATCGACAAATAACTCGAACACTGTCATCGAAATACGACCGAAATACGAAACATTGTTTTAATATATCTACATATTAATATTTACGTATGTAAATTACAGTTTTAACATCAATAACACATAGTGTTAGCTATATTCATATTATTATTTTATTGTTCAGTAATCCGAACAATAAATTATATTCATAAAATCGCCCAAGGTTCGAGCAAAATTATCTCCGCCGATATACGGAAACGAGGAAATCTGGTCGATATAACAAGATTAAGAAATCGATATTGCAATGGCAAGTGCAGGTACGTAGGTAGGTACTTTGATTATAATTGGCAGTATATTAACAAACAAAGTGGTAACAGGGGCGGGGTGCTGACATATTTATGTGACCCGACGCTCGGCTGACCTGCACGCGTTGCCAAATTAACGAAAGCTCGCGCGGGTCGAGACACTTTCTACTGGCCCGCATGCGTACATTTTCATTATCGATCGCTTTCATAATTCAACTGACATTTTTGTACCATACAATTGCATCGTTGGAAAAAAATGACTACATACGAATTTATTATGAGTTTTAATCGCCGTTGAGGCACTCGTATTTTTTACCTCGCGTTACAGAACAACGGCCCCACTGTTCTGTAATCATTTAACGTTCGTGTACATACTAGCTATGTACATTTTGTAATAAATTGTCTTCTGGGTAGGTACATTAAAATGATAAGCTCGTAGATAATTGATTCATTGAACCACTTAGTTGTAAGTGAACTGATGCAAAAGTTTATATTCGGCTACTTAAATTTGCATTTTTCTGTAATGACATCAATGTCTCGACTTATACATATTTATTAGTATAATTTATTATACCATTTATTTTGAATCATTGAAAGTCTTGAGTGATTTAAATGTACGTTTATATAAAGCGTCTATTGTGTTTTCTGCTGAAGAATAATTGCTCGCCATAGGTATCTAGGGCACGACTTTGTTTTGTTTTCAGTAATCAATTTCTGCGCTTACGACTTCTCATGTACAGATACCCGTTATGGAATGAATCGTGGTAGAACTTAATATAAAAATTATTAACTAGTAAACAATATCGCCAGACTGACAAACTTACGGTATGGTCCCAAACTAAGCAACGCTTGTAGTATGGGTACCGTACAATGGACTGGGGGCGATCCCAGTGACACCCAGACCTGGAAAAATTACGAAAAGGCCATTTCCGGAATTTGCCCCGGTGGGAATCGAACCCGTAACCACCATGTGCAGTGAACCGGACGGCCTACGCTCGAACCACTGCGCAAAGCAGTCGTCAAAGCGAAGATATACTCGTATTCTACCGGTAGACGAGAAAAAAATAATTTAATAGGTAGGTACGTAACCTACCTGAATTATCCTGGAGCTTTTTTGTTTATATTATTACTTCTACTCATCTACCGTTAAAATAAAAAGTCCTTTGTCCATAGGTAACACAAGATCTTTTTACTAGATTAAGCTCGTCGCGCGCTTATGTTCGTCGCGTATGATCCAAGGTTGAGCTCTAAATATTTCTCACTTGCCATATCAAGATGTTGTTAATGGCTCGTGAGCAGAGGTGGCGATACGGGCGATTCCACCTTGCTGTTTATTATGGCCGGACTCCGCGTCCGCACAAAGGCGACCTCGCCCGAAATCACTTTTAGTTTCTTTATTTGTCTCACCGCACCTACTCGCGGCTATAAATAAAGGAAAAGCTTTTTTTATTTACCGAGTCATATTAATGGGAAAATTTATTTCGTACAAACCTCGCAATTTATATAATTATTTTGTGTGGGAAAAATATTGCAGTTTTGTATAATCCAATCCATTTTAAAATTACCTACTTCTTAATTAATATAAGATCTGATTTCATCTGATTTGATCCCCAGTTGGAAAATATTACAACAATCACATTTATTCACGTCTAACGTCACGTATAAGTGAGCCACTATGTTTATCTCAGAAGAGAGCACATTAACTACATGTATAAACAATAAGGAAGAAATCACATGTCTAAAACTTATCTTGCGAGTATAAAATCATTGCCGCAATGTCGTTAATGAGATCTTTTTTACGTCGCACATAATATCTTCTTCATTCATCTCGACCGAAGTATGCCAATGCGAAAAAATAAACGTATTTCGTTCCATAGCGACATTCCAATAAGTAAGGTATATAAACACACCTTTAACTCGTTATCGCGTAAGTAAAACACGGCAGTTGTGAAAACTGTTTCTCTTTTCTGCAGGAACCATTTTCAGGTATCAAAATACTAATACGGCTGAGTAGGTAGTAGCTGTATCGTTATTCGAAAATTCGGATTAGTTTCTTAATTCACCTGCAACAGTTTATAATAATAAAGTCTTTTTGTGTTAACCAGAAGGATGAGATGTTGGAACCAACGGCACGCCCATCAATTTCACTTTAGGTACATGTTTGTTAACTTTACAACAATTAGCCGCATGTTACCTGCCCGTCTCGTTCGTGTAATGGTTATAGCGGCAACAAATACTAACGACAATGCTTCCTGGAATGGAGAGAGTATAGGGAATATGAATAAATCATCGCTGAGGCATGAGGACAAGCGCTGAGATAAGCGCATCTGAAATAGCGTCGATTCCGATGAACACGGAGCCTGCAACACATGACATGGTGGCCGCAGTCGTATGTTGTGACGGCGACCAGCGCACGCTGCGACGGCATAGGGCTCCGGGCCGAGGGTCACCGTAGGCCTCTTTCACAGGCACAAGACCATATACAAACACATACACGGCATACTTTTTGGAGCAGACTCTTACTGATCGAACATAGATGCGAACAATACGGTTCTAAAAAAAATAACATTTCAGAAAGTACAGTTATTTAGCTCAGCGGTGTGTGAAGGAAAATATTTAAATGATCAGGTGTATATTGATAAAAAATGAAAGTAATTCATTTTTAAAACGATCGTGCTTATCTGTTCTTAAATAACAATCCCTTATCAATGGCTTATAGTTGCGGGTTTCTTACAGAATTTAATGACTTATTACTTCATTGAGGAAAATTTGTTTAAACATGTGTTCATTTGAGAATGTATCCGTCAGAAAAGCTTTTTTGCTCGAAATTTTTCAATTTACAATCAACTGCTAGTTCATTTTCTTCATGCCGCACAATCATGGCAGCAAGTGAAGTGCAATATATAGCTTGAAGCTTGAAGTAACAATAACGAGAAGTTATTGCGACTCTCGAAACAGGGCGGGCTTGGAATATGGTTAATTCAAAGAATTGTTCTCGTCCTGATTACAATGAATGATTACAGTTATTACGTCATAAACATACCTACAGTTATTGTTTTTCAGGTTTTTTAAATCTGTGTTCATTTTAAAGGCAATAATTACTAGTTGACTTAAATGATTTTCGGACTAATCGAATATTGGCGGACTTACCAATAATTACATGCGCTCTTAACGATCCGTTAACGGACATTACACATGAAACGAAATTCAGTTTCCAGAAACTAAGTGAAGTAGGCCAATCTGATATAAAATGGCTATTGAAAAACGAAACCATAGCAGTAATCACAGCATCGCAAGAAGGTCGAGTCTCGGGGCGACTTGCGACAGAGCTAAGGCCGCCATATTGTATTCACAGGGGTACGTACGTTTGCAAAGAAATGATCAATAAATTTGAACCTTCAGTAAAGATATCGATCAAAATTACAGGGTTCCGATGATTTAACAAATATGAGTGGATCGCCCGCGCGGAGCTCGCAGGGTGGCCGAAAGTCTCTTCCGTGAAATCGTAATGTTATGGGTCTTTCTTAACAACAACCCGGCCTACCCACGAGAGTGCACCGATTTCTTTACTTGGTACCCACCGAATTGAGCTGTTAACTTAATTAAACGGAAGAGCCTCTTTACTTGCGTAAAGATTTTATTATGCTCTTCTGTTCGGGCCGAAGGCGTAATTATTACGTCTGTAAGCAAACACGATCAGGGTAAATTACTAGAAGGGCTTCGAAAGTGTAAATAAAATAATAAATGTTAAAGTTGCCACTATGTGGATATTTTATTGTAAATTAACAACGGTCGTTCTTGCTATCATAAACATAAATTACTTAGGGTTCGTGCCTTCTTAATGAACGGCTAAAGAACAGGCTGAAAAAATTTGTGGCGTATTACGTACTAATGAAAGGATCAGCAGTACCATTCAGTAACGACGAATTCATATAGATATCACACGCGAATCCGCGGGTAAAATGACAAATTCAAATGTGAATCCACGGCTGAAATATAATTTTTTTATTAATATTTGATATTTTACCCGCGGATTTACGTGTGAAATAGATAGATTAGTCTGTTGTTACAGAATAGCAATGCAGGTAGTGTATACGGATAGGAATTGGGCGCAGCAGCGAATCGGTAGCGGGTATGAGTGCACGCAATGGTTGATTCATTTTTTATTGCATAATTATATAAGGTATGTCATACGATTACTACCAATGAAATAATTTCCAAAAAACTTTAAAATTGGAAAGAATACAGATGTTTTAAGTTTTGGAAATAGTATTAGCTGTATAGTGTAGTATAATGTCATAATTTAGTAGCTTTATCAACCTTAATTAGCGATAATCTTAATTTTTTATTTTTAAAATACAAAAATGTTCAGTATATTTCAACGAATAATTGGTACTAGGAGTTAAATAAAAAATATACTAAATTCAATGTAAGCCATCACGCCAATGGTGCGGGCCACCCTAGCCGTGCGTTACTCCCAATAAAAAGTTGAGTGAGTCTCATTAACGCCTTGCGCAAGCTCGAAAGTGGCCCTTGGGGCGCTCGATGCCAGAGACAAGCAACGCAAATTACTTTGGCACCGTTTGACGGCGGGAAATTTCATTACCACGAGCACATATCATTATTATCTCGCCGGCAATCTACATATTTTACTCGGTAATAAATGCGCCGGTAGTTTCACTTTCCGACACTGGTTTTCGAAAATGACCCGACTTTATAAATTTGCTGCGGTTCAGTTCTTGAGAAGGGCATGTTACAGTTTTAAGTGAATTTCTTTTTGACCTCTTGCTCCAAGGTGTTGTCCGTAATTACTCGGACCCTGCCATATAATTTGGTGTAAACAGCTTATAACGATATTTTAAATATTTGGCATCGGCAAAAGGCAATCAGTTGCACTTTGACTATAGGCATATGCATATGTGAGCAAATAATTGCTTTACTATACAATTTATGTTTACATAATAGTGTGGTAGGTTGAGGAAATTTGCTTTACGTGTACCTCAATGATAAGAAACCCTACGTAACTTAAAAGTAAATATATCCGTCGACAAGAATTATTTTAAATTGAGGTTAATATTGACTAATTAAAGCGAGGTGTGCACCAATACTAGCAGTTCTCTTAACGCGCATGCCGGCACCCGCGAACCTGAATGTTAGATATGCGTTGAATTGGTTCGGATGCCCAACTGCGCTCGTTACCCGCTGAGGGCCGACAGCTTAATGACAGAACACGCCCCTTGTAATCGTAGCGTGTGATTTTTACTCCACATCGCACATCGGAATCGTTTTGCGAATTTAATTTTTGGAGGTTATCAAAGTCGTCACCCGTTTCACTTCGCCGCCCGCTAAGCGTATCATTACGTGCGCTGAAGCCTGCAATTACTCACTCGGGTTGGTGTAAAAAGTTTTCACAAAGTAGCGCACGCACTTTAAGATATAAAGAATTGATTGATTAATACTATATACATGTTCAGTTTCGTGAGTAGAAATTTTACAGTTTTAACGAGTTTTTCATTCGAACTGTACCTACTTATTTTGAAATAACCAGCGACAGGTGCTATAAAAGGTGTAGGGTTAACACGGGTAACTAGATAAGAAATATTTTTTTAAATGAGTATTAAAAATAGAATAATTCGATATTGCCATTGAAAAACAGATATCCATCAAATTATATTACCATGAAACAGAAATAAATAATGTTAGCATGAGTGCGGTGCTGCGATCCAACGCGAGCAGGCATTCCTTGAGCCGTATCCTAGGGCGGCAATATCATATAGGCAGCGGCGCAGCTGTCATCGCTACGTTGCCGCGTGAACAGTTACGAGATGCCGTCAGTAATTATTCCACGTCGCCGAAAAATTCAAGCAAGGATACGATAAACCTTAAGCGTAATGCGAATAAAAATACCGCCAGTGAGAACACATGGAGCGAAATGGAACGTCAACGCGAAGGTTGGCGGCGTGTCGCCGAGGGCGCGGAGAAATGACGGGTCAGTCCGCTCTGCAAACCAGTACTCGCAAAACGATTATTCTTTATTTTCTGGTAGGTACGAGCAGAGATCGCGTGACGCGCTTTAATTACACAGAGGTGTCGATACGAAAATCGACGCGCAGAAAACCATTCGGAAATTGATCATAGTTATTATACAAATTTGCTAAGTGAAGGCTTGTTATCATAAACCTTTTTAATTTAACACGTTTCTTACCATTTAGGTAATCATAGAGTCAACACAAAATTACCATTAAATGCTTCCTGGATGACGTAGGATTTAGGTAGTTTGATAGTCAAATTTTAAAACTACCTACATAATTATGATATTCTTAGGTTATAAATAATATGATTTTAGACATTTGACGTTATTATTATGCGAATATTAATAAATTTATAAGATATAAGATACCTATCTAATATGGTAACCGATGGTGATTAATCAAACAACCGTTTTACAATTCCTTATTAGCCTCTGAGAAGTCGGGTTTAGCAGGCCTGTATTAACTTAGACTGTAACAAATTAGGGAACACCAAAATACCTAGAACTCTATCATGGAGTAAAATATAAGTTCGTAATAAAAATATTTAATCAGGAATTGTATAAAAACGTAGTAAGTACCACACGTAATGTCTCAACGGCTGAGTTGAAGCTATTGTCCGCATGATGACGACTGCTTGGTGCAGTGGTTTGATCGTATGCTTCTCGGCTCACTGCACCAGGTTTCCTTTTCGTAATTAGCCCTGGTCTGTTTGTCACTTAGATCGCCCCAAGTCCATTGTACAGTACCCAAAGTACTAGCGTTGCTTACTTTGGTATCTCACAGGGTGTGTCAGTCTGGCGATATTTATTTATTGTTGGTGTCCTGAATCAAAATATGTTCTGTGCGGGGTGGTGTGTGTATCGGCGTCCGCGGACGGTATCGGCGGCCCTATCTCACGGCCCGCTGCCACGCTTCTCACCTCGGACGCCACCTCCGAGCCGTTCGCCCGCCTTGATGCTTTATCGCCTGCAATCGCACCACTCATCTATTACACGAACCTTACCCACTAAACCGAATGTCGATGACCCACTCGACCCTATCCCTCCTTATGAGGAGTTACGAGTGACAGCGCCGTACTCGCGCACTTGTGTAGGTACTAGGTACATGTATTTTAATTGTCTTCAAGGATAAAAATATCATGCCTTCGTAATCACCATAATTTAATTACAAATACAGAATTTCGTATTGTGTAATCACCAGATGAGCATATAATAGATTTATGATTACTTAAAAATAGTGCAAACTATTTTTGATTGACAATAATTGCTGTCGATAACCCACCTATCTAGTTTCGAATAGAATTGTAGGTAGCTAAAATCCTTTAATCCATTTAAGTAATATTATATATAAATAATTGGACACCGTCTCTGGGAATCTGGCATTTAATTTCAGCTGCCTATCTAGGCTGATCAGTCAAGCAGTAACGTCTAGATTGGTTTTATTAGTCTAATCCTAATTCAATATCGCTTTTTGCTGGCGTGGTGTTAGGTAGAGCTGCATCCTGTTTGTCGGGCTGTAACGCTCAGACTTAAATACTTTCACCGCCTAATTGTTGATAATGCAACGCGGACTAGTTCGATAGCATAATGTCAACATGTCTGCCTACATTTCGTGCATTAGCTACCGGAGCCGTTATTTAAACAGCAGATGCAAGTCGAATGACTGCATTAATCCGTTATGCATTCGATTATATTTTTAAATAGCTTTTAAACATAATGTCGAAACCATTAAATCTATCGTGAGATTTCGAAGCTCACATCTTTGAATAAAATGTTTTCAGATCTCAACTCACTCAACATTTATTGCGAATTCATTACGTAGTTTTTAATGATTTATGTACATTATAATTAACACGATCGATCTGCAATATGACGCAGTTAACGCTACCAATTAAGCAACATTGTCAGATTCTGCCACAATTTACTGTTCCGACAGCAAAATAACAATGAGTCATGTACCTACACTATACATAGTAAAGAATAATGTATTTTTTGAGTATTTTAGACTGTTTAATTTATTGTTTAACTTACCAAAAGTTCTATAAAAAATGTTTATTTGGCCAGGTCTATATATCGTTATATAACAAAACAAAGAAACATCGGATCAGGTGTCCACTTGCACAACGCCAGATCCTTTCGCTCGGCACCAAGCGCTTGATTCTCTGAGATATAAAAGCAAAGCCCGTTCTTTGTTCTCGTTGATGTTTTTTGTCCAGTATTGGGTATTCAGATCAGCTGTCCACATTAGTTGTTCTATTACTCGAGTTATCCTATTCGAGTGGGCATAAGCAGCCGACTTGAATTCATACGGTCTAAATACACCGGCCATCACAATGCATCAGCGCAACGCGAGTGAAGGGCACTCGGAATTCTCGGATTATTTTAACTTGTCTTTTTCAATGTCAGCGTTTAAAATAATTGCATCACAATTTTAAAATGCGAGGCTTTTGCTTTTAAGACGGTTTAAAGCGTCGTATAATAAGATTATTTCCTGGAAATCATATATGAGACACTTCTTTGTCGGGCGGTGCTCTTAAAATGACATAGGTCCGTGTTTGTCCAATAAAATAGCCATATATGCGTTTTAATCTTAAGTACAACATTATAAATCTATTTAATGTTTTATAGGTTCGTACCTATAAGTCCGTAAATACTCTGGATACGTGAAAAATCAGAAGGGATAGCATAGCATCCTATATCAAGTATAAATAATTAAAACATGATGAAGATGGTAATCGTTGCGATAATCAAGCGTGTTTATCAGCACCGACTATTTAATGCGCGGAAACAAATTCTGCGTACTTCCCGGATATTGTACGCGTATGCGACGCAGTGCAGGCAGCGCTACGCAGAGCAGATTTTGTAACGTATGGATAAGCCCTCTGCGTACGCTGCGACGTAGACACGTGAATCGCCGATATGTGTCATGCTGTGCAGCGTCGCCCGATTGTCAGCATACGCTTAGCCTTAGGTCTGCGGCAACGCAGAGGACGCACATTCGTGACCAAACGAAGGCCTTCCATTCTAGCGGTCTGCAATTATTTATATTAAAATTACGGGAAATCACTCTCTCCCGGTGTTGCGGGCATATCGTCCATTGTTTCGTGCCAGAAACTATTTTGACAATTGAGGGTCGGCCAGGCAGGCGGTGCGGTTAGAGCGCCGCGAGGTTCTCGCGTGGGCCGTTCTCTATTGTAATTCGATTTAAACATAGGTACCATCGTTCCGGTGACATTGAATGCTTCTCGGAATTAGATTCAGCTCCAGATAGTTACGGATGTTGTTTCGATATAGTTTTGAAATAACAATCTCTCGAAGCGCCGTACGTTATGAAACGTTGAATATTTTTATTGATGGTTACCCAACTTCAGCTAGTATATCATCGTGGAATTACGATTATAATATCGATGCACTTTTTGGGGTATTCGTTGCAATTTTATTGACGTCATAAATTAAAATTACAAATTGCTTCGGATAATCTCTATCTCGCCTCAGTATGTTGGCACATTCAGTTTTGCAAACCTACATTGACCGGAATGGTTTTATATTTTCAACTTTGATTTTTATCATAAAATAGTTGTTTTTTTTATTGCTTTTATGCCTTTTTTATAACACGTTTTTATAACTTAACTCTACCATAAAATTCGTAGGTATTTATACCTATGCATATGTTAGTGAATATGTTACAATAAGGCTTATTAAAACGCTTTATTAATGACATGTTAGTTTCCTTATTTAACGTCAAAATTTGCGTCGTTACATAAGTATATCACACGTAATTTGGAAATTTTCTTTCATTTAATTTGCCTGTTAAGCGATATTTGACGAGGCATCAACGTCGATGGGAGTCGCCCGCGGCAAACTCGACTTCTCATTTGTACGAATGAGTATAGATAATTGTTGCAATACGATCAACCTTCTTCGCACTATTCAGCGAGCTCTGTTGGACGGCGGCGTCCATCATTACATGCGCATTGGCAAAATTCTTGTCACGGTGAGTTGCTAACAGTTTATGCCGTAACGCGATGATAAGAGTACACGAATATATAACACTCGTCCGAATCTTTCATCTCGAAACATATTTTTGGCTAGATTTCATAATATTCACATATTTTGTGAGCAACATTCTAAAGCCGTGTCATGATTGTTATTCGACATGCATATTACTGAAATGTAGACAGACCGAAATTGCTCAAGTGTTATAAAACACTCAAAACCAACAGAGCCTTTCATAAAATATCTGAATGCAGTATGTTCTTTCATCGATCACGTTTAAAATTACAGTCTTGATAATAATATATTAAGATCGAGTGAAATCTGCAATTGGCTGGAGAGTTTGTCCGAATAACATGACTTGACACAAAGTGAGCTCGGCAGACAAAAGCAGTCGGTCACGGGTCACTCTCTTCGTGGTTATGTAAAGACAATATTTTATTGTTTCGTTCAACATTTAAATTAATTATAATGAACAGTGATTTAGATGGACGCGCATCAATGTAGATACTTCACTTAATGGGCAAATTTAATATTTATAATGTATGAATTTGTGCAAATTGCCACTTAGTAGGCAGAGTTCCAGGTAGCAGCGCGTGAGAATCTAATGAAAATAGATTTGCCAAATACTGATAAAATTATTGGTGAATTCCTTGAGATAAATCAGCAGTATTCATATGTACTTATTAAACTGGGACACAAAATAAATTATAATTAAATTACTTTTTACTCACACGTGCACAAAGAACAACAATTCTAATCTCCTTTTGTAATATGATAAGTGTAGTTAATCTTAAGTTAACCGATTGAATCTAAACCGGTATCGCACAGCAGCGCTGCTATCAATCACGCCAGCTAATTAATAAATTATTAGGTGTCGTCATTTATTGGTGTTTTGATACTAGCGAGTTTACATAAGTTCTTACTTACTAAAATAACTTGTTCCAGCATCCTGATCCAAGTTATCAGTTCCGCATATTCCGTTATCTGCTACTTATATTGAATTTAAAGATGATGGATAATATTTTGTTTCAATTGAACATCTCTTATCTATTGAGAGGTGAGGTCCTTGAGTCAAATTATTGTCGCGTGTCATGGCGTTAGCGTTGACAAATGTATTACACTCAAACCACAATTTTTTTATCGTTACGTACAGTTTTTCATGGACAACATCAATGGTTTAATAATGAATTTTAAATAATCGTCAATCTTCGAACGCATTTGAACATAAAACAATGGCCGAGAGGCGCAACTAGCAGATAATCTATCGTTGGATACTTGACGAGTGCCAAATGTACAGTATTGCCTACTCGCAGCCCGCGGCTACGACTAGTGTAAAATAAGCTTTCGACATAACGAGCTGTATTTGCGTTTGGTAGGAGCGCCAAAGCTAATACTTTCCGGGAGATTTGTGTCAAAGGTCGTGCAGTTACATGTTACACGCCAGCATTGCGTGTACCGCCGCTTCCATACAAGGTAATTAATTAAGTGTTTAAGGGGAACGCCAATTAAAGGACTTTCATTAATTAAGTGTGATACAATCTGACTGATTAATAATTTAATTTACGCGCTAAGTTATCCTATTACCGTTTAAATGCATGTTATATAAGCACTTCCTTGGTTATGTAGTATAAAGTACCTTTGGCTTTTGATATGTGTTAGTAATACAATATAACACTTGACTAATACCAACATAGCCATGTTTTTATTAATTGACCAAGTATAGAATATATTTGAAAACAAGAAGTTTTATACAAAATTGTAAAATTACTTTATAAGAACATTAAAAAACGTCGGAATGTCAACCTTGATTGGGACAATAAAATTCAAGTCGAGAAGTATGCTCCATCTTCTATGTATAAAGAGATAACAAGGGAAACATATTTCGAAATGTGTTTAAAATACAGTTACAGTTCACTTTAACTTGTCAATTTTACAATTAGTTAACAAATATTTTGTGGTTTGTATTACTTAAGCCAAGTACTTAAACAAGTACTAGATTGTTTAATCAAGTCCTGAGTAGCTTACGATTCTTTCACTTGATATTTTTTTTATAAACAACAAAGACGGACAAGCGCTTGTTCCGCCTGATGTTAAGCAGTTACCGTGGCCTATAGATGCTTGTTTTAAGTACCAAAGGCAATGCTCGCATTGGCGAGCTGAAAGGGAGTGTGACATTAAAAAAAGCCCTTTTGACGTCTCATTCCTGGGCACGGGCCTTCCCTCACTGCGAGGGGGATTCGGGCCGTAATCCACCACGCTGGACCAGAACAGGTTGGTGCATTTCACACGTCTTCATGCAGGTTTCCTCACGATGTTTTCCTTCACTGTAAGCAAGTGATAATCATTAAAGAAACTTAGGGACATAGGGAAGAAGGGGGTTGGCTTCCATCTTACTCTCATAGTAAAATCTTCGGTGAGAGGGTGGTACTACCCAGTTCGAGCCAGCCCGTATATGATCACACGCAGTTCACGGCAACTGTGTGAGCGAGACGTATTAGATTTACGCGGGAGTGACAGAGACAGGTAATAACAGGTCATTGTACGAATTTCTTCGTGATCAGCGACCGTGCCATAGGCTCTACCACAGTCGTTTAATTAATTAAAACAGAAATCGCCCACAATAGTCACGATAGTGAAAACAAATTTGGAAAACACAACACAATCGGGCTATCGTAGCATGACAAACGACGTTACTCGAGCGCTAATCGCGCCGCTCATCTGCGCCCATCCGTCTTCATTACCCGTGTAACCGGCGCCTCGCGAATCATTTTACCTACATGTATGTACGTGAAAGTTGCATCATTACTGGACGATTCATAGGTGTGTTATGTGAACGAGTACATACACTGTTATTTGCGTTGCGTTACAATGGCGCGCTGTGATTAGCGCGCATTTGGTTACTTCCCAGTGTACTTCCTGATGGATTACTTTCCAGTCTGGAAATGGGTTAGGAATTTTATTTCCATTATTATTATGGAAATCTTATTCGCAGCCCATTTGTGCAATTATTATTACAATATACTGTAATAATTCATTTATACAGACATTCGTGTAATAGTTGACGATATTTATATAAGTATTTATTTTATGCTTGTAATGGCATATAGATGTTCCATCGAAACTCCGTAACGACTGGACCGATTATAACGGCACCTTCACTGGCAGATAGCTGATGTTCTAAGGAGTAAATTGGGTTATTTTCATTTTATCCAAGTACATACCATGTGGGTGGAACCGCGAGCAAGAGCTAGTGCCTATATAAGATTATATATTATGTAATGAAATAAGACTAAGTAGGCTGAATAATGGACAGCCCTTATTTCCAAAGTGATATTGTGGTTTAGTTGCATATACATTCCGTCTACTAGTACCTAAATAAATACCAATAAATTATCAGTTGTTTGAATACTTTGCTGCCACATTACCTTGTGAGTGGCGGTTAACATTTTTGTTTGTTTCTTTGCTCGCCCTTTACTCAGAACATATTAAGGTGATTATTGTAGTAAGTACTTTCACTGTCGATGGGCACTCATAACACTTAAAGTATTACGTTATTATTGCTGATGCAAAGTAGTTTATGTCTTAACAAAATGATCAGAAAAACGTAGGTAAGAGAAAGTAAGACTGTTTTGATACACCTGATGTTAAGCAGTTATGGAAGCCTAAAGATGCTTGCAATACCAAATGTATTAATCGCACGTTGTCCACCTTTAGAGGGGTGGGACCTAGGGAGAGTTGGGCTTTGGGCTCTCTCACTCGTCATACGAAACGTGGCTATAATAGCTACCATAAGCCTATATTCTGTGAGACGATCACCACTTTAGTAATTTAGCTATAATTTAAGATGGTGGTCTTGGATTCAAAGTGGTCCTGAAAATTAATTCCAATGAAGTAAAAATTTTAGCGTGTAAAAAAGGAGCGAAGGAATTAAACACTTTATTTTCATCTATCTAAAGAAAACAGTTTAACGGGTGATGAACCCGAGTTATGGCAAATTTAACACTTAAACATTTTTTTTTTAATAAACTTTTCAAAGGAAATAAAAAAGACGATTAAAGTCAGTAAATGTAGTGTGACACCTTTGATAAAGGAAGTAACACACGTTCATTTATTTTTATGTGTTTGTATTAACTGAAAAGTCGGCCCGAATTTTATAGAATCAATTATTCTACCGGACGATTACATTTTGACAAATTTAAGTTACTTACAACGGTTAAGCGTAACTTTTTCTCAATTGGCCAGGCCAGTCTGGGTCATATTTTCTTATCATTTATAGTTACTTAATGGTTTCACTTACAAATCTGTATTACTTCACAATTTCCAGGGACATCATTCCCCGTGTTTTCGCTAAAAAATGGGTTTACTTAACGACCTTTTAGTAATCGGACGGCAGTATTCCAGAAGCTTACAGAAGCGATAGTTTCACATCTTAGTTTGTAACACGAAGCATGGTTTGTAACCATGAGTACTTGCTTGAAACAGAAAGGGTTGACTTTTTTTTTCAAAACTTTACATTATAATTCTAAAACTATCAGCTTTGGATGAAACTTGAAAAACAAAAGGTGTTATTGGGATATAGCTGTTGACAGATTTCACAAGTCTACAAAACCTTTAGTACTTCAACTGTCTCAAAAAGCCGATAGTTTAAGATTTACAAAGTAAAGTTGCAAACAAATTAGTATACCCTTTCTGTTTCACCTAGTATAGTTATACAGGTAACTAAATAATATAAGAGAAAGTAAAAAGTATAGCGTCCATTACCTGATATTTCATGGTCAAGTAAAACCCTCGATATTTAAATACCACTCCGAGCTCTGTCCGTGATATTCTTCCTTATACAAAGTAACCTTGTCCATCGTTTCCTCGTCGGTGGCTGATCTCAATAAACCGTTATAGTAACACTATATTCATGTAAGTGACACCTTTCTCCATTTCAGGGAGAATAAGTTTGTTGATGAAAATTAATGGATATTGGGAAGTGACTTATTATTGCAGGAAACTGTGTAGTATGGAAGCAGTAAACTATACCTACTGGGCCTAGAATAAACGCCAATTCCATCGCAATAAAGGTGATACCACACCAATGATGGATCGAACTTTGCTGTATATGTAAACTTTTGATCGGCATTGACTCATCTACCATCGATCAATGAATCGATCGAAATTCGGTCGGCGGTAATACTCTAAATCTCATGTATTTTTTTATATATTTTCAAAATAATAATCTCATTTCCAAAATATTGCCCATTTATGTTTTTAAAGAACGAATAGAATCGACCATATGCACTAGAACTGTATAACATTAATTACAGGAAAGTGGTTGCGGAACTCACCAGACAGGTATATAGCTAGCAACGCACTTGACGCACTTTTACCGTTTTACGAGCTGATTACCTACCTATAAGCTTAAGACATAATAAAAGGCTCACTTTTGGGTCATTGTTTTTGTCCGTAAAATACGGTCATTCTGCGCATGCGAAACAGCGCGATGCTATGTCGTCGGCGCGGCGCGACGCGGCCCGTGCGCGGGCGCCTTTCACCGCGGGTCGTAGGTCAGGGCGCGCTCAGGTGCTCCGCCCTCGGCCCGCCGCCCCCCGCCCCCCGCACGACCGCCGCCCGCCGCTCTCGCCCTGCATGCCCCGCTCTAACGGCCCACCATTGCCCTATTCAGCTGTCGTCGCGAGAACAACATCGCCGCCGCTGGGAACAACACTTATGAATTATTCCAAAGCTCCGTTTAGAAACAATTACAAAACAATACCAATTCGCATTATAAATTTCACAATGCCCTTTGTGCCTTCAGCGCTCCCTGCTCTCGTTTGAACTGCGGCGACTGCGCACGCTCCGACACGGTGGCACGCCGCACTAGAAAGTCGCAGATGATACTGAATGTTCTGCGGCTTAATAATTTCCTGTTAGTGATGATGACGGTTGAATCAATTCGGCGTCGACGGCTCGTTGCGTATTGTGTCGTGCGAGATGCATCGTTAGGTTAATGCGGCCGTAACGGCGGAAGCTCCGCATAGCGCTGGTGAGCTTTCGGCGGTTCCCACGCGCCCCTCCCCGCGCGGCGCGCGGTTACACAATGAGAGGTGAACGCGGATCTAAGCAATCGCTTAACCTCGCCCACTGCGCGCCGCGCCGCTGCGATGCATCCAACCACTACACACACAAAACTACATTTCATAAAACTCCGCGACGTCACATTAACATAATTACACAATTCAATATTCAAATGTTATAATCAAAAATTGCCAATTAATATTATTTCTATATAATTAATAACACATGATTTATGGATTCCAATTGTAAAATGTATTTTTTCTACCATGTCCAATGATATACCATTAGGCATCAAGAAGAGACGGGATGCATATAAATTGTATATTTACATAATATATGGGACTTAATTTGTTATTCTACACATAAGTCCTTAGTACCTATATGTAGATAGCATTTATATTGTTTCATTTCTGCAAAAGATATTTAATAAAAACGGCTCGATGACACACGTAACAACAGTCCGGAAGATTGCAATGCCGAGTACTTTCTTCACATCCGGCAGTTGTGGCGGGGTCACGACCGCACTTTTTGTCCGGCCCGCGGCCGCGCCACGTGACCTGCGCGTGATTATCTTCGACGCGCTTAATTATGCTGTCACATCGTCGCTTGACGGGCGACAGTGAAAGCGAACCCTACCCGCTGTAATAATAGGCGAAAAATATACATTGATTCGCCTACGTCTCAACGGCGATGTAACGTACAATTTTTATCTCAGTCTCTTTCATGATTATAGAGAAGTATTACAAAGAGCTACTTACATTGCAAATTGTATTCACACGTACTTATCTTTCTTTAATTTTGGACTGAGTTTTGAACCTACACCATATTTCAAAGAACTTGAGGACTTCAGGTACCTAATTTAAATAAAGATAACTAAATCCCTATAGCCCTTGGCATTCGATTAGATAATGTAAATAGGCTCCCTTAGTACCTCACCATGATAAAGAATCATGACTGATAGATTTTGCTTAATACTGAATGCTGCAAATATATTTTTACATAAAAATCAGACGGTCCGAATGAATCGTTAACGCGACTGTCCACTGGCCAATACATAAGTGGTGATTTCATAAACCCGGGCAAGTCATATCACGATTCTAACACGTGCATAATAAATTAACGTGTTTTCGGTATATTATTGAGTCTAGTCGGTATACATACATAATAAGCAACATAAAAAACAACTATTTGATATTCACATCTGTAGGTATTTTATCTTGCCGAAGATAAATCAGCTAAATTAGCATAAGTAGTTATCGAACATAGGAAGTTTAATTACTTGTTAATGTATTTACTGTAAACATGGTTTGAATCATAAAAGTACCCAACGCACAATTGTCATAACCCCTGGTAAGCACTGACGAAACATACATACATTAATGATATTGTCCCTATTTTGTGTGGTCAAAAGATAGAGGCAACAATACGTTTTTGTAATTATTTCGTCCAGTGTAAACGAGGCTAATGAGCACCGAAACATAGTTCTATAGCAACTGGTTGGTCCGTGATACCAACTCATAATTCCAGTATAATTTTCCACGCCTATATAAAATTACGGAGGTTAATAACAAAAATCGAAACCGTACCATTAATTTAATAAAAATGAAAACAAAAAATGTGCATATCGCTTGCTCTGTTCAATATTCGTCAGACGATAGAGAGGAAATGCCTCCGCTCTTGATTTAAGTACTAAAATAACAGTTCTCGATTGGTTCGGTGTGAGCGCAAAATTTCCATGTGCGGGTTCGGTTCCGGCTTCGGAATAGTCCGGTCCTCCTTGAGCGGCGGCGCTGAATCCGACGCGCGACGGGCTCGACCGCAATCTTTTAGATCATCGCCTATACATATGCCATAGCCAGTTACTTATACCTAGTGCTAGTTTATTAATAACGAGAATGCGGTTTGAGTAACGGGGAACAAATTCATTTTCAACCGTAGCTGTGTGCTATTGTGGTTTGTAGGTTTAAACAGCTACTATCCCTTTTAAAACCATGCTGTTTTTTAAATAAAAAGCCTCTATTGAAACTTGTCCAAATTTTACTTGTACAAAATTCACTTTAATTTAGAGCGCATAACCTCCCTTAGGTTTTAGGTACATGAGGTAGATTATTTTGTAAAGCAGGCATGTTCAACGAATATCTTTAATTAATAAGGTTACCTACCTACCGCCCTTTATGACTTTGGGCACTGAATACTGCTACTACTGACTCTGCTTTGTAGGTAATGGCGTTGAGTTCATAATTATAGTAATGCCCTCTCCAGAAAATAAGAGGAAGCTCAAGTTGGTCAAGTCACACCATCTAGTAGGTAGGTAGTTTTATAGGCCTAAGCTCGATACTTTTCAGCAACCCTAATTAACTATGTCCATTAAAACCAAAATAGCTTGATTTATAAAATAAGACACAATATATCTTTAAGTTACGTCTATGAGAAATCTCTCTAATTAGGAGAGGTTATGTAAATATAATTGTTACATAACATTAAATGCGTAGTCCTCGATGCGCGCGGAAGACACAAAAGCTTGGCCACATTGAAAGCTTGTGCAAGCAAAAGTTTTTACTAATCGCCGGGAGACATGCGGCCGGCACGTGGGCGTCGGACGTTTCATTCTTATTCATAAAAACACATAAACTAACACATACTTTGTTTCAATACTATATAACATAGTTATATTACACATACAATGATTAAACATATGTAGTTATATTCATTGTATAAACGACATCCCGATGATGCAGTCCTCTTTAGGGTAAAAATATAAGTAATACAAGCCCTTCAATGCTCATTTAGGTACCGAGCACAAGCCTTTCCTCAAAGGAAATGGGGAATTATAACCCTTTGATTATTTACTAAAGTAATATCTGCCAATTATAATTTTAGTAAAATAATATTATTCTAAAGACATAATAAATGCATAATCTTTAAAACATATTACTCTATAACGCAAATTTCGATTGGTTACTTGTCGTGCACAAAACCTCTGATAGCTCGCTCGCGTTGTACACAATCTGAAAGTGATTTTAATTGGAGAGATAAAATCTAGAATAGAGCGGATTCAAACACTTACTTTGACTAGATAAAAGCCCACCCACACCGTAGAGTTCGAAATGACTCGAAGAAACTTGGTCAGCATGCGACCACTTTTAGCAATGTACCTTTTTTATTAAGTTTTTTGCGATTATTAGGTACGGAGGTGACAAGTTTTCATTTGGAAAATAACTCGTAGCTTAACACAAAACATGCCTTACATAATTAAGTTAAGCAAGAAGAAACGGCAGGTATTGTGGTCACTTGCTATTGTGGTAGTCAGTTTCTATGGACGAGTCTCTGCCGAACGTTTAATATATGTGATTTCCACAAAATTGCGCCTAACACAAATTTCACAGAACTGTCACTGAACAACGTCGCTAGTGTGAATTTTCAGGCAATTAGTAACCCAGTACCAAACTGCAACAAGATACAACGCTCCTTGCTGTTGCTTTTCTTCGATAACAAATGAATAAATAACAAATACTTTATTTCACACATAGTTATTTACTATTAATTCATTCACATTGTTCAAATGATCTCTATAAATAAGTCATTAGAATACATTTCCATTCGTATATATCACGTTTCCCTGCACGTTTTCAATTATGAACATAAGTAATGTCTAATATGCATAAGCTGCTTTTATCACATGACAATTGCTTTGGACTCCTAAAACTATATTAGCATTAGATATTTATAATAATAATAATATTTTTGTCTTTCTTGACGGTCCCACTCCTTGACACGGGCCTCCCGCCACTACGAGGAGGGATTTAGGCCGTAATGCACCACGCCGGCCTAGTGTGGGTTGGCGGATATCACATGTCATTCGAAAATTTATAAAATTCTAAGACATGCAGGTTTCCTCACGATCTTTGCTTTCACCGTAAGCAAATGATAATCATAAATGTAATTATTATGATTCGCATATAGATTTCGAAAAACCCAGAGGTGCGAGACGGCGTTTGAACCGAGGACCTGGTGCCCACAAGTCGCGTGCTTAACCAATCAGCTATCACTGCTACCTAGCATTATTTATATTAATTATATCCGGAAAGCAATGACTCGTGTCATTCAAAGAGTCATTAAGAAAATAGTTCGTACAATGATTACGCACGCTATTTACCTATTACGTCGGACCGCTCTGAATACAAGTCAGATTATACATATCAATATAGTATTAACGTAATATGAATTGTAGATTGGTTTCTATTTATAAGAGAACATGTTCAATATTATGTTTTCTGCGTCTGAATTCAATTATTCTTACGTACAAAAATTCTACAGTATCCATTTTGAATTCACCCCACTAGGGAGAAATAACTATAATAACTAGCCACCGGCAGCAAGCAGTTGCCGATTGGGTAAGCAAGCATCTTGCGGGCACAAAGTCCTGGGTTCAAACCCCGGCTCGAACCTCTGGGTTTTTCGAAATCTACTTTATCAGATTTTGTTATTTTAACTGTACATTTAGTTCTGCGGCTTGACATGCATACAACACGACCTTTTCCAAACAAATGTTTTAAGCCTGCAATTGTCAATTTATTTATAAAAAACATGTCTTTTAATTTATAACTAGACGAAAACTACGAGAAGCTAATTCTAAAAATTACTTCGTTTTCTAACCCCCGACCACAAGATCCATAAGCCGTGCTTTAACATTCCGAGACTGTCATCAAATGTTATACCCAATGATTGATTACGGATTTAGTGAAGGTAGGTACTTACTTGTATGATTATTAGTGAAATTAAGTTCTCAGAACAAAGCTTGAGTGTCGACAGTAATCTCTAGTACGAATGACTAATTAAAGATTATAGACTAACCTAGGCCACAATGCGATCATTGGGGCTCGGCCCACACGGCCCTCGCCTCGCAGCACCCACTGCCACTTGAGCTGTCACCTCACAGCGTCTGACTACAGCCCGCGCTGAATGCGGAAGTCCAACAAAGCTTTGACGATCAGCCTGCAGTGCAGCTAACAACTCAAAATACAAAATGCGGTACCAAAGTACTCATCTATTGCTAAGATGTAGTTCATGAGTTAGATCCTTACGAATAAAAAAATATTGCTTTCAAGCAAAAGCTGCAGAACCAATTTAAATTAAAGTATATGGGTGGGTTATGCTAAGAGGTAGCTACATTTATCCTCGAAGGCTACACGCAAGTGGTGACAAAGGTAAATTTTATCTAGGCTTTAGAAATTGTTTACATACATTTGCTAAGTAATTGGCTCTAGGAGGCTTAAGTTGGTTTTAAGTCAAAGTTTTAATGGGGTTTTATAATTGCGTCTCATCTTCATCTCAATCAGCTTCGAGCAACATAGCACCTTCAATTGCAGATCTGTGATTCACCCGAAATCATCTCAGTTTTTCGTCACAATTTATGAACATTGTAATAAAAATATGTTCCACTTTGTCATTTCTGATGACCTCGTCGGCTCATAATTATATTACCACTTGAACTATCAACTTGTAACCTTTGGCCGAGCCGCGAGTTTCGTGATCAATTTTGATGAACTTTTCAGTAATACCTACATAACTACTTGCACCTACTTATTAGTACGTAATCGAACATGTGTTTGGGTCATTGCTTCAATGGTGACATTTCCGAGAAATATCGAGAATATAGCACAATATAGCTTGATCCAAAATTCGACAACTTTCCTGAAAGTTATGTCACTCCATAGAACTCTAAGATCCGAGTTACATGCAATTATTGATAGTTGTATCGTATTGTATAAGCTGAGCTGTACATAGTTGATTTATGTTTAAGAGTCGCATTAGTGCAGGTGATATATCGAACAGTTACGCCTTCTGGCCGTAAGAAATATTGCGCGGGGACGCGACACGACGGCTCGGACGCGCTGCGTGGCTGCGCGCGCGCACTCACTCACAATGACAATCTATTATGTAAAAATGGCATTCATAAATCATCCGAGTGATCAATTTACACTGTATGCGGCCACGCAGTGTGGGTAGAAAACAGTTTAGGCGATAAATTTGAATAAAAATAACAGGCAACCGGTGTTCTCATTCCTTTCGCAATAAAAATCGACCATACATGAATATGTTACAGCGGGTTCTGTATTTAATGCTTTAAACATGCAAGCAATTATATTTAAATGAGCTACTGTGTTTAATAAAATTTATTTAGCCAGTGGCAGGTGGCTTCGGCTTGGGTGCGTATGAAACCACTTAGGAAGTAAGCGGCACGCTTGAGGATAGATTTCGATGCGAGTTGTAATGAAATGTTGGCGAACGGGCAAATGTAAAATAATAACGAATATGTAAGGAGAGGTAATGTCTGCGTGGTGACGCAACCGGCCATAACTTCCGCGCATAAAACACAGACCTGCTGAGGTGAGAACTTCAGTGCTTTTTACTCAACCGTGTACAAATTGTCATACTTGATTACGGTGTTTATGTACGGTTGGGAATAGTGTCACCAGATGCAAGATATTAAAATTTGGGACACAACGAACACTTAGTCTAACCTTGACCTTTTAAAAAAAAGCAAAAAATAAAGGCTATGTTAGGTATCAGGTCGTGATTGTGTTAGGCCCGAATAATTAAATCAATATCAAGTCTGAGATCGGTCTTCAGTACGCATTAAGCATTACGCATTGATATTATGACGAGGTATTTCATTAACATATTATTATTTTCTTATTTTAATTGACATTTAAATTATTATTTTTCACATGCCCTGTAGTGGGCTAAATAGATGAAAGGTTAAACAAGATAAATAACAACAAATGTACTCTATTTACGTGAATAAATTTCATTTCATTTCATTTCATTAAACATCTCATTTTGTAGTGGTATGGCATAAGAATGACATTTCCAAAACCGCTCTCAAACTTCAGATCGATTTATGAATACAGGCCTAACTGTACTGAGCTGCCAGTATATTGTAATGACACCAATTCTTCTATACAATTGTAAAGACACCAATTCTTTACAATTTTTGTCAGTAGTTTGATTTGCCACATTTATTACAGTCTATTTCACACACGAAGTCTCGTAGATGCGGCGCTGTAGTCGCATGTCGGCAATACAATTTACACTGTGTCAAATTTAGTTCCATATTTTTCCGCGAAACTTCCTATGGGAAATAGACTGTAGTGGTCATCAATTTGCGACTACCTATCCTATTCCTATTAATGAGATTCGCAAAGTCCTTAAGGACTTCATATTTATTAATATTGGTCGTTGATAGTATAGGTAATGCTACCGTACATTATTTCAAGCATTCTGATTATCTTTAGAAAATCAGAACGCATGGTTACTCTAATCAAGAGTAGCCATGAGGTGTGAGGTGCGAGGAGCGCGGCGAGAGGGCCACCGCGGTTATCAAACCGATACATCATTAATTAATATTGAACTGTCATGGGAAGTGTTAGCCAAGACAACTTGCGCTCACTTAGCCAAGGATTGATGGCCAGCCTAAATCGAAGCTAAATGCTACGACATAAACACTCTAGCGCTGAGACAAAAGAACCGTTTCAAAATGTTGATGCATAATGAACATTGAAATTCGTGAAATTGCAGCGATGATTGTTTAACATCATTTCATTTTGCGGTTTTTATATGTAATTTAGAAAATGTAACTTACGCAACGCTTCGTACGTCTGCCGTTCCAAAATGCAGCTCTCTAGCCATAAATCATATAGAAATATTAATTACTCACCGTCTAATCGTAATTTAATCTTTGCTAAATTACTGCATTTGTGATCGCCGAAATCAATAATCCTCTAATAGCGCAAAGACAATCTAAAGTTAATTGGCTCTCGAGTTGCGGAGATGGTATTACAGAGATGGACGGAGGTTTCGTCATCGTGTCTTGTTCCTTAGCGGCTAAGTTAATGTGAAGTTGTCAGTCTTTCGTGTTAATATTTTCTTACAGCACATTATGTTCACCCATATAGGTACCAACACGTGATTCATCATTACACCTGTACACATATTCATGTAGGTATCTACACTTATAGGTACATGAGAAGGTCTTGTCACAAACTCAGGAAAATTACTCTCCATATGATTGTACCTACTTGTGCAAGGAGGCTAGATTAATTACTACTTTATCATTTTTCGTTGAGCCCTATCATTTTCCAATTCGTTGTATAAATAAATTTAATAAAAACTGTGCACAATTTCATTATTAATATTAAAATACTGATCGGACATTCTGATTTTTACACTGGAATTTGATGCAGTTATGCATAATAGAACCAACCCACACGTACTCCTGCAGAACAAAACAAACCCTAGCTCAAGTGATTGTAGGTTGAATTCAGTTTGCATAAGTATTTGGGGTAGGATACATTCTGTAAAACTACATCCGATTATATTTCCAAAACGTCCTTGATGCATATATTGACGTTGTTGTTACTTGTACAGGCGGAGCATGTCTACCAACCAACGACTGAATATTAGTATCCCTCGAGTCAAATAATTGTGTTTGTATTATACTAAAAGTTGTCTTCACCAAAATAGATTTTGCACAAACTTTTAATATCGCCATCCTACTCCCAATTACAAATCATAACAACTTCATTTATTTGTGAAATCTGGTCTATCTATAACTCGGTGAGTCTTTATAAGGTACTGTAACAACCTCTTCATAGGGTTTACCGTGTATCAATAAAATTATAAATTATTTATTATGTACTTTTTTTACGTTTATCTATTTTATTATAATAATAATCTAAAACACAACTTTGTACATCGGTATCCCGGTTGTCACTGCCAGCGCACCGCAATTCTTTCAACTTCAAAACCTTTTATTTTCTTAAATTCATTATTTATCGTCAGCCAGGAACGTCTATCGCTAGTGGCCAGTGCGCCGACATGGACCTTACAGTACCATGAGATCATTCTTATTCAGTGAAAACATTGAGTAATTACACGCTTTACTACACATGCCATGATCATAACTCAGTATTGAACCTACCATCGAATAAGTGGACATATGGTCTTTGTTTTCTTTTTATCAACTTGCACTGTCCCTTTTCTGGGCAAAGGTCACCCCTATTTCTTTCCACATATCTCTATTTTCTGCCACTTCCATACAGCCTTCCAGGTAACAGTCGAGGCTATTACCCAAATGCAGAATAATTAGGTTGCAGGAAATGCAGGTTTCCTCACGATTTTCCCTTCACCGCTAGCGAGTGATAAACATATAGAAATTAGGATTCGCACATTGATTTCAAAAAACCCGCAATACGCGTACTTAACTAATCGGCTATCAATGCTCCACCCAAATACGTTAAATTAATATTACGGACTTTTGAAACAGCCTCTATAAAAGTACCTACCGATAAATAAGTACACCTACTATGTTAATTTGTTAATTATTTATATTCGCAAGTTATTTTAATTCCCAAACAAGCCTATTACAATTCTGAAACCTAAACAAGTAACGATCTTCGGCTCTTTGATTGCGTGTTTGGAATTTCTTTGGTTCTATGATTTTGCTGCAATAACATCATGATAGATATGTATTCACAAATGTAGGCTGACATGTGTTCTATTGTGTCCACCATGTATCATGTGAGAAATATTCTACACCGTGTATGGAATATGGCCGCTTGTTAATGGTTGCTGTATGTAATTGTTAAACGTTAATAAAGGTATTAAAGTGCTATGCGTTAAATACTCGCGTTTGTCATAAAATATGTCTATGATTACAACATCAAATGTACTCTATCATAATGTGCGCAATACATTGCTTGGTGTTCTCAATAAGATTAGTCATCTTAGCACCTATACTAACAATTATACGCACTATATATAATAATTTATCCCTTTTTTGACGTCCCACTCCTGGGCACGGGCCTCCCCTCACTACGAGGGGAATTCAGGCCGTAATCCACCACGCTGGCCTAGTGCGAGTTGGCGGAATTCACATGTCTTTTGAAAATTGGTCAGATTTTCTAAGACATGCCAGGTTTCCTCACGATGTTTTCCTTCACTGTATACGCACTTATTATTGTTAAACAATTACTTCTGCGCTTAAGAGACTGAAAATCGTTACTGAAATTCCTGACTACCGCGATGATAATAAATAAATATCGCCAGACGAACACATGAACTGTATGGTCCCAAACTAGGCAACGCTCGTACTATGGGTACCGTACAATGGACTGGGGACAATCCCAGTGACACTCAGACCAGGGAAAATTACGAAAAGGCCGTTCCGAAATTTACCCTGACGGGAATCGAACCCGCAACCACCCGATGCAGTGAGCCCAGCGGCATACGCTCGATCCACTGCGCCAAGCAATCGTCAAAAAATAGTACCACAGTTAACTAAATCCTACTAATATTATAAATGCGAATTTTTGTGAGTGTGGATGTTTGTTACTCTTTCAGGCAAAAACTGCTGAACCGATTTTGATGAAATTTGGAACACAGATAGTTTATAACCGGGATTAACACATATGATACTTTTTATCCCGATAATCCCGAATTTTTTGTTAAGTTAAATACTACGCGGACGTAGTCGGTGGGCACAGCTAGTAAATATATAACGGTGGTAGAGCCAAGTTGTAGCGAATTGACGACAGCTCAAATGCGGGCTGGCGCGATTGGGCTAGTACCACCCTCTCACAGAAGAAAGTAGCTATCATATTCAATTCAATTCAATTCATTTATTTTGTTTAGGCCTACGGGGGCACTTACAAATAGTCAATTTACATATTTTTTTTCCTTATACCTACATATTACATAACTACCGAGCTGTGTTGTGTACGATGAACGAGAGAAACAGAAGCCAATCCTACTGCCTTCCCCTCTCTCTATCCCACTCCTCTTCAGGCCGTTAATGTGCGAGCAATACCTTTGGCATAGCAAGCAATGTTTTTTTATTATTTGTACTCAGGCAACGCAGGCCCATAGATATATACCTTACTAGCCGAGCCCGCGACTTCGTCCGCGTGGAATTTAACTTAGCAAAAAAGCCCGCTCCCGCGTTCTGGGCCTGCGCGACAGGACCCATTTATAAAAAAAAATATTTTTCTAAAATTAAAGTAGCCTAAGTTACTGCTTATAATAACAGCTATCTACCAGTGAAAGTCCCGTCAAAATCGGTCCAGCCGTTTCGGAGATTACCCGGAACAAACACACAGACAGACAGACAGACAGACAGACAGGCAGACAGACAGACGGACAGACAGACAGACGGACAGACAGACAGATGAAAAAAAAAAACGAGTTCTGATTATAGGTGTCGTATGTACTTTCACATGCATTTAGTGAAAAGGTGTTATTTTGATATTACAAACAGACCCTCCAATTTTATTTATTTGTATAGATAAACTAACATACATATATTTAAACATTAACACTTAACTAAACTATGGGTGGTGACGGCGGCAATCTTCCCGAAAGCGCCTGAACACCACACCCTTCGGCCAGTAGTCTTCCTGCATGAAAGTTGACAGCCTGTCCGGGCACTGGGCTATGATAACTGATTAACATCAGGCAGATCGTACGCTTGTTTACCGACTTTGTTATATAAAAATAACATTCTAAAACTTGTATGTACATACTAAATACCTGCCTGTGCAATTATGAGATAGCAAAAAGGACATTAGCACCGGCTCGCTAGGCGATACCTTGTCCATCATAGTGTTCTCGCCTTATTATATCATCGCGAGAGGTTTCACTGTGTTGTTAAACAAAATTACATTATGCAATCGCATATTGACTGTCTCCACGTATGTACGTACTTTTTTTTACTTCCTCTATGTACATCCATCTACAAATCTTGTTTTTCATTATATTAGTAAGTAGACAGAATTGCGTAACAGCAAACTACAACTAATATTGAAATATTTCAGTGATATGTGTGGTTGCATTTTTGTTAATCGCCTGTGTTATGTTGGATGCGTAGTCTTTTTTTATTACATACCTGTGCTATATATAATTAACTGCACATAAAAATCCGTCAGCCGAATTGAAGCCAAATGTGTAACAAAGGAAACAGCTAAAAATATATGGGCAAGATACCCAGAATTTACAGGAAATAAATGTTTACTAATAGGCTTCCTTTTTAACCGACTTCCAAAAAGGACGAGGTTCTATGTTCGTCTGTATGTTTTTATACGCTAATAATCTAACCAGAATAAATATTAACGTCACCACAGGGGCAACAATCCCACAAAATAAATGTTCTGGTTCTCGAAGTCAAATTACTAAATTAAACTTTTTTTTAGTATGGTTTAGTTTTTTTGTGTTTTGCAATAACTTTATAAACGATACTTCCCCATTATCTCCCTCAAAGTATTCATAAAACACGATCTACGATTGTTCGGTACCTAATGTAAACACAAACTTTAATCCGTAAACAATAATAATGACCACATGGTTTATCTATTTAATAATTAAAATCATATTATTTTCACTTTAAGTCTTCACATCCCACACATACCTAGGTTTTTTGTCAACTCTGTTATTTTTGTCCATCACCTTCAAATAGTTAAATTTACACTTCTAATCATGACATGCTCACTCGGTTATCGTTTCCCTCACGGTAAGTGGATCATCTAATCATTTAAAACCCATTAGTTGCCCGCGGCGTGTGCATATCTGTTGTGCAGTCATTGTCTGTTTTAGGTATATTTAATAGCCGTGTCAAGGGGTCATCGACTGGCTCCCAATCGGTATGACATCAGCCTCACTACTTAGGATTACAAAATGCTTACTCTCACTCACGTAACAGCCACGCTAGGCTTTACTGTAAGAGTTTCAATAAATTTTGTAACCTCATTATACCCTGCCAACACCATTGTGATGACTGATGAGACGTGACTTTCATATTTAATGTGTTCTGCGGTTTTATCAGCACTTTTAGAATGACACTCACTTCTGGATGGCTACGAGAAATAATATTGTTAGCATTGCGTAGTTCCATTACTTAATAATTTTAGTAGATATTTTCAAGTTAAATTTTATAAAATATATGTATATAGGTATATGACGGAATAGGTGAATAAAATAAACTGCATGCTAGACTTTTTCCAATTCTTAACTTAATAGTCAGGTACAGAACTACTATTAACTGCAACACCTATTTAAATTGTCTTATTTTTTAATATAGATACCATATCTATAAAGCTATGTTTTCATTTACATACCTACTTGTTCCACATAGGACGAAAGGTGAATTCATACGCCGACATTTTTGTAAAGAACCAAATCTCTAGGTCATCTTCCACCTTTTTAGATATCTGCACACAGCACATAGGTAGGTAAGTATATTCACAGTCTAAGCGGCAAGATGTTAAGTTCTATTTCCAGCATCCATCCTAACGATATGTGCGTCAACAAATATGCCTTTATAAATTCGCGAAGGCTTCACAGATCGTATCTGGATGGCAATACAAACAATGTATTATCTTTGATAAGTTTGATGTCTAAAAATAATGACCACCATTAATATAAAGGTAGATAACGCATGTCCTAGCCTTAGGCATTTTACAGCCAACATAATCATAGAAGTTAAAAAGTGATCAATCCATTCTCTTTGGCAACATTTACAAAATGTGTCTTCAATGACTCGTAAAATCTCACGACTCTCACCCAACAAAATGTTGTGAAACATTTTAAACATTGGCCCGGTCGGCCATAATGCGCGTTTACTTTCAGATTAGTTTAACTTCTGCCCGGTTACTGGTAAACAATTGCTATTTATGAAAAACAACAGATTGTTTCGAGTGTTCACACCGCCGCGTGGGACGGGCAGTTAGCACCGTACACCAGAACCACAAATATCAAAACAGTTTAAATTATTGTGTAGGATTCGACGATTTGAAACATTTACATTGCACTAGAATAGCGTCATAGGCAGAAGCAGTTTTATGAGCAAATACTTTTTAATATTATTATTATGTTTTGGTACTTTTAAAAAGCGTCTTTTTTACGAAACTTATATGTATTTGATAGTGACATTCTTTCTAGAACATCTTTATTACCCTTGGAGCATCCTGAAACATCTTGCATCTGAAAAGATAATATAAATATTACCTATCGAAACCGAAGTACAAGTCGAAAAAAAAACAGAATCTATTACTAATCAGCTAAATATTAAATCTAGGTACCCCTACTCTTCTTCGTAAAAAAGTAAAAAACTGCATATTTACCTTAAACAAGTATACAAAAATAAAAGCTCATGTTAGGACAATGAAAGTGAAAGATTCATCCTTGAAATAATATTTTGCAACATACCGAGCGGTCCACCTGAACTGGAAACGCGTTTGTCCATCACACGACCTCTACTTGATCGATTAAAATGCTAATTCCGATTATTTATTAGGCAAGTTCCAACGAAGATTCGGTTTTCTGTGTTGTCCGCTTTTTATTTTAATTAATAGCACAGGACGATTATTCTTGTATTAGGGTACCGCAAATACAAAGTGTAAATAAAAAGTAAATCTCCCCTTCCTGTTAGTTCGTCCGGGATTTTTTCTGGAAAACTAGATAATAAAATATTATAGTTACTTAGATAGACAATGTACTATAATTAACTATATTACAATTGCTGCCAAACTTGCCTTTTGAATACTTTGACACGTGAAATAGTTTAAGATATACTAATTTCTACCATATCAAAGGTTCCAAAGGTTAACTCACCATTTCCTAATATTGCTTAGAGACCCAATGGCCCAGAAATGGTTACCAGTTTTACAATATAAACTCCATACTGGTATATTTTATGTAATATTGATCCACATAACGGAGCGTCCGACACATCACGTCATCGCAAGGCGAGGCACCCTAGGGCTGCCAACTGACTAGGGATGAATAACTGTTAATTTTGATTGGGTGTAAGTATGTATCAACATTGTAGCATAGATCCTTACATTTTTATTTTCTCAATAAATAAATTAAACCATTGAAAAATTCACAAAACATTATGTAAGTCTTATAAATTGTAATACTGTGAAACCATACAAATATCCATAAGTATATAGAAATTCCGCCTCATTAGACATCAACTTCTAATCACGATAGATGGCACAATACTTAACTTAAGTTTAGTTAACATTGTCGTTAGTGTCAGCCCTATCAGCAAGGCGGCGGCTACGAGGCGAGCACGCGGCGGCTGCGACTCGGCGGCGCGGCGGGCGGCGGACGACCACGGCTCCGACGTGATGTGTAGGCAGATTCGTCTACCGGACCGACAAGCTTCCATATTTACTTATCCACTGACTTACCGGTTTCACACGAGTGGGTTGCTACTAGTTCTTTTTCGTATGTTAATTTGACCAGTCTCTATCACTATCACATTGTAATATCCTCGAAGCTGTATCTTATGCATTAATACATGCCTCTCGCTTACACAAAAGCAATACATTTTAGCATAAGTTGCTATAAGTAATAAAACAGACTGTGCCTATTGTATTGAAATAAAACCTACCTAAAACCATAGATTTTTGGAATATTTCACGCAATAATGTGGCGAGCACAAAAGTAAATAATAAACAATGTTATTCTTATTTAACCAACTAATATTAAAATCATCAGTTTTATAGTTATACCTAAATTATAAAGTAATAACACCGAGATGTGCTATACTAAACTATCACTATATCGAGTACCATAGAACCTGATTAGTTGTATAGTGACAACAAATAAACTGGGGACGAGATAAAATAAATTCACCGCTAAAAGAGATATGGCGCGACCTTGGGCAGAGTGGTCTGTTCCGGGTTCGCTCCTCCGACCAACCGGTCGCTGCGTCCACGGCGCGGCGCCGCGCCGCGCCGACGACTGCTGCACTCGCCTACATCCACTAACACATATGCACTACACAAGTTTTGTTTTTCTCCCATCCAACACATACAAAACAATAATTAATATTATTCAACAGTATCAGAAAAAAACATTTATTCATAAATGTAGATAAAATGTTTTTTTTTATAATCTCCCCAAAGAATAACTATTTTTAACCAGTGAATAAAGCGGTAGCCAGATTAATAACGGTTCCGAGAAAACTAATCTAGCATGAAAAATCTTCAGTGGACACTTTTGTCACAACGGAGCACTGATCCATGAAATGCCAGCCAACCTTGAGTTCGATTACTGGGATAGACGTAAGGTTATTTCAAGACTGCATATAAAACAAACTCGTAATTCGATAAGAAAAAACCTATATTTTATTGAACAGCAATGTCAAAGCACGGACAGACATTATTAATAAACTTTAATAAACTAGTTGGATTATCGATTTAATACATTTACATTGTGTATTCTCGTCTATACTGTGTAGGTATTGGAGGTAGGTACTTCGATATTTATACCCGCCGACATCGATAAACGAGTAAGTATAAGATTAAATACCTAACATCATATTTGAAGTTAATTTTGGTGCAGGTATCTATAAAAGTACTTCCAATGAACCAATAAAACAAATGGATAATGCTAAAATAATTTATTAAGTTTTAGCAATGTTTAGTGAATAAAATAATAAGGCAATCACGTGGTATTTGATGCGACTATTAGTGAGTATGATGTTAAATTACAATATCAATATAAGCAAAAGCTGAGATTAATATACCGATTCGGCGATTTCACCTATCACAATTTCTTTGGAATAAAAACGATTTACTTATTCATTAATGTTGGACTCGTCAGTGGCGGATGGGTCTGGGACGGGGGCCGCCTGCGACTCGTCGCTCTCAATAGTAGATTTAACACCTGTGGCATCCTCTACGACAGCATCCGCGGACGCGGATTGTGCTTCCTGCGTTGTTTCACTGTTAGTGAAATTTGGCCCGGTTGCAATTTCCTCGCCCTCTGGCACGGCCTGTGCTCTTAGAGTTGGGACTTCGATTGATATAACTTCATTTTCAGTTTCTTTCGATGATTCTGCAAATTTATTTTCCTCGAGTGGCCTAAATATTTCTTGGAGTGAAGAAACTTTCTTTTCAGTGGGAATTATTCTATTTAAATATACTAATATATCTGATAATGAAACGATGCCTACTAGTTTATCTTCTTTATTTACTAACAATAATCGATGACTCTCAGTTCTAACTATAACTTCTAAGGCCTCATATAAAGTAATACTTGAACGACATTTTTGTAACTTTTCTTCCCAGTCTTTCTTTTTACTTCTTACCTCACCTACCGTCAACGACAAATTTGAGTATAACTTTTCACTTACTAAATTCAATACTTCATATTTTGCATAAACATCAATAAGCGTACCGCTATCATCCAAAATGGGTAAAGCTGAAATATTATTCTCTAACAACAACTGAAATGCTGTTTTAATACTTGTTTCGTCAGTAATGGATGTGATATCTTCGTAAGTCCCGATTTTTAATTCAGTTAATGTCTTGTGAAAGAATGTTAGTTCCGGAAACTCGTTAAGGTACACAAACAAAAATCTCAATATTCTCTTGTGAGACAGAATGTAGAGAACATCACCGGTTATTGGATCGATCATTAGAAGACGATGAATGCGATGTTTGATTAGTAAGTTTATGGCCTCGTGTAATGACTGGTCGGGCCCAACACTGCATAGAGGTTTGCGCGTCGGCCGTAACATCTTTCTCCAGTTATGAAGCGAATGTCGTTCTAAATCTTCTACAGATAAGTTTTCCTTGTCGAAGTGAAGAAGAATTCTAATAAAGTCGGTTACAGTTATCATACCGACTAGTAATTTCTTATTAGCATCCCAAAGTGGTGCAGAACGTATACCATGGGATATTAAAGTAGGAAATGTTTTTCTTACAAAAAATTGTGTATCAAATATGATAACTTTAGCTGATTTTGGTAATATTTCATAACATTTGTGATATCTGAAGAAATTTAATAAAAGTCTAGTTTTATCACGGCCACCTATAGATATTTGCACTATAGACAAATAAGGATCATATTTAGGAAGCCCTCGTACTTCCCTAAACAATTGTTTCGCTTGTGAAGGTTCTAACGAAGCATATGAGTTTTTATGGTAAGTGGGTGAAGTAGTCTCGATCGAAGAACGCCGAACTTGTTTGGTATTTTTCTTTTTTACTGGATCCGTGGGTGGCTGATTGGATTCAGAGTGTGGCTTGCTCCTAAAAATATCCATCACTCTAGTAATTGGACTATATTTCCGTGAGGATGCCCCCGTTACCGTATGGTAGTACTTTTTATGTGAATCCTTCGATTCAGCATAGCTTTGTTCATCTTTCGGTGCTTCCTGACTTTCTGTAGTTTTGGCTTGTTTCGGTGGATATTTCTTAGCGTCACTTTTTCTTCTTAAACGAAATATATCGAAAATAGAACTTCTTGGACTAGATGACGTTCCGTGAAAGGTTTCATATTCTTTCGCACTAGTAGAGTCACGGTCAGCACTCGACGGCCGCGGAGAGTCCACAGATCTATCTTTGAAAATGGATCTCACATGAGGTCTCTGTGATTCAACACCGCGCGTTCCAAAATGTACCGTGTGTACATTATTCTCCGGCACGCTGGTGGAGGCCTTCTCGTCTGATGTTGATAAAGTGGTAACAACAAATCTCTTTCGCTCGCCGACAACAGTTTGATTCTGATCTTCGGATTGATTCTTCTTCTTCTTATTTTTATGTTTTGATTTGCCATGTTTAGTGGGAGACTCGGTAGTAGCAGAATCATTTTCTAAAATTGGATCCATGTCCAAATAATGTAATCGAATGAATGCTTTATATCTTTACCATGGGGGATAATCCGGGGATGCGATTAAAATTACCTGTAACAGAAAAAAAACCCATTAAATCTCTACATAATTAAATAACCGAGTATGTCTTGATATACTAGTGTTTCTATTCATCGAACATGTTGATTTTTTCAAGCTTTACCACTTCTACTATATTTTATTACCTGCAGTGACGTAATGGCACACATTTTGAAAATTTACTCTATCAAGCCAGATTTTATTACATAGTTGCCAAGTAAATTAATTGTATATATTAATACAATTTTATATATTATTTTTGGTCTGGAAATTTTACGACTCGAGCAAAACAAAAACAGTGTACCAATCTTTGAGTACTTATTATAGGTGTTTGATTAGTTACGTACTGAAATAGAATACGTACCTAACAATAAATAACAAGATAGTAGACGGAAATATCAATGCAAAGCTGAAGGTATACGAAGACCAATCTGCGTTTCTGCAGGTATAATTAGTTTACATGCAACATATGCATGCTTATTTTGTAAGTGTATATTCTGAAACATAATCAGTACGCCACTAGTCAGGCCATAAAAATGGAGTACCTACTATTTAAAATAATAGCATACATTTCAATGAACGTTGAACATTTTGTTAATTTTTGCAGCAGATGTTACACAATACCATTCTCGATGAGTACCTATGCATTTGTTTGTATTTTGAGGTCATGTAATATAATCCTATAACGCCATTTACCGTTGCTAAGCAACGCAATGCGGCAAATGCACCCATTTTAACACATGCGTAGGATACTTGCTGTTGCATTGCGTAATCCTCCGCACGTTAACGATACCTTAATAATAATAGAGTTATCTATACACCTGAGCACTGTTACTGACATTATATTCAACTCTACTTCGAAAGAAAAAACCTACATTATATTTGGAGCACTTAACTAGCTACGGGTAACACTTGACACCGTTGCACTGATCAATACTTTGGCAGAGTTATAAAAAAAATTGACTACGAAAGAGGAGAAACGTGTACCTGTTTTTGGGGCATCGTTGAATTAAGTAGATTTTTACTCACTGATTTAATATGTGCTGAGCGGAATAAATTCGAAAAATCACTAATTTACGAGGGTTGTGTGTTGTTCCCGGCGACAATATGAGCCGCCATGTTAGTTGTCAAAATGCGCGAGGGTGAGTAGGCGACATCTGCCGCCGGGCGAGGGGAGCTCGTCGCAGGGCGGCGCGCCGCCGGATTCAGAACGGGAAGGAATACTATCATTGTGTTAGCTCGCAGTTAGACTTTCAAATCGTGAGATGTCATGGCAAACTGATATCTGATTAAAGTCCCTAGGTATATTAAAAGTTGTGCCTACAGCGATGTACTGGTTAATGCTATATTTAGATGTGTCATCACGCTACTGATAGTCAGTGGAATGAAAATGTTGACTAAGACCAATATATGGAAAGTGCGATACTACAATCTAATAATATAATTTAAAGGTAGCCTAACAATATGTTCACCACAGCAATAAGAAGTCTATCCCATTTCTAAGATCAGTATGTTCTAGAATTTCCTAGCGATACCGGCGACGTTATCTAAACAGAGAGATAGGTTGGTGGCAGTACCTAACAGTTGATCCGCCTTACGAGTGACATCATAATATATACCAAAAACTAGAAATATGATATCCTACTGATACCTGAAGAGGTTTCGGGCATGACGTCATGCCTCAATCGGGCCTAAAAACCTGCGTCAGCTTCACAGCTGGGAATCTCGATCCTTAGAAGCTTGGACTACTCACCTATCTGCAGTGGAAATGGTAGAAGAAGACATACCAACCCCATAATTTATAATAATGTTTAAAACCACTTTTATTGATTGACTCTTCTTTCGAAATCCCATTATAAACACAATGCTTAATACAAGCGGAAAGGTCTACTCAAGATCTAAATTAATATCTACGGATAAATAAATTTCGAACACCGCACCTAGACCCCAAGTCTGATAATTCAATAGCGCATAATATAATAAAAAAATATAGGTTTTTGTTGTTTTGGGCAGATTAGTCCAGCGTATTAGTAATCCATTGGGCAACAACATTTCCACCGCCAAGGACTCAACGGCTACAGATTTTTGGCACGACGACGATATAATTACATACATAATTATATTAATGACGATGTTTTCCGATGGAATTGAAATGTGTATAATTGTCAGACTTGAGGCCCAGTAGTTTATGTTGCCATCGGCTTTTATGAAATCAAAAAACTCATTGAAGCGAACCAACATTCTGCAACCTACGTAAATCAAGCTTTTCATCGTATAACGTAGCAACGAAGTACCTAACTTATCTCGTATGACGGCAACTCTGTCTAAATTTAGTAAAAAATGGTCTAACGCAACGCGCGTGCGTAAGAAACGATGACGTAAAGTTTCGTTAGCAATCCGTGACGTCACTGTTTCGGAGGCACGAGGCAAACGATGACGTCGCACGCGGGGAAGAGGGAGCGGACGATCGATCTTTCAAGTTAAGAGGTTACCATCTGCGGTGTTTGGAAAACAGGACGTCATAACGGAAATTAAATACATTTCAGTAGGAACTGAATACGTTTTAAGTACTTGTTACTAGCTTTTGCATGTCAACATTGCGATTCTACGATTACCTACGGCATGTGTATACAAGGTGACACATAATGGGTATACTTTTTTTTTCAAAACTTAACTTTGTAATTCTTAAACTATCAGCTTTGGAAGGAACTTGAAAAACAAAAGGTGATATAGGAATACAGCTGTTGCCATATTTCACAAGTCTACAAAACCTTTAGTACTTGAACTGTCCCACAAAGCCCATAGTTTTAGATTTACAAAGTTAAGTTGCAAAAAAATAGTATACCCTTTTTGTTTCACCTTATATATAGGCAATATAGGTAGGTAGGTATATAGCATGCTTATTTTGCATGCTATTCGTCAGCTTAGACTTGAAAACGGAATTTGTTCAAAAACTTCCATCCCCTATTTTATCCCCTTAGGGGTGGAATTTTCCAAAATCCTTCCTTATAGTGGATACCAACAGTATAAAATGTACTAAAGGGAGTACTAGAAACTGCAATAATAATTTGTTGCCGGTATATTTTTCCCTGTGGATTGATGCTATTTGATATTATTTTCACTGACTTCACTCAATAGTTCTACGGTCTCCGTTGCAGTTATTCTTTTCGTCTGAGGTCGAACAATATAAATTATCTTTTTACTCACATATCGACTATTTCAGGGTTTTCTAATGCGTTGAAGTTGCTGTCATTCCATATTAAATATGAACATTTTAAATGAACAATCTTTGAAACACCAGGTTGTTGGCCACCTTACTCTGGTTCAGTGACGCTCGTCAAAGGCCCGCATGAAAAATGTAAGAACAGCCTTTCATCAAGGCACGGGTCGACGGCGCACGTGCTAGTCCCACTCACACTATTTCGCATTAATGAATACACACAGGTCACTCGTCTGATCAAACAGTTCACAAGACAAGTTCACGTGACATTATAATTTAATAAGCGATTGAACCGTAAAAGCCTTGATTATTTGACGATATATCCTACTCCTTTTATAATGAATTTCTGCAAAGTTGACAGGAAGACTGACGTTACTGTTATCTAGGACCCATAACTGTTTCCGGTTGACTTGGTATAACTTTTGAAAAACCATGACGACTGATTATCAGGCGGATAGCGAAGCGGTTATAGGATTGCGTTGATAGGTTTGATGAATGGCAGGTCTGATAACTTTTTTTGAAAATGAAATCTAGAGTTATACAAACGTAAACATAATATAAAAGATAGACGTATACACATGACTAATTAACTCCAAAGACACATAATAGATGAATTAAGCAATGGAAGCAGTAACCTATAATATAATTTATTACCTTAGAACTTAATGGCGGGTTGTCTGATTACAGTAAAAACCGAAACTCAGGTTATGCATAATTTATTTGTATAATAGGTAAGCAGGTACCTACCTCACAAGTCACGAAAATTATAGATAAGAGTGTATATTTTTATCTAGATAGATACTTATATCAGATAGGTACTCCACATAGAACTAATTAACTGATATAATAATATGAAAAACAACAGGAGAGAATTTCCGCCTTATTATAAAATAGTTACTAAAATATCTTGCATGGTGTCCAGTACTGTCCAGACTACCTACCCAGCAAGTATTGCAAGAGATTTCATATCAGCGCTTATCGACTAATCTGCGTAGTCAATTAAGTAATCATTGCAGTACAAAATAATTGAGTTGTAATACAAATTGATAAGCTAACTGTTCCGCGCGACTTCACCCGTCTGTTCTAGGATTTACAGATTGCTTATTGACACAGATATCAGAACTCGAGCCACACCTCGGGAACTTCGGTTTCGGTCATTTAGGTCAAACAATTTAAAGACACCTTCTCTCTACCTGTGAATTGCACTTAATTGTCTAAACCATCTGGTTATGATATAAATTATACTAGCTTTTTCTCCCCGCGTCGCTTCCATTGTCTAAATATCGACAGCAGAATCCAAACTACCGGGTCCAACTACAGCTAATAACCAACAAGGTGAACCAAAAAAGCATCAAAATAGGTCAAGCTGTTTTATAGGAGAAGAATTATAGACACACGCACATCGAATTTTTTATAAACAAATATAAGTATGTATATAAAGATACATAAAAACTGGACTAGTAACTAGATATGTTCAAATGATACATTAATACCTAGATATTTTTTTTCAGTATTCATTGTTTGTTTCAACTAATCGAATATGCAACAGGTATTACTGATTCGACCTCGTCACAGTTTTTTTACAGCTGCAAATAAATGCAGTCTCTTGCACCAACACCTGTTGGCTTCTATACATAGTATATAAAGTCCTATCTGCGTCTTGTCAAACTAAAAAAAAATTAAGTTTTTAACTTATTCAGTATCTTATAAGATTAGGACATCACTGATCTCGGTGGCTCAAATCTCAACTAATCCTAATATCTTCAATTACTGATAACGCGCACTTATGTAGGTACCTACCTCAATTGCGTCAAAAACTAAGTACGTACTCAGTGATAACAATAAGTATAGATTATTAAATTTTTATGATAAGCCGACTTTTTTACATCGACATATTGTGATCAATCTCATTGCTTGTAAAACTTGAATTTGTCTTCGAGTAGGAATGGAAAACAACATAAAAACAATGGCATTGGGTAGGTACAACCTACTTCATGACTATTTTTAAATCATGCTATGATTCAACCAGAGACTTGAAAGGATTCAACACTTATTCATTTTGCAAAATATGAGCAATGATAACTGGGTTTTAGGATTTTACAAACATATGATTACGCGTCTGAAGTACCAACCTACACAAATACTTTGGTTGCTCGCCAAAACATCCCATGACTACCAGTTGAAAGGGCCATGTGATATTCATTTAGTTTAATCTCTCGAAATATAAAGATTCACGGCGTTAAGAGTTGTTATTTTCGTGACGGGCACTTTTAAACATAACCTCAAAATGTTACACAATATACAATCGTCTGATTTAGTTTGGATTTAATCTAGGTTTAATTATTGATACAGATAGTAGGTATACTCACAACAGTGATCATGATGCTGAACCCCTCTAGCACTGACTATTTATGAACACTTCACACACACACACTCGCAATATGCATATAATGCACCCAATACCAGCGGATAGTTTCATATGCGTCGTGCTCGCGTTATATCGAGCACAGGTAGTTCACTGGTCGATTATGCGACGTTGTATAACATAGGCACCGGGACTAGAATTGATGGATCCACTGTTTTGTCAGCGGAGGCCGCCATGCCCAATTAGTACAATTTACAACCGAGCCACAGAGTGTTCCAACAACGCGCTGACGGCATCGAAACAAGCGAGTCGCGTTCACGGTGTGGAATTCTCTCGCGGCCGCGGGCCGTTGATGCGGCTGCGTTCGCGCACCGATATGTGCCGCACCCACACATGCGCACCCGTATCGCACCGACACAGCGCTAACGCATTAAATATAGATGACGCGACCGGCGGCAGCCCGTAGCCGCTGATAAATAATTATGCTGCTTATCAATCCAATCTCACGGGAATTTATAAAAAAAAATATTGAAAAAAACCACAACAATTGCAATACTTTACGCCAATGTCAATGTCAAGCGTTGAGTGAATATTACAACCTCTTTATAAAATATACTTAATAAAAATACTATCCACATGGCTTTTTCTCTTAACAATAAAACTGTTTTTGATCATTTAATTTCTATTCCACACAAGGAAAAATTACTCTTGGCTAATGACCTCGGCTTATAAATGTTTACATAATATACCTACAGTTCATTTATAGTGATGTAGGGTATCAAATAAAAGCATGCTAATAATACAACAAGCCTATTAATTTTATATTTTTTTCCTATACTATTATTTTTTCCTTAATGTATTATTTTTTATCTGTACATTGGAATAATCATTAAATAGTCTGTAGAGGCAGGTGGAAGTACAAAATGGTATTTAAAAATATTTTGTTATAATTCTTCACAGGCCTAGAATGTTTTTGCTCTGGATAATTGGGTAACTATTGCCATCTGTCGGCATTTGTCGGCTGAAACTGAATATTTAACAAAATCATCAAAAATGGGTTCAGAAACAGGTTAGTGGGACACAAAGATCTTTGGTATCTAGTATCTACATATACCAACATAAAATTACAAATCTATTTAATCTTTCTTGTTACCTAGACCCAAAGAATTAATAATAATCATAGCCTCGTCGCCATATTTTTATGGGTTCTTCACTAATTCAGTATATAATTTTATCTGCTTTTTCAGTTATACACAAGTTAATATTAAATAGTGACCTGTGGACCTGTGGACTAAAAGCTTTATTGTTATTTATTCAACTAGTTAGAAATGAGTATTTGTATCGATTAACAATATATTTAGAGTATAGTAACCTATAAAAATAACGGCGACAAAATAAACACCTAACACGTACTACTTATGAAGTCTTGAAAACTGAAACTTAAAGATAGGTACCGTACTCGTATTCGTGAATCCGTAACACTGCAAATTATTCCTTATATTTTAAAGATATGTCCCTAAAACATTATTTCAATACACTTATTTGAGAGTAAGGAACACGTCCTTATTTTATCACTTGTTTTAACTAATGAATCAGTGTTACCGAGCATGGTGGGACGATATAGAGTAACCCAATGACTCAACAAAGCACGCACTCTACATTTTTATCTACGCAATAATGCTTAAGTATACATACAATGTAATATGTAATAATAATAAATAATAAATATCGCCAGACGATCACACCAACTGTATGGTCCCAAACTAAGCAACGCTTGTACTATGGGTACCGTACAATGGACTGGGGGCGATCCCAGTGACACCAAGAGCAGGGCAAATTACGAAAAGGCCATTTCCGAAATTTACCCTGACGGGAATCGAACCCGCAACCACCGGGTGTAGTGAGCCGAGCGGCCTACACTCCAACCACTGCGCCAAGCGGTCGTCGAATGTATTGAACTTATTATGTCAACATACATACTTAGGTATAATAAGGTACAACTAGGTAAATAATTATTATTAATATAATTAATATTAACCTAAAAAATAGTATTTAATTGTGTAAATTACTCACAATCTGGTGAAATCGAATCTTACTTTGTAATCTAATAATCTAAATATACGAGGTCTGTCCCAAAAGTATCCGACCTACGTCCATATCTTCGCGCGGCGAGACTCAGGCGAACTCTGGAGGGTACGAACGTCACCAGCAACTCCTAACCTTCTTGTCAGTAGCCTGAGATGCCGATGAAACACCTTAGTACCCCCGCAGCGTGTTTTTGTTTACAACTACTTTTTTGAGTTCGTCGCAATTTGCTTATTGCTAAAAATGGCAGAACGAACCGCACAGCGAATTTTCATAAAATTTTGCTTTAATCTCGGTAAAATTTTTGCGGACTCTATTCAGGTTATTACTGGTGATGAGTCATGGGTTTATGGTTATGATCCTGAAACAAAACAGCAATCTTCGCAGTGGAAGCTTCCATCTGAGCCTCGGCCGAAAAAAACCCGTCAAAGTCGAAGCAACATCAAGTCAATGTTGATTGTTTTTTTCGATTATGAGGACGTTGTTCACCATGAATATGCCCCTACAGGCCAGACAATCAATAAAGAGTACTACGATGAAGTTTTTAAAAGATTACGTAATGCAATCAGGAGAAAACGACCGCAACTTTGGGAAAATGGTGACTGGCTTCTTCATCGCGACAATGCTCCTGCGCACGAATCAAACCTTGTGCAGCCCCCGCCAGACACCGACCTCGCCGGCGAGGTCGACGAACCCCCGCTTCCGCTAGAAGGTGCGTCTACTTACCTAGACGCACCTTGGCACCCGACAAGCCCGCTGAGTTTCTTGCCGGATCTTCTCAGTCGAGGTCGCGTTCCGATCCGGTGGTAGATTTACCCTCGCCACCTCTCCTGGCAGCGGCCCAAGCCGAGGTCGTGTCCCTAGTGACGCCCTTGAGCTAGCTGCCCCCCTGCCCCTATGGCTGGAGCGCACTTGCGCTCGCCCTCTGTCCGGGTGAAGTTGTTATGGCCACTCTGGCCAACAACATATACTCGAACATATGAATCGTCGTCAAATTGCAGATTGTACTCTCATGTTTAAGATTATCGCAAATGAAATTGATTGTCCTGATATTCTTCAAAAATTATACTTTAATGTCCCGAATAGGTCAATTAGACAATCCACCGATCTCAATCCCTTTTTCTTTCTCTAACTATAGGCATAATTCATATTTGGTGCGAGCAACCAGAGACTTTAATAAAATATGCAAGGACTTCTCTTTTGATCCCTTTGTTACTAATAGTAAACAAGCAAGTAAGCAGCTTAACCTTAAGTTCTTCCAATAAATTCTGATTTATATTTTCTGTAATTGGTTCTGGTATCTCTAGGTGATGTGTGCTATTAGGTGCTTGCATAAGACTCTATTGTACTGTACTGCTATACGTGAAACCCTTTAATTGGCTTTCTGTTACTAGATTTAATGCTTAATAATTTGTATGTAGCTGTTGTTTTTCCATAAGTTAAATAAATAAATAAATAACATTACCGACAAGCAATTTTCTTTACGCAATAAAGGCCTTAATAACACAGATCAGCAACGGTACCTAGTGCATTCTATACAAAATGAACAATAAAACCAGCTCGTTATTGACCAGTGTCGATACACAGCTTTGACTGATGGACATGTCTTTTGTCGATGAGTCGGCGATACGACATCGATTATAATGTAAAATTAGAATAACTGGACGGTTGCCCGCTCTGCGGGTAGCAAATAGGACTGGGGCATGCGACCAATCGCAACAGACGCAAATACATGCTCCGAGCCGAAATGCGGACACCGCGATAGACAACCACCCCTCACAACCACAATCCACTACGGCACTGTATTGAGGGGCTATTACAATAATAATAATAATAATATTTATTTATTTCTCCTCACAAAAATAGACCTTACATTATTACAATCTAACTTATATCTATTTAAATACAGGTATGTGCATAGTCTAGAATATGTGAGGAGCTGGTGTCTGAGGTAGGCATGAAAATACCTGTATTACAGATCACCAGGTCCCCACCCACGGATGAAACAAGACCGGTTGTATTTGAATAATACTGAGATATTAGGACTTTTTGATATAAGGAGCAAATAAACAACAATATACCCAAGACCACGAATCCGTACATCATTTTTACATAACTATATATTACAGTCAAACTATATAATCCTATAGGCAATCATCGCTAAACATAATAGAGACCTATATAGAGGAAGACAAATGTTTTAGTAGAGTCGTAAATATTTGGCAGCTATGGAAACGAGATACATGCATATACTTTGCATTAGAGTGAATGGGATCCATAGAGCATCTATAACCCTGCATAGAGTCTCGGTTTTTTGTTCAAACGGCACCAATTTTTGGTGCCAATCGAAATTATTTTCAGAGGATGTGGCAAATTATTTGCATAATAAAGATCCAGAGTGAAGTGTGTCCTACGTCGATATTAATATTCATCGAAATAAAAAGTACTACTTATATCAAGATATTATTAAAATATTTCTTAAGCTTTGACAGTGGGACAATAGTGGCAAATAATGATGACTACTAGGTACAATAAACTGGGTCTTATGGACTTCAACATGTAGTATTCTTTCCCAAGGCAAAAATACGACATCCCTTCCTTCTCTTTATTTCTAAGGGCTCAAGGACGTTTTTATTCTTCTAGATGCCATCAAACATAACTGCATCTTGCGTAGGCTTATCAGGTCTCAGTGGTAACCGACATTGTTAAAGATTTGTTCTAGCCACAATAGTACAGCCTCGTGATTTATCAAGAAAACAATTCTCCGTAGTACGTGTGACCAAAACAAAACCTCATTCATCATATTCTTTAGCCGATAACCTAACAGTAGTAATATGAACAAGTAAACATATTTAACATAACAAAGCGTGGATTTGTGGTCGCACGTTACGTACTATGACATAACGCGAACGCTAATTCGTCAAGTTACGCATAATGTGAAAGAGAAGCGCTATTCTGATATGTTTGTAGTTTTTTTTCTGTTACCTACTGCCTCTCATTACACCAATCACTGCCGTGTTTTCTATAAGGGTCACATGAGGCCCAAGGCCAGGGCCCTCAGCTTGATGGGGGCCTCAAAATTGCAACGGGGCGCCGCGTCATCGTCATTTACACCGACAAAAAAGAGTCGATTTTTATGTGTATATAATTTTACGGAGAATTTCCATTAAAATTTCTTCATTTTGTGAATCGGCACTAAAGAAAAGTAACTACATAGTAATGTCTCCATTCTTTTTACTTTCTAGAAGGGCCCCAAAATCCGCGTGCTCAAAGGTCAACCAAAGATTTAGGTGTGTTTTACACCCCTATAACGATGTTTTGGATATCTCTCAATTTCAGGGATTGTAGTCGTGATATTATGTTTGTACCTAAGCTCAAGTTTTTGTACTTTCTACCTTCGTCTGCCAATTGACATGGCAAAATAATAACACTCTTATTTATATTTACTGACGTGACGATCATGCCAGATCATCGTATCGTATAAAAGAGAATCATTATAAAGCCACATTTCTCGCATAGTATATCATAATAATTTACATCATCTGATTCTAAGACGTCGTGTAACTATCTCATCCTATCTATACCCAATGCAAATTTAAACCGAGGCGACATACTAATGCAAGTCCGCAACGAGTGCTAGAACCGCGCTATAAGTGTCTCCGTGTGACGACTGCTACAATCAATGCGGAAACGGCCGCCGTCTGCCCCGAATAGGAGCACGGGATGCGCGATGGACGCCCGCCCGCCGCCGCCGCTCCGCGCCCTGCCAGCCAGCGCGCACAGGGTTGCGAAACACCTACAGTTTCCCGAACACCATCGAAATCTCACCCCTAATATCATTTATCTATTAACTCTATTAGACAAAGTAAACTTGCAATTTTATTGCGATGTAATTGCAATGGTTCTCACGATTTTCCAAAGCAGAATTTTCTTTGTGTCGACAACCCTACCAGAAGTACGCACCGTCATCGACGCATTTGTCTCCACGCGGCGCATTAGGCGCACTGTTATTACTTATTGTAATCGTCCCTTTCTGGAACACTTATTCTTAGATAATCAAGAATAATCTACACGATTGAAATATGAACAGAGTACGCAAAAGCTTCATTATGCGAGTACTGATTTGTTTTATAATTTACTTGTCTTTCGATAATTTGACTTATGTTTGTTTAGTTACCTACTTATCATAAGTTCGAGGCAACACACAATATTCTATGTTTATTTAGCACCCGACTTTGAGCCAAAGATATTATATTCTATTAGAAGAACACAATACAGATTTCCCTTGCCTAAAGCAGGGATCAAAAAAAAAAACGTGAGGCTAACATGAGGCAATCCGAACTCAGTCAAGTAACCGAGTTTTAAAATAATTAACAATATGCGTAGTGTTGTTTACGGTTGCTGACCATTAAGACCTGCTAGTTATAATTGATATAAAATTATCGCCGCCGTGATTTTACTTACCTACAGTTAAATGTGAAAATAATTATATTATACCGGATCGCTCGAGCCTTGGCTGAATAAATGCCCCACCTTGTAATGTACTGCAATGAAAATCACTGTCGAAATAAAACTTTAAGCGTAACTTACATTTTATTATGATCATTAATGTAGAGATAAACAAATCTTGCAATTTGTTACCTACCTAAAGTTAACCCATTGAATACAAAGATTATTGCAAATAAACTGTGGCATTTGTGGTTTAATAACTACAATAATAATAAAGGATCATACGTAAGATAAATAATCAGGTTGATATTAACTGCATCTTAGTAAAGCAACCTTCTTAAATTACTACCTATGTTCTTAAATTACTCAATATGCCTCAGCTATTCTGATCTTATATCTATTTAATAAGTAAGAATAACTAGATATACGAGACATGATTCCGATAACATATTAACTACATCAATGAATCCTCGGCAGTACCACATTATATTTAAAATTTAGGTATACAAGCAACTTGTGACCTCCAGAGAATTTTCCTTGCTTTATCGTGAATATGATGTCCATTTGGAAATCCGAGAACCTCCTTAATTACCGTGTAGTACAATATATCTTTTCATATATTGCACTGTAATTTATTTGTAGTCACAAATGTGAATATCAACTTAAACTTTTAAGTTTAACAAAGTTTGTAACTGTAAGTTTAACATTTTAGATATTCAAAATGGTTATCAAAACTGGCAACTATGTTGTTAAAAGGGATGTTTATCAAATGAAGCTATAATATGTAACAAATGAAGCTATAGTATGTACCCAAAGAATTTGTAATATTAGTATTACAAATTCTTTGTATGTACCAAATGTGTCATAGGCACCTGCTGGAGTAGTAGTCGTAGTCACAGGCAACCCACATAACTGAATTCTACTTCAATATACCATGCGTTCGACGATCTACTATCATCAAAATATTAACAGGAAAAATATATCCCACCATTAAAATATTTAAGTGAAATAGTCGTCGTTCGATTTCGTACAAAAGATAATAAAATATTACATTTTACTGAGCTTAAGTGTAAAGACGTCATGAGGAAAGCCAGCTCATTATCGTCTACAACTGCAGCTATTCGTTTAATAAACATTATAAATGTTACAGTACAACGGACTCGCTAGTGGTCGGCGCGAGCTTGGCCGTGGAAAGCTCGTGAGACGGGAGCGATGTAGCGGCCGGGCGCCGAGCGCGGGCGGCGCGGGCGTACGAAAGCTCCGCTCCGTACTAGCGGTGCCGTTAGCGCAGGCTCGGGCGGGCGGCAGGCGGCGGGCGGGCCGTGGGAGGTACCGTTAATGACGTCGCACCCGTGACGTCGTAATCATGACGTCAGGCGGCGCGATATAGCCACCAGCCTCGGCGGCGGCGGCCTCAGTAACGCACCGCCCGTTCGCCAGCGCGTACCTCCGCGCGCCCTCTCGCGAACTGACGACCGACTGACTGAGTGAGTGAGTGCGCGTGCAGTGAGTGGAATGTGCTCGGCCGCATGAGGATCCTGCTAAGCGAGCTGGGACTGTCCGGCGCGTGCCTCGGTCTGACCCTGGAGCCCGCCACCTCGCTGGACGCCGAGAAGCCTGCGCCAGGTCAGCGCCCGCACGACGACCCGCGTTCCACCACTTCTGTGTTTATTTTCGCTTTCGTTGTGTAGAACCTCTGGGTGTTATAGACTGTGTGGAACTGTCGTGATGATGGCCATCGGCTAGAATGCGAGGTGCGTTGCTGACGCCCTCCAGCCAACACTGCGGCCTTAGACAATTCCAACACACACGTACGTACCCCCCTTTTTTGTTTATTTTATTTTAAATTATATTATTTTTAAGATTATTATATTTTGCTTTATCTCCCCAACATCCTTTCCCTATCCGAAACAAACAACATGAAGTACTTATAGTTTAATAAATAGGCTTACAGCGGTAATTTGTTTCAATAAGAGAAGTATATTATTAAATATTGCGGTGTGACTAAAAATTAATATTACCAGTACCTAAAAAAATTGCCGGTAGTTTGTGGTTAAACTTTATTGCCGTGACCTGCCCTCGGTCACGAGCTTTCGATCTACAGTGAGCTCTACATTTATGTACGTGCGTTACAAATGAACTTGAAATATAAGGATCTACCTATATGCTAACGTTATTCCTGATAATTCTTTTTGAAAGTGTCGCGGAAATATAATTAATTATGCAATTAAATAGGTTTTAAAACTTATTTGCCTACTTGTTCTATTGTTGCCGTAATTATTTACTTACTTATTTAATCAGCATATTCCTGCAATAAATGAGACGGTATGAGGATCAAACAAATTTAATACTTCCGTCAATAAATAATAAATATTTCATCTTAATTTCAAATCGAATAAAATGTATACAAATGAGTAGGTAGATATACTTAATACCAATGACCGGTTATTATTATAATAATAACTGCCCAAGAGAATAATCATCAAACTTTTCATGGTCTCGCAAATTAATTTTCAATATTCAATCTATATGTCTCTATCTATTTGTTTGACAGTAAATAATTTGAATTTGGGTAAAACAAGTGGTGGTGAAACACATTTCGTCACCGGTGGAACCGGTCTAGGAAGCTACACGCGTATCCGTCTACCTGGCATTTATTATACAACACTCCATCAAATAACGCTTCTTCACACCCATAATCTTATGCACAATATGTGTAGAGCGGCACCTTCGACACTCGAAAATTGTTATTAAGTCGATTTGTTAAATTATCATCGGATTTGTTTCACTTGACGCACGTTAGGTAACCGCGGCTATAATGTGGGATGTTTATGTCGCGATCGGCTCCGGAGCCGATGGCCTCAGCCGCACTGCCTTCGGCCACTTGCCCAATCGTTGTCGCAACCGGCAGACGTTGCACCTGTCGAGATGCGAGCCTGTGCAAATTGACATCGCAACGCACACCTATTGTAGGTACAACACGTTCTACATGATAATCGATACCCGCCAGTACCCTGGCCTACAGAGAATCTACGATATTATCATTATTTCTGAAACCGATGGACGGTCCATGTGAATTATACAAATTGACGCTAAGAATAGAATAACTTTCACTTTTTGTTTTCATAAGCGCATGCCTAATATTAGGCAAAAGTGGTTCTATAAACACACGACAACGTTGTTGGTTAAAAATTAAGTAGCCTTTGATAGTTAAATTATGCAAATGTTACTTTGGAAGCGAGAAGTAGAAGTCAACGTCTGTTTCGATTTTAATGGTCGAGAGTTATATTGATAAGCGCGCTATCAGTCGCCAGCTGTAGTGACGTCACGTGCGCGTCGCGACCCCGATCGCGTCACTCTCACTGACAGCACCCATGGGCGTACCCACCCCACCTCCCAACAGGACACCGCCACCCCTCATGCCATCCGCGCAGCGGGAAGCTGCTTCCTATTCAAACAAAATAATATATCACAGTCATAAATCAATTAAAATAAAAGTACCGTAAACAAAGCAACTTTATGTGAATTAATAATCAAAACCTATCAATTGTATATTGATTACAATATCACAAAATAACGCAACAACACCTAGTAACACTTGTTTTCATTTAAAAATCGCTAGCTAAACACTTAGTTCACTACTATGCACAAAGTCACAAACTTAACCACGCTTGACTGAGGTCTCCATTCATTTCCGAACAGGATATTAGGAGAGCAAGCTCAGACCAGCACTATACCAAACGGTCGTCAATATATTTGTTTGGACGCTATCAGAAATCCTAAGCGGTTTCATTAGAATCGTGATCAACAACTATGTTCTTTCCTTTTGTATGTGGACGTAACCGCTAACTTGCCGCTGAGAATACCATCGATAATCAAGCATTTACTTTCCCTCGTCACTTAACGCTTTCGGTTTAAAAGCTCGATTGCGTCACGGCGTCTAAAAATATGAGGGCGGTGTGAGGGGTGGTCGGTGGAGAATCTGGTGGCGGGCCCGCGGCCTCGGCCTCCGCATCGACCGGCGCCCGTGACGTCACGAGTTACGTCACGCATCGACCCGCGCTTCGTTCAAGGACGCCCTTGCCTGACGCCCAGCCGGCTACCGACTTCCTCCAACTTAGAACTGCTTTACGCAAACATAACGACGGCTAGAACACGACCGGTCGGTTAAACAAAAAAATATATGTCTCAATAAATATTGACACGAAGTGTAAATACACTTAACATTACGTGGTTGCTGCCGATCAGTCATTTAAACTAATATGTAAGTAACGTAATACTATTTCCTGACTGAGGCTTGGTCCAAATTACATAAAAGCCTTCACCCGGTACTAGGCGCTGCCGTCATCTTTCAATGTGAAAAAGTGCCAAATAATTTAGTGGTTTTTTTATTGGTAGAGTCATAGTAGAGCTCTAACTAAGCGGTTTAACTTAGTTACCTACCATGTTTAGTAAACTTTTCGGCACCTCCTTGTACTTATGTTTTTTGATAAAAAAGAAAAGCTTTTGTCTATCAAAGTGTGTTTCCCACTTCGGCGGTGGTGATTCGCGCATATGTAAGATATAAAGATAACGCAATAAGCCTGTTTGGATGTATATGTATGTATAAAGTATGCAGCTTCTTAATTAAAATATACCTAAAAATAGAAGAATAAATAATACATGAGAAGGGCAAGCTATGCTTGTGACAAATACTTATATGAACAGTAACTTAATAATAAATACTTAAATTGTATTACATTTAATTGAAAACGTTTTTTTTTAAATTATAAGATATTCACTTTTTAATAAAAGTTGTCAAACATCTTTATATTTCCGTACAGATAATTCTAAACTAGTTTACCATGTAGAATAAATAAAAAATCATGTTAACATAATTTTGAAAGTCACCGTTTCGGTTTTGTAGTCAACAACAGGAAAATAAATATATTGCGTATAGTATCATAAATATTGATTATGTCTTACCAGCCTCTCAAAGTGGACTAACAGGATAAAATTGAAAGCTAACTATTGTCAATGAATCACAAAGTACATAATACCTACCTACTTATTGTAGGCTAGGTATATTCTTTCTAAGAAATTATCATGTATAACGGCACATACGCGTAGGTATATGGTATAAAACTCATTGCATCCTCTAATCACATAATATTAATGTGTTGAAGCTAACTTCTTAAAGAGTCTTCTAAAAGTATAAAATAGTTTAAGTTGGTACGAACACTGCAATCACAAAACCTCAAATAAAATCAAGGACACATATTTACTGCATTTGATCATCATTAAATTGTGCGTTATCCTCGATTTTCAACACTTGTTGTAACTCGTGTCATGAGTTCGGAACCTGTTAAATTTTGATAACGAGTATAATAAATACAAAACAGCTAATTCGAACAGACTGGTAAATGAAATCTTTTTTAGTTACCATCGTAGTTTATTTCGCAGCTTAATCGTAGATAATTCGTCAGTTGGTAAATTAAGTAACCTGGCTAAGGCACACTGCAAATAAGAGAACTAGCTTATCCTTACTTTTAGTACGAACAAGGTTTGTTTTAGATAAAGAATCAAGAATTATTGGTAATGATTTTTGATATTAGGTAGAGCATTTTTGTTTAGTTATAATATCAGAAAGTATGAATCATAACAGGGCAGACACTGGTGCCTAAAAATAGTCTATAAGTATGCAGATACTTATTGATAGAGATTGTAAATGGTGTTACATTTATTTCTAACACACCCTGCATAGTAGTAGCGTATAGTCAATACGGTCTCTACCTGGCTGCAGACGTATACAGGCGGCAGTAAAGGGGGTGGTGTGACGTTAGTGGGCATGACGTCACTCACAAGCCTCCCTCCGCCCACGCGGCCGTTGCCGCAAAGCAACAGCTGATAATTCTGCCTAAAACACGTTCATTTGGTGGAATATACGTTTGTGACGTCCGCGTCCATTAGCCCCCAGACTAGACGCATTGTACGACTTACGTAAGAAAGTTACAGCCCTATATTTTCGAGTTATATAAAAGCACCGTGGTGGCCGCCGCACTCAATTCGGTGGTAATAATAAAGGTAGAATAAACAAAACGAAAAGGGAAACATTATTAATATAGTTAACTAACATTTGCCATCTATTTATTACTAAACACAGTTGTAACATTAAAGTAAGTCTCTGTTAATAGGTAGAAATCATAATCTAAAGTATTTATTAGACAGGGTATAAAGTGAGTTAAAAGCGTGCCTATAAATAAAGATTTCACGTCCATATATTGTATGTACTTACTTGCCTTGCATAGAAATTACTTATTCTTAAAGTTGTACTTATCTAAACAGATAAACAAAACTAAAGTGTATGTTTGTAATGTCAAAATAATAACTTTTTACTAAATGGATATGAAAGTTCATACGAAACACAATTATAAATGAAAGCAAATTTTAAATTTTTTGACTGTCTATTTGTTCCGGCTTATCTCCAAAGCGGCAGGATTATTTTCACTGGCAGGCAGCTGATGTTATGAGGAGTAACTTAAGCTACTTTTATTGGGTGGAGCCGCGGATAACAGCTAGTTCATTATATTTAATTAAACATAGTAGATATATCGTATCGTAAGTAATATACAATACGCATTATAATTAAAACATGAAACGAAATCACTTTAAGAACCTAATAAAATAACCCTTTGACAGAATACAAAGGGCTCAAAAAAATAAGTTTAACATTATGTCGACAACCGATTATTTAACATTTCTTATTTAGTATTAATTTATTTCAAATCATAAACAAGACCCACCGTCCATTGTTTTCTATCGCTAATATTTCAACATGACATTTGAATTCAATTTTACTAAAGCTCTTATCAAATGATAAGAATTTGTGACCGTCGCCTAATGACACGCTGAATTAACCACACAAAACTCGTCACTGTTTACGCAGATCAAGTACGCAAACACAGAAGTATGACAGCGTCATGTCGTTGCGAGAAAGCTCACAAAAGTGTTTCTGTGCGTGTAAGTTTTAATCGATAGTGTGTCGTCATACAACAATCAATACCCGCCGTCTTGTGCATGCCACCGCCATCTAACGCTTTTTGATACTACTATGCTCAGGAAAAGCTCGAAGCGCGATTGAACTTGTCCGCGGAGCAGAGATAACTTGGTTCCTACATCCGAACTTTCCCGATTTGTGACTCATGTGTAAACGTAGAGATGGCGATAAGTTATCTTATCACTATCTCTACTTATAAGATTTCCGTAGTACCCTGTAACTTTTCACAATGTACCGTATCATAAACTAACTAACTAACATACTTTTAAATTATCTACCAATCATTATTTTTTAGGGTTCCGTAATGAAAATGCCCAAAAGGCGTCTTATAGCCAACGTTTTTCTTGAATGTTAGGTAGTAAAGAAACCGACTGTATTCATAAAAAAAATACTTTGTTGTTATTTCATTTTGTAGGTACATATACATATAACGTACTAATAACTCCAATACTTATTTAATTGATAATAATCGGTGCAACTCCCTTGTTACGCACACACAATAGATAGTGTAACATTTTACACACAAAATAATTTGAGTTTTTCATCAGGCTTTTCAACGAGACCTTATTTAATTTATATACCTACCACATTTGATAGGTACTTACGTTTTCACACACGCATAGCATACGCATATAAGCGTTCATACTTCAGATTTATTCCATCGTTTAATTCACACTTAATACTAATTCAAATTTGATAAAAATATGAAAATTACCTAAGAATTTGTGAACCTAATATTGAATTCCGTCGACATAAATATTCATTATCTTTAATATTTAAATACGTTTTAATATTATTATTTTTATCCTAACCGGTCTGCAAATTCTGATAATTTATTTTATAGGTCTGTTTAAGCTGTATGTTTAAACCGATATACCCGTATTATTTGATTTTGGTCTTTGCTTAATAGTTAGGTAATATTCGACGAAAAATACAATGTGAAATTCCATAATTTTGATCGTAGTAACACAGATATTAACTTATGGCAAGGAACATTTTGCAGTGACTCTATCGATATGCAGCGAGTATAGATAAACTTTGTAGTGGTTGAAAATAGGAAAATTATCTTTTTCTAATACTTCGTTCAGACATCATATCAGCGCGAGGTTATTTCATACGCGTTCCTATACAATCGTTAAGATACTATGCAGTGTAAATGAGGGATCACGACAATAGGCACAAACACTCTATCTTTCATTAATAAAATTAGTAACTATGAACCAAGCCAAATCCATTTGGACACAATTTACGATCCAATGTGATTGGGACCAAACTAAAAACAGGAATTTATTAATTCAAAATTTTTAGTTTTTAGTCATGTCCCCTCGGTACAGTGTAATTTTTATTGCTTGTAGAGATTTCCCGATCTCAATGATTTCCTTTTTTTATTAAGTACCTACACATATTTCAAAATGATTAAACATTGAAATTCACTTAACAAGGACTAGCTGGTGTCGTTATTGATATTTGACAGGTGTTTTAATAACTTTGGACACACTTTATGGAACATCCCAATATAGTTTATTAGTTGAACCTATACGAAATTACAGCGTTAATTTTTTTTTAGTTCATTAAATCTTTCGCGAATAAACAACATGTAACTTTTGCTTTTACCTTAAAATACATTATTATGTTAATTATTATAATGATTGATGTCAAGGTCAAGGTCAGCTAAATATAATAATAAATTTTAATATTGTGTTAATGTATCCTACAATATCCAATTGATTTAGCAGCTATCTTTTAACTACCTATTTATGGTCGGACTATATCTTTTTCGTTTATTTTGTTAAATCGCATCAGATTGGAATAACGCACTACGATTTTTATTCAACTTATTATCTACTCTCGACGCCAATTATAGTATAGGTAATATTTTACGGTCAAATTCTTTGTAGGTTTTATTTTACTGACAGTTTTGTATATTTCATAGTCAATTCATAGCACAATTCATAACATAGATAGTATGTAACTTTGTCCTGAGAATCTAAGAAATACATTTATTTTGTTAAAAACTGGGTATTGATGAATACCAAACATTTTTAAAGCTACCTACTTTCAAAACAAACACAATAGGTAACAAAAGCTTCTGTTTTGTTTATAGCTTAATAAGACTGGAATTAATGGTTCTTAACATAATAGAAACTGCAAATGCCACTGATTTCATAACTTCCCAAGGGATCCATCGCCTTTTCGCCCCAAAAAATTTCAAGCAGCATCGCTCTACCAATATAGTCCCTAATACCCTAACTTAGGGACGGAAATTAAACTGAACTAGCCTTTATTTGCGACGTTGTTTTAATAGTCTTAGGTGAGGTGTATACATAGATTTCAATTTTCTGGGCGTGGCGAATCAAGAACCGTGACACAATGTATTCAAAACGCCAATATTCGGTCGGCAAAACTACAGTATAAATAGGAGACCTTTCTCCACCCATCGTCATTGCTCGTCGTGCAAGGGTAGCGTTCATCGCTGATCACGGTTCGAACAGTCATCGAGTGTAGGTACTCGTTGCATATCGATTAGTTCATAACGTGCGCTTGTGGCGAAAGAAGAATCAAAGTATGTTCGGCGAGGGTAAATATAAATGATGCATGGCTCAGATAGCGTGATAGTTCAAAGCTCGGTGCCGTCAGTTCGGAGTCTACCGGTTTCCTCGCGTACACAGGCGGCTCGGCACTAGTTTAACAACATCCGTTATCGCGTTCCTGTATTAACGAAAATTGCTATAACGAATCGTTTGAAAAATAACTTAATATTAAATAGTTTAAATAATCTGGAGTAATGAATATTTTATGATATCGTTTATTAAAGTGATAATGTTTGGTTGTTGCAGGGCCGAGCGCCATAGAGTCGCGCTCGCCAAGCGCCTTCACATCCAACTCCTCCAGCATGCTACTGCTGCAGACACACGTGAGTGCATCCCTGCCTTTATTTTAATATAAAATTGTGTAACAGTCTCTACACATTATTTAGCATATGTTTCACATTCGAAAATAAACATTTTAGATAAAACACCAAATCCGATAAATACAATTTAAATAATCATTTGAGACACCATATAATTATGTGTATCTATTCTCCAAAGGGATAGGTTGAGGTGCAAACTCAAAATAGTTTTTATTCATGTAAACCAACAAATAATTTATGAATAATCAGAATCTACCACCGGTTCGATTCCTTCCACTGAGAAGATCCGGCAAGAAACTCAATAGTTACTCTTTTCAATGAATAAAAGATGGATGTACATTCACAGAAACAGCAATTGAATGTGACCAGGCTCAATGCATTAACTTCTAACTGACCATATTTGGCCTAAATTGATCGAGAAAAAATGGTTACATACCTACCATTTTTTCATATGAATTGAATCATCCCTACTTAAAAGAATTTCATATATAAAAGTAAGTTATAAATCGATTGGGACACCTGCGGGTTGTCAAACAGGCGGCAACACTGTTCACAAATTGCTATAGGTATAACTGTACAATCGAAATGAGCACGCTATTGGCGCGCCACGGCCGCCCCTGTCGGCAATACGCCGCCTACCATTTCGACGCCTCCATTATCGATTGTCATTTCTATTGCAGAGCAACTACGGTACGTCCTTCACTGATCTACTATCGCCGCAATATCAAGAAGATTCATCAGAAATCTTAGAAGAAAATCTAGACCCGTTCCCGGACGTCGAATTTCACGCTCCGATCCCACCCGAAGCTAAGTCGCATCGCGCCACCCCTGTTAGCGAAGCTTCCTCACCGACCCTAGGCCCGGCATTACCTAGCTTCGAAGAAACTTATTCTGTACGGTATCCCAAACAAGAGATGGCAGAATTTGGTATCAAAATGGACGAAGACTGCTATAACGTTGGTGCGTACCAAGGGCACACCTCAACGCAACTCTTGTACCAATACCATCAACCATCAATTCCTTACGTTCCATCCACTTACTATGCACCGGCTCAGCAGTGCAGCCCGACATTCGATACCGGTGGCGTGACACCTAATCAAGACTCGTACTCACTACCCCCGTTCCCGAGCTCGGTTGACCTACACATAACCACGGATCAAGCGGCGAGGCAACGTCGAGCATCTTTACCGGTGCAAAGGTCGGAATCTAGCAGTTCCAATGACAGTCCGAAGATTCCTACCAGCAGGGTTCATTGCATGCAAGCGTCAGCACCGAGCTCAGCGTCCAGTTCGCCAGGAGTGGCGCCGCCGGACGCCGCCGGACCCCGCGCCGCGCCCTCCTCGCCCAGCCAACTCTGTGCCGTATGCGGGGACACTGCTGCCTGTCAACATTACGGCGTCCGAACTTGTGAAGGATGTAAAGGATTCTTCAAGAGAACTGTACAAAAGGGTTCTAAATATGTATGTCTAGCCGAGAAATCCTGCCCCGTCGATAAAAGAAGACGGAACAGATGCCAATTCTGCCGGTTTCAGAAATGTCTCAATGTCGGAATGGTCAAAGAAGTTGTTAGGACGGATTCTTTAAAAGGTAGACGCGGCAGACTGCCTTCGAAACCGAAGTGTCCACAAGAATCTCCCCCGAGCCCACCGATATCCTTGATCACGGCGCTCGTGAGAGCACATGTCGACACTTCGCCAGACTTTGCCAATCTTGATTATTCTCAATACCGAGAACCCAATCCAATGGAGCTCCCGATGTCGGATCTAGAAGTGATCCAACAGTTTTATTCGCTCTTAACGACTTCGATCGATATGATCAAAGTATTCGCAGACAAAGTACCGGGCTATGGAGACTTGTGCCCTGAGGATCGCGAACAGTTATTCGCGTCAGCTCGCCTGGAATTATTCGTACTGCGGCTGGCGTACCGTACGCGTCCAGAGGACACCAAACTTACTTTCTGCAGTGGTGTGGTGCTCGACAAGCGACAGTGCCACCGCTCGTTCGGTGACTGGCTCCACGCGGTGCTGGATTTCAGCAACACGTTGCACTCGATGGACATCGACATTTCAACGTTCGCGTGTCTCTGCGCACTAACTCTAGTAACAGGTGCGTATCAACGGCTTTTACAAATAAATTGTTGTAGTAGTTTATTTATAGTAGACACCACTTTATAACTTATAATTAACAATGCCGATAGCTAGCCACTTTATCTACAAATATCATCATCTGCTGCAAAAAACTTTAATTCCATCAAAAAAATATATGCCCGGAAAATTTAAGCGGTCATACCTAATGTCCATAAAAATAATGTACATTCTCAAGTAATACTTAATACAAGTACTTATATACATTAAATACATTTAAGTAGTTAAACTTAGTAGTAGTTTAGACCTGTCCAATTTATTTATAGATAGAGAATTTAATTCTAGGTTGAGGCCAAACTCTATAAGAGCCAAATTTATAGGAAATTTAATTTTTTTAAAGTATTTTTTTCATTCAACAGACAGGCACGGTCTTAAGGAGCCGCACCGCGTGGAGCAGCTGCAGATGAAGATTATCGGGTGCCTGCGCGCGCACATGCCGGGCGGCGGCGGCGCGGGCGGCGGCAGCGGCGCGCCGCACTTCAGCCGCGTGCTGGGCGCGCTGCCCGAGCTGCGCTCGCTGTCCGTGCAGGGCCTGCAGCGCATCTTCTACCTCAAGCTTGAGGATCTCGTCCCCGCGCCGCCCCTCATCGAGAACATGTTCCGCTCCAGCCTGCCCTTCTAGGCCATCAGTGCCCTATCCCCGTGGACCACTCCCGCCTTCGAAACACATTCTCCTTCTGTCTTAGAGCCGAATCCGTTATTTTTTTAAGTGTTTAGATTAAACAAATATTTTTCTAGAAAGTAGTTGGACGTTTGATAAGGCGCGATCTCCTACGGAATCGGTTCGTGCTAATCGTGAATTAATATTAAGTACCTTATTGAGACAATCTTACCGAATAAGTCCTAATTTAAGCTTAATTTATTGAAAACGTTTAGGAATTTGTCTTTGGGTGTGATTTTGTTTCATTTTATAATGTTGTGTACTTAGTAGTCTGCATTTGAGTTACCGCTCGTGATCAATGGCATCTTGTCGTACAAATATTCCTATGTTATTTACTTATGTATTATTTGATTAAGGAAAATCTAGTCACGAGACTTAGAATTGTTATAAAAATGGGCTCGTAATAATCGGGCTTTTTATAAATAATGTAAGTTACTATAAGAATGATGAGGCATTTAATGTCCTTTTGTACGAACATTGTGTGCTATGCTAGCGCTCGGGCCGCCCGCCTTGCCCGCGCGCCGGGCTGGGCGCCGCGCCGCGCGCCGCCCGGCCGGTCGCGACGGACAGACAGCGTCGCACGACGATTGTTGGAAGTTACCTTTTAGTTTTAAATTATTTTGTAATATTTTTAGACGCTAGGATACTAATATAATTTGTTACGATGATAATTATACCCCTAAGGCCTGAGAAAAAGTTCAGCATGTTCGACGTCCCCAATGTAACTTCTTTAAATACAACGTGTCTTAAATAGTACCTTCAATTAGGAAAATAGAGTAGATTTTTCTTATGTGAACCTTTTATATGCTTACTGTAATACATATTATATATGTATTGAGTAAAAATTTAAACATATCACAGTATTGTTTTAAAGAAATGTGATGGCACTTAATTATATTGATATCGTTTGCAACGGTTTTGATCGTTTAGACAAATTAGGAACTTACACTAAATTGCTATTAGGCGACTATTTGCTTGTAAGTATACAGTGGTAAAATATTAACCCTGATATAATCAGGTTTATTTTATATTACATTTCTCTTAGGACTTGAATGGACTAGTGTTATATCTCACTGGACCAAATAGGTGATAAATAACTAAAGCCATGGTGTCGTACCAAAAACAATGCTAAACTAAAATAAAATATCATTTGCATGAAATACATAATTTAGCGAATTTACCTGTAAATAAATGTTAAATATTTATACACACATAAATCTCAATGAAAGTTGCCTTGTATCGTCTAAAAGTATAAATACCTGCACAGTGGGCTACGTATCAGTTACGCTCGGAGAGCGAGTATTAGTACGGAGAGCAACTTAATGATAAGTGATCTGTCCAGCTTTGTCATATTAAAGGAATACGATTACGTTACATTATGTAAGTCGTAGATAGATGAGTACTGAATATATATGATGATTTATATCAGGTAAGGGCGAAATTATTAAATAAGTAAATGTTTATAATGATATATCATCCTCCTAATAAAATTAAGATTGATTATCAGAGTTGATATCGCCATTCGAAAGTCGAGTGATATCCTTTGTCTATGTACAATACAATGTAGCTACAATATTGTAGTGATTAAGAATTTAAATCACGTAGATAGTTATGCATTGAAAATAAATAATTTTATACAAAAATTAATAGCTACGTAACCTAACTTATAATAAATGCTGGACTTTTTACTCGCACGCCACAACTCCTTTACATTAATTAATTTTATAGATTTTTAAGCGTACTTAGGTACTTGATATCAATGAAATTATTTTGTGTTAATTTTAAATTGTGACGATACTTTGTAAATCAATTACTGATACATACTTAATACTACATCGGTTGTTTAAGACATCGTACTCCAACCAGAGAGAATATGTTTTGTGAGTCCCTATAGCCCTATAACCTTTACCTACGAGAGTGAAAACTGTTAGTAAAAGACATTCCGACATTACAAGCCTGCGCCTATCCGAATTCGTAGGACATTAATAATAAACTTATTTTCCAATTGGTACCGACAATATTTGAGTAGACCAGAATATGATTATGACCTCTGGGGCAGTCGCACGTGGGCATCACCTATATTCATTAATTAACACACTAACCAGTGTAATTTTAACTGGATAACACATTCTATATTTTTTTATTGTAATTTACCTATACTACAGACAACGAGAAGCAATACGAAAATCAATATCTTATTAAATTTATAAGTCGTTTTTTACGTTTGCCACAAACCACAAATTCATATAAGTAATGGCTGCGCGAATGTTGGTGTGGCAGTGACTCTTGAACATGAACATTAATTCAATTTCGTATCGCTTCTCCTCCGCTCTGGAACGGATATGAAATCCTTCCCGTTACCTAATAATATTTCTTACTCTTACACCTAATTATTGTTTTTATTACTGTATCTAAATCTATACTATAGGTCGGTACCTTATCAAAAATAACAATTGATTGGATACAAATTCTGTAGAGTTTACATTTACCTGGAACTTATCTATAATTCGTAAACTCATAAGTAAGTACTACTTATGAATTTTTGAATAACATTCTTACATATACTTAGTAACTTAGGTACTATACAACGCGTGGTCGACTCTACTTAGATATATAACTCACACTGCGACTTCGCCCCATAAAACCATTATTACATCTTGATGCAGTACCTAATAAAAATACTTAGGTAGGTACTTATAATTTGTATAATTTCGCTCCATTCGTGTGTTACGTACCTAGCTACAGCAAGATGAAATAACATACTTGTACCTACGGCCCCTACAAAATGGTTTGTAATGAACTGCATTTCTTAAATTTCGACATAGATACGTAGATGTGCTTTTGTTATAATATGTTATACAATTTTCTTTGTAAATAATATTTCGTCAAAATAATACCTATCGACGCGAACGCGTCTATCGAAATGTGTCTCTTTAATTTACTCCCAACCATAGCACAACCCAAAGAATGATATTATATATTCACAAGCTCGACACTCATGGCAGTTCGAGATGTAGATAGAAGATCGATGCCGCCTTCTAACAAGGCCGACTGTAGATATTGGAAAGTTCTAACTGTCCTATAGATGCAGAGATTAGAGACATGTATATATAGATGGAAGAAATAGGTAAATACCTCTATTACTCGAGTCTTAATAGATTAGGCTTTAACCCTGATGGATCTACCAGAGAAATCGATAGAGTAGAACCTTTACCACATCCTACTAATATTATAAATGTGAAAGTTTGTGAGTGTGGATGTATGTTTGTTACTCCTTCACGCAAAAACTACTAAACGGATTTGGATGAAATTTGGAACACAGATAGTTTATAACCGGGATTAACATATAGGATACTTTTTATCCTGATAATCCCGAAATTTTTGTTGCGTTAAATACTACGCGGACGAAGTCGGAGGGCACAGCTGGTGCTTAATTGTGGGTCTCAAGAAGATTATTATAATCTTCTTGGTGGGTCTCTTAAGATGGATGGACGACACTGGTTAAAAGCATTATTATAAGATTTCACAAGTCACCAAATAAAGGTAAAGACATACCCCGGGATCAGCAGCCATACTCCCGTACATAACGTAAGTACTCTAATGGTATACCAATGCCTAATGGCAGTGATTATGTTTATGCGATACAAAAAATACTATACAACACTGTTATTGGCATAATGCACGAAGACTTTTTTGCACCGAACCCGGTGCAAAAAAGGCTGGAAAACAAAAGTCAAAGTGACACTTGTCATTACCGACTGCTAGTGTCAAGGTGACGCTGGCTACGGTAAACTTCTCTTTTCTTTTACCTTCAAGAAATAATTGTATTAAATTTGTATTTTCTTGCAAGAAAGCAAGTAGTAGAGAGTGAGGACTTAAGTATATAGATCAAAGGACCCTCCGCCTCAATCACTTCACTGGCTATATTCTTATCGAAACTTTATATGCACCTAAGTTTATGACACTATAATCACGGACACTGGCAGAATTGTGGCAAATAGCTACAAACGCCACTAATAAAGAAGAAGAAAGCAAGAATCAATAAACGTAATTCTGTCTGTGTGTTGTAAACAAAATATCCAAGTGTACTAAATAATCAACGATATAAAACGATTAGTTATTGATACTATAGATTCATCCATGCTTCCACAATGTCGGAAGTAACCGATATAAAAGATGTCTTGGACAAAAATCTGGAAGATTTTGAAATTCAAGAAGTGCTTCGAAATGGGACTGACCTGCGAGAATATGCTTTACAAATAGATAAAAGTATAAAAGATGCTGAGAAAACGTCCGTGGCAGACTATTTGAAGGAGAGCGAGAATATTGCCTCCTTGCACAATCAGATCGAAGACTGCGACGGCATCCTTGCCAAGATGGAAAGTATGCTAATGGTGTTCCAAGTTAGTATGATTCCAGGGTGATGATAGAAATACTATTGACATATTGTAGATCATTTTGATTACTAAAATTAATTCCGTGTTTACAGAACGATCTTGGCAGCATCAGTAATGAAATAATTAGTTTGCAAAAACGTTCTGTCAACATGTCAGTGCAGCTTTCCAACCGGCAAGTTCTAAAAGGACCTCTCTCAACATTTATTGAAGATATGGCTGTATCTGAGACACTTATATTGTGAGTACATTAAATAGTGACATAAGTACATCAGCCAATGGATATTTTGGGTACCGATCTATATATTTTTTAATTAAATCTTTCAGTGGTATCAATAACGTTCCTGTAACTGACAAAGAATTCATGGTTCAACTGGCAATATTAAATCAAAAGTTAAACTTTGTCAAAGAACAAGATTTTAAAGAAACTAAATCATGTCACGATGTTAAAGATGTGCTGGAGAAATTGAAGATTAAAGCAGTATCAAAAATAAGAACATACATTTTGGAACAGATATACAAATTCCGAAAGCCCATGGCTAACTACCAGATGCCTCAAAATGCTATGTTGAAATACAAATTTTTCTTTGAATTCATACTAGCTAATGAGAGAAATGTAGCTCAAGAGATATGCAATGAATACATCGACACCTTGAGTAAAGTTTATTACTCATACTTTAAATCTTACGCATCAAGACTGGACAAGCTGAAATATGAAGAGGCACCCAATAAGGATGACTTGATGGGAATTGAAGATGGGTCTAAGGGAGGTTTCTTTCAAAAGTCAAATTTAAAGAATAAGAGCACTATATTCACAATTGGCAACAGAGGAGATGTACTAGCTCAGCAGCTGGAGGCACCCATCATAGTGCCTCATGTGCAACAAAAAACAAAGGTAAAATAATAAATAAATCAAATTAATTTATTTCAGACCCAGAGTCTGAACATGACTTCCACTAATGTAATACATCCCAAACAAATGCAAGTGATTTGATCATGATTTGCAATAATTTCTAGCGCAAGTTTCTAGACAATGCACAGTGCAAACTAAAAACAACACAAGTTATTTTGACTTATATTGTTGAGTTTAGTTCTTAGGTAAACAATTTTTAGGTATAAAATGAAACAGAAAAAAGAGTTAGAATGGGAAGCCTGAATGTGGGAAGTATGACAGGAAAAGGAGCGGAAATATCCGACTTATTGAAAAGAAGGAGAATAAATATAGCTTGTCTACAGGAAACAAAATGGAAAGGGTCAAAGGCAAGAGAGATTGGAGAAGGATACAAGCTATTTTATTGTGGTAGGGATGGGAAACGAAACGGGGTAGGGATTGTGGTTGATAGCGATATGAAAAGCAGTGTGACGGACGTAAAAAGGGTAAATGATAGAATAATAGCGATAAAAATTGTGTTAAAGAATATAGTTTTGAATGTAGTAAGCGTTTACGCTCCACAAGTGGGATGTGATGCTAGTATGAAAGAAGAATTTTGGCAGGATATGGATACGGTTTTAATGGCCATACCGCAGAATGAGGAACTGATCATAGGCGGGGATTTCAATGCACACGTAGGTAAAACTAATGACGATTATGAAAGGGTACATGGGGGTAAAGGTTTTGGGAATATGAATGAAGAGGGAGAAAATCTTCTAGAAGCTGCTAGCGCCTTCGATTTAGCCTTAGCTAACACTTTTTTTGATAAAAATGAAGAGCATCTCATCACATATAAGAGTGGCCCATACAAAACTCAAATTGATTATTTTCTCATTAACAGAAATAGGCTCAACCTGGTAAAGGACTGCAAAGTGATTCCAGGCGAAGCAGTTGTAACACAACATAGACTATTAGTAATAGAATTAAAAATAAAACTTAGTAACAGCCGAAATGAGATAAAGCCAACCCCAAAAATTAAGTGGTGGATGCTTGAAGAGGGAGAACGTGCAAAGGAATTTAAAGAGCAAGTGGTATGTAAAATGAATGATATGTATGAAAGGTTGCCCAGAATGACTGTGAATGAATGTTGGGAAGAAATTGCTGACGCAATTAAGAAGAGTGCTAAAGATGTTTTGGGTGAAACAAAGGGTAGGAGAAGTAAGGTTGGAAAGGAAACTTGGTGGTGGAAGGAAGATGTAAAACAAGCTTTGTATAAGAAGAAGAATGCATTTAAAGAGTGGCAGAGTTGTAAGAGTAATGATCAGATAGCTCAGGAGAAGAAAGAGTTTTATAACCAGGCAAAACGGGGAGCGAAAAAAGCTGTAGCCATGGCAAGAGCGGAGCAGCAGGAGAAACTCTATTCCCAGTTAAAAGATCCTGTGGGACAAAAGCTGTTATACCGAATGATCAAAACAAGAGAAAATCAGAGCAAGGATCTTACACACATAAAATGTGTTAAAGACGAAGCCGGAAAAGTACTAACGAAAGATAAGGATATTCAAAGTAGATGGAAGATGTATTTTGAAAGATTATTGAATGAAGAGAATGACTGGGATGGCGTATTGAATGTGGCAAGAGAAAACTTAGGATTGATAAGTGAAGTGTGTGTAGAAGAAGTTAAAAATGCGGTGAGAGGGATGAAAAATGGAAAATCGGTGGGTCCAGATGGTATACCTGCGGAAGTATGGAAAGTTTTAAATGTGGACGGATATAAGTGGTTAGCTTTATTCTTCAATAAACTCATAGACGAGGAAACTATCCCCTTGGAATGGAGTAGCAGTCATCTGGTCATCTGGTGCCTATTTTTAAGGGGAAAGGAGACGTCCAAGATTGCAATGGGTATAGAGGAATAAAGCTAATAGCACATACGATGAAGATATGGGAGAAGGTAATAGAGAAGAGGCTGCGAATGGAAACTGAGGTCACACAAAACCAGTTCGGTTTTATGCCCGGAAGAGGCACTGCAGATGCTATATTTGCCATTCGACAGTTAATGGAAAAATACAGACGTGCTCATAAGAACTTGCACATGGTATTTGTTGACCTCGAAAAGGCATACGATAGGGTACCTAGGGAGGTTCTGTGGTGGGCGATGAAAGAAAGAGGTTTGCCTGCGAAGTATGTTAATTTGATTCGTGCCATGTACAGAAACCCGGTTACCAGGGTGAGATCCGCAGCTGGAGTAACGGACGGATTCGGAGTAGCAGTCGGTTTGCATCAGGGATCGGCCTTAAGCCCATACCTCTTCCTGTTAGTTATGGATGCTTTGACATCGGCCCTACAGGAAGAGGCGCCCTGGTGTATGCTCTTTGCCGACGACATTGTGCTCATAGAGGAGGATGGAACGGTATTACAGAGCAAACTGCAGGATTGGCGGCACGCACTGGAGGCTGTTGGCTTGAAAATCAGCAGAACCAAGACTGAATACATGTTCTGTGATTTCGGTGGTGTCTCTAGTGCAGTGTCCATTAAAATGGATAATGTTGTAATACCAGTGTGTTCTGATTTTAAATATCTCGGTTCGTTACTCCAGCATGACGGTGAAGTTGACCGGGACATAAAACGGCGAATCAATGCAGGATGGCAGAAGTGGAGACAAGTTACCAGCACTACATGCGACCCTAGGATGCCAATTAAAATTAAGGGAAAAATCTACAAATCGATTATAAGACCGGTAATCATGTACGGCTCGGAATGCTGGGCGGCTAAAGTGCGGGAAGAGAAACGTCTCCACTCTGCTGAGATGCGAATGTTGAGATGGATGTGTGGAGTGACGCGAATGGATAAGGTGAAGAATGTGTATATAAGAGGTAGTGTCAGGGTAGCGCCAATAACAGATAAAGTGAGAGGTAGGAGGCTGGAATGGTTTGGACACGTGATGAGAAGGGATGAGAAGCATGTGACTAAACGAGTGATGAATATGAATGTGGATGGATACAGTGCGAGAGGAAGGCCCAAGAAAAGATGGATGGATTGTATTAAGAAGGATATGAACGAGGTTGGAGTGGATGTGAGTATGACGGGAAAGCGCGATGTATGGAAGGAAAAGACATACTGCGCCGACCCCAGATAATGGGAAAAGGTAAGGCAGATGATGAAAATGAAACAGAAAAATTGCACTCATATCAGAAACCTTTTTCTTGACAAATATAGATGTTATAATTAGATATTTGTTCCAGTATTCATATGAAGCATTATTCCGGAGTCTCCAGTATGCCCTAGTGGATAATGGCTGCAGAGAATATTTGTTTACTACTGAGTTCTTCCATGTAAAAGGTAGCCATGCACAGGAACTGTTTGATAGAATCCTTGGGAAAACCTTGTCATTGCTTGTGGTAAGCTTTCATAATTATTTTCCATTATGTAATTGTAATCTTTTGTGATCTATTTGTATGATACTATAATAACATGTACTTGTCATCTTTTACAGAAAAATATTGAAAATTATGTGTTAGAATGTTACGACTGCCTTGCTTTGTATTTATGCATCCAGCTTATCAACAGATACAAATGGATGTGCCATAAAAGAGCAGTGGCTGCTTTGGACAGGTATTTGAAATTTAAATTACATTTGGACTGAAAAACAACATTTGCAAATGTTGTTGCATCACACTGCACCCTATCCCTTTCCCTATTTCCCTTTCACTGCCTATCCCTTTTTGTAAATATTGTATATGACAATTGCATCTACACAATCAAACTGCACCAAATAAAGTAAATTTTCCGGTTTTTCTTATCATAAAATGGATATTGCTTTGCAAATAGAGGCCAACCCACATAATCCAGCAGACCAAAACCAGCCCTATTGCAAGTAGTTGTAGATTGGTTTGAGTTCGCAGAAGTATGTGTGGTTGGATCCATTCTGCTTGACTATATCCAATTATATAGTTTTATATTGGTTTCAGTTATTGGGATTCACTACAAGGCACTCTATGGCCAAGATTAGAATATGTCTTGAAATTAAATGTTCAAAGTGTAAGGGAGTGTGATCCAGCTAAACTGTCAAACAAGGAACTGGGACCACATTACGTAAGTTTTCTTTTTGTAACAATTGATTAAAATAAATATTTATTAAGTTTTCTAAAATATTATGCTTTATATTTACATGTCCATGTTGCTTTTCAGATCACACGCAGGTACGCCGAATTCTCTGCGGCAATGCTAAGTCTAAGTGAACAATTCCCTTCTGAGGAACTCAGCAACCTTCTTTTAGTTCTCCAAGATGAAGTTCAGTGCTTCTTACTCAAAATGGCAGCAGAATTCCCACAGAGGATACAACAGCTTATATTTCTCATCAACAACTATGACATGGTACTGAGTATATTAATGGAAAGAACAAGAGACAACACAAAGGAAGCAGAAAGCTTCAGAGAACAATTACAAGCAAGGAGTTCGGAATATGTTGAAGAGATACTTAGCCCGCATTTTGGAGGAATGATTCAATTTGTCAAGGAGGGCGAGCAATTAGTAGATACTGAGAAAAAAACAGAATTAGCAAATCTGGAAAGGAAGTCTGTTTCTCTGGTAGCATCATTTAGCGCTGGATGGAAACAGAGCCTCGAAGAGATTCATAGAGAGGTTTTAATTTCTTTCCCAAATCTAGTAACAGGCTCTGGTTTACTGCAAATGGCACTTACTAACTTTGTGCAATATTATCACAAATTCGCTAAACTACTAACGCCTAATGCGCGGACGCAGTTAGTCAATATTCATGTAATTATGGTAGAAATAAAGAAATATAAAACAAATTACTAGATAAAATCAGGTGCAATATTCATTGTACATACAACTCTGTGTACTTGAAAAAATCATTTACGTATTCACCACAAAATTTTATTCCAATTTACTCATTCAGAAATCCTTAAAATAAAAAGCGTTTTAAAAGAATGAACTTCTTGTATTTCCTTTTGACTTTTTTAGTTAATAAAATAATAGAACATAATCACAGAAAAACCGCAATGACCACAAGCATTGATGGCTCACCATTTCTATAATGAAATAGTTTAGGTTTAGTAAGTACTATGTACTATTAATGCTATATTTACATTACATAATACAAAATCCCTGGCATAAGGAACTAAGGGAGGTAGGTATGTACAAGATCCATGTTTCACTAGTAAACATTAATATTATAGTGAAGTTATCATTTGAGAAGCGATCATTTCGCCGAGGTCTGTGTTTGAGCCATATCTTTTATGAGGTCATTACAAATCAGAACCACAATATAATTAACAACAAAAAATTACCCTATTTTCTTAAAGATACATTACTTACAGACTTCATTCTGGTTACTGGGACAATGTATGAATTAACATTTCAGACATCTAACTTACACATTTCATACAAACATGCATCTTAAAATTAAATATTATTCTAATACAAATATCTATGTTACAATCAGTTGTCTGCACAATAGTTCTTACAAGTAAAATTTAATTTAATACTACTTACAAGCGTGATTTAACAAAAATTGTTTTCCACGCTTTCAATGGCTTCTCCCTCACGAAGTCGCATAACACGTTTTCAATATCAGGAGATAGTTCATAGAACTTCCGTGATAGTAGCGCTTTATGAACATGGTTCTGATTGTGCCTGCTCATACATATCAAACTAGTGATAACGGCTTCTTCCATACGTCTTGATGCTGAAAAAAATGAAATGTTGCGCGATTTTAATACAATATCGTATTTTTAGATTATCCCCCAGGGCTGGCTTTAATATGTGCAGGGTATGCGTCGCACACGCAGGGTCTTAGGGAGCGCTGTTGGGGGCTCGCAGCACTCTTAAAGACCAAGCGCCCGCATTATGGCCTAGAGGGTATTGGATGCCTACGGGCGCTACATGGGCTAGAGTCGACGCTCTTATCACCACTTAAAAACTAAAAAGAAAGCATACTCACGGTTTTTGTTTAAAATATCTGCAAGCTGATCTATTGCCATTTCACAGTGGACTTTCATATCAACAGGATACGGCCGCATCAACGGGCCAATCAGAGATACACAGAATTCTTTCACTTTATCAGGAATACTTTTGTTCTCAATCATAGGCTGCAATACGTTTTTCATGATCTTATTTTGACACCATCGTGCACCGTGACGCTTAGCGATAATGATCACCGCCAACCGCAACATTTTCTTTTCAATGGGTGTATCTGGAAATATATTCAAATTATATTTTAAAGAAATACTGGAATATTTTCGTTCAAACCCATCCTCTTACTGTTTATTGTTCCACCAACTGTTAAAATAACCCTTGGTTTGACATTTATATTGTTCTCCTAAACAAACGATAATCCAAGGAGTCATTACGCGAATATTTGATAAAAAAATTGTACAAATATGTAATGTTACCTTTCAAATCCCTGATAGAATTTTTTATCAATTCTAATATCTTCGTCTCGTTCCACTCAGTGATCCGGTAGAAGTATTTACGATGCAATATGTTCCTAATATCTTGTACTCTATTAAACCTGTCTTCACATTTGTAGAAATGTAACAGATACACTAGGCATGTCACCAGTGGACTTTTCGCTGAAAAATGAAATTGTTGATTATAGTTGCACCGTTTATTTCCATACAAAATTGCATAATATGTCAATGATGATTCACCACTTACCTATCCCCATGTGTGCCAAAGGAATGATGTGCATCCATACATCCAAACATTGCTTAATCAGCGGAACAGACTTGAACTGGATACAGTACATGGCATCTAATATGAATAACCTCAAACGGCTCTTCGTTTTGAAGTACCTACACAATACTGCATAGAAGTGTGACATACTTTCAATGACATCAAAATGTGGTGTACTGTTTAATTTAAACAGTGTGTACTCTATGTTACACAGCACCGCATCAGCGAAATCCACGGCGGGCCAAACATTTCTAAGTTGTGTTATTATATAAAGAAGAACTTGTTCGGATTTGGTCATAGGTGGAGCAGGTGGCGCCAACACCTTTCCAAACAACTCTTGCTTCCTTTCTGAACTGTTCAAATATTTCAATAGACCGGTAAGTAAGTGTTTGTAATTAAATTCCTGTAGGTCCTGAACAAGTCTATCCATAGCGTTCTTGGTATCATTGGCAGGTAGCTCTATTATCTGTGCAATACCTTTTTCAATTTTTTCACAAATAGAATTTAGAGTTGTTTCTGAAAATCAAAACAATATACATATTATGCATGTACTAGCTGTGCCCCCCGACTTCGTCCGCGTAGTATTTAACGTAACAAAAATTTCGGGATTATCGGGATAAAAAGTATCCTATATGTTAATCCCGGTTATAAACTATCTGTGTTCCAAATTTCATCCAAATCCGTTCAGTAGTTTTTGCGTGAAGGAGTAACAAACATACATACATACATCCACACTCACAAACTTTCACATTTATAATATTAGTCGGATGGCTTTTCTGGCTGGGCCAACATGGGTGAGTTAAATTCTGTTTAAACAGAGTTAGTAGCTAATTAGTCGAAATAATTATTCGGAATTGATCGAAACAAAGTTATTAATATGGGTTATCTCCCTGTTGATTATTATCAAACTCGTTTTATTATGTATGTATTTTCATATTGCACGATAAATTATTTAATTTCATTTGATTTTATTACTATCTGAATAAAAAAGAAATACATTGACAGCAAAGAGTATAGTAAATTAAATTCACTCACCCGATATTTTGTTAGGAGAAGTTTTAACTGAATGCACTGCATACTTTTCCACCATTACACTTAATATACTTTCTTTAGGATGAATTACATTTTTCTTTGTATTACGCTTCTCACGGGAATACGTTTTTAATTCAGAAGCTTGTCCATTAGAAAACATGTCAAGATCGTCATATGTAACCGCATTTGAATGATCATGTGTTGAAGGTCTTTGATTTTCAGATATTTCTAGGACAGGAGTTGTTGCAGTTTGTTCATCATTTTTATTAGTTTCTATAGATTTCGTATTTTGCGATACAATATCATGTTCACTCATTCCAACTGTAACTGATTTGTTATCATCGGTTTCATTATCATTAGTTAACTGTCGTATAGTAGAGCTACGCAACATTCTCTTACATGGTACTTCAGGCTTTTCGGAGGAAAACAGTCTGGTACGTTTCCTTGTAATTCTTGGAGTAATTTTGGGAAGGTCTTCATTATTTTTCTTTAGAGATTTATCATTTAAAATGCTTGGGTTTGGGTTGGGATCTAATTCCATTTCTTTGTTTTTATTTGAACTGTTATTCACTTTTTCTATGCACTTTTTACTACTTCTAGTTTTAACTGGTGATTTTGGAACAAAAGAGTTGTCTAAAATGATATTGTTAATATCCTCTGAAGCAGTCTTAACATTGAGTTCTTTGGAATTCACATTTAAACCATCTAAACATTTTGGAGCATTAGAATGTTTAGACTTCAATTCGGCCATAACTTTCACTGCTTTTTCATACGCATCTTTGTCATTAAGTGTTGCTGAAGAATCAGATGCAGTGGTTATTTTACTCTTTGGAGTAACAAGTTGCTTCGGCTTCATGCATAGTTTCTTTACGGGTTGCATTTTATCACTTCTAATCTTGTATTTTGGTACTAATTTCTTCTTAAGCTTTTCTAACCTGGTCAACTTTCTATATTTATTGTTTTCAGGTTTATCTTTGTTTATTGGTATATTTTCTTGCACTGCGTGGCTCCTATGTGAAACATCTTCTAAATCTAAAGTGGCTACATTTGACGCTTTGGCTTGTTTAGGAGCTATAGAGTTATTTCTTATGGGAGGTAATGGCATAGATTCTTCAAACTCTAATCTGTGTAAAATTTTATTGGGCGAAATACTTTCAACAAGTTGAGATTCAGAAACCACATCATCACTTTCAATTTCATTTGATTGTAAAGTTGTAGCCAATTCAAGTTGTGGTGGATCTGCGTTTGGTTGAAATGATTGCGAATCTTGATTGGGAATAATAATGGGATCTTCTAAAATCGGACTACATACATCTTCAGTACGATTGTCACCATCTTCATGCGCGTCATGGCTATAATCCGGATTACTATGAATCCTACCAGTGTCTCCAATTCTAAGCGAATCATCAGTTATCACAGAATCCAATTCCTTATGTGCACACATGTGGTTTGAGAACAACAACTGGTTCTTGAGTAAGCTTTTTATGCTCACAATTTCTTTTGCAAGATCAGCAATGCTAGCATGTAATTTTTTATTTTCTTCCCTGGCTATTACTGCTTCTTGACACACGGGGCTCTTGGGATGTTCAGTCTGTATGCACTGGCTGATAGCCATTGCTGGCTCTACACCGCGAGAGGTGGTGGTCGGTGTCACTGGGATCGGTGTAACTAGTTTATGATTCAAACGCATGGTATTAAATATCATTTCTATCTCACAGTCGTTACTATTGTCATCTAAAAAGTTATTACTGTTGTTTATATCTAGACATTCTTTTTCATGAATTGTTTGCTTTGTGTGGGTTGAAGTAACATTGGTGACTTCTATTGGACTAATTGCTACTTCTCTATTTACACTTATACTATTTGTTAAAATTGATTTATGCAGGTTTAATTTTATTGGGCTATTTGATGTACTGTTTTTGTGCTTCAGTTCGTGTGGACTGTCAGCTTTTTTTGCCGAATCGCTACAACTATCTTCCTCAATGATTATCTGACATAAAACATCATCCTGTAACACATTTATAGGGCTAGTCCCAACTTCTACTGTTGACCTCAAGGTTAATGGACTAGTTGCAATTTCTAACACATTTATAGGGCTAGTTCCAGCTTCTACTGTTGATCTCAAGGTTAATGGACTAGTTGCAATGTTAACCAGCTTGGCCTTCACTTTATGTTCAATAGTTTCTCTTGATAAAGGACTGTCATCTGTGTAATAATCGGGACTGTGGAAGCATTTCTCATTATCTGAGAAAGCAAGGGAAGAGCCTCGTCCAGTATCAACACTGACAACTTCATTAGTGCAATCATTTTCTAATTCTATTGGTACTACATCTTTGCCTATAATATCACATTTTTTAACCTGTAAAAAAACAATCAGTATCAATTAATGCGTTACAATAATAATAAGACTCCATGAAGTTGATAGTTTGATTAAAGTTGTATCAATTACCTGACTGGCATTATTTTGGGATGACTCATGTTGGTTGTATGGCGATAAAACATTTTCAAAGATATCATCTTCAACATCACTGCTGTTATTGTCAGAAGCAGAAACATCACTGTCCTCTCCAAGACTAGATTTTGCGTATTGTTTTAATAAGGCTTTATGCTTCGAGTTGAGTTTTCCTGCAAGTTAAATAACATGAAAGTTTCTAGTACTTAAATTTTACACTATTGTAACGATAACAATTCTATCAAAGACTAATTCCATTAGCTAATATTTATGCATTTAATTTTAAGTAATTTATAATAAATAGAAACAAGCGAAAAGCTGCTACAGAGAATGTCCAAGCCTCCTACACTTTTAAAATTATATGTAAAAAAATACTATCATATTGAGACATAGTTTACTTACGTTTGCCGAGAATAATATCTCTGAAAAGACAAATATGTTTAAGAAGATCCCCATTTTCTTTCTCTAGAGATACAACTTTCTTCTTATTGCTTCTAGCAGCACCTTTCTCCAAATTGTATTCTAGCTTCAATGACTCAACAACTGTATTATGTTCATCGACAAGTGCCTGAAATATTTGCCTGTTATTATATGCATTTAAAGATAAATTATATCGAATTTATACACCATTAAATTATAGATTACAAAAGTTATTAGGGGGCGTCCATTAATTGCGTGAGGTGTTCTGGGGGGGAGGGGTTCACGCTAAATCTTTCCAAATCTCACTTAGGTGGGAGAGTTTCTAGAATATGGCCAAATCGTCGAAACCCCGCAGAACAGCGAATTAGCGTGAAGTTGCAAGGATGGCCTTTAGGGTCAACCGTTTTCCTAATTGCTAAAACCTAAAAACCTTTCCTAAAAACTCAATAATGCAACACTTTTACAGCTAAAACATCAATTTTGAAAAATCTCGCGCGAGATTAGAGGAGGGGGGAGGGAGTTGAAGAAAATCTTACGATATCTCACCAAGGAGAGAAGGGGGTGGAAAAATTCTCAAAGATGCCTGACGTAATTAATGGACGCCCCCTAAATGGCTAAAAACATCATAAGCATTAGATAGGTACCTGTAACTGGTTTGCATGTGACTGAATTGCTTGGCATTGATTTTCTGAATTAAAACATCTTTCTTCAAGTTGCTTTTTTGAGCTCTCAACTAATTGTATTTCCTGAAAAAAAGACGACTTGAGTATGTCACTTGTTTTTTAATGGTTTTAAAGGGTAGTCATACGCAGCATTCGTTACAAGAGTAGTCTCTTATTGTCCATTTACAATAGTGTAATTGACAATAAAAATGGCTCTACTGTTTATGCATGATCCTCGGGGCTTATCATACAATCCTTAGAAGATATATATTTCAAATGCACAACAATAGAAACGCAAAATAATAGATAAACAGAAGGACAGAAACACAAAATGCTAGAAACTAAAAAATACTCGAAAATTAAACTTTACATGTTAGATATGTTATCCATAATTTTTTTTTCCTAATTTTGCTTTGGTATTATTAAATACTTACAGCTTCCAGTCTCGAACATGTTTCCATAACATTAGTATAGTCAATGCATATCTGCTTACACTCATCTTTGGCAGTCAAAAGATTCTTATTTGTTTCATCCAGCTCATGTTTCTTAGTGTAATATTTTCCAATGAGGGAACTGAAAATTGCAATATAAAACAGATATGAAAAATAATGTTTGGGACTAGCTAGTGAACAATTGAAAAATTAAAATGAGAAGGAACCTGAAAATATGTGTATCTGTTATTGCTTTAACCTTAATTTAGTACCTGGTAATAAATATTCACAATATCCAACTTGATAGCTTTCTTGAACATTCCCAGGGACAAAAAAAACTAATTCTAAGCTTGACTTGCATTTGCCCACAAAATTTAAAATTTAATATGGTGTAATATTGATGCGAAAACCATAAAACTTAAAAGACAGTTTAAAAAAATACAATATATACTTACTCAGTAGCAATAATTTTCTTTTTTACAATTGCAATTGACCTTTTTTGTCGCTCAAACTTGCTTTGACCCTGCAAATCAAAACAAACAAATTATTTATTTCACAAAAACAGTTTACAATTGATTAATAATAGCCTAAGTTTGATATGTGTAATCATGAAAAATACACCTGTATGGCCAAATAGAATCAACACCTGTTATTCTTTGTGCATTATGAAGAATGGAAATTGGAAGAGGTTAATTTGAATTAAACGAAATAGTAATACAAAAACATATTAATTAAAAAAGTGTATACATTATTATTGGGTCCTTTGAAACGTTTATACATATCACATAATTTATTGCCATTTTTGTTAACATATGAATATATCCATAAACGTATATTACAAACACTTGCATTGCAAAGAACATGTGAACGTAAAGAAATAACATAAAATTGAGCGAGTAAATCGAAATTATCGGGCATATACTACTAATAATTAATATCATACAATTATATCAGAAAAGTAATAAAGGCACTTAGGCAGGTACATAAAAACATTTTTCATGAAAACAAATTATAACCTCAGAAAAAAACTTACCGCTGTGTTATTGGTAGTTTGCCGCAGGTAATTTAAATCAAAGTCAAATACCGTATCGTCAAATGTGGAAGACATTTTAAGAAAGTCTTACCACTTTGTTGTTAATGTATATTTAAAGACCATTTCACCACATTATTGAGAAAAATTAATCCCGCCCGGCGCGGCGCTAGAACAATTTGACATAAATAAACTAAACAGTGATAGAGTGAAGGATGTTTGAGTGATTGGTTTTACACCACAGATCACAAATATATCGATAACCATAGAGAAATAAAAATAAAATCTTCCTTTTTTGTAAGGAAAAAGGATTTTGGTCAAGCCATGGACGGAAAATGCAGCAATGCAGCAGACGGCGGCGGCGCGGTGTTAGCCAATCTGCGCAATGCGATAGTACACTTTAAGAAATTCACCAACTGCTGCGATTACTTACTAGGAAGTTATTTATTATTGTTATGAAGATTAAGCTACATTTAGGTCAAAAATTTCATGAGTCAAGCTAAAGTTGCGTGTCAAGCTTTTTGACAATTACGGAAATGAAATTCCTTTGCAATAGAGCGAATGGAATACTCAGCCTATCGGTTTTTAGTTTAACTGGCATGGTTTGCTGTTTGGTGGCAATCACAATTAGATTCAGTGGTTGTGGAAAATTATTTACATAGCAACCAAAGTGGCGTTCTACGGGGGAGGCCTATGTTCAGCAGTGGACGTCTTCCGGCTGATGATGAACCAAATTGAGGTATGTCGCATTATAATGTGCTATAAAAGTTATTTAAAATTGTTTATAGTGGGATTTTTCCGTGGAATTCGAACAGCTATTTTTTGACATTTCAGATGTAATAAACCTTTTTGTTGACTCCTATTTTTAAGTTGTCATAAAATGAAAATGGTTCCTAATAGGTATTAGTATATTAATGATTGCGTAGGTGTCTGAAATCCGGTTCAGATGACATACAAAATAACCACGAGTGAAAAATGTGAGTGTTTAAATTTAAAACTTTATTTATCACTTACTTAGGCACCTTATGTTACTTTCTTCGTCATCGTCAACATTCACATTAATTAGAAAAGAAACAGATATTGTCAACAAGAGTGCATCTTGTTCTTCTCTTTGATGACATGGTTGTTGTGTGATAACAGCGTCGCCAATTTTCAGGAGACACATTATCAAAGCCTTCTAATATTCATTTTAATGGCGTTATTTTTTAATGCATGTTTTTTTTCGGTTACTGATTTTGTTTTAAAATAATACAAAATGTTCGAGACATCTGATAACTTTATCTTGATCTTTAACTTTATCTTTGACATATGGTGAGTGATACCAGCTATTAAAAACAAATTCAATTTCTTATAATGGAAATTAGATAGTAAAAAATAAAACAATATTTTAAATATGTCAAATACTTTATCTTATCATTAACTTATCATTTTTATATATTATGTAAAGTTTCAAAATAAGCTGCGCATATTTTTTATTTATCTTTGTGTTCCTGCTTTGTAGTTGATTGTAGAACTTGCCACACTTATGAAATGTCAGAATTCCAAGGAAAAAATCCGACTATAAATATTTTGATTCTGTATCATAATGCTTCTGTCTCGCATGGTTAAACGCAAAACGCGTCACTGCACTGCTATTAGTACTGTTTTTCTAAGGTTTTAACCATAGAGTTATAGCTTTGAGCTTTCGACCATTTTCCGTTCTACGGCAAGAAGCTTAGAATACCACTGGAGAGTGCACGTAGAACTACGGAGTGAAGACAGGTTTTTTTCATACATACATATGTTCTGACCCTCTCACACTTCATCTGAAATTGCCATGATAAACACAATAAAATACCCAAACTAACGTGTGATGAGCCAAGATTTCGCAAGTCCATGGTTTTCGTGTCTGTTTTTTTATGGATTTTATTTACATATTACATATGCGTCAATTTGAGAATCCTCTTTTGACTTCAGTATTTATTTTTATATAGAAAAAAAAAATAGATCAACCGTTCACTTTCCTGATTGTCGGTAGCTGTTATTTTAATAATCTAGCAACACTGATACAACACTCAACAAACATATGTGACGTCATTCAAGGTCAAATTTCTTGGCTTCAAAACATTGTTCGTGCTAAAGCTAAAACATCCAGTGTTATGTATAAAGTTCTTGTTCTACGGCAATGCTCGCTTCCAAGAAGATAATATATAAATAATCTACTTGCTCGCTCCTTAGTACATACCGCAACTCCGGTTGTGATAATTTCAAATAATTTTAACTCATGCTTTTAAGTCATGCTCAGCCATATAAATCATATTTTCAAATCGCTAAGGACCAATTAAGTTACAGAACTTTTAACATTTGACTGCCGCAACACTGGTTGTTTGCAAACAAAAGAAGTGAAGAGGCCTGCCTGTCAGATTTGTTTGTTTGAACGTCAAAAAGGGTAGAAAGAAATAGAATTTGTCTGTGTTTGGTTGACTTTTGATTTTCCGTTGAGTTTTCCTTTTTGATTCTAAAATATTGATTACCTATTAAAGTCTGAAGTGAGAAATTACTAATATACGCACTTATCCACAGAATCCGAATCTCATCGCGTGATCTTCCCAAGTTCAAGGTTAGAATACATTAAATTTATTTACGTTTTGTTACATCGGTATGTAGGTATTTTATATGTATTTTTTTGTTTTATGCTGCCCTATAATTTTATTTATTTATGTAGTTATTCATAACTTCATATTTCAACGCATTCCACCTCAACGTGTTATATTGAAAGAAGAGAAACTTGTTCACATAACAGTATCAGTGAGCTAGCTATCATCGAAATAAGGTCTTTGACCTGGGGTATACATATATACCTACACCTAATAAAGCCAAACTCGATTTGGAATGTTTATCAACAATCCATGTTAAGAGTTTTGATTAATTTTCTACTTAGCATGGTACCTAATATCACCATTTCCTAGTAATACCTACGTAAAATTAAACTTTCTCAGCTTTTCCTGGGACTTAAAAATAGAACCAGGTTTGATGACGAACATCCTATATCAAAAATGGAATTGTAATATTTTTATTTGCTTTTCTAGGTTATAATTGATATATTTTAGTGATTATTTATGATCTGTGTTGTTTTTTATTTATCAATATATTCTAGTTTGGGTTCCTTGTGTACCTACTTATGAATTGTTAGTATATATAACTCAAACTACGCATACTAACATATACATATAACTAAAAACGCGCAAATGTTTCGAGTGGATGGTTTTAACAAAAAAAAACTTGTTCAATGACAAAACAAAAAATAACCAACAAATAGGTACCAGCAAGCTAGTCATTTATCTTGTTTTTTGCAGATGGGCTACTTACAGAGTGACCAAACCGCTTTTAATCAAACAAGTTTATATGATCGGGTCAAGAAACTACTAGTATCCTTCGAATGGAGTGACTGCAGTTTCTCGGTAGCTGGAAAAACAATCAAAGCACACAAACTGATACTAGGCATCAGCAGTCCTGTATTTGAAGCTATGTTTTATGGCCCACTGTCAAGTAATGAAGATATTTTAATAACTGACATACAATCAGATGTATTCCAACTAATTATCAATTATATATATACTGATAGGATAGATATAAGCACCATAGAACAAGCATTTGAATTGTTATATGCATCCAGAAAATACATGCTGGAACACTTGGCTGACTTGTGTATTGCATATATTCAAGCTAACATCAGTGTGGACAATGTCATTGAAGTGTTAAATTACCCAGACTACATGCAAGACAATCAGCTTGTCTCATTTGCGCTTAAATTGTTTTGTGAACATGCTAATTATTTACTCCAAGAAAAAAAGGCATTAATAACATCTTCATGTATGAAATCTATTCTTGAATGTGATCAAATGAATATAGCCGAAAGAGATCTCATAAAGCATGTATTTGACTGGTCTTCATACTGCTGCGAACAAAACAACATACCCGCAACATTTGAGAATAGACGGGATGTGTTAAAAAAAAATGGTTTATTCAAGTTGTTGAGGTTCCTCACACTCAGTTTAGATGAATTGGAAGAAATCTTCAGTGATGTTAATAATCTCCTATTGATGTGTGAATCTGAAAATGTATTGAAAACAATTAAAAGTTCAAATGCTACTATTGACCAAGTAGATTTAACTGGTCCGATTGGATTGACTGATATGCCGCGAAATTTGTTAAAACTACACTGGCATCTTTGCTATCGTAGTTCCATAAGGTCAGTTGCACCTATCATTATTGATGTGAATAATTACATTATACATTCGCGTGTTAAATCAAACAAGTCCGTGTTTATTAACTCGCTATGTGTGCCTACTAGAATGGCGCCAGCGGTACATTTTCGGAATAATATGGCCAAAGTATATTCAGAGCAATTGTCAGTATCAATTATGTCTGAAGCAGATAACAGTATTATTAAGTTAACTAATTTCATGAACACGGTGGAATATGATTCAATGGTTGACATAGAGCTCAGTGAACCATGTTTTATAAAGAAAGATGAGTGGTACAAAATATGTTTTGTGTGGCCTCGGAACAGATCTCACACATATTCATACATGGTGGAGTTCAGAGACAGTCAGTATGAGGGTCACAAGGTGGTGTTTGACTTTGATGATGTAACCTTTAATGCTGGTAATGGTGGTAGTTTCCTCAGTGGATTGAAATTCTGTTTATAAATAATATTTCAGCGCCATTGAATCATATTTTATTCCTATACCTCAGACGCAAATAATAGCTTAGACAGAGCATGTGAAACTAGAGTTTTTTTTTTAAGATTTTCTGTTCGTTTTACGCGATTGGGTGTGAAATAATAATTGTATTTATTTATATTGCGTTGTTAAAAAAGTTTAATAATACCGCCAATCTAAAAACTAACACTGGATTGATGTTATTTGGTACCTACCTATTACTTTAGTTGGCTTCACTTACTAATTCAACACACTCCGACTATGTTATTCTTTTCATCTGTGTCTTATAATCGTTAATGGAAAAATAGGTGATTAAGTATTTATTGTAATATAATTAAGTATTGTGTAAGATGGTTGACAGTAAATAATTGTAGTAGGACTTTTTAACGTGATTGTAACAACATTAAAAAAAAACAAAATAATTACAAAAAGTCTCAATTGTATGATCAACTAACCAAGAAACGCTTTGAATGTGGGAACCTACTGTCCATTCAGTGGACTTTAACCTGCGACCACACGACCAAGTGAGCCGAGCCGCCTAGACTTAGATCACTAAACCACGCGGTCGGGTGGTGTGGAGTTGAATATAATTCAAATCTGACAATTTGTAACGGGCGGTTTGTATGTACAGCGTATAGGAGGCTTGCATATGTATACAGAATGTTTCAAAAGTCCGAATTAATGCTTAATAGTTTGGATTAAATGGTATAAAAAATATTGTATTTCGGTTTGTTTTTGTGAACAATGTAGTTTATAAATAACTATAATGCACAATTTTATTTAAGTAATAATTTTCTAGACTATTTATGGCTGCTACTCGTAAATGCAGGTCACATTGTATGTGCATTACAAAAGTTGTAACATATATTGAAAGGTCGTAACTATGATATTACGTAAGTCAGTCTTCGATAACCATCTACAAATTAAAAAAATATATATTTCGGACTTTTGAAATAACCTGCGTATCTATTATATTTTCACATAGTGCACGTTACAGGAAAATCACAATCATGTATACGTGGGATTATAAGATTTTCCTGTAACCTTCGGAAAAACAAACAGTAGGGTCAGTCTTAAACTTGGTACAAACAGGCACCAAATGGGTATTATTATTGCATATGAATGAAATAAACATTAATTATTTATCAAAGCTTCTAAGTAGGTTACTGCTGCCGTGCACTAGGCCACCGATGGTGGCGGTTAATAGTGGACTAAGGCCGAGCCACGAGAGTGAGTGGCTTGACTTCGAAGCGGTGATGCCAGCGCTCGAAAGGGGGGCTCGAGCGTTTATTTTGCGCCGATACCATATAAAATGTAATAAAAATATCGTCCGCTGCTTGTGGCCGCCACCACACCAGTGGCCCGGTCTGCGGCAATGCATAAATATCGTTGGATGTTGAGATTTGCCTTATGTTTAAAAATAAAAGATAACACTATCACGAAACATTGTTCGAAAATTTGTATAACATATTACTAAGTCAATGTGAAATCTGCAAAACCGTTATTAGAATCTCTTAATTGCCTGTAATTTATTTAACTAGGCGTCATTAAAATTATTTATTTCAGTATCTACATAACTTAATTTTGTTTTATTTTTCACCAATTCCATCGTCCTGCCATGGAATAAGGGATTATAAAGGTCACAAAATAATGCTTGCGTTATATATTATAATTTATTTCGACACGTTAAATGAACAGTCGTAAAATGCACAAATAGAATACACAAGTAGCAGACATTGGACTGAATACACACGATACATATATAGTTAGCGTGGAGGACCTTCGAACTTTTTCGTTAGCAGTATTATACGTTCGGCTTCGCGGATTCCGCTTAGTCGCGCCCCATGCACGGTGGCGAAATATCCGGGCACCGTGGCCTCACCAGCGAACAGCAGTATTGGTGGCTGAGGATCGCACGGGCCCGGCACGGGGGTGCCCAACTCGCACTGGTGACTGACAGTGGAGCAGCAACTCATGTATGAAAACGATCCACAAAAATGCGGATCGGACGCCCATCGCGACCGTAACATCATCTGTGGATAGGGAAGACAAGGATTCCCAGTGAATCTGCGCAGCAACTGTGTCAAGCCCTCGGCGACGTCGTTATCTGCCATCGACTCCATGATAGCTGCTTCCTGCCCCGAAATGGAAGCACACAAGACATGTTTGCTTCCGGGCATTTCGTCTATTGCACACACGCCTCGTGTCCAGTCGCATCTGCAGAGGAGTTCTTCAGCTGACCACGCCAATTTTAAATTACCCTCATGGCATACCCAAAAAGGCTCGGCATATTCAAGGTAAACTTTATCGCTAAGACCAAACCCTAAATTACAAATGGCGTCTAGTTTACAAACGGGAAGAGGAGGAGCGAATAATTTATCGGCCTGGCACTTGAGACATCCCAGTGACATGGTCAGGATTACATAATCGGCGGTTATCTCTTCACCGTCGCAACATTTGATGAGGGTGCGGCCATCGCCTGCCTGGCCTGGACCCCAGCGCACAACATTCACCGGCTTATTGTAGCGTATGCAATTATCCGGAAGACCGCGCAATAAGGGTGCCATGACTCCGACGTATCCCAATGGCACGCGCACACTTCCACCTGGCAACTCTATATAACTTCCATACTGATCCGCGCTAACGAGCGATAAATCGTCTCCACATCTATTCCTCAAGATATTAGTCAATCCAAACATAACTCTAGCTGCGTCGTATCTTTGATCCTCCGGAAAATTATGCAATTCTTGTTGGATACGCAAGCCCATGAAATTCAGCAAAGTGCCGTGTTGTTTTTCACCGCCGAGTCTGAATAAATTTGATGCTTGTTGTTCTATTTGCCGGAATGTGTGGTAAGCTGTAATCGTAACAGGTAGGTCGACCGCACGGCCCTCGCTTGTGCAAAATAATCCACGTGACGCATCTAGTCGTGCTAATGGTGTTTGCAGGAGTCTATCCTGTGATGCCAAGGTGTACACCGAATTAGGTAAACAAGCACCAAATATCCACTCGGCACCCATCTCTATCACAGCATCTCCGAGCCAACATGAATGGATTCGACCGCCAGGTCTAAAAAAAGAGACAATAAGCATACAAATTTTCAGATAGGAGTTTGGGGAAATACTTCATGTTTTAAGTAAATAAATAAATATCGCCAAACAAACACACCAACTGTATGGTCCAAAACTAAGCAACGCTTGTACTATGGGTACCGTACAATGGACTGGGGGCGATCCAAGTAACACCCAGACAAGGAAAAATTACGAAAAGGCCATTTCCGAAATTGTCCCTGACGGGAATCGAACCCGCAACCACCCTATGCAGTGAGCCGAGCGGCCTTACCTCGAACCACTGCGCCAAGCGTCGTTAAATAAACCTATATAAAGTTATTACTTTCATAAATTGCACTTTGCTAGGTACCTAAAGTGAAATGAGTTCAGCTATTATTTTCGAACGGACCTTTCTTTAGCTTCCAGCACAACAAAATTGCGAATGCCACACTGTGTGAGGCGGTGCGCAGCTGATAGCCCTGCCATACCGGCGCCCACGATGATGACCCGCGGCTCTTGACAATTCGGGTGAATGCTGCATGAATCCAGTATGCATTGCTCATGTCCCGCCGGACTCACCACACTATACGGTCGACTTGTAACAGTGTCTAACCACAGAGCACCAATGCGCCTTATAAGGTTTCGATGTTCCTCTCTCCATATTACTTTCATACGCGACAATTTCATCTTGATATAAAAAATATAAATGCCATCTACCGCTGGTCGAAAATTACATATCACTCTTGAATTTTGTTCACTTTTGCAGAAAAGCTGGTGAAATGACAGTTACAACTCCATAGAGGAAAAACAGAATTATCCTATTTTCTTTTTAATTTTCGTATAGAGCTTTTCGATGTTCTGAAAATAAGGATCTACCTCAATGATCTACCTAGAAAATTCAATTCACATCTTTTATCGACTCAGTAGGTATCCAACTTTTCTTAAATAACCTGCCCCAAGAGGATTAATACATATTTATGTACGATCTTCCTGTGCTCATTAGCCATAGGTAGTTTACAGCACATCTGATACTCGACGCCATGCATTAGTACCAGAATGCACATTAAAAATCTGCTGACATGGATATTTTGGTATCCTATTTGTTATTATATAAATGGAGTAGGCAGTACCTACGTTAGGCTCGCATCACCGAAAGCCGCTGGGGCAGACAGTTTATAACATCAGCAAGCACGAGTCATCCGTCATCGTCCAAGTTAGGGTTGCCTCCTCTGCTATAAAAACACTGTTCTTGATAGTAGACTACATAAGTACTTACATACAGTCAGAGGCCAGAGGACTATTGGTGGTCGACAACATGGCAACCGCCATGAATTCACGAAAATAATATTAATTGTTTTAAATTAGCGCTCACCGTGGGCGTCTACCCACGGTGAGGCAAACGCAAGCAACGAAGGTAGGACTGAGCTTGGACCACGATGAGAGAAGTCCTAGAAATAAGCCAATGTTAAGCAGTGGACACAAAGGCGAACTAGCAGTCTTGGCCGCCCTAGGCACTGTAATACCAGCCGCCTCCTTCTCAGCTCATTGTTTACTGAGATGTAAGTATATAATATGGATTTACTTTCTTTTCAACTTTAATCAAAATTATCCGCCTCTAATATCTGGCCGGCGTAGGTCTGGGCCGTAGAAAAGGAAATCCGCCCCTGAGCGGACGTCTTCCAGTTAATGGGTAGATGGTGTATTTGTATAGCTACTGTTGACTTCAACGATTTTTTTAAAAAATGTTGAATCAATGGCGGTCCACCATTCAAATCAAGGGGGCGTCGCATAGTCGAGGTGTAGCCAGGAAAGGCTTCAACATAAACAAGAAAAAAATATTTTAACTAAATAACAATCAATTTCTTGGTTTTTTTTCACGAATGAAAAACGAGTGCATTATAATATCAGCACAGACAGAGTCGTTACGCGTGCGTTGTGTGTAGCCTAGCAGTTGTATTTTCAACCTGTAAGGAAGTTTTTAATTCATTCTAAATTGTTCTAAGTTTTTGTATCTAAAATTTTGTATTAAAATCAATACGATTACCTAGAACTATTATCAGTGGTCGATCTAGGCCTACCTCAGACGGAGGGGCCTTGGCCGAATCTTTATTTATATGATACTTATCTATAAGTAGGTAGGTACTGCCTACGTATAGGAAGATAGGTATGTAAGTATAGTAATAATGAAAATGAAGGCCAAATTACATCATTGTAATGGGATATCACGGAAGCAAGAAATAGCCAAAAGGTAGTAGGTATATAGGTATAGGTAGGTAGATAAAAGCTATTCGTCAGTATTCGTGACGACGATGACTCTACAGACCCGCGTGTATATGTCGCAGCCAACTAGCTTAATTCGCCGTTCAATTAACAGCCTAGGCACTTTACTAAACAGCGCCGTTCAACTAGTGGCCTGAATGATATTCAGCCATTTCATCAAACAGCTAGGCAAATGATTTGGATCGATGACGTTGAATTACTTGCCTAGCCTGTTCATTTCAATTTAGTTCTACTTTCTGCCACCTAGCGCCGAAACTCCCGAACTGTCAATATCTCTATTATATTCTCTTTGGTCAATATGGCGTCGGCACAAAACAACTTTGATGGTATAATTTTATTAGGTACTTAGGTATTTTACGAAATTGTTTAGATCCCCCGAATCTACTTGCCGGGTGGGATTTCTGTGGGGTCATAAAAAAAATAACCCTAACCTAAACCCATCCGGGTCGCTCTGCTTGGGTAGTATTTTGAAAAAGTTTTGTAGTAGATACTTAAATGTCAACCAGTTTCCTAAGCATTTGGCTGGCTGCCAGTTTATTAAATGTTGTAACAAATGTTACGGCTGAATATCTTAGGCCGCTAGTTGAACGGCGCTGTTTAGTAAAGTGCCTAGGCTGTTAATTGAACGGCGAATTAAGCTAGTTGGCTGCGACATATACATATCTATTATAATATTGTGCTAAATGTCTTCCTTTATAGAGGTAAGTACATACCTACTATTGTTTACCTTATTAATTTAGTTACGTGTGCATACCTATATATTTTTGATACGGAAATTGGACGCATGCGGAATCTTTTAAGTTTTACAATCATATGTATTGATAGGTAATCTAAGGTACATTTTTAATGTAGGTTCTATTAGGTACCTAATAACTCACTGGCCCAATTACCCTATTTTTGCCCATTTACCCAATTACGGCAAATCCAATAGGAGGGTTATGGTGTTAGCATTCTATGTTTCTTTATATTTAAGTACACTAAATCAAATTAAATGCGGAAAGGATAATATGCGGATATAATATGTGCTAGTTAAGAAAGTAAGTATATAACTAGGTAATATGTAGGTATGTTTATTAAATCACATATCTAGGAAGTACATGTTATACAGACACTAATAGGTACGTATGTAGATAGTTGATACAATAATATTTTTTAGTAATATATATTAGGTTTTTATCGTGTATATATGTACTTAATTGCGAGTTTAATTAATAAGTGCTTAAGTAGTTCGAACCCTATTGCTCTATCAATTAAGTTTGATGAGCGCGTTACCGTAGATGACTTTTGTTGATATAGGTATAATAATATCTCACTGTAGTCGACAGAATTCGACTAAATACCTGTTTTATTTTCTTTTTAAATGAGTTGCAAGCAATATCATAGGTAGGTATACCTTCCTACATCAGGATACGAGCATATACCTACTAATTATGTTTGTAGGTACGATAAAAACTTAAATAAATTAGTTACTTAACTTATAGTTTCAAAAATTCCCAATAGGGATAACAAGGGCTCCGATAATAATTAATTATCACAAAATAATTACATTATTGTATAAATAACTTGGTACAATAATCAACATTCAGTATACTAAACGTATAATTAATACAATTTGTGACATTCATTAAGGTAACGAGACATTAATTAAGTTATACGAACTATAAAATAAATCACAATTATATTGTCTTCAAAATACCTATTTCAAATCGATCAGATCGATATCACGTTTGTGTGCTAGGTCCCTAAAGTTTTGTTGTTGTCGAATCTCATTCCTAATCATTTCTCATATCTGCAAATTACCGCTAGGTACAACATACAGCATTAATGTCCATTTGAGGACATCAATGATAGGGAGCTTCATAATTATACGGCGAGTGGCTACTAGTACATAAGAGGTACCTACTTATTTTTTTACAACATGTTAGGTATATACTTAACTTATTACAATCAGAACAGAAGTAGACCGACATTTTACAACATTGAAATGTTGTAAAATGTCGGTCTACATACTTATGCGTGGACATAATATTATTTATTCTATCAAGCTAAGGCAAGATTTTTAAAATTGCTTAGCGAGCTATACACGTCGACTTCAAAATAAATTAAATAAGTAACATGAGTCATTTCGATTGGCAAGTTTGATTTTCTTAATGACTTTTGAGTACTTCGTCAGCTGCCGCCTTAACCTCGTCCCAAGATATCTGAATGTCGCTATCTTCGGTAAAACGCGAGCATACCGCTAATCTAAGGAAATATACATCTTCGATTTTGGAAGGAACCAAGTGGATTTTGCCGCGGCCATTGATGCGCCTCAGTAATTCTTCGTTGAGCTCGTTCGAGCCTTTCAATCTGAAGCAGACCAGCGCCATCGTCACCTCCTCGAATATCTCAAACCTGTCATCGGCAAGGCAGAGCCGCTCGAACAGGTGCGCGAGGGCGATATGCTTCCTGATGTGTTTTTGAAGGTTTTCTACACCGTACAACCGTAAGACGAACCACAACTTGAGCGCCCTGAACCGACGGCCCAGCGGAATCTGCCAGTGCCGGTAGTCCGGAGCCGATCCCTGCTGGTCGTGCTTCAGATACAGAGGGTCCACGTTGAAGGCGTCAACGATCCACCGCGGCTGCTTCAGCCACATGGCTGAGCAATCGAAGTTGACCAGCAACCATTTGTGCGGATTGAAGTTGAACGAGTCCGCCTTCTCTACGCCTTTCATGAGGTGCCGGTACTCGGGGCACACGAACGCGGAGCCGGCGTAGGCCGCGTCCACGTGAAGCCACACCTCGCGGGAAAGGCACACGTCGCCGATTTCGTCCAGTGCGTCGAATGTGCACGAGGAAGTGGTGCCCAGTGTAGCTACGACCTGCAAAGGAAAATGGATTACAGAAGGTCCCTTTGCAAAACCTCAACATATAAAAGGTTAAATTGAGAAGAGGATCATACAAAGAATGGAATCAGTCCGTTGCGGAGATCTTCATCGATTGCTTCCTGCAAGATGTCGCCGCGAAGGCGCCTTTTGTCATCGGGCTTTAGAGTGCGGAGTCTGACGCCACCCAGGAGACCAGCCCGTTCTACCGATGAGTGGGCTTGCTCTGCAAATAGATAACAATAGTTCGAGAGTTGGGTAAACATTCCTACACACTGATTATAACTAAAAGTCGTTTTAAATGGGTAAAGGTGTATGTTTCACTAATTTTCATCGATCAACGGAAGTATGTTGCCCTTCATCAAACAGAATCGATAAAACTACCAATCAAGTAGATGCAGTAAGGTACTCTTGATTATTAGAAATCCTTTGAAATAAGTAGATAGCCATCATAACTGCCTTACCGGTGCGGCCCCGTCCTTAAGTACCTAGCGAATATATCTTTAGGCCAAAGCATATTTTATGCTGCATGCAAATATGTTTTTAACATGCTAAACTTCTATGCTGTGGCTGCATGCATAGACAGGTAGGTACTTATAAACTTACGAAGTTAATAGCAAAGTAAAAGTGATGTAGGTACCCATTCTAAGTATCGTGCAAGTAGTAAGTACTCACTATTACAATAGCCGACTAGTTTGGAGAGGATCTCGGTTTCTGTCCAGTCAGGGTGTTGTTCCTTGGCGCGCTGCATGGCGCGCGACTTGGCGCCGAGCAGCGCGACCAGCGTGGCCTCGCTGGCGGTGCCCTGGATGACGCCGCCGGCCTCGCCGCCCGACCGCGCCAGGAACTCCTCCGGCAGCCCCAGCATCTGGCCCAGCCAGTCCAGCATCACCACTTCCAGCTCCGTGCACGCTGGACTCGCGATCTGAACACAAACATAGAACCATAACAGTAAGTACCTACTTACTACCTACCTATATTTTACCTACAGTTGTTTCAACAGTGCGAAATAGCAAATAATTTACGTATAGGTATTTATAGTACGAAAAAAATTTGGTGGCACCCACCTGTATCCAGTAGCGGATGCCACCATAACGTCTAACTCATTATTGAAATAAAACTATTTTTACGGATTATATCGCGTTTATTTTTACTTTTTATGTTCCCGACGTTAAAATAGTTTTATTTCAATGTGTAGTATTCGCGTAAATATAAGAAATCAATATGTCTAACTCATTAACCAAATAAGAAGTAATTGAGCAATTCATATTTATTCTTAACTGAGGAACAATTAACATTAATAAAAAAAACATAGTTATCTACCTAACGGTGGCTATTTTGTAGATGCCTCGTAAAGACAGACTATACGTAGGTAAATAGATATCATATTTCGGCGACTTAATAGGTACTTACTTACTTAATGCTAAAAGATGATGTAGATACCTATCACAAACAAAATCTGATGGGTTTCTTTCTACCGTTGTCCTTTGATTTAATCACCCGCTTCCAAACTAAGTACTTTATCAATCAACAGAAAAGATCTATACTTACTATTCGATTATTTTGTTATAATAGGTAGGTAGGTACACATAGCGTGCATTATTAAAATAAGACCTTCTATAGACCTACTTCCATACCTATGTTACTACGTATGTACCTACCTACTCTTATGTGTGAATAAGTATGACACGTAACTTGTTTTCCTTGTTCGAGTTACCTTGCACCGATATGACATTGACACTGGCATCGTTTCGTTGAAATCCGAAATAAACTAAAAAGAATCGTTTTACCTCGAGTCCTACTACCGGCATGGGTTAGTTACCCGAGTGTTAATCATCAGGTTAAGGTACCTACTAAGTACCTACATTACTGATTTTCTCCGTATTACTTTTGCTGTTTGGATCTCGATTCATGCAAGTCATCATGGAAAATTGTCACGGCTGAATACCCACTCAATAATAAGTTGTCGACTAGGTATGTCGTATTTTTTTATTTCTTCAGACATTGATACCTACTACCTACCTACCCAATTTGAGGGCTGCAAGTTTGAGTTGCATTTGAATAATTGATAAGTACTTACCTAATAAAATCAGAAATAGGACTTTAAAACTAAAACACTACTTTTGCACCTAAATTATCTTTTTTATCGCTTTTAATTAATTTGTTTTATAGGTCAAGCGTTCAAAATCAATTGGTAAGTATAAAGGTTAGACTGACGCTGTTGGATGTTCGTCGAAGTTATCGCGCGTGTCAAAGATTGCTGCAACACCTAGTTGCTCTTGCAGAATAAAGAAAGAAAGAAAGAAAAACTTTATTATGACTAGCAGAGTAAAATAATATATATAAAAAAAAAAAAAAGGAAATAACAATAATAAAAAAAGTTCTGCCCGTCACAAACGGACCCAATTCAGCATTTGCTGGTTGACAAGAGCCAGCGCTGGTCTTCCATTGGGCCCGATTGGCGAAATCACGGGCGCAAACCACAAAAAAAACAATAAATAAATAACTAAATTAGGTTTAAAAGGCTCGTACCCAAAACTATATAAAAAACTAATAATAATAAAAAAAAAAAACCAAGAATTATATAACGGTGTGGCACTATATATACACTATATATATAATACACAAATAAGCATGCAAAAAGCGTGTGCGTCATACTTAATTACGAGTTACCAATATACCTACCTACTGAGAGCACCTACCTACCAATAAATTCAAGGCATTTGAATTTCGCCATGTAGGTACCGGTACCTACTTATAGGTACTTAGATTTTAGATAAGTGCCTCCCTGATGGTCTAATATTTTGTGAAACTGTACCTAGGTATCCTAGTTTCAAGCTTAAATAAAGCTCTAGTCGTGCATACCCCTAAATAGATACTTAAGTACCTATTATTTCGGGCTTTTGAAACACCCTGTATTTTAACTAATAAAGGATTTTTTTTATCACCCCATAACGGATTAATATTAATAAAAATTGTATAGAAATTCGTCCAACAAACACACGGCTAGGAGGTGTACCTCCTCATCTAATTAGAAGGTTAGTAGGTATTTCTAAACTTTGTTTCTAAGGCCCGTAAATCGTAATAAATCGATCCCAGTTCTGAGAGCGATTTTGGTAATGTCATTCCTCTGGCATACCAGTTCAAAATGTCAAGTCAAAGGCGTAGGTACTCAAGACCGCTCTCAGACTTAAAATCAATGTAAATATATATAACTCAAAGGTGACTGACTGACATAGTGATCTATCAACGCACAGCCCAAACCACTGGACGGATCGGGCTGAAATTTGCCATGTAGGTAGTTGTTATGACGTAGGCATCCGCTAACAAAGGATTTTGATTAATTCTACCCCCAAGGTGATAAAAGTTAAATTACACGCGGACGAAGTCGCGGGCACAGCTAGTTTATTAATAAGACCTAACTTACCCACGTAAATCCAATACAGGCGATAGCCCCGCTGAGCATGTCAGCGACTATGGCCGGGTAGGAGTTGGCTGTGGGGAAGTAGGCGTGGAACCGGGGCGAGTGCCAGTGCGTTACGCCCGACATGACCACGCGCTCTATGTCCGCCATCACCGCCGTCCACGGCTCCGGTTCGCGCGGCGCCTGCTCCGGGACTAGCGGCCGCAGGTACCCCGGCTTCACCGACGGCACCACTTGCCTGGAAGCCAATGCAACAAATGCAACAATTGGGTATTTGACCAAATGTTTATTGAATAGGTAGGTATAGGTACTTACCTAGTTGCATAGATTTGTCTGACGATTATTAACGGTGAAATTATTATTCAAAATAACTTAAAAATTGGCGAAAATACTGACGCTAAAAATGTTTTTATCAGAAAATAAAATAGGAAATTATAAAACTTAGCATGGTGATCTTTGTAGACTTTTGAAGAGTCACATATTATTTAAAGTGGAATGGAAATAGTAATTTAGATATAAAACCCAACCCTACTGACTACTGACTACTATGTAGTTAGGTAGTCCCTCTGAACTATTGCTTTTTAGCAAATTTTATTGATATGAATTCCGTCTCTAAGTAATTGGTTCTATTAAGGTTACGCACCTGTCTCGTATGTTTTCCAAATACTCAGCGATGTAGTCCGTCATCGCCTTCGCGAAGTCCTTAAAGTCGCCGGCCTCCATCACGTCTGGAAATCACAAATTGTTCATTCGTTTTTTTTTCATTAACGTAGGCATCACTTTATTGTATCGCACTCTATTACATTCCAAAATCCCATTGTGTGTGTACAGCATTGCATCTCTGCCTACCAAACCAGGTAATGCAGACAAGTATTATGGTGGACGTATAGGAAGTAGCAAATATTCTGTTTGCAAAAAAATATAAATAGGCAAGTAAGTACGTACACGGATAACTTTGCAAACACTAATAAGCAATAGTTCATAGTAATTACTAAGTGAGGGTAGGTACACGACATTGAAAGTAGAGTACCTTCCTAAAATATAGTACCTAAATAGTTCAAAGGTCCTTTATGAGGTACTACTAGGTATTAGACCATTCAATTAAATTGGTTAAATATTCTACGACCTAGATAAATAGAGAAGCGAATAACGACAAATAGGCAAAACAACCATGACGAAACAAATTGCAAACTCCACAAACATTGATAAAAGAGTATAAGAACACAAACCGAAATTAAGTTTTAGGTCCTGACTCGACATCGTGATAGCTAGAATAAAATATACAATGTAAGTTTATGCACCTGTAATTAGGTTTAACCTACACAACGATCCTCCATCACGGTCGGTATGGTAATAACTGGTGATAATAACCAAAATTGTTAATTGATTCACCATCATAATATTATTAATTAGCAGCCCGCCCCGGCTTCGCACGGGTACATTGCGGTTACATTATTCGAGTTTTAGTAAGGATCCCAAATTTTTTTGAAAATAATTTATAGCCTATGTCACCCGGGGATAGTGTAGCTTCCCAACAGTGAAAGAATTGTTCAAATCGGTTCAGTGGTTTCGGAGCCTATTCATTACAATCAAACAAACAAAGTTTTCCTCTTTATAATATTAGAATGATTTAGTCACAGCTGGCTGTACCTTATTCATTTTATGAACAAATCTACCAGTAACAGCTTGCCTGCTTTGTATTGTAGGGTTTTTTATTAATACACATAAGACATATGAGGCAGTGAAAGCCGATTGGTTAAGCACGCTTCTTGCGGGCTACCAGTCCTCGGGTTCAAACCCCGGCTCGAACCTCTGGATTTTTCTAAATCTATGTGCGATAATCATAATTTCTATATGATTATCACTTGCTTACGGTGTAGGAAAACATCGTGATGAAACCTGCATGTCTTAGAAGATTTAACCAATTTTCGAAAGACATGTGAAATCCGCCAACCCGCACTGGGCCTGAGCGTGGTGGATTATGGCCTGAATCCCCCTCGTGTTGAGGGGAGGCCCGTGCCCAGGAGTGGGACGTCAAAAAAGGGCTCAAAACATAAGACATAGAATAGCAATTTTGCGCAAGCTGACTTCTAAGAGATTTGTTGCGCAATTTAGTACTTATACCACTCACTGCAAATCAATACACTTTTACTTTCATGAATTGACGCGAACGGAACTTCTGACTTTTTGTATCAACTAACATAGAGATTTAAGAACTTATCCTCCCCAAAACTGTGTCTAGTGATTAGCTGTATGTAGCTAGGTTTAGATAGGACCCTAAGTACCTACCTATTTATAAAATACAATGGCATTGATAACCGATAATTCATATTCTCCTCTTTAACAGGGACAGCTTCATCAAAGTATCGATTCCTACTCAAATTGACATGTAGAGTTCCAAGTTCGTTCACTATTGACTCTACAAAATGCTCTATCGTCGCGGTGGCAACCTCGACTCATTTTTTTTTTACTACGACCTCCAATTTGTCCAGATTAGCATGGAACTAATGACATCATCCTAATTATGTCACACGATTATAATTGTGAAATTGTACCGGTTATTAAGTACCTAAATAATGTTTATATACTTGAATTGGTGGTCCTTGTTCAATGCCGAGAGAGCGGCGCTGCTGCGCTTGCGCAACCGGCAGGCGTGCGCGCCGCCGCGAGCAAGTGGTGCGAGGTTATATGCGGACCTCGTACCCACCACCAACAAAGTACATAGGGGCATTGGTACCGGCGTCAATAGTTTTTAAATACCTACCTACTTTAAATAACAAACGTAACAAAAGGTCATACGAGTTCGTTAAGTAGAGTCATCAAAAAGGAGGAAAATGTAGAAAGGCATCTTATTTAGTTACCTGTTTGAGGATAATTCCGGGGAATTGCCCCGAAGAAGACTTAACTGATTTAAAATGAGGATGTTATACGGTATGTGGTGGCAACACACATTATTAGTTAGGTATGTACAGATGTAGACCTAATAATCTTTTTAGGGTTCCAGCAATCCTTTGATAAATAAGTGCTATATTGTGCACTCATTTACCTTTGATCATGATTGATGAAGAGTTTTTTGTAAATCAAGTGCTATGCAGTCATTACGTCCTGCCTACCTTCCTTGCAATAAGGATCTAGCTAATTATGTTCACAATGGACACTACAGCCGCGAATAGTGTTGCGATGTAGCCTTCTTAAACTACATACTGATGGTATCGTTAATATCACGTTACTACCTATTTTATTTACTTGATACAGAAAGTAGACATTAATTCCTACAATTGATTTGGAGAGTCGTGATTGTGTATTTCAGCTTCTGGTAAGTAAGTGGTCTCAATGTAATTAAATCATCTTTCATCCGAAACTTTTTCAGTCTTGTGCATCAGCTAATTGATTGTGCTGTGCTATGGCACGAAATTCTTTGTTCACGATTTATTGTCTGCATAATATGAACTATTCGTGGTGTTTATTGCCATCAAGGAGAGCTGAACATGTTTAATTCAACGAAACATATCGGAGTCAGCATCGATCGCTAGGTTTAGGGCCAAGGCGACCGAACGTTGCACGCGAATGCTGGAAAAATCAGCCGAGCGAGGATTCCGCGTAGCACGACGACCTCCGAGCAGCGAGTTTATCAAATACTTGTTTACAGTCTTATCACTAATGAACTCAGTATTGTTTCAAATTATCAGCAAAGAAATGGCAATTATTCGATTAAAGTTAATTTATTTATCTGTAGGTAAGTACCTACATAAAAAACATAATGTCGGTTAACCAACACAATAATATTTACTCTCGATAACTTTTGGAACTTAATCCTCATTTAGAGTTTTGGGCATGACGACTAATATTGAATGAGGCACAATATTGTTATATTCACAGATATCCTACTAATCCTACTTCCTACTAATATTATAAATGTGAAAGTTTGTGAGTGTGGATGTATGTATGTATGTATGTATGTTTGTTACTCCTTCACGCAAAAACTACTTACAGCGTGATGTAAAGCGTCGAATCGCGGTAGATTTACCCTCGCCACCTCTCCTGGCAGCGGCCCAAGCCGAGGTCGTGTCCCTAGTGACGCCCTTGAGCTAGCTGCCCCCCTGCCCCTATGGCTGGAGCGCACTTGCGCTCGCCCTCTGTCCGGGTGAAGTTGTTATGGCCACTCTGGCCAACAACATATAGTCAATTCAAAAAAAAAAAAAAAAAAAAAAAAGCAAAAACTACTGAACGGATTTGGATGAAATTTGGAACACAGATAGTTTATAACCGGGATTAACATATAGGATACTTTTTATCCCGATAATCCCGAAATTTTTGTTACGTTAAATACTACGCGGACGAAGTCCGTGGGCACAGCTAGTATTATAAATGTGAAAGTTTGTGATTGTGGATGTATGTTTGTTACTCCTTCACGCAAAAACTACTGAACGGATTTGGATGAAATTTGGAACACAGATAGTTTATAACCGGGATTTACATATAGGATACTTTTTATCTCGTAAATCCCAAAATTTTTGTTACGTTAAATATTACGCGGACGAAGTCGGGGGGCACAGCTAGTAGGTTATATTATATTACAATTACCTACTTTTTGATATACTATTGTGGTATAATTTTCCAAAAATACTAAGTAAGTGCCTTTAGATTTTAACAAAGATATTCGCTATGAAAGTTTGTTAAAGCTACTCAGTTATGACGGCATTGGTACTTCACTAGCTAGCAAATTTAAAATTATATTGAAAATGATTTTACTGGACTAGTACCTAGTCGTAAGACATACCTATCTTATATTATAATTATGCAATAAAAATATACTCCATAAAGTGGGTACCTATCTAATAGTCGTATCGTAACACGTAAGTATAATAAAATTTAATTGCTGAATGCATATCAAGTTATGAATTATGGTATCGATTATCATTGACAATGTATCAATGAAATATCTGACTAATTAATTAGCAATCACAATGTAATTATTGGCTTAGTTTACTAGTTTTTTCGAGGTCAGGTCCACTGGCCCGCCTTGCGCAAACCGCGGACGCGCCCACCATACTATAATTTTATTCAAAATATCCGGAACTATATACCTACCTATATACACACATCAACACGGTATGTAAATATTTTCTTAAGACATATATATATCAAAGAAAACTTTATTTAATAATCTATTACAATTTTTTATAAATATTGACTTTAAAGCAAATTTCAGATTTTTATTCAGAGAAAATAAAACGCAAGTGTGAAAACGGAAAATAATGAAAATTCAATATTTAATTAAATAATAAAATAAAGTAAAAAGATTTTAAGGGTGGCTATTAATTAAGAGTTAATAATCACTAAAAGCACATATGACATTCATAACGCATCTGCACCGGTTAGGCATACTCATAATGAGATTGTAAAAATCCTGTTGAGGAATATTGTCCCAGGTCCTACTGAGATGCATAAAAAGTTATTCTTCTGTTACAAAATTTTCTGGAAAATCCCTCAGAGCTCTTCTTTGGAGCCTATCTCATGCATGCTCAATGGGATTTAAATCTGGGGATTGCGCTGGCCATTCTAGGGCCGTGTCATCATGTTCGTGCAACCAGGCTGTTACCACCCTGGCCGTATGTGAACGGGCATTGTCGTGCATGAGCAGGAGATTTTGGCCCATTTGTGTATGATGTGGCAAAACTATTGGTTCTAGAACCTCATTACGGTAATTATCAGCCATCATAGTGCCCTGTATCCAAACGAGGCCCGTTCTTCCACCAAAACGAATTCCTGCCCAGACCATAATTGTACCACCTTGGTACGGATGAACTTCTTGAGGATGTTGAAGCCGGCTTGTATGACCAGGAACTCTCCAGAGACGTACTCTCCTCGAATCAGGATTAAAACCAAATCGGGATTCATCGGTGAAGAGCACACACGACCATTGATGAGGTTCCCAATTTACATGTTCTCTAGCCCATTGCAGTCTTCGTCCACGATTTCCTCTTCTTAGTAGAGTTAGAACTCGAAGTGGTCTACGAGCATGAAGATTGACTTCATGCAGTCTTCTCCTCACAGTTTGGTCACTAACAAGCACTTGGTGTTCAGACTGTAACCTTTGGACCAATTGCATCGCTGTAACATTTGGTTGCATTCTCGCAGCAATTTGCAAAAAACGGTCTTGTCTGGGTGTAGCAATGCGGCTTGGTCCTGGATGTCTCTCTGCCACCTCCTCCGTGGTAAGATAGCATGACAGAAACCTCGAAATCACATTTTGCCTGGTTCCTATTGCCTCAGAGACGTCAAGTTGAAAAGGACCAGGCAGCAGCATTCCCACTGCTCTTAACATCTCTTCTCTAGTTAAATGTTGACGTTGCATTGCAATGAACTAACAAATTACACTAATCAACCCAAGTTTAATCAAAAAGATGTTTAAATAGCGGTTTATAACAAAAAAAATACATTTATTCACAGTACAAAATTCCCTCCCTTTAGCTTACCTAAATTTTTACCGCCAAAAAATGTAATTTTTTCTTTTAGTTAATTTTAGAATCAATCTGGAATAAATGACGAACAATTTGATATTAAAAACATTTTAAAGTAACCATTACTTTTTAGTTAGTCAATGTAATAAAATATATCCCTATACCGTGTTGATGTGTTTAGTTACGGATACGAAGGTTTTAAAATAAGTTAACCACCTAATTAGGTACCTTTTAATATCTATTACCTTTAATGTTATAAGATAAATTGTAGTGACAGAACGAAATGACACCTTAGCTTAGCTTAGATTATTATATAGATACGGGCGCCGAATACGGCCATTATCTCTCCAACATGTATACAGACAAAACATTCCCGTCTTCATCGTGTGAATGAAGCGTAACTCGGTTCTTTATACCCCACATTCCCGTATTCAAATTGTATTACGGTGTTTCGTGCGTCAGGGAAAACCCCACAGCTGGCTTGGCGCTATGGCTGTGACGCTACGTTGCACGGTATTCCCCCCTTTCGCTAAGAGGACACTACACTGAGTGAATCAACTAATTTAATGTAGGTATGGTTTCCTTATAATCAAATACGAAGAAGGCCACCAAAAGTAATGATTGAAAAAATGCTTAGGTTTGTCTCTTAAATGATACTCTACCTAGTACCTACTTCCTTACTAAATACTCTACATTCCTGTACATTATTTTCTTGGTTCTTATATGTGAAACTGGGTATATGAGTATTTATGTGTTAGATACCTTACCAAGGGCTAATATCCATAAGTACGTAATATTGTTAATTTCTCAAGGTACATTTAACAGAGAAGGAAATAAATATTCTGATAAGATATGATTTATCAAGCAAGAAAGGGATATGCCTAGTTAACTTCTCTGTAACCTACTTAGTAAGGTACTGCAGACGTGTAAAGATATGGATAATTGAAGATTAACGTCCAATGAATAACGCTATATACCGAGATTAAGTACTTATGTGCAAGACAATAGATAAAATATTAAAACATTTGGCTTTTATTTTATACTATTAAGATTTTGAAATACTATGTAGTTATGGGTATTATACTCTCTACATACTACCAGCAAGGGCCTTTACTGGGTAATTCAATTGAATGTTATGTTAGGTGGATAATGACTTACGTTACCTACATCGAAATATGATTTTACGAACATTTGCAGTTTAGTTATATTAATTAATTTATTTAAGGGTACAACCGGATCGGAACGCAAACTCGACTGAGAAGAGTCAGTAAGAATCTCAGCGCACTTTTTTATTGAAATATTTTTTGAATCACCAGTTGTTTATTTATTTTTATATCATACAGTATGTGGCTCACAGCCTTACCTAAACACTAATACATATATATTATATTGAAGTAATCGTAATATACAATAATAATAGTGGTGTTAATAAATAAATATTATGTGCTAAGCGTGTCGTGCTAGTGGAACAAGGAATCGGTCAAGATTAGTAGTCAGCTGTACCTAATTAATTGATTACTTTAATTGTAAAACAATAATTATCACTGGTTAATTAGCCGCGAATGTCATGGTCTAACTAAGTCGAAAAATGCGAAAGTTTGATACCAAGGTCACAATTATTTGAATCTACATATAACTAGGTATTTAAATCAATTGGGTACTTTGCTCAATAAAAACTTATTAACATTAATAAAACTTTTATTAGTACCTTTTATTAGTAGTTTTATTAGTAATCAGTAGATAGATCCTATAAATTAGGTACCCATCTTGTTTCTTCTTTTTCTTTTCAGTAGTTGAAACCATTTTTTTATTTATACGTAGTCTCAAACATATTAAGTTATTTTATAATTTATAAATCTTAATAATAAATATTATAAACGCCAGAATTTTACTCACCGGATTATTTTCAGTGGGTGTGAAACAGCTAGAGCCGCCGGCAGTATAAAACACAGTGTTCACCGGATTGTTTGGTGGTAAGTAATTTTCTTTTTATTTTATGTGATAACGCGATATCAGCGTGCAATAATATCGCGATGCGGCCGACACACCGACTCGCTAGGACTACGCCCGCGCGCGCTCCACACCGCCTTTATATACGCATGCTACCTAGAGAACACTTCACTATGCGGGACTCCATTTAAAAGATTAGCTGCGGCGCATGAGCCGTCAGGCCGAATACTAATAATAGAGGAACTACATCTCCAACATGCTTTGTGCAGTCCACTAGAAAAGTCTTTGTAGAGCTGACTCTACAACTGGAAAAAGAGTTTGAACAGACAATTGTCCAGTAATTAAATTATATTGAGTAAAAGTAAAATATTAGGTAGACCCTGATATGATCAGATTAGAGCCTAAACAAATAAATACCTTGACCTGGGCCGGTTTTATAACTACCGCCCAACCGAATATAGGTAAGTCGGTGTTAAAAGTTACAATTAAACATTTAAGTTAATTTGCATATTATACACGCTGACTTCACAAAGACTCGCCGAATAGTCTGAATAGTTCCATCCATGTAATAATCAAGCGCTCACAATACCACAGAATCCTTACTAATATTATAAATGCCAAAGTAACTCTGTCTGTCTGTCGCGATTTTACGCCAAAACTACTCAACCGATTTAAATGAAATTTGGTAAACAGATAGTCTATAGCCTGAGAAAGGACATAGGCTACTTTATAATGCGAAAAAAGGGTTGAAAGGGAGGATGAAAAGTTGTATGGAAAAATCGTCATTTTTAGAGCTAGAAGCTTGAAACTTGTTTTTTAGGCTATTGATTCGATATAAATATATGACATTCAAAGTTTGTAAAAGTTTAACCCTCAAGGGTGTCAAATAATTAGCCTAAATAATTAAAAATGCTACCCAAAGACACTATTCCACGCGGATCAGTCGCGGGCACAGCTAGTAGATAATAAAAATAGTATATCTACAAAATACCTACTCAATAGGCGGTAGGTACCACCACAAGTTATGTGTAGTAAGTGCATTTAGAAAAACGTTACTGCACGGCATGAATACTAATAACTAAATCTGATACCTACCTATTGCAGATTCAAGTCTCCGCACGATTTATTCCAGCCTGTCTAGATTACTATGAACTGTCAACCTTCATTGTCGGAAATGTAATAGGTACGTAAGGAGCTGTAATGTACTATTGTAAGTTACTACTGGTATAGGTAATATTACAGATATAGATAATATATTGACCTACTTTTTATACACCTGAATAATTTTATACCGACTTATTGCTCTGCGTATTCCGACGCCCACTACCAAAGAGCATATAAGAGTAGTTAAATTAAAATACCCACTAACAACCGTATCTCAGAATCTCAATGGAGGACGGAAAATGAATGTCCCTATAGGTAGGTATACAAAAAAGTTGCAATAGGTTTCCTCATGATTCAAGAGCAAAGAATTTGTAATAATAAGTTAATTAATAATAATTATTATTACAAATTCTTTGCTCAAGAGCATTAAAAGTACTACAGAGGACTTTCATTATAAAACAGTTTATCTTCTTCGGTTTTGGGTTCATGTAGATACATAAAATAGGCCAGATGATGGGTGTAATGGCGACCTAATGTCCATTTTATACGTTATTTACCATTTTATAACGTCCATTTTTTCCTACCTACAAACATCCGGCCCAAGGTAGTAAAAGAAAACTTTTTACCTATAGCGAACACATAAGAGAGATTTTACACCTTCCTAACTTATAAGGTAATGGTACCTTATTAGTTAGGAAGGTGTAAAATTATGTAGTAGAAGTTCCTACCGCCTAGGTAAGTAATTATAATTGTGACTTCATGTATTGTGACAAATATAAGGGAGCTGTAGAAACTTAGCTTTTGAACTCACTCGAATACTTAACTTAAATAAATAGTAGGAGCCACCGGAAAGCCCCCGTTCCCAACTCTCAGCGCGCCGACAATTGATTCAATTCCCTTTAGCCCCAACAACTTGACAAAATCTGACTGTCTGGAAGTGTCCCGTTTATTGAGTTGTTAAAGTAATACAAAAATCAATCTACCTATCTTCGGATAAATGATGAATAAAATGAATATTTATTGTTTTAAATTGACTCGTTGAGTGATAACGTGATTTATGGCATGGATTTATGAAGTACTTAGGTATTACTTAAGTTTTAACAATTTTCACTCAGCTGCAGTGACGATCTTTAAACCAGAGGCAATCTTAAGGATATGATAGTGGTAGGTAGTTAACCTAATAAGATCCAAGACAATTTATCTTTCCCCTGGACTCGTTTAAGGTCAAACCTTGGCGTCATTATTGAATTCCATTATCGAGGATCGATCGGCTTTCAGAAGTGACAGTGGTAGAACTAAACCCTAAAAAAATATAATTAGAAGTCAATTTCAAATGAATTAAGCATAGTCGTCTTAACTTATTTTAAGATCGGCGCGTGTCTTAATAATCTCATTATAGTCGACAAATCAACACCAATCTAAACTATTAGTTTATCTAAAACTGAATAGACCTATACCTACCTCATAAATAAACTAATAATCTATACTAGATAAGGCTGTTTCGCTAATTTAATTTCCTGGCCATGACAGACCGCCAGCCCGTAACGGAAGTGGCTTTAACATCTACCCTACATAAAGCTGTTCCATCAAAAGCTTTAGATGTGTAATTACCCGCGATGACGCAAGCCCACTCTCGGCTCTCCATTCCACGAGACAGTGGGGGCACGGGGGGTGGCAGGTCGCACCGTCTCTATGGAAACGGCACGAGGGGAGATGACTGCAACAAGTGGGTAAAAGAGTGGGTCTTATCGTGACGACGGTTTGATTTAGAGCTTGTTCAGAGGGATTTATTTAAGTGTAGATTTAAATTCTATGAACACTGACTTAAAATTCGAATTATTCGAATCTTATGATTGATGATTGTGATTCTGAACATTAGGGTCCTCGGGTCAGGTGGCGCAATTAACAGCCCTTAACTCTTAAGGCAACCGCTTTATTTAAAAAACTTGAACATCTAATCACTCGTGGCCGTCATTAGACGCAAAATAATAGGTATTTGGAACGTGCTTATTAAAGTTATACTAAGGGTGGGTAGTAAGGGGAAAATAACCCAAAATACGGTGTAATTTGAGATAAACGCAAATAGATAATAAAATAATTTATTAGGTTAGTATGATCTCTAAAAATACATAATACAAAGGCAGTAGCAATTATAAACTTCTAGAAATCCAACATTCATCATAATTATAGAGTAATTTTGGCTATCAAAATTTCCATATCCTACCTATCTATAGTATAATAGACGTTATTCACGTATTCTCACATCTACGCAGTACTCACGAGTGCAGTATATAACTTAATTCAAAAACTCAAACATAAAACAGATAATAATATCAGTTTGCAACATTGCACATGATTATGATACTGATACACACAACATGTCGCATTGATTACCACTTTCTCTTAAATTACTGATCAAAACAGACATACGAAACTGTAGAGGGACGAGGCATTAGGCCTACGACTATTTATGTCATTGATCAATGTTTAATTAACCACATTCAGTTTTTAAAGAATTTCTTGCTGGGATCCTTGGCCATATCCACCAGTGTCTGAGCGGGTTTGAAAGGGGCGCCGTATAAGCCTTGGAACTCCTCCATCTTCCTCACCAATTTATCGGCTCCGAATTGATCGATCCATCTAAAACAAAAATATTTTCATTACTCATACTCGGAAAGTAGGTCTGAAGTTGCCTGAGGAGCGGGTTGAAAGTAATACTTTTCCGCCCTAGGGAGAATCGCTATCAACTGACAGCTGTCAAATTATTAAAAAAAACTAGTTCCATTTTCACATTTCTATGGAACCATGTTCCAACTTTTTCTACACTCACTCAATTACAGCGCGATGTTAAATTGAAATTACATAAAGTTAAGTATTAATTAAAGAATATATATTTATAAATGACTTAATTATAATTTAGTTCAACAATTTCTTTAAAATAACATAGATTTGGGCAAAATATTTAAAGATGAAAATTAAAAATAATGGCTAAATAATGAAGTTGGCCGGCCAACGAAAAAAAAACAAAATGGGCGGCAATCCGATCTTTTTTTTCGAGTTGTAGAGTATTGTTCATACTTCCTTGTATTATTTCTTTAGCCAATTCCTGTTTTTATTTTTACTTTCCTTGTATTCGTAATGAAAAGTACAGTGTTTACCTCAGGTGACATTCACCCCTTGTGTAACAATGTACTATTGTATACTATTCAACTGCTCCAATACATCATTTATTAGCCAATGCATAAAATAATTAGCACTTTAATGTCCCACTACTGGGCACGGGCCTCCCTTTAACGCAAGGCTTAATCCACCCCGCTGACCCAAGTTAACGGATTTCACATCTTTCAAAAATTGGCCAATACACGACATTGACAAACAAAGACAACATCAGTTAAGGGTGGTTACTATCTTACGAAATCCTTTGTAAACATTATTTGGAGTTTGAAATTTGCATTATGTAACTGTAAGTTGTATAAACAGTATATTTATATATGTCAATAAAGTAGTATCCAATCGTAGTTAAAAATACCTGAAAGGTCCGCCGGTGAACGGCGGGAAACCGAGTCCGAACACGGCGCCGACGTCACCCTCCAATGGACTGAATAAAATTTGCTCCTCCAATGATAGCACTGCTTCGTTTACAAACCTGCATCGAAATACACATCATTAGTTTTGTACGAAGTAAATAAATAAGATTAATAATTAATAAATATCGCTAGACTGACACAACAAGTGTATGGTCCCAAACTAAGCAACGCTTGTACTATGGGAACCGTACAATGGACTGGGGGCGATCCCAGTGTCACCCAGACCTGGGCGAATTACGAAAAGGCCATTTCGTAAATTTGCCCCGGCGGGAATCGAACTCACAACCACCATGTGCAGTGAGCCGAGCGGCCTACGCTCGAACCCCTGCGCCAAGCGATCGGCTGATCTTCCACACTGTTGGCGCCGCGGGGTTCCAAAGAATAGATTACACTATCTTTCTACACAGATGGGAATATACTTATTTTACACTAGAGCACGAGTTCTATAAGGAGAGGTAGTGATCAATAAGTTTTCTGTGAATAGCGATCGGCAACTTTTTTATAACTTAATTTGACCTTTTGTTGTTTTCTGTTCTTTTTGTTCACATAAAGCTTTGATGGCATAGAAATTAACGTGTTTTTGTAAGTTAGTTTAATTCGAAAAACTTGTCCAATATCCTGGTCCAATAAGTGGAAGCTTGTTGATAACAATTTACACTATCTATCCAATGTATCAAATATATTTCGTTGTTTTCTGTCTGTAATCTTTGCTAAATTAAATAATAAAATACTTTTATTGTTGTAACTTTTTTATAAGGAGATAATTACCTAGACACCATTCGTAATTGCTGATCTTCCACAGTGTTGGCGCCGCGGGGTTCCAAAGAATACTTCTCCTTCAGTATATTAATGGCCTCCTGGTTCACGTCTCGGTTCTTGGTACCTTTTTCGTATACATAGAAGCCTTTGCCCGATTTCCTCCCCATAAATCCGGCCTTCACGAGATCTTGCATAATGCCCAAGTTTCCTCCGCTGATTCTATCACCAAATGCCTAAAATCAAATTAGTTAATTAACCTTATTTGTATTTGAAGATGTCAATTATGCGATGACAACACTGGTGGTGACGTAGTCTTGGGCCATTGTGGACAGCGAATACCTGGCGTAGCATTATAATTATTAAACCATGTGAATAAAAATATCAAACCTTGGACAGATCCACTGCAATATGTGAGCCAACGTCGATGCCAACCTCGTCGGCCAATGTAGCCGCACCGACGGGGAAACCAAACTCTTTGGTCATGTTGTCCAATTCCTTGGGACCAACACCTTCTTGTAACAACCTATAAAGATACATAAAAATGTATTGGTGCAGTGATGGCAAACTCGTTTGAACGCTCGCCTTAGCTACTAAAGGGTGCAGTTTCGCAATTGTGGGATTTTGATAGAATCAAATTTCTAAAACAATTACTCGTTAAATGGTAAAGGCAAATATCACATAGGTATCCGAGTGTCTCCTATCACAGGCCAATGCCCAACAGTGGAATACTAAGGACAAAGCCAAACTGAGCATAGCGGCGCAATATGCTCGAAAATTACAGGGTCTATTGCGCTCGATGTAACGACATATAATACGCTAGGTGTGACGCAATAATCAACTTCTGTTACTTAATTATAATCAAGGATTGTAATAACAACAAAAATATTGTTGAAAATAAAAAATACATAAATACAGTTATTTATGTGTGTGTTCTGTAATTCAGAAAGAGCTAATTAGGTTTTTTTTAACTTCATAAAAGGCAGATTAGTCAGGGCCCACGAAAACTTGTCAGAAACGGGTTCAGCACAGAAAATAGCTTTAAGTATATGTCGCAAAAACGGCATGAAATGACGTAGTTAATTTCGTCATTTGCTTAGCACGTAACATCAGTATAGACATACTAGCTGTGCTCGCGACTTCGTCCGCGTGGAATAGTGTCACACCCTTGAAATGTCATATTTAATTATATCGAATCAACAGCCTCAAAAAATTGTTTCAAGCTTCTAGCTCTAAAAATGATGATACTTCTATACAACTTTTCACCCCCGACCCTCCGTTCAACCCCTTTTTCGCATTAAAAAGTAGCCTATGTCCTTTCTCAGGCTCTAGACTATCTGTGTACCAAATTTGATTTAAATCAGTTCAGTAGTTTTGACGTGAAAGAGCGACAGACAGACGGACAAAGTTACTTTCGCATTTATAATATCAGTAAGGATCAATATGCCATACCTAACAGCCTCGCTCAGCATGGTGGAGAGAATCCTGGTGGTGTAGAAGCCGGGTCCGTCGCCGACAGTGATGACGACCTTGCCCTGCTTGAGGCCGACGGCCACCGCGGCCGCGGACGTGTCGTCGCTGGTGCCGGGGTGGCGGATGATCTCTAGGAGCTGCATCTTGTCCACGGGCGAGAAGTAGTGCATGCCTAAAAGGTGTTGTATTTTTTAAATCTGTGTATACTGATACTTTTATGCCATGTGTTCTGAGCGAGTGCTAATGCAGATTCCCGCCGGTATCAATTTCCTGGCCTATTCGTATTTTGTTCCCAGCCCATCGGTTGGTACTCATAGTACAAGAGTAGCTTAGTTTGGGGCCATACAGTAGTTCATAGTCTGGTGATTTATTGAGCTGAGCCTCTATCTGTCAAACAATAAATCCGAGTCCATGACTGATAAATCCAAAGAATTTGTTATAATGTTACAAATACTTTGGATAATTCAAACCTTGTATAAACTAGGTTAAATATATAATCGATGATCCATCATAGTTAAAGTTTAAGTAGGGGAAACGTGACGTAATGAACTCTGATTTAAAAAAAATATTATATCCTGCTTATTGTTGCAACATGGCCGAATAGTAGTGGCTTACTCACCGATAACTTTGTCTGGACGGCTGCTGCCAGCTGCGATCTTTGTGATCGGGATAGCGCTGGTGTTGGTGGCGATGATGCAGTGTTTGGGCACCACAGCCTCCAGCTCCTTGATCACTTTGTGCTTGATGTTGATGTCCTCGAACACGGCTTCTATTACGCAGTCCACGTTCTTGAACTTCCCGTACTCTAGTGTCGGGAGGAGGTTCGATAGGAACTTGTCCCTTTGCAAGCTAGAAATTAAATCATTGAAATAAAATATGTTACATGTACCAAATACTAATGCGGGTTCTGAGGAATTTCGCATTAGGTCGAGTACTCATTTAGTCCAAAAACGAAGCCGAAATTCGGATAGTGATAAAAGCCGGAAGTTCTTGGTATGTATACCGAACTATTATAGAACCAAAAATTGTTACTTCTCTAGCAGCTAGATTTGACAACATCAATCTCGGTACTGTCACTCCGGTACTCAACTAAGCTCTCATCTTTAGTTTCTTTATAGTAAGGTCTTAAAGTGCACTTGTATATATCATACTAGCGACCCGCCCCGGCTTCGCACGGCTTTCTCTACTATTTGCAAATTTAATTAGAATGTATTATACATATAAACCATGCTCTCGAATCACTCTATCTATTAAAAAAATCCGCATCAAAATCCGTTGCGTTGTTTTAAAGATCTAAGCATACATAGGGACATACAGACAGCGGAAAGCGACTTTGATTTATACAATGTATTGATTATAGCACAAGTTTAAAACCATTATACAAGTGAAAATCTTACCATGGGGATCAGAGTGCATGAGCACGCTGAAATCCTTTTAATTTTTTAAGTATTTGTATTATATATCTTGTTTACATTATTTATGTTGTAAGTGCTTTTGTCCAACAGTTGTTTGATAAAGTTTTTTATTATAGTATTTTAAGGTTTTTAGCAATGCTCACCCAGAAATCCTCTTCCTTTTAACAGCATTAGCGAGTCCGGTCGAGATTTGCCCGACACCTCTGTACAGGCCGGCGGTGGTGGCGTCCTTCATCACCACATTGTATCCCTTGTCGATCGACACTTGCACGATGCCGGCTCCCATGAGTCCCGCGCCGAGTACTCCGATCTACGGTTAGGGCACGGATATAGATTTACATAGATAACGCGAATGCATGTCCATCGCGTGTCCGAACCCCGTCCAAGCGTCAAGGTTTGGTTAGATATAAAAAATATCGGCGGCATGGGTGTCTGAATCGGTTTGGATTTCCCGTCACTAAATTTCGACTGTGACGTCACAGTAGGTGTTAAAAATTCATTAAAAATTCGGCACGCTTAGTTTCAATACAAATCATGATACTTGCGTTATCTGTGTAAATCTATATCTTTTAGAAGTTAGAAGCTTTTAAAATGTACGTAAAACTACTCAAAGCTCTGTCATTGGATAATTGGATATTGTATTGCATAACGGAATTAACCCACATGACTGTAGACCGAAACCAGCCTTGTGTTAGTGGTTCTAGGTCAGTTTCAGTTTGCAAAAGTGTGTGTAGGTTGGATCCATTTTGCAAAACTACGTCCAATTATGGGACATGCTATGGAATAATAACCATTCTGTTATCGTCAAATCAATCAATTAAACAAAATTTGACACGACTAGGAGTATTTATTTTTTAAAGGCACATTAAGATTACGGGAAGGATTCAAGTTTAGTTGTGCATTGGCAAAGAAACAGCGATATTTCCGCAGCTTTGCATTGGACAATTATTGCAATGTTTTCTTAGAAAATTTGGCAGAGACCACTGCGGATAATTCGAGAATTTTTCGCGGCAGTCGGTTGGATACTTACATATTTCATCAAACATTGGACTTACCGTCTTAACATCGACTTTGGACTTGCCGAATCTGTTCTTCTTGCATTCGGTTTGTCCTCTGAACAGCCCCATCAGTCCTTTACTCTGTGGCGTCATGGCCAGTTCTCCGAAACCCTGTGCTTCGGCTTCGAGCCCTGCGACGGGTCCCTTGTCAACACCGGTTCTTACTACGTCGAGAATCTAAAAAGAAAAAAAAGATCATAAAAGCAAACCTGTTATACAAGGTGAAACATAAAGGGTATACTTTTTTTTTCAAACTTAACTTTTTAATTCTAAAACTATCAGCTTTGGAGGAAATTTGAAAAACAAAAGGTGTTATAGGAATACAGCTGTTGACAGATTTCACAAGTCTACAAAACCTTTAGTACTTCAACTGTGCCAATAGTTTTAGATTTACAAAGTTAAGGTGCATAAAAATTAGTATACCCTTTTTGTTTCACCTTGTAGAAAGTTCAATTCACGAAGACACACCACCATTTGTCTTAATCATCACATTAAAGTTGGTACTCATGTATTAGTTCTATCAAAATAAAAGTAGCCTAAGTTATTCCTTAATACATCCAGTGCCAGTGAAAGTTCCGTCAAAATCGATCTAGCTGCTTCGGAGATTAGCCGGAACAAGCAGACAAAAAACCAACACTAACAATTTTTTTTTGTTATATTTACCGTATACACTTTCATATGCATCTAGTAAAAACCGATAATGTTTATATCCCAAACAGAGACATTCATTTTATTTATTTGCACATATAGATTTCAATTGAACAATTAAATAGAACCTACTTTAAGTGGCGCTGGGTAGAGCCCACGGGATGCCTTCATAACCTGTTCCTTGGCCTTTTTGAATATGGTATTCTTCACGAAATCCCACTGCATCACGGAAGCAGTGATTTTATTGACTAACCCTTTCTTCGATCTATCTACTTTCAATTGGCCAGAAGCTATGTTTTTGGCAATTTGAACAGCCACATTTTCCAAGTAATTCATTGTGTTTTGTTCTGGTTGACCCAATCCTGTAGGAAGGAAAAATAAAACATTAGGATTGTGATAATTTAAAAAAACTATTTTGGACCTCTTATCAGTCAGTGACCAATAGTCATGGTGTCTCCACCAGTTGTTGCAAAGAAAAATAGATAATAGGAGCGTTTTACCTTACCATAAAACGCTTATTAAATACTTACCTTATTTGAAGCTTACTTCGTTTGAGATAGGCCCTGTCAGTTTTCCGCTTCCGTCTTCCTTCTCTTTCTACCCCATGCATCTATCTTGCTCACTCATTCACTCCCCACCAGGCAGGGCCATGAGCGTTGGAAGCTCGTTGGCAATTTTTGAATCATTGAGTCGAAAACACCAGGCAGGCATTAACGCGTAAGCTTCAAATAAGGTAAGTATTTAATAAGCGTTTTATGGTAAGGTAAAACGCTCCTATTAAATCCATGACCGTTATTTGAAGCTTACTTCGTTTGAGACGTGTTTGTTATCGCCTGGTGGTGGTGGATGCCAATGTGAAATAGCTAAGTAGACATGGAAAGGTGAGCATGACAGTGTCTGCAGTACCTGTGTTAAACTGGTCCAGAGGGTCTAATACAATTAGCAACTTCTGGCCTTGAAAATGTGTATACTGATTCTAAATAGGTAGATGAAAGTTCGTATATCTTACCGATAGGAAAATAACAATAAAAGAACCAAGATAAGTAGGTATGACACCAAACAAAACTGGTTTATTTGTCGTTCTAGACATAATTAAATTCACAATAAAAACAATCGGTAATCGATGAGGATTTCTAAGTATACATTATAATTCGAGGTAAGGTAAGGTACTTTACATTTCTTAATTGACTGGATCAAACATACGAGTAATAGTTGCCTTAGAAGCGGTTGACATGATCTCTCGTCTATAGAACCGCGTGAACGTATTGCTCGATCGCCAGTTACCTCTTGATAAAATTTCATCTAGGGGAAAATTATCCGACCAGTTCTTAGATGCAACAGCTGAGCGCATACTTCCGGGCGTAGCACTTATACCAGCTTCTAATAACAAACGTTTAATCCATCCTGCGATTATGGTTCGTGAAGCGCCTTTGATCGGGCCTCTTATTGTAGTGAAAAGGTTGTTGCAACCAGCCGATTCCCGTCTGTTATTAAGGAGTTTCACTGTCTGTCTTACCCAGTATACAGGGTCCAAGTTCTTATGGTCAGTATTAGTGAATAATCTCCAACCAGATTGTCTGTGGTCAGCGCTGTCCGTTTTAGAACCATATTTTGGCAATAAAACCAGTTCATCCTTATTTTCGATAAGGTGTTCCTCGTCCACTGCTAATAACGTGAGATCGTGGACTCGTCTCCCTGAACACAACAAGAGAAGCGTTGCTGTATGTCTACTGGTTGCAAACATATTTGTTACATCCACTTTGGCTGTTTTCAAGAACGCTGACAAAATGTCGATATCCCAAATGGGAGGCTTTCTAGGTACTGGTTTTTTTAAGGATATTGATTTTAATACATGTCTCACTATTATGTTAGAGCTAAGTTGCTCCGAATTGTCTGTATTAGATAACGTAGCCACAACCGACTTATGTAGGAGAATTGTGTTATAGGCTAGTTTGTCAACCAGATGTAAATCGGCCAAGAATCTGCCCATCACTGACCCTGACGGCTGCAAAGGATCAACATTGTGCCTTCTGGACCAATCAAGCCATCTATTCCAAGCGGCTTTGTAAGTTTTTCGTGTTGAGGGGCGCCACGAAGACTGCAATAGTTGTAATTGCGCTTTGCTCCATCCCATCAAGTTCCGCGACCACCCCCACATTTCCAAACTTCTAGTGTCATCTCCAGTACTTTGGGAGGAGGCTGGCCGGTTCTCGTGTCCACAAGGCTCCGATTCAAGTTGGTCAACGTGAACGGGGCTGCTAAAGCCCGAGATTTCAAATCCGGCCGCCAAAACACTCGGTGCCACCGTGGGACTACCACTAAAAATATTCCTGTCGCTGAGTTCAAATGTGCCAGTATCTTGGGGACTAGGTAAGGCGGCGGGAAGATCCACGCCAGGTGATAATTCCAGGTCTGGGAAAAGGCATCGTGGTATAGCGCCCGTTTGTCGTTCTGATTCAGGGAAACATAATTGGTCACCACGTGTGCACGAGCCGAGGCAAAAAGATCGACTACTGGTGTCCCGAATTTCCGAAACACCTTCTCTGTGCAATGGGGCAACAAATGCCATTCTGGTGGAGACTTGTGCCTGGACAGGTGATCGGCATGGGTGTTGTAAATGCCCGGAATGTGATGGGGCGTTAGGTGAATTTGATGGATCTCCAAGAGATGAAACACTCTGGTGGTTAGATCCATTAATGACAAAGACCTCGTTCCCCCTTCGTTCCGAAGGTAAGAAACCACTGTTCGGTTGTCGCACTGAAGGAGAACCGTAGACTGACGAAGAGTATGGCCCTGAGTCTCGAGCACCTTCAGAAAAGCCAACATTTCCTTCAGATTGCAGTGCAATCTTTTCTCGTGGCTGGTCCAAGCTCCCGATATTGGAAATCCATCTATCTGAGCTCCCCATGCCAAATCGGATGCATCTGTGGCTATAAAATGACTTGCCGGTGGAAAATGAATTGCCAAGGATCGGTGACAATTTTGAAGCCACCATTCCAATTCGATCTGGACTTCGACTGGAAGATGAACTTTTTTTATATCTGGTCTGGCTAAAAGGTAATTCAGCAGTCTGAGGAGATTCCGATAGTGTAACCTGCCTCTGGGAACAGCGAAGCTTGCAAAATTCAAGAGACCTGTTATGCTCTGTAGGCTTTTTAAGGTTACTTTCCCTTCTAAAATCTCCCGGGCCTTGTTGGTGACTTTGACAATTTTGTCTTCTGGGAGGTATTTTTTGTTTGACCACGGATCCCAGACTATGCCTAGAAAGGCAAGGGACTTTTGTGGTGATACAACAGACTTCTCTAGGTTTATCTGCCATCCCAGATAGCTTAGTCTGTCCAATAGTGTCTGTACATGAAGCAGCAAGGTGTGATAACTTTGATGAGCAATTAGGAAATCGTCCAAATATACAATTATTCGCAACCCTCGCTCCCTTAGCGTTCGGACTAGCCAGTTTGTCAAGGAGGCGAACATTTTTGGCGCAGTACAAAGGCCGAAGGGGAGACACGTCATTTGAAGCAGTTCCTCTTTGTATATTAGACGTAGAAACCTCCTGTGACCTTGGGCGATAGGCAAGTGGAAATACGCTTGAAAAAGGTCCACCTTGCACAGCCAATCGTTCGGCTGGAGGAAATCCGGAACCCGACACACATTGATGAGGCGAAAACGATCTACGTATATATACTCGTTTAAGGCCTTGAGATTGAAAATCGGCCGACAGGAACCGTCGCTCTTTGGCACCAGGAACATTGTCGATAGAAAGCTTGGAGAGGGTCGTACTGCCTCGAGCACTCCTTGGCCTTTCATCCGAGCAACCACAGATGACATTTCGGGCGACTCTGTCGTGCGGTATAAATCGCCTTTCAGATCCGGCAATATTAGAGGAGGTTTTTCTAGAAAGGGTATGCGGTACCCTTTTATAATACGGAGTAAAAGACGGGGCGCACCCATAGCTTTCCATTGATTGTGGTAAAACTTCAAACGGCCCGCCCGAAAAACCTTCGAGTCATAATCTTCGTCTTTTGTTACCGGAACCACGATCGAAAGATCCTCCTCGTTTACGATTTCCCTTACCTTGGCCTCTATTATTTTGTCTGTCACCTTGAGAGCGAAAGGAGCTTCTTGTTCCGTGTGTGACCGTGCGACGGTCAGCGCTCTGGTTTACACGTCCTTGTACAGAACGGTCATGATAGTAACCCTGCGAGGGATGTGAAAAATTTGAAGGATGTGGCAAAGGTGCGCAACATCCGCGGATGGTACCCAGCTTGGGTACCTGGTGGCAAGTCAACCCCTGCGAGGAGTGTTGCACCATCTTACTGGTACCCGCTTGCGAAGCGGAACCACTATTTGGCTTATTTAACGGAAGAAAAGCTTTTTTCACTCCTCCAATCTTCTCCAAAGTAGTTGCAAAAGCCTCCGGGTTAAATAGGAATTGATTAGACGGAGGAATATTGCGAATCTTAGCTTTAATTAATGGGTCTCGTAAATTATTCGTGACTCCATCTCGTCGCATTTGAATCATTTCAGCCCTATGGCCACAAATTAACTGCAGTAAATCCGATGAAACCTTATGATACTCTCCTTTGGAAAAGAGTTCGTTCAGTTTTTCGTGCAAATTTTGCACGTTTAAGCCACTCTCATTACCAGCCCATGAGAGTAGCTCTCCGAAACAAGAGGCAAGGGCTTCTCTTTGTTTGAGGGCACAATAGGTAAGCGCAGCATAAGACTTGTCCCCATAGGCGAGGTGGCGTAAGTTATCGTATTCTTTTATTTCTTCGTTCACCTCTAGATCTATAAAGCCCGGGGTATGGTTATATAATTTTTGCACTTCGGCATACCTTACCTTACACCATTCTTGTTTATCAAAATATTGAATATCCTGAAGGGTCTTGAGGTACTTTTCGGGGGCCTTTGGGACTGATGGTTCTTTAAGTTTTGTTTCAATATCAAAATTAAATTGTAGTTGAGCAGGCTGCGAGCCTTGATCAGTCTCCTGAAGTTCTTTATATAACGAATCACTAATATTATCGTCAACTAAAGACTCTCCTACAGGTGTAGCGGTGTGAGCAAATTGATTTCCATGTTCGAAACAAGCGGCACCACAAGGTACGACTAACTGGCGAAGTTCATCGACCTGCCGGGTTAGTTTATCAACTTGTTCGTTTTTCCGATTGTGTTTGCCCCCCCTGTTTTTGTACCGATGACGACGCCTCCTTCGGCGGGATCGCTTATTCGAAGAGGTGCTAGAGGAACTAGAATCACTACTAGCACTAGAATTACTACTAGACGAACTTCCAGATAGTCCAGCTTGATTGCGAGAAACTCGCTGAAAACGAACCGTCTTCGATGGCGCGGATGAACCTTGAGGCATCGATGTCGACGGTCCTATATCTACGTCGTTTGACTTTTCATGTGCCTCGTCCATCCTACGAATGTATTTTCTATCTAGTAAAAATATTCAGCACCCGCAGTTCAAAATTACGGATAGAATAGCAATTAAAATAATTTATAGTACATACGGGTAAAATATTCAAACAATTACTTAATTACACAAGGTAACAAGATCATATAATATGCACAAATACTATTCACGTTCTAATAAAAGAGTAGAATTATATTTACTTAATAATATGAACTGAGGGTAGAAAACAAAATTTCAAATAAAACGAATGCATTGTAAAGTTCTAAAATAGGATGTTACACTTATTTTAGATAGGCAATGCACGAACGGTAAATCCGTTAGATTACAATACGTTTGGTTAATACTCACATGTAGATACTGAAATGAAGGTACAAACCACACTAATTTAACACTATAAAGTAATGGAAGAATAAATTTAAATAAAAATTAGGTTGTCTTAGCTCAGCTCTGCTAGACAACTGTTCGCGGCGGAAAACTAGACGCCAATGATTCAAAAATTGCCAACGAGCTTCCAACGCTCATGGCCCTGCCTGGTGGGGAGTGAATGAGTGAGCAAGATAGATGCATGGGGTAGAAAGAGAAGGAAGACGGAAGCGGAAAACTGACAGGGCCTATCTCAAACGAAGTAAGCTTCAAATAACGGTCATGGATTTAATGGATATTTAGCTAGGTACTAAATTTGTACACCACCATAGAAATAATTGTTTATCTTACCTGGACCAAGAGGGGCGACTAGTAAGTCGACAATTCCCAACTTTTTAGCTTTATCAGCTTTCACAGTTTTGCCGGTGAGAGCCAGGTCCAAAGTCGTAGGTATCGATGTGAGAACAGGCATCCTGAAAATAAATGTAGATTACTACATCAATAGAGACTGCTTCATTATATTGAGCAAGTAGGTAGTATTTTATTGTGTAGGTAGTATTTTTACAAATCTTTGGGAAAGCACTATAAAAGCTCCAACCAACTGGCGAGTAAAATTTTATTCACACTTTTATAAATATGCCCAGTGCATGCTTTTTTATTTTGCAGAGGCCACCGCATATTATACGCTCGTATTTTGCTTGCCAGTCGGTGGTTGTTTGGCCTTTAAATCTACTTGTTACGAGCAATTGTTTCTGTAAATGCTGTTCCAGATGAATAAATAAATAAATAAAATAAACATCGCCAGACGAACACACCAACTGTATGGTCCCAAACTAAGCAACGGTTGTACTATGGGTACCGTACAATGGACTGGAGGCGATCCCAGTGACACCCAGACCAGGGAAAATTACGAAAAGGCCATTTGCGAAATTTACCCTGATGGGAACCACCCAGTGTAGTGAGCCGAGAGGCCTACGCTCGAACCACTGCGCAAAGCGGTCGTCAAATAGGTACAATATTATAAAATATATAGGTATATCTAATATCATAGTAATATAACTAACCTACATGTATGAAATATCAAGTTACCTTTGAGTGCCACCACCACCTGGGAGAAGACCTAACATAACCTCAGGAAGCCCGAATCCAGTCTTGGAGTCCTTAACGGCAATGCGATAGCGACAGGCGAGGGCTGTCTCCAGTCCTCCCCCGAGGCAAGAGCCTTGTATAGCAGCCACGAAAGGCTTACGTGATTTTTCCATTCTATTGAAAATGTCATGACCTAGACAAACAATAGACGTATTACCCTATAGAACCAGAATACATATTGTCAAATGACCAGTCATCATTAAAATAAACAGATCTCAAATCTTTGAGCAATCTGTGAAATGTAATCTGGTCTCAGACTTGAGTTCCATTTATGAATACCATCCTATATTACTAAATCAAACAATGTTATTGAATTTATGTATCTATCTAAAATCATGTGAATCAGCTATTAATTAACAGCATTACTAACAAACACGGTCCATTCGAGGCTCAACCTTGAGTGGATCACTTAATATCAGTCAACTTCCCCAATACCCTGCCAACTTTTGACAATTGCATTCTCATACAATAGTGGATGTAAGCAGCGTCTTTTTTTTTTTATGGGTCAAATCCCGCCACCCACTCTCAATATCTTGTCTCAAATGGTCTGTGCTAATAGATAAGTATGTCTGTAGTATTCAGTATTTTCCGAGATAGTTTCCTTTCAATTGTGTAATCCAGTTGATTGGCAAGTCATAGCCTCAAACTGCTATGTATTTATGGACATTTTATAAAAAATACTTCATAATTCCATTATAATTAAATACCACTTTATACCGTCAACAACTAGTTCCCATTGAATTGAAACTCATTCAATGTTGTTTCTTTTCAACAAATTATCTATTTTTCGACATAAGAAAAAAAACTATAATATAAAAATATCTGGAAAACAACTAAATTTCATGTCGCATACAGGGGGGTCAAATTTGCCGCATTTCGGCTACACCAATTCAAGGTAACCCTATACACCTACTCACCACGCTTTGACAGAGCTACAACTTCCTCTTTGGTTTTGCAAGCCTGTAACATGGTGATGTCGGCACCAGCGATGAAGCATCCTGGTTTCCCTGATATTATAACTGCTGCTTCTATTGATGGGTTTGACTCGACTTCATTCAACACATTGGTCATTTCCTCCATAACAACAGTGTTTAGAGAGTTTACCTGAAATTATTATGATCATAAGATCAGTTATAAGATTGCAGTATTTAAGGTGAGCAAAATCAACTATTTTTTTATTTTATTATGATTGCAAGTAAACTTTTACAGTATAAATATTATATTTTCCACATATATATGTTACTTTTTGAAGAAATAGTAACTGGGTATAATTAAATAAGTAAGTATAGGTGCATGTGGGTACAATTTATACTAACCTTAGTATTCGGAGAATCGAGAGTGACCACATAAACTCCATTGACAATTTTACATTTGGTATGAACCTGGGTCGCTGGTGCCGCCGCATAGCTTCTACTGTGCATACCTGCCGATCAATATAATTGGAAAATTGTACATATTTGGTACACGTACATGCAATCATAACGAGAACGGTTTTTAGAAACCTATTTCCGAATAAAAATAAAGTTTGTTGGTAAATCACTTAGTTTCAAAGTCATTGAGCTAGATCTTACCAGTTATGAATCTGATATCCCTGCGGCTTCTTAAGATCTTAAGCGCATTTAGTATTTTACTATTCGACATGTTTGTAAGATACGGTTGCTATTACAAGCTAAATAACAAATTTTAAGAAAATATTTTCGATCCCAGACTTTGAACCTAAACTTTCGCCGTGAATTACGAAGATAAAGGGGGTGAAGGAGGAAAGGGAAGAGGGAGGCTGCAGCAAGTAGAATACGTCAAAAAATATTTTTCGTTGACGTCGCACGTCGCACGTCGCCCATGTCACATGTCAAAATGTTAACAGATGAAGGATGAAGATGCCAAAGAAGATGAAATATTCCTATAATCTTGATAATAATTCTTTCGGATTATTTTTGGTTTTCCAAAATGGTCGGTCGCTTTTTGTATTCTATTGTTAATTATTGTGTTTGTTATTGCTATTCATTCATTACTCGACATTGGCAGAATCATATTGAGCTTGAACCAATTGTAAGAGGCCATTAATATAAATAAAAAGATTATATTCCAGACACCAGCCACCTTGCACCTTTGATAAAAGAATTTCTTCCTTTATCAAAGCCTTGTAACGACCCAACAATCAAAATACAACTTATATCCGTTTGTTCACATTTATTTTTTATGGCTCTGCCCGTTTGAACAATTCTTGTCAGCCACTGATTCAGTGAGGGTGTTATTGGGATTATAATCTTCTTGGTGAGGTCCGTCATCCGTGTCACAGAGACAAAATTGGTTGCTGTCAACTTCCTACTGTCAAACCTCTTTGGTTTACAATTTACATACTTAAAAAATTGATACTTGACACTGGCGAAATACCTATTAACTTGGTGGGCCATATTTTTAAAGAAAGAAGAACACAAGGATGTTTAATTTCTAGAAATATAGACTTATGGATTTGTAATACATATAAAAAGGTAAGTACTCACATGTACATCCTTTTCTACATTATTTTATTATTCTAGACTTAATAATAGTAAAAATGGTGAAAGCACCTATATTGTACTTAGGTACTTACTTATTATTACCTACTAGTTTATAGGTCCAACATTAGCATATAGAGCGACTTCCCATCCTATATCCACGTAACATCATCTTATTATTTTCAGATCAAATGAGTGTGAATACCCTGTGCATTATTTCATTAAAAGAAACCTGCAGCTTAATTAATTATGTTGCTAAAGCTTTATTCAGTTAAAAATAAGCAGTTAAGGAGATTTCTAGAACACAGTATTTATATTGCTATAGTGGTTATACTCATCCCTGCTTTCCTTTATTTTGAATTATGTGTTGTATTACCTGCTGTAGAACAACAATGGAGTTTAGCCTTTTTTGCACACATTTCTTGTGCAGCCTTCTTGTTACATAACATTATTGGTAATATGATTTATGGAATGTTCACCAACAGTAGTATTAAAGGAAGATTCCTGGAGGATTGCAATAAAGATGATTGGACACTGTGTAGTGTGTGTGAAAGTTTGCGCCCACCCCGTGCCTGGCATTGCAACACATGTGACATTTGTATCTTGAAGAGAGACCATCATTGTACATTTCTTGCATGCTGTGTTGGATATTTTAATCATCGGTATTTCATTATGTTCACCTTTTACATATTTATCGCGATGATTTATGCTCTTTATTTTAATGTAAAATTTTTATCACTTTTCATTTCATGGAACCATGGATTAGTGTTGATCAAATTTGCATTTCCTTTGGCTTGTATAGCAACTGATCTTAGTATGGAAAATCTGTATGTATTCTTAGTAGTTTTAAATGTGATAGTGGGCAGTTTTACAGGATTTTTATTTTTCTACCATTTGAATAATATTCTAAAAGGTAGAATAGTTCCTGAAACAAGTGGTTACACTAAAGATTTTATACATAACAGAGGGTGGAAAATAAACCTAATAGAAGTATTTGGCGCTCGATGGTATTTGACTTGGATTTCACCTTTTACTCACAGTAAATTGCCAGGTAATGGCATTGAATGGTCTATAGAGACAAAAATAAAATGAGAAATAATAATAAATAACTAAGTACTTACACCTACTGGTTTAAATGATACGGCTACCTATTATGAGTATGTAGAATGTAATTTATAAACCAACTAGAAATTCAATAATAGATTTATTTGCTTGATGTTACTATTTTTAAAATTTAGTTTATTTTTATTTATTTACTTTAGACAACAAAGATCAATTACATTGTAAACTATTAAAGTTAAATATATACTAATACCAAAATGAAAATAATAATATAATTAAATTAACAAAGTGAATGAAAATAAAATTAATGACAAAGTAAGCACCTGCCTACTTGTTTAAATGAGAAATAAAACTAAAAGTGACTTGCAGCACCATCCTCTTCTTAGTTGGATGTAAACCGAAAAGCTGGGGTTGAGTATTTAATATGCATGGCTGTAAACCTATCATTTGATAGCCAGTTGATAGTCAACAAGAAAATATTGAGTAAGTAGGTAGGCAGCTTATAATGTATATAGCTACTTCTTAATTAGGTATACTTATAGAAAGCTTTACTAAATTGTTCAATACTTATAAGTAAGCAGTATATAGTAAGTATATAATATATAACGTGTTATTTATGTTAACATAATATATTTACCTATCATGTTATATTTCCAATATGTATGTACTTACCTATTACAAACATTTAATGAATGATGAATATTTCGGCCTTATCTAATATAAACGACATATCATACCATGATATACACACCAAATGAAAGCTTTTGATCGTAATATTTTTTTGTTAAAAATTTATGACAATAAATACTTGTTATTAATTGAATAATTTATAATCAATATATTATACAATCACCATTAACCATTCATAAAAGACAAAATATTCCTTATCTCAATGGTATAAATTAATGTTTTTTATTCAAATATAATTTCAATTATTCTGAAGTAAGTTGGTCTACTACCTACAACATAAATTCATGCTATTGTATTGGTGGTGAGGCTGTTTGTCCCATATAAGATTATACATTTACTACTATAATAATATTGTAGTGGCAATGTGGTATCATTGTTGTGATACCTAATTTAATAAGTAAAAATACCTAAATACTTATAAAATAAAATAAAGTGCATAGTTATTGTTATTATACGTATTTATTCTATGTATAAATGATAAAGTAGATACAGAAAAAAAATACATTTTGTTTGATTCTCTAAAATTAATTATTTACATATATTATTATTATGTTTTTAAAAGCAAAGTTTGTACCTACGGCCTTTCTGATATATTAGAATTGGGTAATATTTGTGCTAAGTATCTACTGCGTATCCTATCGGACTGGGTTTGTGCAGGATCACGTGGGTTACCAGTAGACTGTTCCAGTGCCGAATCAGGTGGCCTTCTTGAGTCAGTCTCTTCTTGATCCGTATAATCTTCACTATCCAATAGGTGTACAGTTTCGTCAGTCTGATTTATTCCGGAGGGGCTGAAACATTTTTTTATTGAAAAATGGATACCAAAGTAGTTTTCACAACGACGTGGGATTCTGATATCGTTTTTATGAGAGTGTCGCGAAGTATCGCGAAGTTCCATAGGCATGGCCGTCACGACAGAGAGAAAAGCCTTGACCAAAAAAACGCAGTATTTTATACCAGAAACAAAGAAATAATAATAATTGTAATTTTACGTAATAATAAATATCATAGGTACTCACGGTTTCGCAGAATCTCTCAAACTAGGTGACATGTTGAGCACACCATTGTTTGCTGAATCCACAATGTATATTAATACAGCTGAGATCAGAGAAACTAAAAAAACAACAATAAATTATAAAAAATATTACTTAGGTAGTTAATTAATAAAATGAAGAAACAATTTTTTTCATACCAAAAAGGCATCCCAAGAAAAACATCTCGAGCATCAAATAACCATATCTATCCACAATCACTCCAGCCAAAATTAGAACAGTTGCGAGACCCATATTCTGGACAGCTTGACATCTAAAAAACAACAATTAAGTAATTAATCTCCTCATCTCAGTTATTCCATATTTCATTTTGTGTTAAGAGTTGGTTTTTAAAATTGTAAGTAGTTTAATTTTTTTTTAATTAGTGCAAACAAATTTTTTTGAAGCTTTTCATAAAATTAGTAGGTATAGCCTGCACTGGATCCCATAATGTGATACTTACATTCCGTATGCAGTTCCTAATTGGTTTTCCGGTACTATGAGAGCGACAAGCGGCCATAGACCACTTGCTAGTAATGAATATGATACTCCCAGAGTCATCTGTAATCAGTTTTAACCAAGACAGTTATTAAATACTTATTAGGTACCTCATTTAAAATTGATAAGTTAAAACTGGGAATAAATCTTACCACTCCGATATAGGGGTTCAAAAACGTGAATGCCAACATAAAGTGAGCTCCGATCGTCGTCACGATACTTATTATAACCCACATCACGTTTCTGCCCGTTTTATCGATCAGAATCCCGAAGAATGGGCTCAGAGCTGCAGATAATAAATACACCATGGCATTTACGTTGTTGGCCTCTTGGGGCAGAAAGTCGAATTTACGCTCATAAAATAACCTGAAATATGCAGGCAAAGTTAATCACCTTGCGTCAAACAACGATATTTATTAACAAAATATTCATACTTACTTTCCTAAAGCAATGAATGGAAAGATAGCCAAGTAATATGCGACGCAAATAACAGACACAAGCCAAAATACTGATTTAAAATGTCTAATGTCTGTAAGGCGGAAGGGTTCTTCACTGTTTTGTTCATCTTGCCGTCCAAGAATTTTTTCAGCTCTATAATCCATCCACCCGAGAATCACACCACAGATAAGGGACAGAAAACAAGTTAGTGATGCTGGAAAAACAAATAAGATCAACAAATGTAATCAGCAGATGTAAAAAAATATTTTATATCATCTAGTTTTACATAGATACTTACCAATGAATAGTGTAACACCTAGTCGTTCATATCCTCCATAGTAGGTAGAAACCCATTTGTAAATAGGTTCCATAACCCAAAAGTTTACAGTGCTTCCAAACCGTGAGAATGATAACTGAAGACCGAAAACCATATTCAGTTCTTTGCCTTTGAACCAAAGTACTACATAATTGTTAACCACAACTTGCAATGATTCACCCCCGATTCTGCAATAAATGACAGACATGACATCCTGTTTGTACACTGTTGTGACTTATGTTCATTAAACATTCCTCCTCTAAATTCAGTGTGCTTAGAGCTGAAGCACTCCGAACTTTAGATACAAAGCTACAAGTACATCGGCGGCTTCGCCTTGGTGGACCCACTCAATAATAATTACCTACGTTGCGCCGTGTAAACAAAGATAAGTGTTACTATGCGATGGAAAGAGAGACCCCTGTAAGTACATATTATTTGAAACATGCAGCACTGTACAAGCTGAATTGCAATTAATTGCCTCTAAGGAAGAGTCACTATTTATTGAACTGGCTTTCCAGAGAGTTATCTCTGTTCGTATAACTATTAGTATTATCTTTGTCTCAGGGTCTTATTAGATACATGTAAGTATATCAAGTAGTTATAATAAAACTATTTCTCACCCAAACACAAATCTGCCAAGTATCATGAGCCAGAATGCATTGATGTACACTCCAAAGGCGAAAATCACAGCTCCAATCAGAACAATTGTCATATATATTACTGTTCCAAGCCTTACGCCAAAGTATCTGAAATTATAATAGGTGGGTACCTATGTAAAGTGTTATAACACATTTTGAAGTTACTAAATAATGTACAATCATATTTAAGCATTTCATTCCACTTATATTTAATAAACTGTAGTTGCTTCAAATTACAGTTTATAATGTAACAACTTTTAAGTAAGTTATAATTTATCATATCATAATTATTTCACTAGTGCACAGATCATTGACAGCCTTTATCAAAATTGACAACATAATGTAAGTACCAATACTAATAAGGTCACAGACAGCTTTGTAAGCATGATATCATATTATGTAGCTGATCGCGTATAATTTGGTATTTATTATTATAGTGTACCTATATGTAACGTGAGGAGCTATCACAGTAGGTATAGTATTAGTTTGTATTTATTTTTTCTCCGATACACTTTGTTTTCAGAAATAAATAAAACATGTAAGTATCTATGTTTAAAAAAAAGTAAATTAATTTTGTTTGTAAATTATAGCTATCAATTAACTAGACCAAGAAGTCCTAGTTTTACTTCTCATTAAATATAGAATTAAATCATTTGAATGTTCATGGATATTACTTATAATGTACCTTCCCTTATGTCTAGGTGCTATAAGCTAAGCAATCATGAAACTCTGGTGTTAAAATCCACCTTATTAGTAATTGATGACCTGTGGCAACATAATGGGAGAGCCTTTGAGGCCATTCCCATTGCCCAGCATTGAGAAATTAGATAATAAATTTGACCATATGATTGTATGATTTTAATATGTAGGTTTGTACACTTTGTACCCACTAAATACTTTAACATTATTAATTTCATTGGTTATAACTTACCTATCAACAAGATAACCACCAATGAAACACAATACCACATTTGGCCATGAGTAGATAGAGTATAACAAAGCAAACTGTGATGTGTTCAAATGTGAGTCATCTTTGAAATTATCAGCCAGAGCTCCAGGGGTGTCATAGCAGAAATAGGAACCTGAAAATTAATTTAATAATCTATCACATTGTATCAAGAACCAGATTAGTTTCAGTCACCTATAAGGTTAATTTAATAAGCAGTAGTTCCATTTCAAAATTTCTACAATTATGCAAAGATAAAATGTAACAGGAAATTGCTGCAATCATATTGTGCAATGAGAGTTCATGATTAAATATATAGGTAGGTAGTTCATTCGTTATCTGTGTTATTAGTTAATATAATTGTGCCACAAGTGTGTTTTGAATAAAATATTAAATAACAGTAACCAAAATTGTTTTTTGTTATTAAATTACTTTGGTTTTCAAATTCGAAATTATTTTATGCATTATTAGTGTGATATAAAATGTTTTTGTTTTATTTTTATATACATTACTTAGGGATAGCCAAGAGCATGTATATGTGTACACTTTATTAATTTAAAATCCAAATATTAGGACTAACTACCACAACACACAAAAAATCAAAGAATTTAAATAGAGATTTATGTGAGTAAAGCATTTAAAACAATTAAATCTTTACATATTTCTGGGATATTGGTATGCCGCATGGATTTTTAAATTGTTCAGTGAATGCATTATTATGCCCTTGACTGCACTTCTAAAAAACTTTAGGAAGAAGTGTAATGAAAACAAAACAAGTTACTATATTGATGTGCATGTTTGTTACTGATAACATGTTACTCACCAAAACAAAGGAAGCACATGAGTAGCAGGGCTACGAAGCGATGTGCTCTGTGAGCCGGGTGGCACCATGATGTTGGTGATATCTGGCATGCCCTGCTACTGCCCCCTGATTCAGAGGTTTCCATATTGCACTCAACTTCTTAGTCGACACTAAAAAAGGGCAAGAAAGTAATAATAGTGTTGTTATGTCCTTACCATTGCATCTTGAAACATTCTGCAATAGGAATCAAAGTATATATGGAAAATAAACATTAGTTACATGTGTTCACTAAGCTCAAGTTGCACAGCGAGTACTTACGTCAAATAAAGCAATGTAAGTAATAAAAGTAAAGCCAGAGCTAATAAGTAGGTACCTATATTATAATTTGATGTACCTATCTATTGTTTAACAGTAAAATCGACACGAATTAACAAATGGATGAAATCCAGGAAATCACTGGTTCACATTACATTATTGACATTTATTTAATTATCTGGCAATTTGTTTGCTTATTATAAAACATTATTTAGGGAAAACAATACCAAAAATAGTATTTATGAAGCAAGAGATGACAACAAAATACAGGTTGATCAATCGATCAACAAACACACCACAGATTAGAGATATGTAGCAACTAATAGTAAGTGTCAGTCAGGTCCACACTGACTGTCATCAATCTGTTAACCAACGGACGTAAAAACCAAGAAGATTATATATAACACAAAACGGTCGCTGCCTCCCCGTTCATAACTTATGATAACTTTCTTGTTGCCGCTATAGAGACACAGGTATTTCTTACTTCTACCTTGTGCCCTGTGCTTTACCCCATTCTACCCACACTTGCATTTACCCAACTTCTACCCCTACTCTATGCTTGCGGCCTTCTCCTCTGTGGCCATCTCCTTGAAGCGAGTCTCGGCTCCCTTCCATGCCTTAGAAAAATAATGCCATAGCGGTGTAGATATAAGTCTACCCGAAAGGGACAACAACGGTACACAGAAATTCAATTATAATTGAAAGAAAGGCAAAGATTGTTGAACGAATTTGCAGCACATCAAATATTATCGCCAGGCACACCGCACTCTAATTATCTTTAGGCAAATAATTTGCCAAAACCGGTGAAAATTGGTGGTGGTTAGTTGGACTAATAACCGATACGTCCGATACACTGAGCAAGACAAAACGTGTTTATGTAGTTGATTAAATTCCATTCAATCAATGTTATGTAAAGGTATGTACCTATCGTGTATCTTGCTTGATTCCGCAGCTGTCAAAATGATTACAGTGACTCTAGCTTGACCAACATTTTGTTTCTACCTCTATGAAATGCCGTCTCCATATTTAATTTTCGTCACCGGTCACACTCGAAGTTACAGATATGTGTTTTTTTTTTCTTCGCTCCTTGTGGATCAGGCCACAGAGTACCTTGTGGAGCAGGCTAAGGTCAATTATGACCATACTGCCCGGTCTTGATAACCACCATAACTGACTAACAGAGTACCGATAGTCATTTTGACATATTTTCTTAAATCTACAACAGTATCGGAACGCGACCTCGACTTTGAAGATCTGGCAATAAACTCAACGGGCTTGTCGTTTTACATTTTTTAATGTTTGTTAAAAATCGTCAGTTGCCTAACTGCGGTTATATTCTCTTTGCCCCAAAACCCTAATGTTCTAAGCTATCAGTAGAGGGGCATTTAGGTACTTACTACTTACACAGACTTTTATTTATTTTTCATTACTCATACTCTGAAAGTAGGTCTGAAGTTGCCTGAGGAGCGGGTTGAAAGTAATACTTTTCCGGCCCGGGAGAATCGCTTTCAACTGACAGCTGTCAAATTATAAAAAAAACTAGGTCCATTTTCACATTTCTATGGAACCATGTTCACACTTTTTCTACAGTCACTCAATAACAGCACGATGTAAAATTGAAATAACATAAAGTAAGTTTTAATTAAAGAATATATATTTTTAAATGACTTAATTATAATTTAGTTTCAACAATTTCTTTAAAATAACATAGATTTGGGCAAAATATTTAAAGATGAAAATGAAAAATAATGGCTAAATAATGAAGTTGGCCGGCCAATGAAAAAAAAACAAAATAGGCGGCAATCGATCTTTTTTTTTTCGAGTTGTAGAGTATTGTTCATACTTCCTTGTATTATTTCTTTAGCCAATTCCTTTTTTATTATTACTTTCCTTGTATTCGTAATGAAAAGCACAGTGTTTACCTCGGGTGAAAGACATTTTTTCCTTCGAACTATTAGCGCCCTCGCTACGCTCGGGCGCCAAACCCCGTCTCGGGACAAAAAAAGTCACTTTCACCACTCGTGTAACAATGTACTATTGTTTTAATTGCCCCCACTCAAGCACATTTGTGAGTATAAGTAAGTATATCAGAATACTTCACCAAAATAATATATTATAATCCAGGAAGTTATAGATTATAATAGATTTTAATTCAAAAAAACACTCGATTTTGCAAATACCCAAATTCTCCGCCCTTGCTACGCGTGCTACGCTGGCATTTATTTTCACGCAATCCCTACCAACCGGTGTTGCTACGCGGGGCTACGACGTAGTATTACTAGGTGCTTGTTTTCATAATATAATTCCAAACAAAACGATATTTTTTTTGGGTATATGAGCGTAATGCTAAATTCCGTAAGCTGTCCGTCAGTATCGATTAGTAATTCAATGAAAAATATAGATAACGAATAACTTCTTCTCTCTACATAACAGGTATTTTGTTAAAATATTGTATGCCTTTATAGGTACTTGTATCTTGAATAATACTTGATGATAATTCATCCTGAATTGCCCACTATACGGCTGTTGCATAGGTGGCATACTTAGGATGTGGCAAATACCAAGGTATAGGTATTTAAGTGCATGACCTGAAGTACCACCTCATGAATATTTTTTCTTGATTAAATACCTACGTAACCATAAGTATCTATCTACTTACATGAGTACCTACATTATGCATAATTTCTGCATCTCTGGCGGCGGGCACTGACAAGTATCGCAAGACGTTCTGCTCCAAGATGAAATACATACGCATACCTTATAATGAAGTATAGTTCCTATAATATGGTCTTAAGAATTCTAACTTTATGATATAAGTAGGTAGGTACCTACTTAAGTGTAAGTATACCTACTCTTAATTAACTGTCTAGAACGTGGGGTGATAAGCAATTGCAAATAGTGTCACCACTCACCAGACGAACGTCAATTACCTACAATGAGTGAGAACTACACCGATTGTAGTCATTTTTATTTAGGGCAAGTATTTAATATGGGAAAGCAATAAATTCCGTGTTGTGGCGACAGTGCGTCGACGGCGGCGGCGGCGGCAGTGGTGGCGGTGGTGGCGGCGGCGAGCTGCGCCGCGCACTGTGCCCGCTGTACGCAGCCGCAGGGCGGGCGGGGCGCGGCGGGCGGGCGGGCGCCGCGGCTCGGCGCGCAGTGCTCCTCGCGCAGGACCGGAGTGGTGTTCACTCGGCGGCGCGCCACGGCGCGACATGCCCAGCTGATGTTTATTTATACCGCGAGCTCGGTGGAGGGTGCGCGCGGGAGGCCCTCCCCTCCGCGGCACCACGGTTCCGCGTGATGCAGCCGAGCGAGCTAGCCGACGCCGCGCACGCCGCTAGCGGAAACCCCCCGCAGCGCGGCCTCAACGGTGGCCGTTTCGACTTTGACGATGGTGGTACATATTGTGGTGCATGGGAAGATGGCAAGGCCCACGGTCACGGTGTTTGCACCGGACCCAAAGCGCAGGGAGCATACGCCGGCTCCTGGCATTTCGGCTTTGAAGTTTCTGGTGTCTACACCTGGCCCAGGTGAGATAGTGACTTCGCCCGGGCCTCGCACACGCCCGAGCGCAAATCCGCGTCCGAAGCCGCTCCAAAAATAGGCTGCTATTAATAATTGAGTTCGGTGTTTCGCTAGAAAACGCGTGTAACGGCGGTGAAAGTGCCTCATGGTCCAATCTCAGCGAAAATATTCATATCGATCGATAGACGCTGATTACAACACGTGATAACAGTATCATGTCATAGACGAGAGCTGGTGTCAATTGTCTCGTCATTGCTGCTGACGGATCCATTAACAATTCAATAAAATGAAGGCCACGTTATGCGATTCTGTATAAACCATTATTGTGTGTATTTAACCTTATTGCTTCAATGATCTACCTATCATGATTTTAAATGACGATGTCGTCATTGTAAAATTAATTCAATGACGTAGGTACCTATATGTTACACATAACTAATGCACCTAGCAGCTATTACTATAGTTCCCACTCATCCATAGATACTTGAAAAATATGGCCAAAGAATTAGTTCATCATATTAATAAACAAAAGTAAATGTAAGTAGTTATTAAAGAGAACGGCTAGAAAATGTCTCACGTAAAATATCCCGTAAGATCTTCATCTGCCTGCAAAATACAAACAATATACTGGGTTAGGAAGGTACAGTAATCATTTCTAACAGGAAATTAAGATGAATTTTAACCTAAATTTCAATCATGCCAGAGTCTGGAATGAATCATTAATGTGATGTTGACAATGGACTTAGCAGCAATACTAAAGTTTAGTTACAGTCGATAGTAAATCATTCCGTTCTTAGATTTTTGAGACCTACCAACTCATTAGTGTTTTGGTGTTAAGCCTTTGACTGCATACCTACGGTTTAATCTAAAATACTTACCTATAGTTCTCTGTCAACTGTTTAATTAAAGTCATTTTGAACCTAACGATACATACTACCTACCTACAATGCTAAGTAACTTATATATCTAGAATCAGGGAATTAATACAACATTATTAGATTAGCCGTGATCACATTACAATATCATTATGCGGTCGTAATTATACCTACCTACTGTTAAGCATGACTCACAAACGCGTCAACCCAATTAAATTAGATCGGATTGATTCATTTAATTATGTATGTAGCTGTGTATATTAATTAACTAACGTAAATTTAATAGAAAATAGAACCAAAATGGAGTCTTTTACACAGAGCAACGACCCAATAAACGTTTGAAGTGGGATAAGTAAGCTCTGAGATAACAGCGGAAGACCTGGCAACGGCGCCGCATTTTATTCTGACTAATGACGACGCCGCATTTTTATTATAATTAACTTATATAGGTAGGAAGGTACTTATAGTATGTATCATTTTGATTTGATTTAATGTCTTGACCTACACAATAAGTAGCTACTTAATATGATGAACATTAAGTACTTAATTTATGACGTTACAATTTAAAGCTGGGGATACCAAAGTCCCTACCTCAAAGATTATACAAAACTGAAAACGATTACTTGCCTACTTACTTATTGAATCTTTGAAAAAATAATCTTTTCATTACTCATACTCTGAAAGTAGGTCTGAAGTTGCCTGAGAAGCGGGTTGAAAGTAATACTTTTCAGGCCCGGGAGTTCCGCTTTCAACTGACAGCTGTCAAATTATAAAAAAAAAACTAGTTCCATTTTCACATTTCTATGGAACCATGTTCAAACTTTTTCTACAGTCACTCAATTACAGCACTATGTAAAATTGAAATAACATAAAGTATTAATTCAAGAATATATTTTTTTAAATGACTTAATTATAATTTAGTTACAACAATTTCTTTAAAATAACATAGATTTGGGCAAAATATTTAAAGATGAAAATGAAAAATAATGGCTAAATAATGAAGTTGGCCGGCCAACAAAAAAAAAAAACAAAATAGGCGGCAATCCGATTTTTTTTTTCGAGTTGTAGAGTATTGTTTATACTTCCTTATATTATTTCTTTAGCCAATTCCTGTTTTTATTTTCCTTGTATTCGTAATGAAAAGCACAGTGTTTACCTCGGGTGAAAGACTTATTTTGTCCCTCGAACTATTAGCGTCCTCGCTACGCTCGGGCGCCAAACCCCGTCTCGGGTCAAAATAAGTAACTTTCACCACTCATGTAACAATGTACTATTGTTTGACTCCAGTCGTGTCTTTGTTCATTTAAAGTACACTAGGAACTACATAAAAATCATTTTAAGGAATTCAATTTATTCTAGTTATTCCCAGTTGCATTATCGCATTTGCATTAGATTACTTCATTTCGAATGGATTTCAAGATACGCAAGTACTAAGGTTGTCAATTATTGCTACGCCCTTCACTGAACATAAAAATACACAACAATGTTTTTCGTAATTCCTAGTACCTTTTACTTTTAGTATGGTTTACTTAACTTTATATAATTACAGCCAACATTTATATAATGCACTAGCTGAGCCCGCGACTTCGCCCGCGTGGAATTTAACTTAACAATAAAGCCCGGTCCCGCGTTCTAAGCCCGCGCGACAGGACCCATTTTTTTAATTTTGTTTTTCTAAAATAAAAGTAGCCTCAGTTACTGCTTATAACATCAGCTATCTAACAGTGAAAGTCCCGTCAAAATCAGTCCAGCCGTTTCGGAGATACTCTTTGATTTCAAGTGTTTTTATTTTTTTACGCGGAACCCTAATTGTTTTTCTAAAATCAAAGTAGCCTAAGTTACCCGCTATAAGATCAGCTATCTGCCAGTGAAAGTCGCGTCGAAATCGGTCCAGCCGTTTCGGAGATTACCCGGAACAAACACACAGGCAGACAGACAGACAGACAGACAGACAGACAGACAGACAAAAAATTTTTAATTCGCGTTTTTGCTATAGGTATCGTATGTTCTTCCATATGCATTTAGTGAAAATGTGTTATTTTGATATTACAAACAGACACTCCAATTTTATTTATTTGTATAGATTATATTCATAAAATATTTCGAAATTCGTTCTTCGTTTAAAACGTTCATAGTAGAAACTACAAAAATAAAATATTATGTCGTTATTTTTTCAAGTCTGTCTGTTTTACAATTCTGTCTAGTCTGTATTTGACTGGGGATGTATAATTTACATTAAAATCCCCTATATTTACTAAATTTCTCATACGTGAAAACTTTCCAAGTCCTTAACTTGGAACCTACTACATGCACGTGGTAATTCCTTGGAAAAGTGTACCGTTGGAAAGTCGGAGCGAATTGCTATTGGTTATTTCTTTAAGCTCAACTTTTGGTAGGCACTCAAGGTTTCATCAACATTGATGAAATGAAAACTTACCCGTTCTGTTCAAAGTTAAAGTTTATTAGGTTTCACGTGCTTAAGTTACCTACCTATAAAAATATAATTTTGACTATTTATTTAGAAATAACACCGCTTGATCAATTTAAAATGTATATTTATGGATATTAGATATAGAATATATTACTCGTATTACGGCATTATACCTACCTGCTGTTTGTGAGTAAATATTTGTCATTCATGAAGGCAGAAAAAATAATTTTCAGTACAAGGTTCTTACTTATTATTTTATTAAAAGTGGTATTGTGGTAATGATTGTCATGGTAGAGCTCAAACAGCCTTTTCACCACTTTTTGCCACGATCCCGAGTCCCGAGGGATAAACACAACGGGTCAAGAATAAACTATCGAGCAACATCAACGTACATTATCTTCTTAGGCTTGATAATAATTATCTACAATAAATCGAGCCCTATGACATGATTACTTGTAACTGCAGTCATTGTTACGTTGGTATTTTGTAACCTAGCTTTACTTAATAATTAGAATTCCAAGTAATTATTTTCACCACTGCTGTTTTATTTAGTAACTAGCTGAGCCCGCGACTCCGTCCGCGTGGAATTCAACTTAACAAAAAAGCCCGCTCCCGCGTGCCCGCGAGAATGGGCCCTGTCCCGCGTTAAGCGCGACAGGACCCATTTTTTTAAATTTTGATTTTCTAAAATAAAAGTAGCATAAGGTACTGCATATAACAACAGCTATCTACCAGTGAAAATCGGTCCAGCCGTTTTCGAGATACTCATTGATTTCATGTGTTTTTATTTTTGGACGCGGAACCATAATTGAAACGTTACTAATCTTATATAGCCTACATCTCGAAATCCTTTCTTAGGGGATGCCTACGTCATAGTAGCTTTATGCATGCAAAGTCTCAGCCCGGTCGGATTAAAATTGACAAAGTTTCATACAAACTTTCATCCCCTATTTTATCCCCTTGGGGGTAGAATTAATCAAAATCCTTTCTTAGCGGATGCCTACGTCATAACATCTACCTGCATGCCAAATTTCAGCCCGATCGGTCCAGTGGTTTGGGCTGTGCGTTGATAGATCACTATGTCAGTCAGTCAGTCAGTCAGTCACCTTTGAGTTATATATATATTGAGAGATTAAACGTTAAAGTTGTGGTATGTGTAGGTCTTTTTTAATAATACACAATAATTTGCATGGTGCCCCGTAGTAAATGCTAAAGGAGATACTTAACTACCACGAAATATTGTATAAATCTTTTCTGTTGGTTGGTATGGTAGAGATGGTTGGTAGCGGGTGAATTAATCAAAGGTCAGCTGTTAGAAACAAACTCATGAGATTTTTTGTGTTAGGTACCTACACCATCTTTAGCTTTTATTGTCATCGACACTAACCAGTATTAAATTTCAGTAATGGAAACGATTTTTTTTGCTTTTATATGTTACTAGCGGCCCGCCCCGGCTTCGCACGGGTACATTGCGGTTACATTATTCGAGTTTAAGTAAGGATTCCAAATTTTTTTGAAAATACATTATAGTTTTCTTATATTTACGCGAATACTACACATTGAAATAAAACTATTTTTACGGACCATACATAAGAGGTGTCACAGACAAGATTGGCTACATCTTGAAACGGGCTTCAATCAAAACTTACTTCAAGCCACCCAAGAAGATTAGTCAGTTCTTACCACCTGTCAAGTGTCACATTCCTCTACAAGATGCAGGGGTATACAAACTCGATTGTGAATTTGGGCTCTCCTACATAGGGCAAACTAAAAGATCAGTAAAAACCCGCGTAAAAGAACACATTGCTGACGTGTAACACCGGTGCTCCACGAAGTCTGCAATCTGTGAACATGTACAGGACCGCACCCGCCATTATATCAGATTTGATAAACCACAGATCCTCGCAAAATAACACCGATTCCGACCAAGGATGATACGTGAGGCCATTGAAATTAAAAAACATCCTAATTTCAATAGGGAAGATGGCTGGGTGCTACCACCAACTTGGGATCCAGTAATTAATAATTAAATCCAAAACCAAGCATACCATTGCAAGACCTCGAGACACAGTGAACACTTTCTGCGTGGATCGGACCGCAAACACCAACTAAATTTTGAGGGTACCCAGTTTTTTAACTATGACATCAGGACGTCCAAAACCTCAGTCCCCCCGTGACCACGGTTGCTGTAAAGCAACCGAAACGTCGGGAACATAAAAAGTAAATAAACGCGATATAATCCGTAAAAATAGTTTTATTTCAATATATTATAGCCTATCACCCGGGGATAGTGTAGCTTCCCAACAGTGAAAGAATTTTTCAAATCGGTTCAGTAGTTTTGGAGCCTATTCATTACAATCAAACAAACAAAGTTTTCCTCTTTATAACATTAGTATGATTATATAAGTATGATAATGAATTTGAATTCTTTGTCGGTTTAAAGTTTATTTCAATGGTTTATTTCTGATTTTGTTTTTAATCTTGTCTTCTTGATTATTGTTTCTTATGTAATCTGAATGAAGTAGAGTCATAATTTAAGATATAAAGATTTCTAAGTCACCATTTACCAGTTCAACTTCTATTATGTATTATTGTTATTATTCAGCTAGTTATATACTACTGTTGGGCGGTAGTTTCACTGTTTGGGTTCGTAGGAAAATGCGCGGGTCCTATTGTAGAGATTTGTTACGTGACAAATAAACATTATTAATACAATTAGAAAAACGTTACTGTGCTTACCTCGATATCTATTTATTGATTGTAGAATGAAAATTGCACTGAAATATCCAAAGTAAAAATAACTAAGTATAAAAACTAAAAGATTGAATATTCCTCTCTTTCGTCCAAAGAAAACTATAAAATGAAACTAGTTATTGATGATATTAATTAGGCAGCTATGGACCTAATACGTAAACGCATATAGACGCAATTTTCAAAGTATGACGATTGAACTTTTTTATGTCACTGAACCTTCTTAAGAGATGTTCTATAATGGCGAATTCAATGACCTCATCTGTTCTAATTATACGATGGAAACGGGACTATTGTTTATCGTACTTCTTTCCTCGTGGAGAAATTCCTAGCAGTACACGTGGCAACCGGATTTATTCCACATCACGTTCCAGCAGTGCGCACTGCACTGTGTAAAAAATAATTTGAAATAAATTAATGCCAAAACGCACCTGTCTTGAAAACCCCTGAAGCGATTTCTATCAAACATAGATAGCTAAGAATTAGGTATTTCAGTACCTTGTAACAGTTATTGAACACAAAATAGGATATACTTGCAATTCATACTTGGTATGTCTGAGCTAGTGAATGCCACGTTAACGTCTGTTCGTAAAGTAGGTATGTATTTTTATCAATTGCACGTATATCAATTTGAAACATTTTGGTAACTACCTTATCATACTAATATTATAAAGAGGAAAACTTTGTTTGTTTGATTGTAATGAATAGGCTCCGAAACTACTGAACCGATTTGAAAAATTCTTTCACTGTTGGGAAGCTATACTATCCCCGGGTGACATAGGCTATAATATATTTTCAAAAAAATTAGGGATCCTTACTAAAACTCGAATAATGTAACCGCAATGTACCCGTGCGAAGCCGGGGCGGGCCGCTATTTAAAATATTTTATTAATATATAGAGCCTATATTCTGAAATGTTGTAACACTTTAGAATTATTTCTTTTCTTCTTATAACTTGTAAAAATAAGATAAATTAAATATCTACTTGCATCCGAAGGAATGATAATGATAATAGATAAGACAATAACTGAATTTTGAAACAAGTTTGTTTGTATTACCTCGTTTTGTATAATAAACAGATGTTGTTACCAATGTATTGGGCTGGACTTAGTAACATGAGTGGAGATCGTAGTAGGTATACGTAACATGAACAAGTGCCGGTCTGTAGGGAAATGATCTTAGATATCTGACCGAATATCCGGGAGAGAGGTTGGTATTGTTAAGGCTGAGAAACGCTAGACAAGTTTGGCAAAGGGCCAGATGGAATGGCGAGTCATAGCGGGGACCCACTTCTTAACCCCGCACAAACTAAATTCTACGGCAGCCACTATCTGTCCACCAATTTGTAGATTACGCAGTTTTGTTTTACTGTAATATCTAATTAATTTTATGTTATGAATTTTATTGAAATGGAATAGGTATGAAATACACACAAGGTACTTGCCGAAATCAACCTGTGCTCACCGGGCTAATTAATATGCTGACTAATATTGAATTGCGGGCACCTAGTCCTGGGTTCAAACCCTGCCTCGTACCTCTGGATTTTTCGAAATCTATGTGCGAATCATAATTTCTATATGATTATCACTTGCTTACGGTGAAGGCAAACATCGTGAGGAAACCTGCATGTCTTAGAACATCTAACCAATTTTCGAAAGACATGTGAAATCCGCCAACCAGCACTGGGCCAGCGTGGTGGATTATGGCCTGAATCCCCCTCGTAATGAGGGGAGGCCCGTGCCCAGGAGGGGGACGTCAAAAAGGGCTTAATTATTACTCATTAATAAACTAAGTATAATACTAACACTGCTCCGTTATAACGTCATATTACACTAGCTAGTATGTTCTAGAACTTTAAACCTCTGTAATTTTGCCAACTTTAAAGTTATTTATAAAAAAAACATTGATACTAATCGCAAACACTTATTATTTATAAGTAATTTTGCATAAAAAATCAGGCATCGTGCACATTGTAGGTACACGTGAGAATATGAATTATACCTAATCAAAGTTTCGTACGTTTAAATACGAAATGCTTGCTTAAATTTGGTGATGCTTTGTAGTCAAATGTTGATCAAATAACTCATTATAAACCTGAAATTCGTCTATACCTTTACGCTGGACATAATAGAACCCCCCAAGATTTTCTCACGTCACGTTGCTATTCGAAGCGACCAGTTTCCTTCTGCGCGGGTGAGATCAAAGGCCCATCTTGGCTGCTCAAACTCGGTACATGTTCCGGCACGTGGTTGCCATTGTTGCCATTCTAAAACCTTTCTGCCAAACGGCCGTCAGCTCAGCGAGCTGTGTGCCCTGCTCACTGTCAACTACATTGCAAAGTTCGTCTGTATATTTTCCTCATCGCCAATTTTGTCGCGTAGCTAAACTCCGTACATAGAGTGTGTTGAGTTAATATACCCCAAATCACAAACATTATGTTTATACTAGCTGTGCCCACGGACTTCGTCCGCGTAGTATTTAACGTAACAAAAATTTCGGGATTATCGGGATAAAAAGTATCCTATATGTTAATCCCGGTTATAAACTATCTGTGTTCTAAATTTCATCCAAATCCGTTCAGTAGTTTTTGCGTGAAGGAGTAACAAACATACATCCACACTCACAAACTTTCACATTTATAATATTAGTAGGACTTGACATCCACCTACTGAGATTAAATAATTAGGATAGAATAGAATCGAATATTGTTTATTTCATAAAAAGAGCATCGTACAATTACAATGGAGTACTGCAGCCTGTGGTAGCTATGTATAAGCTGTGTTACAGGCTGGAGTAATACCCCAAAAGTATAGCCATAATTACTACTAAATATTAACAATATCCACAAAACACAATAGGAACAAACAATAAAATATAAATGCAACTGGCGGTAGTAGTTAGTAGTAGAGACTAACAACATCAAGTTAGGGTTATAAACCAATATTATAGAAAAGTATGTGTACTTGTGTGTGTGTATCATGTGAGACTTTGTGGGTAGTTTGTGTAGGTATGTGTGTGTGTGTGTGGGGGGGGGGTGTGTCCGTATGTGAGTATGTGTGAATCTAATTTGTGATAATGTTTCTATTTTAACTTAACAAAGATACCTTCAGTTTCATCGTAGCTTAGCTTATTAAGCCAGATGTTTAATAGTGTTTTAAATTCGTGATTATTACATTGTTTTAAAAACTTTTTAGAGAGTGACTCAATTTCAATTAAGTAGGTATTGTGTATTTTTCCCTAGGATTTAGTAAACAATCTTGGCATGCCTTTTCAATGTATCGTTTTTAATATTTTTGTTTATAAAGGATTACTAGTTTCCCAAATGGTATTAGGTTAAAAATGTTAATATATTTTTTATAATTTTTAGCCCTTTTGACGTCCCACTCCTGTGGTCCTGGGCACGGACCTCCCCTCAACACGAGGGGGATTCAGGCTATAATCCACCACGCTGGCCAGTGCGGGTTGGCGGATTTCACATGACTTTCGAAAATTGGTTAAATCTTCTAAAACATGCAGGTTTCCTCACGATATTTTCCTTCACCGTAAGCAAGTGATAATCATATAGAAATTATGATTCGCACATAGCTTTGGAAAAATCCAGAGGTTCGAGCCGGGGTTTGAACATGAGACCTGGTAGCCCGCAAGACGCGTGCTTGACCATTCGGCTATCACTACTATAAAAAATGTTAATACTTTTATTAAATTATTATGTGAACGTTATTTAATAATGTTGAAAGACAAATTACATTAACTAAGTAAAAATACAGTTTAGGAAATTTATCTACTAATAGCGTCTGTACTCTTATGTATAAAGTCTTGTTTTAATAATGCGCCATTCTAAATATCATGTATTGTTCAAAGAAGTCCATAGTAAAAATAAGGAACGATATATAATAAGTCTAATAATAACCTTAGTACCTACCTGGCGGTAAAAAAAAAAGTTTAGCAGCCCGCCCTCATTAGTAGGCTCAAGGTCGCGTCTCTACTACTGAAGTCTGTTGATTTTACTTGTATTATTCACTTATGTTACCGCAGAATGATACCTACCTGACGTGTATTGCGTTATAAATAGAAGTTAGGTTCGAGTTGTTCAGCAGGTACTTACTTACCTACGCGCCGCAAAACAGACCGGCCATTATCTTACCGGACTAATAAAATCTGAAAGGAATTTCAGTGCAGGCTTTATGTACGCTTATTGATATGTTTAACAACAATTTATGATTACATCATGATCAATGTGCTTGATAATAAATAAAGTAACGCGTAACAGCGTAAATTTCAGTCTGGGGTGTATTTCTGAAAGCATTATGGCAGGCCATGATTAGGGCGAATCTAAAGGCAATTATAGAAAAATAAACCTAAATACAAACTAGCGAAAGTTTTGCTCAGGTTTATTTGATTAAGTAGCTAAATAATCATCAATCACACACAATGTGGGCTGGTAATTATAGAAGTGTGCAAGAATAATTGACGAATATTGCATGTAACAATCATTCACAGATCTCGCTTATTATCGCGCGGCCATCATGAGGCTATTCGAAATGGTAATAATGTTCGAGTTCAAGTCGGTCACCGCCGGGCTCGCCAACATATTGCAGGCCATTCCATCAATATAAAATATGGCGGTGGCCTCATCATATAAACCAAAATCGCCGTCTTATCTGAATTGCCTTCCCAGTGCGGCCCCAGCCGAGAGAAACAAATAAATTATATAGTCCGTTGTTCCCAATTATTAGGTGAGCTGGATTTTTCGGATATTTGTTCAGGGTGCTACAGGCTTGCAGAGAAAGTTTTTAGCAGCGGATGTTGCCCATGTGTCCTGATTATAAAGTTTATCTAGATACCGACAATCTAGTGAAATAATTGCCACCAGCTATTGGGTAATTCTATTAAAAACCTTAATTTTGGCAGGAGACTAGGTGAATCTTTCACCGGGAGAAGAATTTGTCTATTGTTAGTGTTTTTCAGTAACGGATACATACAATGCTCTTCGTATTGTGGAATTTCTCACAGATTGATGAATGAGTTTCTCCTCAGAAATTATATTTAAGAGACCTGGCAGTCGAGATTTTTATTATGTAAACAGAGTTGCATAAAATTGTTCAGTATGAGGCTACGTCATTTGTAACTTCATGAAATCACACACGTCGTCAATGAGATTTTGTGCATTTGTTTATCTGGATTGTCTTTTTATTGTTTTTGTTTACCGGAATTATCTATCTTTTGTTCATTTATATCAACATTAATTGTTGATGACGTGTTACTTGCCAACACCTAACCGTCATCAGCTTAATACCCACCATATCTATACCTACTCTATATACAAATAAATAAAATTAGTGTCTGTTTGTAATATCAAAATAACAACTTTTCGAATGTACATACGACACATATAGCAAAATCGCGTTTTTTTTTTTGTCTGTCTGTCTGTATGTTTGTTCCGGCTAATCTCCGAAACGGCTGGACCGATTTTGACGGGACTTTCACTGGCAGATAGCGGATGTTATAAGGCTTATACTTAGGCTACTTTAATTTTAGAAAAACAATTAGGGTTCCGCGTAAAAAAATTAAAACACATTAAATTAAAGAGTATCTCCGAAATGGCTGGACCGATTTTGACGGAACTTTCATTTCAGACTTTCATTTTACACTTTTATTTTAGAAAAACTAAATTTAAAAAATTGGTCCTGCCTCGCGGGTTCAGAACGCGGGAGCGGGCCGTTTTTGCTAAATTAAATTTTTGTTAAGTTAAATTCCACGCGGACGAAGTCGCGGTCTCAGCTAGTCGATTATATTATTCGATTGTGGTAGTATACTATCTTTATAATATACCCATCATTCAGTCATATTCTAGGATTGTCAAATAAAATAAAAAAGAGAGAGAAGAAAAGTTATTTTTTTAAATGTCTGGGTACGCAAAACTTCTTTAAATATCGCCTCGCTCGACAAATTCAAACAATTACCTAACAAGAAATTGAAAGGACTGATCAATTATTTATTTTATTATATTAAGAGATATTTCGTCTTACAATCTCAGTTCAACTACCACTACCTGTGGATAGGAAGGTCATTATAATATGGTTATGACGTCACTTTACTTGTATCCAGCGTCGCTGTAATGTAAGTCGTTACTATATGTAGGTCCCTACTTTGTAAGGCTCTGGTTTCAAGTGAACATTATCCCAACCACAGGTAGCACTTTACAGAAGATATCTTTCATATAGGTACCTTTGAAATATGTGAAGGATCTCGAACAAAACAGTTTAGGTAGCGTTTATAACTATATGCTAGAAGTATTATACATATAACGTGCGTTAAATGTATGCGTATTTGCAGCATCTAAGTACATTCTTCTTACGCGTTTTAACCAATTTACTTACAATAAAAATATTCTACCAACAACGTCCCAGCAGATGTCAGTTTGTCCCTACGAGAGTGTATTTTTATTACAGAATAACAACGCTTTTATAACAAGCCAATCCCACGAAACATGTTTTATTTATGATGTGACTAACAGGCATTTCTGCTAAATTGATAAAAGTAGAAAACATTGTAACTGAGATCAATAAATAGCTTCTTTATTATTGAATCGTACTCAGACCGCATGGTAAATAGGAACGTATTAGTATGTAAGTGGCCATTTTAGTATAAGCCAGATATACCTATAAACATCAGTTAAATATATTATGATTATCTAAAATGAAGTATTTTGTGATTACAGTGGCAGCTCATTCGAAGGTCAATGGCAGAATGGCAAGCGTCACGGCATGGGCGTGGAGACGCGCGACCGCTGGCTCTACCGCGGCGAGTGGACCAGCGGCTACAAGGGCCGCTACGGCGTGCGCCAGAGCACCATCAGCAACGCCAAGTACGAGGGCACGTGGGCCAATGGACTCCAAGACGGATACGGCGCAGAAACTTACGCGGATGGCGGTCAGTATTATCTCATTCTTTCATTGCCAAACTATTGGAATTCAGACGAAAATACATCACGTTTACATGGCCATGGCATTCTTAGATAGGTAGTTTCGGTCGTTACCCACGAAATAATGATTATGTTATTGTTAATCGGATGATAGCTCAATAGCAATTGTTAATCCCGAAATAAACTCTTAAAATCCGGGTTAGCTCGAGATGATTCATTTATACCTACAAATAAATTAATTTCATAACTGCATTGTACGGCGCTCTGTTCGCCTCGTGACCCAGATCGTGGTGCGAACTAGGAAGGTAGCCCTTTTACTGGCGCAATGTTTGCCTTTAGAAAATAATATGGTATAAACAGCACGCGTGTTGGAGTTATAAATTCCAGCGAAACTATTGAGCAGCTAGTCTACACGTAAGTAAATGAATCACGAGCAGATGTGGCCTAATATACCTACATGTATGTATATAGAGCTATAAGAATATGAATAGATGTAGACAGCACAGCTATAACATTCCGCTAAACCTTCCTGTGTGCAATCAATATCTATATCACGTGTAGGTATTCCATAAGCATACCTACTTATTAAAATGTATAATGAATTTCATAGTAACAACATTTATAATTAAAACCAATGATCCGTAAATTTACCTCAAGGTAACCTGAAAGTTGATTGGCTACGTAAAACTTCAGCAAATACTTACGTCATCACGCAGATATTGCTCGAAATCAAAACATGATTCATAAATACCATACCCTATTATAGATTAGTCATTCATGAAATTATAATGATGACAATTCCGTTATTTGTTCGTAATAAACATCGCCTAACACAGTCACGCTGCGGCTCAGAATCGCTACATTGGACTTAGGACCATTGACGTAGAACGTATGAGTGAGTCTACGTCAGTAGCATGTATGCAAGCATTGTTTTTTGGCAATAGGTCACGCAGGGCATTCATAATGCTGCATGTTCATGAACAACGAAACTTACTCTTTTACAACATGTTTACCGTGCCGCCGCCGGCTCTTTAAACGATGTTAGTAGTCCGTGGCGGATGGATGAGTGCATGGAGCGTTTTTTCAGTAGTTTAGTCGATGAATGATCGTGCGAGGTGGCCCTGCTGGCCGCCGCACCGGCCCGCGCGGCCCTCGCCGTTTATATATAGCACGGCACGCCTGCCGCTCCGCCTCGACACACAATCATGTCGACCACTCATTTAATACTAGCCACTACGAAAAATACGTCTTACAACGCAGCGTTATAAATGTAGCTTTTTAATTTGCTGCTTGATTTATGATATGAACACCAGCCACCCTCAATAAATTCTATACAAACAATACAGCGTCTGATAGAATGTGAGGCAAGCTTTTAATTCTTAATCCATTAGTCAAATTAACGTCAGAGCGAATAAATCTCTATGTATACTACCGAGCTTTCATTTGCCCTACGCTAGACCGAGCGTATACTCAGAATAGGTACTTAACTTATGTAATTATTTGTAATATTTGTATGAATATAATGTAAACGAAGGATGGGTAGATGTAAGTATGTTTGGGTGTTCGTAACAAGGGCATGCATGCAAAGACCGTTCGTTGCTTCCATGAGCTATAAAAAGTACCTCTATAACTTTAAGTGTAAATTAATTTATGTATTTAAAATTATTGACCATGTCATAAATAAGAGATTTTTGAAGTACCTACTCATAAGAACATTTTGACACAATAAAGTGTGATAAAGCTAAGTGTGTAGGTAATAATCAATGCGCATGTGTTTCAACATCCTTGCGCGGAAAATAAAATAGCATAAGGTTATTTTTGAAAACAATCACAAAACACAAGTTTGTTAAGACATAATGACAATGTATATGTCGCCGCCAACTAGCTTAATTCGCCGTTCAATTAACAGCCTAGGCACTTAACTAAACGGCGCCGTTCAACTAGTGGCCTGAATGATATTCAGCCATTTGATCAAACAGCTAGGCAAATGACTTGGATCGATGACGTTTAACTACTTGCCTAGCCGTTTAATTACCTGCCTAGCCTGTTCATTTCAATTTAGTTCTACTTTCTGCCACCTAGCGCCGAAACTCACCAAACTGTCAATATCTCTATATTCTATATTCTCTTTGGTCAATATGGCGTCGGAAAAAAACAACTTTGATGGAATAATTTTATTAGGTACTTAGGTTTTTTACGATTTTTATTAGATCCACCGAATCTATTTGCCGGGTGGGGTTTCTGTGGGGTCATAAAAAAATAACCCTAACCTAAACCCATCCAGGTCGTTCTGCTTGGGTAGTATTTTGAAAAAGTTTTGTAGTACTTAAATGTCAACCAGTTGCCTAAGCATTAGCTACCCAGATTATTAAATGTTGTAATAGACGATACGGCTGAAGATCATTCAGGCCGTTAGTTGAACGGCGCCGTTTAGTTAAGTGCCTAGGCTGTTAATTGAACGGCGAATTAAGCTATTTGGCGGCGACATATACATAGAAGCATCAGTTTATTAAATGTAGGTAGATATTTCGGTGACCCATAATTACCCTTTTAAACAAATAGTAAATACTATTTGGTTAAAAGGGTCATTATGGGTCAAGGATCATTGTTATAGTAGTTAATTAAATAGACTTTCATATACAACAATCCCAAGTGTATTCCAAACATATATTGCAAATTATATTATACCTACCTACTTACCTAATCTGAAAACGAATGTATAATTTACTCCATTAGGTACCTACTGATTTGGAAAACCAGTTATCACCAGCAATCCATTAGAAAGGATTTAATTTTTTTAAATGCTTAAGGTCCTTCAAGTCTAATTAACATTCCAAGGTTTTTTTTAATTATAAGTACCTCTGCTACTCCTACAGGGAATGCAAGCTTGATAGAGAATGATTATTTACTATTGGAAAATTTAAAACGCAGTGAGGATCGTCTCCTTTTCTAACGTGGATTCTGAATGACAATAAACGTATAGGTAATTAAATAAACGTAACACTTTAAATTACTGCGGCAATCCCTGAAAACTAACAAGGAAAGGTAGGAGTCTGCTCAGTTATAAGCCATAATCCAGGATCGTACAAGTTTTTTTTTTCAACTATGCAGTCAACTTAAGCTCTTCTTATTATTTGAGAACAAAAATTTGAATATACAACTGTCTGTTATATTATTATCGTTCCAGGAACGTACCAGGGGCAATGGTTGCGGGGTTTGCGGCACGGTTACGGCGTCCGGACGTCGGCGCCGTTCGGGCTGGCCTCGCACTACCGCGGCGGCGCGCGCGGCCACCGCGGCTCGCTGTCCTCCCTCGCAGAGGGCGCGGACCCCTCCGAGCTGCGCACCACGCGCATGGACGACGCCCGCGGCGGGTTCGTGCTCACCGTCAGATCTGATGAGCCGTCGGGGAGACGCAGCTCACTCGTTGGAAAAACCAAGTCGGTGCTCGGTATCGTAAGTGCTTGTTGTTTCTTTAACCACATGGCTAAGTCGTCCCGGATTCCGCAGGACAGACTTCCAAACCATTTTAATGTGTATTCATGAACTACATAATGAATCAAACACGCATTCCACAAATTGACTCACAAATCCCCCTATTATATGGACCTACTTAGATGGACGCTACTCGCATCCACCAGTTTCCTGCAACGCGTGTAAAGTCATCAGTCTACCGCGCTTATGCAGAGCATTGCAGTAACTACATCTTTTAGCTCGTGTGGGTCGGTCCCCCATATTAAAACTGTAAACAAAACCAAAAGACAAAATATTGCTACTTACAAGAATATGAGCGTTTACGTTTACTAAGACGTCGTATACATGTTTTCAGAGATGGCCCAAACCGCGCAGCGTTGGCGAGATGGAGCGCGGCGCGGGCTCGGTGCACTCCGGGGGCTCGGGGGGCTCGGGCTCGTCGTGGGTGTCGTCGGTAGACAGCACCCACTCCGCTATGACCCATGCCTCTTTGCACACCAACTCGAACGCAAGTTTCGTTGTTGAGGTGGGAACTCACTTTTGGATTAAGTCACGAAATCATCACCCACATAATCTTTTGCATGTTGGTGCAATAATGCCATATTGCTGCCCTCCACCCCCGGAACGTACCCTCGCTACCTAGCATGCCTCCGTGAGGTATCATGTGCCAAGCTACTGATATTATTAATAATATTGTCGATAACATTAAAGGACGTATAAGACTATCCTGATTTGTATTAACCGCAAAATTATTAGCATGACTTTGAAATTTGGCTAACTCTGAACCTATAAATAACAATAACAACGGTTTTTCCCTCCAAAAATCTATGTAATATTGTACTAAATTATTATAAATTTCTAAATTATTGTGTCGGAAAATAGTATAATTTTCTTGAGGGCAAAAGACGTATCGATGAGACATATGTAGATAAACGTACCTTTATAAAGTCAATTAGAAAAGTTGCCTTTTAATATTTGAATCGGTACCTACCTAGAATGTAACTATCACAAGAGAAATAAAAATATTTGCTTTGTGTTTTGGTTTTGTTTATCAAATGATTCCAGACCAAATAGAGCTGGATAAGAATGGATTGTAGAGTCACACTTATAAACTTTAACTACACCTCTAATTACTAAGAGGCGTGTCTGCTCAACCTGTGTAGATAAATATTTCGTTAAATGCAAATTCAAATGATGCCAACAATTATTATTGTTATAGGATGAACATTTGGATGCCAGTGTAATAGAAACTTATAAGGGTGAATGGAAGAACGATAAAAGAACTGGATTCGGTATTAGCGAACGCAGTGACGGCCTTAGATATGAGGGCGAGTGGTCGGCAAATAAAAAGTATGGTTACGGTGTGACGACGTTTCGGGACGGCACGAGGGAAGAAGGCAAATATAAGAACAACGTGCTCATTACCAGCCAGAAGCGCAAGCACATGTTCCTAATGCGGTCCGCTAAGTTCCGGGAACGAGTCGACTCGGCGGTGAATGCGGCTCAACGTGCAGCCAAAATAGCAGAACAAAAATCAGACATTGCTGTATCTAGGTCAGTGTATTCTACAAAATCTATTATAACCAAATTGACTGTAGCTGTAGTTACATGAGTAGGTAGTTACCTACTCTCATAACTACCATCATCCACATTCGCTTGAATGCAAAGACGATAACATTGCACGTATTTAAAAAAATAATTATTGTTGCAGGAGCGCCACAGCTCGAGGAAAAGCTGAACAAGCCGATGAAGCGGCGGACCAAGCAAAAGAAGACTGTGATATAGCGCAAGCTACAGCCAAGCAGTTTGCCCCAGATTTTAAGCACCCTGGCTTTGACAGAATAGGATTAAGAGAAAAATATAGACAAAAACATTACGATGCACAAGTTGCAGCACCCGTGTCACAAGAATCTGAAAAGATCTTGGATGGAAAGAGCATTCCAAATCATATCCCTCCGATGCATTCACAGATTCCTCATACCAGTAGAGGTCCTACCACAGTATCCTCCAGGAGACCCTCAACACAGTTCCCCAAACCCGCGCAACCGATGGACCCCAGGCTCGCGAACAGTTCCAACTATAATACAGATAATAGAACACTTGGACCTCCATATGACCCTTACTACACAGCTAATCAAGATAATAACTGGTCATCCGCGAATACTTCGCCCCAAATTCCAGATAATCAAAAACCCTACCCACCAAACGAGCAAATAAACACCTACGGGTCAATAGCCCCAGGTAGCCAACAGCCACCTTCCTCATACAGATTTAATAGACAAGATGCAATACTACATCGGCAAAGCATAGACCAAACCGGACAGCAATACATGAATCAAGAGCGAAGATTTTCAGGAGCTACGAGGCCGACAATTAATCATAGACCCTCACAGCAAGACCGGAACCCTTCACAAGCTGCCGCTCGACGAGACAGCGTCCTCGGCCAACCGACTGACGCTCCTGGTAATGCCTACACGGCTGGCGGCGTACGCACCGGAAATGTGACTTCCGAAGGGCCTCTGGATCGTCAACCGACGGCGACGAATCCTCAAACATACCGTCAGGGGATGAACCAGCAGGGCTACAGGCAATCGCTCGATCAAGGATATGGCCCGATGACGGATCAGATGTATCGACAACCGACATCGGATAACCAGGGTTACCGCCAAGCGTCCTCATCCGAGCAGGCGTACCGGCAAAACGCTGCGGCCGACCAAGAGATCTTAAACGGGGGACGGGATCCACGTCAACCCGTGACTAGGCCGTCCATCGACTATTTCGATCACTACAAGAGACCACCGAGTCGAGATTCGAGCGTTGACCGATACGGAAGGCGTTCGCGGCAACCTTCGGTGGAGGCGGCCGCTCCGAGCGGAGGGTCGCGCGCCGGCTCCGTGGCGCCGCAGCCCGCGGTGCCGTCTCGCCCCGCGTCCCGCGCCGCCACGCCCGCCGGCAACGGCCACCTAGCTTCGGGCCGTGGCTCGATATCGCGGGCCAGCTCGCGGGACCCTCAACCTTTCGAGGAATCGCTTTTAAGAAAGCGAACACTCGGGCAAGAGATATCTCCGTCGCTTTATCAGCCAAAACGAACAGAAAGTTTGTATGTGGCACCAGCTCCAGCGCCGCCACCCCCCGTACCGATGGGTGTAGGAGGAGGAGGAGGCCGTAAGGTAAGTTTATATTAAAGTCGTCTCTACATATAAATTAAGATGAAAGAAAGATGAAGAGAAAGTAAGTATTCAATGTCATTAATAAGTAATTCAGAAACACTTTTTGTTAAAGACAAATTAAGGACTCTACGCAAAGGTAGAGCCGATCAGATTATCAATATTCCGATAAAGCGGAATTAACTATGTCTTAACTAGTATTGACTAATTAGTTTATTGGTCGTGAAATAGACCAACCCGGACAGCAATACATGAATCAAGAGCGAAGATTTTCAGGAGCTACGAGGCCGACAATTAATCATAGACCCACACTAATTATTGTAAATAAATTTTATGGCGGTTGCTGTTATATTGGAAACTCTATTACCTAAAAACCAAAGAGTGCACTAACCATCAGGCCTGTTGTCCGAAACGGGAAAGGGGTAATGCAGTGCTTGCACATTTCACTGATAGTTTTTTGATATCAGTGTAAGATAAAGAGCGAGTACGAGGGGGATTGACCCCGCCTTCCCGATGCAGGTTGAAGAACTTCACGCGACGTTCGAAAGACATGGAAGTTTCCTCACGACGATTTTCTTCACCGTTCGCCAATTGATAAATTTGGTTGGTAATGAAATTAATGAAATCTAAAAATCTCAGAGGTGCGACCCGTAATTTTAACTAGCTCACCTTGTGTTACAAAACGTACGTTTGACAACTGAACCGCCATGCAAAAAAATACAACTATAATTTACACGTTTTAGGGTGGTGTTCACAGTAGCCGGAAGGTTTCCGATGTCGGAAACGACAGCTTCTTCGTTTACGAATGAATTATAAAATGGATAGAAGCTTTAGTTTCCGACCCGGAAATTTTCCGTTGATTATAAATACCCTCTTGATCTTCAGAAAGAGTGACGTAAGAGAGTATGTATAGTTTATTATGACATTTGTCATTTCCACTTAATTCTGACTGTAAGTTGTCTTATTTTATAATGCTGACTGAAGCCGAAACTATTCAGTACGGAACTTATAAAGCGCCTCCGAAACTACACGAAAACAATTAAAAAAGATAATAAGTCTTCACTAATCGCTAAAGACAATTTACGACCAAGGTCGCTTAGGTAATTAGCTAAAGAACATTACTTTACACACTCGAGATATTTTGTTATTTAACGCGTACCTACCTATTAAATTCCGCCATAGATTTATGGATACCTACTTTTACTCTTTTCCGATCGTACATTTTAAACTAAATCTCAAAATGTTCCCCATTATTATAGGCTTTAATTCAATGATACCATTTTATATCAAATAATATAGGTAATCAGTGAAATTCATGATTGTAATGGTAAAAAATTAAATGCGTTATAATCGTTAGATAAAAACAAATGGTACCGTAATCAGTTTAGTAATGACAAGTTTGTAGGCGGGCGGGCGGCGCGCGGCGCGGCGAGGGCGGGCGCGAGACCTCGACTCAGCGCTCAGCCCGTTCTATTTCTAAATCGAGACAGTCACTCGCTGCCGCTTTCCGCGTTACCTCTTCGCTATATTTAACCGAAAATTCTTTAAATCTCAAAAATATTATCTAAGTTACTCATTAAACAATTAAAACTTTCCCTAGTAGCTAAAAAAGCCAACCACGTTGTTAAATACAAGTTTGAATCAGAATATAAAAAAAAAATGTCTTCAGCCAGTGATGAAAAACTGCAGCAACCTTAAACTTGTCATAATAATAACTTAAAAGATGTGGTACCAAGGGGAGGAAGATGAAGAAGAAGACCTTATGTGCTCTCCGGCGATCCTCGCCCGGCGGGCCTCGGAGAGCTGGATAAACGTACCTCCCGTAGAGGTAAAACAACAAATATATTTTTCATTACTCATACTCTGAAAGTAGGTCTGAAGTTGCCTGAGAAGCGGGTTGAAAGTAATACTTTTCAGGCCCGGGAGTTTCGCTTTCAACTGACAGCTGTCAAATTATAAAAAAAAACTAGTTCCATTTTCACATTTCTATGGAACCATGTTCAAACTTTTTCTACAGTCACTCAATTACAGCACGATGTAAAATTGAAATAACATAAAGTTAAGTATTAATTCAAGAATATATTTTTTTAAATGACTTAATTATAATTTAGTTTCAACAATTTCTTTAAAATAACATAGATTTGGGCAAAATATTTAAAGATGAAAATGAAAAATAATGGCTAAATAATGAAGTTGGCCGGCAAACGAAAAAAAAAAACAAAATAGGCGGCAATCCGATTTTTTTTTTCGAGTTGTAGAGTATTGTTTATACTTCCTTGTATTATTTCTTTAGCCAATTCCTGTTTTTATTTTTATTTTCCTTGTATTCGTAATGAAAAGCACAGTGTTTACCTCGGGTGAAAGATTTATTTTGTCCCTCGAACTATTAGCGCCCTCGCTACGCTCGGGCGCCAAACCCCGTCTCGGGACAAAATAAGTAACTTTCACCACTCATGTAACAATGTACTAAAACGTATTGACGATGTCATCGTTTTCTGGCTCTTTCTATACATTCACTTTGTGTAATTAATCTGCTTTGACAGTCACTTATTTATTTGAATGACATGACCAAAGTACAATATTAGGCATGGCAGTGCCAAATAATTAAGGAGATATTACTACGTGTTATATTACTCCAATCTCTACAATAAGCAACGCAATAAAATATCGCCACCATGTATAAACACGTCAATAATCAATACCGCACGTCCCGGAACTAGCTCTCGGCCGAATCCAAACAAAATATCGACATTTTTAACCAGCTTTCATCCGTTGCATGACCTATCTATATTTTTTTATTTCGACGTCTTCAGCGCGCTGACATGAGTTCCGAATAGGTAAATAATAACAAAAGACAACCTTTACGATTTGAACCAACATAGTTTAGGAAGTTCGGTGCCCTAACATTATAGTCTACTAACTAGGTATATAATGTAATATGGTAGAGTTGGCGACCCTGGCGCATCGAAGCAAACGGATGAGCCGATTTCAACGCGGTTTTCTTTCCCGTAGATGCTAAGCACGCCACAGACGCTGCAGCGGAAGAAGTCTCTGCCGGATGTGGCTGGCATGCCGCGGATGCCGGACGGCGGCGGCATGTCCCGCGAGGAGGTGTCGGCCCTCGGCTCGGCGCGGCGCGAGGAAGTGCGCCGCATGCACGATGAAACCGAGAAACTGAGGGCTAACCCTCTGCTGTACTTGATCAGTCCGCAAGTCAAGGTAACAATTATCATTTGCAACGACTGGCTATTCATTTGTTTTATATATAAGCGGCAGCGTGCCCCTTAGCAACAACTTTATAGTATTTTTAGAAAATGATTTAAACCGCTAATATTTGCTGTTAACGCTTATGCAGGTACTTGTGAAGACACGTTGTATGTCGTCTACTCAATACAACAAAATGCTATCCTGTTGTATTTTCACCTTAATTTGTCTACATAGACTTCAATAACGTGACAAATAAAAAATGGCTAACGGAGATGGCGATATAATAGGCTTTCCCTATCTTAGGAGGACTGGAATAAGTCCATTCCTTTGCCACATACTACGACGTATTAAAGACTCCGTGTATATTTGTTTGCTAATGTGCATAATGTATTCATATATTACAAAACCGTTTCTTTTAGTGAGGCACTTATCTGAGAATAAATATGAACAGATTATTCAAACACAATTTAAAACACGTCATACCTATTACTACAAGAAAGACGCGCGTAGCAACGCTACGAAACTGCTACGCGTAGCTCAGGGAACAGAGTTAATCTATTAAACAGGGTGTTTTATATAATAAATTGTAACTCCGACAGGACTGGTTCTCCCGGCAGCAGCTGGTGATCCTGGTGCTCTTCATCAACATCTCCCTGGGCATCATGTTCTTCAAGCTGCTCACGTAGCATCGGCGTGTGGCGCACTCGCGCCCTCTCTTCCCGATGCCATTTACGACACTATTGTAAATATTTGTAATTTTTGAACCGGAATAGTTCATAATATTTTGATGTGCGACAAAAATGTTTTAAGCAACGTTTATAATCGGTTCCTCTTTAATAGGTACGAGAATAATATTTAAACACCCTATAAAAAACGTATTTATTTCTGGATAAGGACTTCGGTTTGCTAGTGTACCTAGTTTTCTTGACGTTGTGAAAGTGTGCAAAGTATGACGAGACTAGAGTGAAAACATTCTCTAAATAATTTCGTCAAACCGATAATTTCGACTTGTTATAATGTGCGGGAGTGAATTGAACCTGTTCTGTGTCCGCTAGTCGGAAGCTTCGAATGTAAGGAGCACGTTGTTCTATAAACCTGCATATTGTAGGTTTATTTATGCCTTCGAGTAGGTATGAAGTGCAACACCTCCAGCGCCATATAAGAGCTGAGGTGTTCAATTCAGAGAGATTTCGAAGAATTCATGGTCGTATGTAGGTGTAGGAGGCAAAACGAACAAAATATATTAATATTAACGACTCCCACGGGAAAGTCGTTTATGTTAACTCGGTACTCTGACGCTGCGCTCACAATGTTTGGAGCACTTTTAGTTTGCAGTCTATACATAGCATCCCATATGCAGTTTTAGAGATTGACCGAATTAGGTATCTGTTGTTCAAGTACCTAACTACAAGTTACCAGTGAGGTTGGGGTATGGGGAAGTTATAATATCTGCTATTATTATATTTAATTGTTACTATATACTATTTTAAAGTTTTGAATATAAGTAAATTGTATTTGTCAATTTTAATTGTTCTTGCTGATTGTTATGTTATGAACTGCCCTACCCCGAGTGATAATAAAGGCACAAAATTATAATAGGCATAAGTACCTTCCTTATTTCGAAAATGTATAGAGGTAAGTATAATTATATACCTACTTACTTAATTCAAACTTTTTACAAGATAGTAAGTACTTACCTACCCAATAGTGCATACCTACCGATAAGTAAATACGTTGTTATGCTTGCAATATTATATTATATTATATTACAAGTTGATAAATAAAATGCATGTGCATTATTTTCCTATTCTATTAAAATTTAAAAATCTAGTGACGAATGCTGACTTTTATACAAGATTTAATCTTCATTTTATTATACCTATGAAGTCAATTCTCTAGTAATCAGATTGTTTATATAGATAGTGCTATATAAATAATTTAGATATTGTATGTATTATTGGCATGGAAAGCGTGCGATTGAGACTGTCGATACGTAAATATACCTACAACGAAATTTATTCAAAATAGCGCACATTCGTTGAAAGGGTATATTATGCCTACAGTTGGTAAGACAATTTTCACAGTTTCATTATTATGTAAAAATATAAGTTACGTTTCTAAGAATTTTAATTACTTGTATCGATTTTATCTACGTTTCACAAATAAAATATTTTAACAAAACAACAAAGACTATAATTACCTTATTCGCTTTGTAAACTTTATCTAAGAGTCTTTTTTAAAATTAATTTTAGTTGTTCCTCTGTTTAGAAAAGAAAAATTAATAATTTAGCCCTTTTGACGTCCCACTCCTGGACACGGGCCTCCCCTCAACACGAGGGGGATTCAGGCCATAATCCAAAATCCAATGCAGGTTTCCTCACGATTTTTTCCTTCACCGTATGGGGAAAAGATAATGAATTAATATATTATTTCTTATTTGGTTAATAAGCAGACATTATGGTGGAATCCGCTATTGGATACGGGTGCCACCATTACATAAAAGAGTTAGGTAGTCAGTAGGTACCTAGGTTGATAGATGGAGAGGAGAGCGTACAAAATCGAAATATAAGTAAAATAATTAGAAGCAGCATAAGTCAGGGCAGTTATTAAAGTCGATGTCCAGTCCAATATAAATCTAAGTAATTAAGTAAGTAGGTAGAAAATATAAGCGGGATGGTTACATATGCCGTCAAATGGACAAAATAAATTTTGAACTCGTACTGGACACAGTACCTAGCGTAGACAGACCACTAGCGAATGACCAACGGTGGCAGGAAAGATCTGGATGCACCACAAGACCGCGAATAATGGTCCGAGACCGACACTCAGCTGATGATAGGGTCGAAAAATAATAAAAATAAAGATATAATCATTTTTACTTTCAGTTTGTTATAAAAAGATTAATTGCTTAATTCTTTACACCCTTATTAAAAACTGCAAATGAATGCAAGAAAGTGACACAGCACTCGTGTAGGTAGTACGCACAGGTAAGTTTACAATTAATTAGATTTGTACTTCGTACGGCTTCCTTTTGTACCGCGATAGACTAAAACTGAAACTTTAGGTCTGAATGGACGCTCTATTTGGGCACATAACGTGTGTAGCTATAAATTGTATTTGTGGTGAGTGTAATGAAAGAAAATGGCGATAAAACAGCTAACTATGGAAGCCAAGACAAAATATCGGTATTCACATTTATTTTTATTGTATAACATGTTGTATTGTCAATTGTTATGCAAATTTTAGTTATTTTAGTTCCTGACCAATTTTAGTTCCGGACTAACAAATTACCCATCAGAACACATTGATAATGTACATACGGACAGGTATCAGTTTGTTGATTCCACAAAAATTGTTCATAAGCCTGGCGATTCGAGTGAGCGCATCGACTTGGACGACTTGCTACCGAAAATCGGAGAATTCGGAGTGTATCAGAAACTCCTGTTGTGGCTGGTGTGCCTGCCCGCGTGCCTGCCCTGCGGCTTCTGCGCGTTCAACCAGCTGTTCATGACAGACGTCCCCGACCACTGGTGCAGAGTGCCCGACCTTCTGATGCTAAATCTTACACAACAACAGCGTAAGAGTCTAGCAATACCGCACGAGGTAAGTACGAACAGCTTAGTTTAACTAAATACGTAGGTACATTTAAGTCTGAAACCTGCTAATTAGGAGGCAAAGTCCAAATGTGGGATAAGGGGCATTTAGAGGGTTCGGACCCCCACCTACCCGACCTAGCCTACGCAAAAATGCTAATATAGCTTCGCCGTAGCTTTAGCTCGCGTGTGTAGGTCTCGTCTCGGTCTTTAAATTAGATAAGAGAAAATAATGGACCTAATTTTATTGTTTTCAGAATAACTCCAGCTATGCAAAATGCAAACGATATTCAGTTAACTGGACAGAAATTATGGAAGATAACAATTATATAATTAATAGTACAAATACAAGTTGGCCTACGGAATCTTGTCTAGATGGTTATGAATACGATAATTCTGTTGTAAAATCGTCCGTTGTAATAGATGTGAGTTTACCATAGGTACACATAGATACATGAGCAAGATACCTAATATACTAAATACGAATAAGACTATAGTAGGCACCTTCACATGAGCCAAACTCTATACATAATAATATATAATGTTTATCAACAAATTTCGTTAAATTTTCTTAGGTAAGATTATAACGTTAGTATTAACTAATGCAAGTAATATGGTTTTCATATTCCACAGTTTGACTTAGTCTGCGAATATGACATTTATCCAACATTAGGCCTGGTTGCTCTAAACGTTGGGGGTCCTATTGGAGTTTACACATTCGGGTTCTTAAATGACCGGATTGGCCGCAAGAAATCATTTTTCATCTGCCTTACCACGCTCTTAGTTGGCAGCCTAATGACCGCCTTCGCACACAAGTACTGGTTCTGGATATTGTCAAGAGCAATTGTTGGATTAACAATACCAGCCGTGTACCAAATACCATTTATAATTTGTGAGTATTCAGTAGGTATAATGGCACATTTGATTTCATTTGAACTCAGACTAACTTCATAATTATTTTTTCATTTCAGCTTTAGAATTAGCTGGTCCTAATTACAGATCGTTTGTAACAGTAATGACGTGTGTATTTTATACACTGGGGTTAATACTATTGTCGGCAGTAACATATTTACTACGAGACTGGAGGTACCTCGCTCTTGCAACGTCAGTACCATTCTTCCTTTACTATTTCTATTGGCTGGTCCTGCCCGAATCTCCGCGATGGTTGCTAATGAGGGAAAGATTTGAAGAAGCTAATGTTATTCTTAAAACCATTGCTAGAATTAACGGCAAAGAACTTCCGGTGGAATTCACGAATAAACTTCAAAGACAGATTATAGAACAAAAAGAAAACGGAGCACCTGAAGCTAAATCAGCCAGTGTATTCGCTCTCTGTCGCTCTCCAAACATGAGACTAAAAACTGTTTTAATAACCTTGAACTGGTGCGCATCCGAGATGGTGTACGTCGGATTGAGTTATTATGGCCCTGCCATAGGGGACAACCAATATGTCAGTTTTTTCCTATCATCGGCAGTAGAAATCCCAAGCTACCTTGTCTGCTGGGTCCTCATGGATCGTATAGGGCGAAGGTGGCCCCTATGTTTGTCGATGGTTATTAGTGGAATATTCTGCATCATTACCGTATTACTACCAGAAGGTACGGCAAATATTATTTTTAAATAGATACCTAGTCATTACACCTTACTAACAATGATCTAACCTATATGTTGTGATTAAATTCTCTTTGATAACTACTTAGATACACCTTTCCAGATGCTTTGACGGAAACCCTCATCCTGTATTTAATATCCAAATGTTTTATATCTGCCTCGTTCCTGATAATATACCCGTATGCTGGAGAACTGTATCCGACGGAACTGAGAGGAGTCGGTATCGGCACGTCGGCATACATCGGCGGCTTGGGTTTGATCATAATTCCGTTTATAAATTATTTGGTAAGCAGTACCTTATCTTCTTAATCATCAAATTACAAATTCACCAAAAATCATTATAGTCATTTTAGTATTCAGCACGAATTCGAAGTTGGCATGAAGCGTTAGAAATCCGTGGAAATTAGTAAATGTAATATAATAGTCCTCCTCATCGATTTCGATGACGGCGACCCTAAAAAAGCTATTTCGTCCTAGCGTGAGCCCTGATGTGGCTCGCTAAGCCCGACTTGGTTTTGAATACCCGGTCGCAGGTAGTGCAGTATAATTGACCTTGAGAATTATACGTGTAAGTATATGCGGGCTTGGGTTTCTCCTTACGAACCTGGCGTTTCATATCAAGTGATTCGAGGCGGCTCTCTTCAAAGGTTTTGGTCTTATTATAAATAGTGGAGCGCCAAGTAGATCTCTTTGAAGCAAGCTTCGGGGGAAGCAAATGTACGGGGTTATACAAGCTACCTACGCTATGTCATTCGCTACGGGATACATACTGTGATATAGGTCCTCATGGAATTATTTGCCCGATAAACATCTAAACCCCCGAGAATGATTTCAGACTTTGAAACCTTTTGTATAACGGTCTACATATTGGTACCCACTATAAGTAAATTATTTTCCACAGGGCTCTAGCAATTTAGTATTGCCGCTAGTAGTGATGGGCGCAGTGTCAGTTGTAGGCGGGCTTAGTGCGCTCCGCCTGCCGGAAACTTTACATACGTCGCTACCACAGACGGCTGAGGAAGGGGAGGCGTTTGGCAAGGACTGGACTTATGCTGATTGTATGGCGTGCGGAGATCAAAAGTAAGGATTTTAATAGGAAAATTCAATTGACAACCTTTTGTCAATATACTTAGAACTTACCCGGAGGAGATAAGGTTATTTTCTTATTTCCCATATAATTATAATTTCCTACCTACTTCAATGGCCTACATACTTAGCACGTAAAGAGGTCCTCTTAGGACTTATTATCATTCTTGAGTGTCCGGAATAATATATAGGTATTATCCACCTACATAAGTAGGTACCTACCTACTACGTGGTATACTACCTAACCTACCGACCAACTTACTTAAGTACTTATTTTTTATATTACTTTTCAGAAAAGTGGCAGATGCAAATTCCTACGAAAATTTGGACCAATTAGAATTAACACAAGCGCCTCTAGTAGATGACGATCTACCGGAATTAGGTAACTTGAGGCGGAGTTCAATGAGGAAGCTCGTGCGACAACCGAGTATTGTGGAGACTCAGCGCGACTTCGACGGTAACATGAAGATGACTTATTGGTTTTAATTTTAAATTCGTTACGAGTAGGTACACTACTTGGTAAGTACCTACTCAAAACTATTGTAGTGCGTACCGTTTAGACAATCTATGCGTATCATGAATAAATTATTCGTTTTAAGAAGGTTCTATTTTTTTACAACCTTTAGGGGTCAAATGCTGTAGCGGGCCACGGGCCCAGCGATCGACTCGCAATAGTTGCAATTAAAATTTTTATATATAACACGATATCGCTCATCCGGTGTAACACAGTCACAATCGCATTTTTTTCGATTTTAAGGTAGGTAATAGTGGCAAAATGTTCCCAACGCGTTGATGTGTCTGGTGTACCTACCTATTATTGTTTTAGCTAGACGGCGGCAATATCATTGTTGCATTAGCGCCTTTTTTTCGCGGACTCGTAGCAACATTGACCGAATGGTCACTTGTGCCGCAGCCTAGGACCACAACGACGTTAAAGTAAGTTGTGGCATAAAATTTATATTTAGTTACAAATCGATCTTGTGCGTTTGTAGTGACTACAATGACACAAATGCATTTTATTTATTTTTAATGTTTTTTTCCGTCCTGTAACATTGAATTTTCATTTTTTTTCCTGAAGTAGGTATATAGGCAGCTTATTTGCTAACTTAATTAAGTACTAATAAACTTAATAAAGTTAAGATATTGAGATGATCTATAAGAACCCTTACAGTTTACCTACTATGGGGCGGGTTTTGACTATAATATTATACTATAATTTTACTGTCTTGCACCGGATGAGTGACATATTGTGTTGTATATGTCGCTGCCAACTAGCTTAATTCGCCGTTCAAGGTGATAGCGCCTGTCCAGCCTGCGAAACTCAATTTTTAGAGCTCTTTTATATTTATCTTTTTTTATAGACTATAAAAATATTCGAAAATTTTGAATTTCGCGGTCTAGACAGGCGCCTTCACGTTAATCATCAGCCTAGGCGTTTTACTAAACAGCGCCGTTCAGCACAGATTAGAGATATGTAGCAAGCTACCGTTCAGCTAGCGACCTGAATGATAATCAACCATTTGATCAAACAGCTAGGCAAATGACTTGGATCGATAATGTTTCCTTACTTGCCTAGCCTGTTAATTTCAATTTAGTTCCACTTTCTGCCACCTAACGCCGAAACTCAGTATTTTTAAGTCTGTGGTCAAAACTGACGAACCGCTTATCTGAATAATGATTTTATAAGATTCTTGGTTTTGTCCAAGAAGATGATGTATAACACCTGTTTACTATAACCACAGACAATAACTTATAACTCTGTGACTAAAACCTAAACCAAGAAGATGATATAAAACACTGCATATTGCGCCTAGAACAAACCTTGATATATCTTCTTCGCTCAGTAGAAAGATCCAAGCTGTGGATTCAGGATACTCTATATATCTCATTCAGGCAAATCGGAACGCAGCCACAGTACAAAAAAAACGCACGAGTCACAACGACTGTCACTCATTGTCACAGATTGTCACTATCAGTCAAACGCGTGGAGGAAAGCCAAAGGAAAGCTTTGTTTGTTGAGTTAAAGTTTTCTAAAAATGTTTGAAAGAAATAAAGGATTTTTGTTACAATTGGTTTTAGCGTCTATAATAGTGGTAGCTCTTGGGCATAGTCATAGTAATTCTCATGAACATTCCCACGATGAACCACCTACGTTTAAATATTCTAAAAGTGCTAATGAACAATTTCCAAAAGAACAAGCGATAACTGAACCAGATTACGATTTGTACATCAGAGCTTTAAGTTCTACCTTGTTTATAAGTATAGTCCCATTTTTTATACTTTTCTTCATACCCATTGATGGCAGTATCGAAAAACAACCGTTACTTAAGATTCTCCTATCGTTCGCTTCTGGGGGCCTTCTCGGCGATGCCTTTCTTCACTTGATCCCGCACGCCCTTATGTCCAGTAGCAGTGAAGGCGGTCACAGTCACAGCCACTCGCACGACGGCGCAGAACATGGACCGCACGACATCACGGTTGGTCTTGGAGTACTTGGAGGAATCATTACCTTTTTGGTTGTAGAGAAGACTGTCCGGTTATTTGATGGAGGACATGGACACTCTCATGGAACCGACAAAAAGAAATCTGATGACAAGTTGAAGAAGAAGGGGAAAGATAAAAAACAAGAAATAAAAATTTCTGGATATCTGAACCTGGCTGCCGACTTCACACACAACTTTACTGATGGATTAGCAATTGGAGCATCCTACATTGCAGGACAAAGCATTGGGCTTATAACAACAATAACAATACTTTTACATGAAATACCTCATGAGATTGGTGATTTTGCCATACTTGTCCAGTCAGGGTGCTCCAGGAGGAAAGCCATGATGTTGCAGTTACTCACAGCATTCGGAGCTGTGTCTGGCACAGTGATATCTATATATTTGAGGGGTTCGGGAGAAGGGCTTGTGTCCTCTCTCATATTACCATTCACTGCTGGAGGCTTCATTTACATTGCCACTGTATCTGTCATTCCGGAGTTGTTAGAAGGTTCCAGTAAATTTACACAGTCAATCAAAGAAATAGTGGCTTTGTTGGCTGGTGTGTACATGATGGTACTTATTGCACAATATGAATAATTTCATTGTTTTGTAGTTCAAATGTAAATACCTACATATTTTTACATTTTACCCATATGCTACATTATATTTTTATTATGAATATAAACATCACAAAAATTAATGTTTTTCTCTCTAAATTCAGAATTCCTTAACTAAATAAAACATATTATGTTTCTTGAAACCCTACATCTATAATTTAAATATTATTTATGGGTATTTTGCATGAAACCTGCCTTAAACCATAATTTAAAATATATGTATAAAGTATGTACTGACATAATTTGTAGAAAGGAAATGGCAAACTCAATGTAACATTCTAATGAGCAACTTAAATATTTTGATAGATTAATTTTATAGATTCGAGTAAATAGGTAGTTCACATTTTATTATGTTTAATACAGAAGGTTAAAATAAAACAATTGCTGCATAAAAATGCTTTTTATTTTTACAAATTACTTCTTCTTAGACACACCAACAGTTCTTCCTCTCCTGCCGGTAGTCTTGGTGTGCTGACCACGCACACGGAGGCCCCAGTAGTGACGCATACCCCTGTGGGCACGGATCTTCTTCAGCCTCTCCAAATCATCACGAAGCTTCGAGTCCAAGTTGGAGGAGGTCAGCTGGCTGTATTTACCATCAACAATATCCTTTTGTCTGTTCAAGAACCAGTCAGGAATTTTGTATTGCCTGGGGTTGGACATAATGGTAATAATTTTTTCAACCTGAAAAAAACAATTACTTTATATTACACACTTCCTTATAAATATTTATAATTAAAACCCACGCAAGGGGTACGAGTAGGGGTTTAATCAATGGTGGTACCGTGCAAGGAATGCACTATATCACTAAACAACTCTGATTTAGAAAGTATTATTTCATACAATGTCTAAATTGTTAGGTCGTGTGCAAGTCTCTTCATGTATTTGAACTAACTATAAATTTTATAGAATTCTAAAGATTATGAACCATACCTCTTCCTCGGTGCATTCACCGGCACGCTTGTCGAGATCAATATCGGCTTTCTTCAGTACGATATTGGAATATCTGCGGCCAACTCCCTTAATAGCGGTCATGGCAAACATAACTTTACGTTTGCCATCAATATTGGTGTTCATAATACGAAGAATGTGTTGAAACTTGTCTGGGATTACCAACGACTGCAAGGAAGTTTACATACATATTTACAATTATATCCTAAAGAAATACACGTATAAAAAACATAACTTCGAATAATATGATGGAATTAATCAATAAGTATATAATTTCACATAATGATTACTGTTAAAAACTTGGATTATTACCATTTTGGCAAATTTTTGTTAGCCAAACCACCACTAACACCACAGAAACATCTAAAAAGAAAAAGTTGACAATGACATTGACAGTAGTTGTCAAATGTTGCCAGCACCGATACAAAATATGACACTAAAAATTACTGTTCCTAGCCAAGAAGGTTGCAACGCTTCACAATTCATAGACTTCACAGCTTTCACCTTCTTCTACAAATGAATTATAAAAATAATGGAAGCTATTATTAGAGACACGGAAGAATTCTGTCGATTGTGAATATCCTCAGATCTCAGAGTTGTGTATAATAGCTATCTTATCGTATCAAAAAGGTTAATATATCAAACTGTCATGATCTGTCTAATCTTTCCCCATTATCTAGGGTCGGCGCAGTATACATTTTTTAACCGACTTCCAAAAAGGAGGAGGTTACTTACTATGTTCGTCTGTATATTTTTTGTTTTGTCTGTAAATTCTGTGAATGTATCAAATTCTGTTGTCAGCATATACTTCTATTGGTAGTTGAATGAATGAAAGGCCCACGCTGGCCATTATTTCACGTATGTCGTATATGCCAACAGACGGGACCACAGAGATATAAGTGCGCCGGACTTATTTACGATTTAGTTCGAGACTCGAGTGCGACAAAGCCGCTAAAGATGACGCCATCGCGCCAGTTAGAACGTTAGATCTGTGTACTTCTTACCCACATATTGGTCGTCCTATATTTTCCTTCAGTACCTGTTGTCTATATAATTATTTCTCAACAAATTTTGTTCATTATGACAACATTTTACAAATTCAATATTTTTTTTCTCGACTAGCAACATTTATTTATCAATGAGTGTTCTTCCGTCGGTCGGTGGTGTGTACCGGTTACATATTTTTTACGAATTCCAGTTATTTTATCAAGAGTTTTAAATAAACAGTGAGCAAAATGCATACCGGGACAACGTTAACACTTATACAAATATTGGAAAAGACTGTGTCACCAGGTAAGATACCGTATTTCCAATTTACAGTTGGCATTTTAGTTCAGGTCGTCAACCGACTTATTTTATCAGTTATCGCAATATCTACTATATAGCGTTTCTAAATCGGCCCGTGAGCCATTAACATGATGCCAAATCGTGATTAGGTACTCTTGAGTATCTCCCTATTCATAATAAACAGGATTAGCCGTTATAAAATGTGGATGACAAAGATGCCCAACTGTCATGTTAGGAAAATTCTAGTTTCACCCTGCAAAATTAAAGTTTCTTTCCAATACGCGACAAGCATACAAACACTCATTACCTTACACGCACATGAATAACAGTTGTTTCTTTGTATTTCGCTTCTATTTGTTGTTGCGAAAAGGGGATTTCAATATTTGAAGGTTATGATTTGTAGTTCATTTATAACAGCTTTGACAGTCCACCTGTGTAAAATTGTATTGAGTATGTGCAAATTACAGTGAAAAGCAATATTTTTCTACGACTGTCCTCATTAGCTATTTTAGCATAGGTCACCTGATTATTTCGTTTATACTGGTGAAGTCAAAGAGCATGGATGAAGTGACCTCTACTAAAATTGCTATCAATAATTTGATAAAATCGAAAATGTATGCACCTCTGTAGATTACCCACACTTTCCGAACTATCTGTTCTATGAATATTCATTCAAAATAAAATTCAATATTATTTTGTTTATAGTTAAGTTTATATGATGTATTTATTGACAATAATTGTGTGAGTAAAACATGTTTTTTTATTCCATTAGGCATCATTCTAATTAGCATTACTTGCAAAAACAGTTCATATGAAACCATGCAAATTGACCCTAGATTTGTATAAAGGCCATACAAACTGTTTATATGAACAATTCCAATGAGGATAAGGCCTTATGCAAACTGAATCTTGTACAATCCACAAATTGATATACCTAGTAGTTTCGTTAAAACTACACCTACTATCACTAGCAAGTGTTTTTATAATTCTAAGATATTCTAATTAATGCACCTTGCCTACATAAAAATATTCATACAAATGATACACAGTTACTAAGCAGGACAAATTCTCCTACATTATTATTTTGATACATCATCTTTTAAGTGGTTTTATAGCTATGTTAGATCACCTCATAGAATTATTAAATTAAAAATGGTGATTTAAATATTGTATGATACCTACTTATAGAAAAGCCAAATTCCTTGTATATTTACATGTCATTAAAAATGTCCAGAGTATCTTTTGCTCCTATCTAATATTATTTTTAATATGTTTACAGATCGAAATGAGTTGGAAGCTGCCGAGACTTACCTGGACCATGCAGCCGCCACGAATTTCACAACATTCATCAAAATGTTATCTGACGTGCTGGTTCAGGGTGGCAACAGTCAGGTGGCTAGGATGGCTGCTGGCTTGCAGTTGAAGAACCACCTGACTTCCAAAGATCTCACACTGAAAGAACAGTATCAACAAAGGTGGCTTGCCCTACCCGACGACATCAGACTGTATATCAAGAAAAATGTATGTCTAACACATTAAACAATGCAATGTGGGCAAACACTATGTCACCTGGTTGGACTAGGCTGACATTAGTCACTTTACATCTGTCAGTGTCACTACAAATACAAATTATCCGATGTTAGAGGGGGGAGAGAGATAGATACACTGTCAGAACTATCAAATGTCAATGTCAGCCCACTTCAACGTGGCGCCGCCCTGGTGGCAAAAGAAAATAATGTATGCCCTCATTGTAAGCAACGGATTCATATTCTAATTGTACTTACTTTTGTTGTGAATGAACATTGTGGTGTTTAGATTTTGGCAGCAATTGGCACAGAGAACAGCAGGCCCAGCTCAGCAGCCCAGTGCGTAGCTTATGTAGCTGTTGCTGAATTACCCGCCGGCCAATGGAGTGACCTCATACCAATGCTTGTAGAAAATGTAGTCAATGCTCAATCCACAGAGTTGAAAAAAGAAGCTACATTAGAAGCCATTGGTATGTGCACATAACTGCAGTCATTATCAATCTTGCTTATACCTTTTACATAACTACAGTCTATTTCACATTGGAAGTTCCGTGGAAAAATACGGAACTAAATTGTACACAGTGTAAATTATATTGCACATGCGACTACAGCGCCACATCTATGGGACTTCGTATGTGAAATAGACTATAAATAATGCATATGATTAAATTTTTTTTATTTCATAATTATATGTATTATGTATAAGGTACGTCTTATGGTTACTAGCACTGAAATAATTTTCAATGAACATAAAAATTGGAAATAATACATCTATTTCAAGTTTTCTAAACAGTTACTAGCTGGTGTAGTATGACATCATAACCAAGTAGTTTTAGACAACTTTAATAGCAAATATCTTTATATAAATTTATTCTTTTTGAATAATCATTTCACAATTCGTAAAAATAATTGGTACTAATAAGTTAACTAGTTTTTGCCCGCGACTTCGTCCGCGTAGACTTAAGTAAGGTATTCTATCTGTTAATCCAGGTTATAAACTATCTGTGTTCCAAATTTCATCCAAATCCGTTCAGTAGCTTTTGCGTGAAAGAGTAACAAACATACATCCACACTCACAAACTGTCGCATTTATAATATTAGTAGGATATAAAAAAAAATATAAGTCATCATCCCCATTGCAGTAACAATTTTATGAAATTCTTGAATTTCTATTCCAGGCTACATATGCCAGGAAATCGATGCTGAAGTGTTGACGGAGCAAAGTAACCCAATCCTTACTGCCATCATTCATGGTATGAGGTCGACTGAGCCCAGTAACCATGTCCGACTAGCTGCCACGCAAGCATTGCTCAACTCACTTGAATTCACCAAATCAAATTTTGATAAGGAGAATGAACGGAACTTCATAATGGAAGTAGTTTGTGAAGCTACACAGTCCAGCGACATGAGGATCAATGTTGCTGCCCTACAATGCTTAGTATGTATAACCCCTCAATAAGAACAAACCATCTTCAGCCCACTAGCCCACCAGATGTCGCTTAATTTTACTGGTTGATGTTATTTGCCACCTTATTTCTGTCAGTGTTACTCATGGAATTATTAAGTACCACTTACAACATGTTAATACAAACACAAATTATCAAGACTCTCACACACACTCTTCCATGTCTTCCACACACACTTTAGTGACTATGGTCACCTACTCCAACATGCAAAAATCCTGGGTCATTTTACCTATTGACACAACATTTATTAAACCTTACACTAATTCATATTGCTGTCACCATTTTTACTGTGCAAAATTGAGGCATCTACTCAATAGTACATTGTTACACAAGGGGTGAATGTAAGAACTATTAGAGCCCTCGCTACGCTCAGGCGCCAAACCACGTCTCGGGCCAAAATTAGTCTTTCACCCGAGGTAAACACTGTGCTTTTCATTACGAATACAAGGAAAGTAAAAATAAAAAACAGGAATTGGCTAAAGAAATAATACAAGGAAGTATGAACAATACTATACAACTCGAAAAAAAAATAAAGATCGGATTGCCGCCTATTTTGTTTTTTTTTCGTTGGCCGGCCAGCTTCCATAGAAATGTGAAAATGGAACTAGTTTTTTTTTTATAATTTGACAGCTGTCAGTTGAAAGCTATTCTCCTTAGGGCGGAAAAGTATTACTTTTAACCCGCTCCTCAGGCAACTTCAGACCTACTTTCCGAGTATGAGTAATGAAAATTGGTGTTAATGTTTTGCAGTGTCAATGACATGCCACTCTTATTACCCTTGGTATAATACTATCATTCATCCATAGGCCGGGGACATAAATAACATACACCTCCCAAGGACCTCAACATGTCACATTTATTGATATTAACTTGCCATTTGTTTCCGCCAAAGTTTGGCGATTTATTTTAGGTCTGATAGTTCTGTTCTGTATGTGCTGTGATTTCTCAATGTTTGTGTTGTACAATTAAGATTACTTGTAACTGTATCGTTTGTGGAAATCATCACATTGTGTTTATTCATCCTCATTGTTGCAAATACTTTGCGGCACATCACGCATCTTCTTCTCTTGCAATTGTTTTTTATTTGCTCTAGGTCAAAATCCTATCACTCTACTATCAATACATGGAACCATATATGGGACAGGCATTGTTTCCTATCACCTTAGAAGCTATGAAGTCCGATATAGATGAAATATCACTTCAAGGCATTGAATTTTGGTCAAATGTCAGTGATGAAGAGATTGATCTGGCTATTGAAGAGGCAGAGGCTGCTGAAGCAGGTAAGCAAAGGGAATAGTTAAATCTCGTTTATATCCAGCTTTTGTCTGCATGGCTCAACAATAAAGTAGTCTACATGTTATTCCAGAGTAGCAACCCTTACATGTGATTCTGCCAATGTCAACGAAACATTGGGCCTGACTCAAGAGAAAGAGGCCATTAATAAAAAAATCCCCCTTTGCCTGTACCAGATTTCCACCCGATTTTGTGATCAAACATACTTTTTCATTCTTCGTCTTTTTATTGTATGGGCTAGTGGCCAACTCCTATAGTAGATATATAATAGGCTTAACAACTATGATAGTTGGGACCAACAAGTTGACGTGTATATAAATTTCATCAAACCTTTATTTCATTAGGTCGCCCACCAGTAAGGACTTCCAGATTTTATGCTAGGGGAGCCTTGCAGTATCTTGCACCAGTTCTTATGCAAAAGTTGACAAAACAGGATGATTCTGATGATGAATTGGAATGGAACCCATCAAAGGCTGCATCTGTTTGCTTGATGCTGCTATCAAACTGTTGTGAAGATGAAGTAGTTCCACATGTCTTACCATTCATCAATACGAATATCAAAAATGAAAATTGGAGATATAGGGAGGCTGCCTTGATGGCATTTGGGTCCATATTGGGCGGACTTGAGGCGAATACACTTAAACCATTGGTAGAAAAGGCCATGCCGACTTTGATCGAAGCCATGTACGATTCCAGCGTGGCCGTGCGGGACACGGCTGCTTGGACTTTCGGTAGGATTTGCGAGGTTGTTCCCGAAGCAGCAATAAATGAAACATATCTCAAGCCACTACTAGAGAGTCTGGTTAACGGATTGAAGGCGGAACCCCGCGTCGCTGCTAATGTTTGCTGGGCCTTCACGGGCCTCGCTGAAGCCGCGTATGAGGCAGCCGATTGCGTAGACAGAAACCAACCGAAGACTTATTGCATGTCAACCTACTTCGATTTCATTATTCAAAGACTTCTCGAAACAACAGACCGTCAAGATGCTGCACAACATAACTTAAGATCGGCCGCATATGAGGCGCTCATGGAAATGGTGAAGAACTCTCCGACCGACTGCTACGTCACCGTTCAGAAGACAACCATGGTTATACTGGAACGGCTCCAACAAGTTCTGCAGATGGAGAACCATATTTCGAGCCAAGCTGATCGCTCCCAATTCAACGATCTCCAAAGTCTGCTGTGTGCGACCTTGCAATCCGTTCTCCGTAAGGTGACTCCGGAAGACGCGCCGCACATATCGGACGCGATCATGACGGCTCTGCTAACCATGTTCGCCGGGAACGCGGGCAAAGCGGGCGGCGTTCAAGAGGACGCCCTCATGGCTGTATCTACTCTGGTTGAGGTTCTCAGTGAAGGATTTTTGAAATATATGGATGCCTTCAAAAGGTATCTCTATGTAGGTCTGAAAAATCATCAAGAATATCAAGTATGCATTGCGGCTGTCGGTCTCACCGGTGATATTTGCCGCGCTTTGAAAAGTAAGGTAAGAGAACCCAATCTTTTAATTGTTGGTGATCAATCAAAATATTTGTAATCTATGTTGTCACACATTTTTAGTACCTAATGTTCGAATAAGTGAGTGACTCAACATAAATATATATTTCAGGTGCTTCCCTATTGTGATGAAATAATAGTGTTGCTGCTGGAAAACCTGGGTGATCCATCCATCCACCGCTCTGTGAAACCACAGATTCTGTCAGTGTTCGGTGATATCGCTCTCAGCATTGGTCCCGATTTTGCTAAGTATTTCGACGTCGTAATGCAGATGTTGCTGCAGGTAATTTAAATTTATTTCATAGCTAAAAATAAATTTATTTTAATTCAACCGAATATGCTTTTAATATTTTTTAAAGTTTTTTTCTTATTGTGTTACTACCCCAATCGTCGCTTTCGATCGTTGATCCATTGGTGTGTTAACACACTATGTAAAAAAACGCTTATATAATTTCACAATTGTGAGTTTTAAAATGTTCAATGATCAATAGTGTTTAAATTATATTCCCTTTTACAGGCCAGCAATGCCCAAGTGGACCGTAACGATTTCGACCTGGTGGAATATCTAGGGGAACTCCGGGAGAGCGTGCTCGAGGCGTACACTGGCATCATCCAAGGACTGAACGTCTCAACTGGCGAGGTACGACGCGCGTCAAGTGAATTTTGAATGATATCCTATTTTTATTATATGTTTACATTGTTATACTAAATTTGAGTTAATAATGTGAATAGACCCTTAAAACGTCGACGGTGTTTAACAAAGCTCGACCTAAATAAAATATGAATCATGAAATACGTTTGCAGGTGCGATCGGACGTGGCGCTGGTGGAGCCCCATGTGCCCACCATCGTGGCGTTTATGATGCAGGTACGAGAACATACAGTTACACCCAAAACTTCCTTGGTCACACATAGATTACATTTCTTTATACAATATTATCAATTTCTAGGCCCCTTGCTATATTGGTCTCGAACTTTTTTTATACCGTTTTTAGCGTTAACGTCATGGCTATTATCATAACTTGGATTTTGGGTTTCCGGCACGGCCTAACTCCACTGTAACTTGCAATTTTGTATACACCAGTCGGTCCAAATATTCCGTCCGACCGGTTCGGCAAGGGAAGTAGTTGAACTACTTTATAAGGTCTCTGATTAAGTCAGAGGAGACGCGGCAAATTGTGCACACTTGTGCTCAATCACTTAAAATAAAATAAAATAAAAGAAAAACCTCGACGCTTGGTCGGGGTCTCGGACACGCGAAGTACAGTCAACAAACTCGACGCTTGATCACCTTAAGGTTGCATTTTGTGTGCAGTCACCAGCAGCCACCTGCGGCTAGCATGGTCTTAAAAATAATTAAAACAAATGGCTTGAGCTTTTGTCTCATCGGACGCTTTTTGTCTCATTTGACAACAACATAATGGGCGAGGCATCCTATGACTACTGCCCGCAAGCGGAAAGTGTTAAAAAACTGGTCAAGCGTCAACTTTGTTGATGGTACAGGCCCGAGCGTGATCTATGTGGATTGTGGATGTACATGGCGGCGCAGGTGGCGAGCGAGCCGGAGCGCACGGACGGGCACATGTCGGCGGTGGCGGGGCTGGCGGGCGACCTGTGCACGGTGTTCGGCGCGCGCGTGCTGCCGCTGCTGGAGGCGCGCCCGCTGCTGGAGCTGCTGCAGGCCGCGCGCCGCAGCCGCACGCCGCGCACCAAGGCCGTCGCCAACTGGGCCACCAAGGAGATCCGCCGGCTCAAGCAGCAGCCTGCGCTCACCAGCTGGTCGGTCCCTCCTCCCCCTCCACCCCCTCCACCACTCGCCAGACTGACCCACTAACTGTATGGCCCCAAACTAAGCAGTGCTTGTACTATGGGTACCGTATAATGGACTGGGGGCGATCCCAGAGACCTAGACCTGGTCAAATTACGAAAAGCCATTTCCGGAATTTGCCTCGGTGGGAATCGAACCCGCAACCACCATGTGCAGTGAGCCGAGCGGCCTACGCTTGAATCACTACGCCAGCGGGTCGTACCTGTCATTTTACCGTACCGTCGCGTCGATACCCCGAACAATCTGATGCCAACTTGTAACGATTGCATTCTGAAAGGATAGTCAATGCGAGCGGAGTCTTCGCTTCCTTAAATCACTACAACGTTCAGTAATTATTGGCACCAAAATGCAAATAGTCAGATGAAAGTTAATGGTAGAACGACTCTCATATACAACATGTACGAGGATCTGATCCTGCACTTTTCATCAACATTCGTAATCAGATATCTGAAACATTAGCCTACGTCCTAACCCGCCGGTTCTCGTGTTTAATTAGCACTTTTGCAAGCGAGCTTACCGCACATAGTTGCGGTAGAATATTTACAAGCTATCATCGCCTCACCTGTACCTAATTGCTTTTATTTTGCAGATTTGAAACATCGCGCTACCACAGTGACGTAACGCAGTTGCAGACAACTTACTGCTGGTAAAACTCAACTGTATTGGCGGGCATATTATGGCGTATTCATAAGTCGTTAGGTGCATTTGTTTAGAGGCCTTATTTGCGTTAAATTTATTTAATAAAAATATCTATACTATAGTTATTACATTTGCAGTCGTGGTCAATATAATGATAGGCCTGTTGTATCGATACATATAATATAATTAGAAACTGTCGCTTATTCTATTTATTTATATAAATGTTACCATGAAAGTAGCAGAAAGCATTCGTTTACTTACAAAGCTAATTACCATGACAGTGAATTTAATGAACTTTTGCAAGTTGTCAAAATCATATATACTTATCCTACATAATAGTAAATATTATACGATTAAAAGTAGGTATATTTTATTTTTATTACAAATTTAATGTTATTATTTTTATAGCGCCTTTTAAAAACATTACCTACTTAGTGCGATTCTGGCTTCGAACAATGCACTTAGCGCATTATTATTGAAATTGTTTAATTATTGTATGCCTGTCCATAGTCTTTCCATAATTATCTTAAAAGTTGAAGCATTTTTCCTATTTGGTATTATAAATACAGACAGTGGCTGTGGTATCTTTACTTACGTGAGATAAAGTGATAGTCTGAATGTGGACGGGTATGAAAGGCGACGTATGTTACTATAGGCATGCACATATGCAAGGGATTGTGAATTTTATAAATTATTATTATGTTTTGTAAGATGTAAGAGTGTAAGAGCGTATGAGCGGTACAGAATGCGTGTGTAGACGCGTGCACAAGTGTCACAGATATTTTATAAACTTAGGCATTGTCGATCATAATGAAAATTCGTTATATAAATGTATGTTTAAGATTCCGTCGACGTAACTCGAGACTGAAGGACGCCATATTGGCGATGGTGCGTTTTTATTCATCACAATGTGAACTTGCTCACTGAGTCGTGTACAATTACTTACGACTTCCTAAAAGCACGGTTCCACCTTGTATCTTTACAATAACTTAGCAATATGATCATATATTTAATTCTTCGTGTTTGTAGTACACTAGGGTTTTTCAGATTTCATTTTCTAATATTTATTTTTCATTTGTTTGTTCACTTACTGCTATATCTTGGTATTAATATTTTCGAAGAAAGACTTTAGTAAACATTCCCAATGCCGCTATGCGTACCGCAAGCGTGGCAACTGGCAGCTGGCATTCTGCCATGGTGTCTTAAACTTTATACATATCACAATAAAAATCGTGACTGTTCTCAACATTATATATTTAAGTATACTGTATAACTGCTACAATCTTCCCTCCGATGGTATATTTATTTTTGTGTCAATGCTTCAACACGCTCAAACTATATTGAATACCTAGATATCTGACCTCATTTTTTCCCATCCAACTGTTGTGCTAATTATATTTGAACCAATGTGATGAATGAAAATCATCTTTGCCTTTTGATCTCGATATCGCATTATTGTACATATTATGTAATTAAAAGTTCTGTTACTTTAAACTGTAATGTAAATGGCAAATAGTAATCGCCTTGTGATGGTAAGGAGAGATGAATAGACAAGCAGGGGTTTTTAGATAAAGGTACTCGAGTTACACACCATGACAATTGACAATGCATTTCAAACAATTGATATCACCCGAATCTCGCAATCAAATTGCAATTTGAACACGCTTTTATTATAAGTTTATTTACATACGTAGTTGCTCTATACGTTGTCCAAAATTCGTCTTATGAGTACTTTTCATTGCTACTTTACCCGCGGGTAAAGTCAAAATTATATTCAAATGCGTCCAGACATTTTTGCGTAATACTCGATAAACACAAGTTGCATTTAACTTTTTAAATAAGGGCGTAGTCTTTAATGAATCCTTTTGACCATTGTTAAAACGACTATTCAGACATTTTTGCTGATTTTCACATGTTTTTCAGTGAATACACGTTGTTTTGATCGTCATTCAGCTCAAACCTGTCACCGCCATAAATCAGAATTTAAACACATAGATGGATATATGAATACTACAAAGCTTGTTCCGTGTGTGAGTAGCCTTTTTAAATACACCCTTTTGACACAACTACAGTAAGTATCGAGTCCGATGATAATAATAAATCGATCTTAACTCTGAGTATGCTCTCGTGAGATACGCTCCAAGTTACCTCTCAATGTTGAGATCGTGCGGCCTGGAACTCCGATCAACTAAGATCTTGCTCTGCGTTGTCAACGTTATGTCTGCGATGTCTCTTCTCAAAGGTCACGTGTCGCATGTCGGCGATATTGCGCTACAGTAATGCCAAGCCAAAAGTGAAATCGACCACCTTGCTACGTACCTACGTTATGCATTGAGAAATGTATTTCAAAAATGCTGACAAACGCGAGAGGTTAAACTTATCAATCAGTGCCTTTTATGTGTACGATATCTAAATCTTAACTCTTTTTATCAATGTCCAATTTCGTTATTTTGTGACTACTTAATTGTTAAATGGATTCGCTAGGTAAGTACCTCAAAACTAGACGATTGAATGTCGACTCATTACATTCTAGCCTCGATCAATCGATCGGTGTGATAACTCTCTAAGCGATTCCATTTCAGGTTTTAGACTTAGGTAGGTACGTGAAAAATGATAGGTATCGAAATATCTTTGCTGATAAGTGAATTGTAATTGTATCTTGAGTGTCTGCTAGTCTGTGAGCATCACTGATAGGAATGATGTTTGCGTGAATTATGCAAGAATTTTTATGTGAAGTGTAATACCTACCTTTTAACGAATTTTCTTTTATCACATGAAATGATACTACAGATTATATATTATTCAGAAACACAGTATGCAATGTGGATATGGTACATTATTCATAAAATTATACCAAATGTCATCCACATTAGGTATGTACTTATATTTAAGTATGATAGGAGAATGTAAGGACTAGTGCCATGCCATGAAAGGTTCTGACTTAGAATCATAGGCATCGAGTCAATGAATACCACCCACTTTTCCTGCGCGAATCTAAAATCTATTAGTTATTTTGTTATGCTGTATAATTCCATTTGTTTTGAATATGACTACATACTATCCTGTAACTGTTCTATGGTGATTAAATAATTTAGATGTTTATTGAGTATTATTCCTTGAAAACTACCGTCAATTAACAGCCTGCGCCCCGCCTATAGCCGGTCACACCCGGTGGGGGATTAACCCATCTCCCAAGTATGGGCTGTTAAATTTATGCCGCCCATTTTGAGTTGGACTCAGAAAGTGATACTTCGCAACATTCTATACCCCGGAGTACTCATGCCGAGTGCCAATTATGTATGGTTGCTGAGAAAAATAACTTCTAAGTTCACCATCTTGAAGTATTTAGAAAGTGAAAAAACTATATTTTCTCGAATAATAATAATTTGGTTGTAAATTTCTTAGTTTAATATTATAAAGCATTGAAAAGACTATTTTTTGAGCTATGTCGCATTTCCCAAATACAAGCGATACGTAAGTAAACTCAAAATTTCACTCAAACGGTTTCGATTTTTTTTCTCGACCATGCCTCATTTGTAGCACCCAGACATATTTTTATATAGTAGTTTGCTTTGTATTTTATTGACATAAATAAAATTAGCATCAAACTCCGTGGAACATCGGAGATAATAATTACTAAAGATTCGACATATAAACGCCTGTCATTTTGTTACAGGCAAAACACAATGTTTGCTATTAACATTTGATAGGCGTTTAGTCGCATGTGTTCTAAAAAGTATAAGTCTTCAAAAATATGTATATCTTGAGACAAAATAAGTAGATTTTTTATAGAAAATTCAGTAATATCGTCTTCTTCTTACATTTCGTCTTCAAAATGTTTCAACATAATTTCGTTTTCACTTCTTCAGGCAATGGGATCAGTTTTAAACTTCGTTGATGCCGCATTAGACGCACATTGGCTATTAACGGATCCGATTATTCCAAGGCAGTAGAGCAGATCTAGTATTGTCTCTTTCCTAACAATTTTTAGGGTTCCGCACCTCAAGAGGAAAAAAACTAATCTGTTATAGGATCATTTTGTTGTCCGTCTGTCTGTCTGTCTGTCAAGACCCCATTTCTCGGAGACGGATACAGTTATCAAGTTAAAATTTATATGAAATATCAAATGGTACGGTTCCTCAGATATGTAAAAACATAAGGCTTCTAAGTCAATTCAATAAATTCACTTTCTGCGTGGATCGGACCGCAAATAACAACTAAATATGAGGGTACCCAGTTACTAACTATGACATCAGGACGTCTAACACCTCAGTCCCCCCGTGACCATGGCTGCTGTAAAGCAACCGAAACGTCGGGAACATAAAGTTAATAAACGTGATAAAATCCGTAAAATAGTTTTATTTCAATGTGTAGTATTCGCGTAAATATAAGAAAACAATACAATAAATTACCGTTAAAATTATTTTTAAAGACAAGATTTTATTTGTTTGCCCTAAACTTAAGAAAATAAACTTTTAATTATTTTAATAAATAAAACTGTTTTTCGGATTTTATCGCGTTTATTTAATTTACGTCGGGAACATAAATTAAATAAACGCGATAAAATCCGAAAAACAGTTTTATTTCAATGTGTAGTATTCGCGTAAATATAAGAAAACAATATAACAAAATGGCAATTTATGTCGCATATCTGGGGGCCGACAGACAGACATAGAAGCTTCAAATTTGGAATACAATTAGTGTTTAGTGTATAAATCAAGGAAAAACTAAAATATATTGTAATTTAGGTCCAGTTTTCTAGATACACCAACTGTATAAATAACTTTGTAATCCCATATAAATGTATAGGATAACAAAATTTACATTTGCAGTTAATAAATCAGTGTATTATAGTACATAGTACCTTTGATAAAAGAAGTTTTATCAAAGCATAGAACCTACTACCTAGATATAATTTTGTTCAAAGGTAACTTGTAAAATGGTCAACGGAATTAAAAAGCAAGAATGGGACATGTCTTACTTATGATATGAATTGTACCACAATCCTGCAAAAAAGTATTAAGTAGACTAAATTGCCCGAAATTGAGATGAACGAAAAAATATCAATATCTAGAAAAACAAATGAGATCATACCCAAGCAGACCCAACCCAACCAAGAAAAAAACCCAAGTCTCGCAACTCAGTTCTCTACCGTAAAAAGAGGTGAGATACATGTAATACCAAGTCGGTTATTTATTAAGTCCCTACTTGGGACCTTCTGTCTTCAGTATTACGTAACTTGCTAACCTAACAGCATCTTATTGTGAACATATCAATATTAAGAATATTTTATGTTTTAAATTAAATAGATTGACTTGGCAATCGCACTAAACAATACATTGTGTTTTCATGCGATGGCCAAGTTAATCTAGATCTGTTCTACTGAGCCTTGGAATCATCGGATCTGGTAATAGCCAATGTGCGTCTAATGCGGCATCAACGAAGTTTAAAACGGATCCCATTGCCTGAAGAAGTGAAAACTAAATTATGTTGAAACATTTTGAATACGAAATGTAAGATGAAGACGACATTTCTGAATTTTCTATAAAAAATCCACTTGTTTTGTCTCAAGATACACATATTTTTGAAGACTTATACTTTTTAGAACACATGCGACTAAACGCCTATCAAATGTTAATAGCAAACATTGTGTTTTGCCTGTAACAAAATGACAGGCGTTTTGTATGTCGAATCTTTAGTAATTATTATCTCCGATGTTCCACGGGGATTGATGCTGATTTTATTTATGTCAATAAAATACATAGCAAACTACTATATAAAAATATGTCTGGGTGCTACAAATGAGGCATGTTCGAGAAAAAAAATCGAAACCGTTTGAGTGAAATTTTGAGTTTACTTACGTATCGCTTGTATTTGGGAAATGCGACATAGCTCAAAAAATAGTCTTTTCAATGCTTTATAATATTAAACTAAGAAATTTAAAACCAAATTATTATTATTCGAGAAAATATAGTTTTTTCACTTTCTAAATACTTCAAGATGGTGAACTTAGAAGTTATTTTTCTCAGCAACCATACATAATTGGCACTCGGCATGAGTACTCCGGGGTATAGAATGTTGCGAAGTATCACTTTCTGAGTCCAACTCAAAATGTCCGCTCCCAAGCGATTATTGAACATAGTGCGCCCTTAACTCTACAATTGTCAGTTCCTAGATTATTTTTATAATCCATCAATGTGATTTAAAATGCACATGAAATAGTTTTAGGGTATATTTCTGAGCTGATCAAAGGCTAAAGGGAGTTGTTGCAGTTTGTCCCCAAATTTGCCGCCTAAGGCTCGAGCCTACTCAACCTGCTGGTAAATCCGCCACTGACTATAGCAATGTGCGAGTTGAGTGATTTAACTCGAGTAATTCGATTCAAATCATGAACGTTCAGTTCTTATTTACACGAATCAACTCTGATTACTATACTATTGTTACGGACAAGGGGGGTTACGACCTAAGTATATTCCTCTTCGCTCGCGGACTTCAGATTCGTTCACTGTCGCTTCCAAGAAGTAACTGTCTCGATGCCCGAGACGTCGAATACTGCTTGTTATTCGTGTCCCACCCGTCCGACCAGTGTACCTATTAAAATTTTACTTTGAAACAATAAAAAGTCTTAAAATTTTCGAATAACGCTTGAATATTTAGGGACTTTTGTGCTATATGTCTTATTTAATATTTTTTCAATCTTTAAAATCATTAAATTAAGAAAATAATATGTTCGTCATTGCAAAGTTAGGTCGATCAGAAAAATTTACATTTGTCAAAAATATCAAGCTTAATTGTCCAGATAATAGCCGGTGTTGTAAGCTAAGGGACGTATGATGACATAATTATTATCGCACGAGAGATTTTATATATTATCGCACGAGGGTCAAGAGTTGTAGCGTCAGCGGAGCATCTCCGTTGCGCGTTATTCAACTCGCTTTTTAATGTTCGGTATCGAAAATAGTAAAATATCGATTCGATATTTTTTACAAATGTCAATGTTGGTAAATATCGCTACGCTTTCTAAGAAAATATTAATATCTAATCTAGCTGACACTACGAAGTAAGTAAATATCGACCATCAAACATTATTATTATATTGACGACCGCTTGGCGCAGTGTTCGAGCGTAGTAGGCCGCTCGGCTCACTGCACATGGTGGTTGCGGGTTCAAGCGTTGCTTAGTTTGGGATCATACAGTAGGTGACTCAGTTTGGCGAAAAAATAAATAAATCGATTATATTGAATCAATTAATCAGCTATAATTAATATTTTACATAATTTTAGTTGGGTTGTCTGAAAAAATACGATTTTTATATCCTTTCGATACTTGGAATCTTAAATCAATACATATAAATATTAAACATCGCAAAAAAATAACGATGTATCGGATTAAAAATATCGATATATCGCTGGCCTATGCCTATTCTACTCTGCATGTTGCCCGCTTCTTTTGTCTCCACTTCATCCTTAATCTTTGCTTTGTACATTTATAACTCCGCCGTGTGCCGGTCGCGTAAATTTTAATAACTGTATCGCCTTGAAAAGTAAATTACTTACTAATTAACTTAAAAAGTTTATATTTGGTGTAATAATATTCAGTGTTTTCAAAGCTCTATTTCTAAATAAATATCTTCAGAAACAAAATGAAGCCTCCGTACAAAATCGGCAAGTATTCTTAGCAGGCTGATACTTATATATATCTAATTTTATACTACTACACATGCGTTATCTCCTCATATTGAATAAGAATAACTAGTGAATTATGGGTGTCTTCTTTTTCATAGTTTTTTATAGGCTCGGTAGTTTATAACGCAATATAGGTTATACCACGCGATTAGAAGAATTATCATCACAACACAAGATAATAATTATAAGATTTATAGTTATCAAGCAAGCTATTAAGATATCCATCCAACAATCATTAAATTATGATAAAATTAATCTTTATTGCTGTTATTAACAAAGATAATAATCTGTAGGTACTGATTTGTTTCACAATATTTAGTAAAATGAAAGCACATTGCCTATCCCTTGAGAGAGTACAGGCGTAATATTGTACAATTTCATAAATTATTGAATAAATAAATAGTGGGTACTCAATATAAATCTGTTTCAGGTTGTCATGTTGCACACAAACACCTAACAAATTAGCTTGATTTATAATTTTATTAATTTGTAAGAATCTTATGAATAATGCATAGCAACATGATAGATTCTGAATTACTTTAAATTTCCACACAATATGATATTACTCTTCTAATGCTCCACTCACTGTAACTAAGTCAGATCTAAGTCTATGACATCATCTCCTATCCTATAATTTATGGTCAGGGTGCAGGAGCATGTTAAAGATTGACTTGTTGTGAACACACAGCACAGCATTGATTGTCCCGACTGCACTTATCTACCTACATTTATATAATAGACAAATGGATATCGTTTTGCAGAACGGAATCAAACCACATGCACTGCTGTAGACCAAAATCAACCTTGAGTGAGTTGTTCTAGGATGGTTTTAATTTGCAGAAGTGTGTGTGGGTTGGTTCCATTTTCAAAACTACGTCCAAATGTAATTTAATTACCAAAATGGAATTAATTATTGTAATGTTATTTTTATTATAGCAAATGAGAAGCTGGCTGAGCTTGGCCGCAATGAAATCATGCTGGCAGAGAAGGAAATGCCAGGTTTGATGGAATGTCGTCGCAAGTATGCCCCAGCTAAGATTCTCAAGGGTGCGAGAATAGCAGGCAGCCTCCACATGACTGTTCAGACTGCTGTACTTATTGAAACCCTTGTGGAACTCGGAGCAGAAGTGAGTAACCAACATCATGCAATATTTATTTATTTTAAAACAGGATATTATATACCTATCTACTACTTTAGTGTATATACAGGTAGGTACATCATTTTAATTATTGTCCATAGAAATATCCAAGAAAAATGGCATAAGGATAACATTGGTTTGAAAGTATTGTAGTCATGTAGGTATATAGTTATCAGTGTAATCTTGTAAAGAGATAAATGTTGAAGTATATCATATAACTGATATTTTTTTAAGATAGTAATTGTAGACTTTTCTGTCTGGTTATCTACCTATTTGAGAACCCAAGATAATTTGGTTTGTCTTTATCATGGTAGTATTGTAAGATCTCTGTGTGTAGGATATCTCGGGCAAGGAGGTTTTAAGATGATCTCAGGTCTATGTGATCCATCATATCATGCTGTGATATTATGTTACTCTATGTTAAAACTGAAAATTGATGTTTGCTCATCTTATTTTACTTATAAAAAAACAATTGCTAGACCATTGGTTTGCTCCAGCTTATCTCTGAAACGGCTGGACCGATTTTGACGGGACTTTCACTGACAAATAGCTGATGTAATAAAGAGTAACTGGGGCTATTATTATTTTATTTTATCAAAGTATCACACTGGTACACATGTGCAACAGCTAATATTGAATATGTTCACATTTAGGTACTTGCTGACTTTACTTACAATAATAATTTATTTGTATAGATAACAATTTAACTTGATGCAAATCACTTATTATTGTAAATACTTCTTTTGGAAAAGGTAAGCTCCATAAAGCTTGACCTTTTACATTTTATGGAAATACAATATGCAGGTAGGTAAGTATCTACTCTATAAATATTTGACTCTGTTAACATTGAAAGCGTTCATTGTGAGCAACTGGTTTTTACCTACACACTTTGTAATACTAATAGATCTATTATTGATCTGCATCATATTTGACCCAATGAGCAACATGTTACTTGTGCTTACACAATGGTAACACTGATTTTATTCCAAACACAGATTGAGGGATCAATTGTTATCTTATATTTATCAGCAAATGTTCACCTCTTTATCTATAACCCATGATCTGAAGTTCAAATAATTACTTACTGAGGAAGCTACCCACTTTATTATGCAATATTTAACTAGACTATGAAATATTGTGTATTTCATCCGATAGACAACACAGCATGCTAAATGGCCTTAAGTTATTTAATTGCTTGACTTATAAAAGGTACATGTCAAAGTTAGAAAAACAGTATAGGGCGATATCTTATCAAAATAACACATGATATATGATAAGTGTGCAGTTGTTTTTTTTATTTATTATCACCAATAAAAGCTAACAAGCATAAAGATACCTAAATAATAAGTTAATATTATCGAGATTTTGTTGGCATGGAACTAGGTTTTTATTTACGAGTCAAATGTCAGGGTAGTGGCGAAGTGCCTAACTTAACAATTGAATGATAACTTTAATGACTTTGGGCGCTTTTATTATTTACCTTTGGACGGTATTGTCGTCTTTCATATATCGGGCTGTGAAATAACTTTAAAACGATCATATCGTGGACAGTATTGCCGTCTGTGTGGGTTGTAAGCGGGGCGAGGATTTAGTGTCACCAATCCATGCATCCTAACCATACATTGCTCACCAAGTATAATCCAGTTCTGTACCCCGCCCTCGAGAGAAAGGCCATACTTCATCTCGAACCTTTCTGTAGGCTGGAGCCCGCGAGCAGCCATATTTTTCGGCCGACGGCAATTATTGGTGGGGCTGGCCAATAACTTGACTTCACGATTGACCTAATTCTTAAAATAATTGGCTTCAGGTACAATGGTCGAGCAGCAACATTTACAGCACTCAAGATGAAGCCGCTGCGGCGTTGGTTGCAGTTGGGCTACCTATTTACGCTTGGAAGGGTGAAACCGAAGAAGAATATGTTTGGTGCATTGAACAAACATTAATATTCCCCGATGGAAAGGTAATGTCGCCGCTCAACACACTAATCCTATACCTACAGAGTTTCAAAGCTTATCATCATATAAAGCTTATCATCCAATATTATATTATTGTGTTACATAGCTTTTTTAATTTGTATTTACTTATTTGCAGCCACTAAATATGATTTTGGACGACGGAGGTGATCTTACGAAGTTGGTGCACAGTAAGTACCCACATTTATTAGAGGGCATTAAGGGTATTAGCGAGGAGACAACCACCGGTGTACACAACTTGTATAAAATGTTGCGCGAAGGTGAACTGAAAATTCCTGCTATCAATGTGAATGATGCCGTGACTAAGAGCAAGTTTGATAACTTATACGGGTGCAGGGAATCCCTTCTTGATGGAATCAAAAGAGCAACGGATATAATGATCGCCGGGAAAGTGTGCGTGGTTGGTGGCTACGGTGATGTCGGGAAAGGATGTGCTCAGGCTTTTAAGGGTTTCGGCGGCAGAGTTATTGTTACCGAAATAGATCCTATTAACGCCCTTCAAGCGGCTATGGAAGGATTCCAAGTTACAACAATGGAAGAAGCGGCCGAAGTTGGGCAAATATTTGTGACGACCACAGGAAACATTGACATTATTTGCAAAGAACATTTCCTTAGAATGAAAGATGACGCAATTGTGTGCAATATCGGTCACTTTGACTGTGAAGTAGATGTCGCATGGTTGGAAAACAATGCAAAGAAGGTGAACATTAAACCACAAGTTGATAGATATGAGCTCGACAATGGTAATCATATTATTGTGCTCGCAGCTGGGCGACTAGTGAACCTAGGATGTGCTACGGGTCATTCCTCTTTTGTTATGTCCAACTCCTTCACTAACCAAGTGTTGGCTCAGATCGAACTGTGGACAAAACACAACGCCTACCCTATCGGAGTTCACACATTACCCAAGAAACTCGACGAAGAGGTTGCCGCCCTGCACTTAGATCATTTGGGTGTGAAACTGACCAAACTTACACCCAAGCAGGCTAAGTATATTGGAGTACCTGTCGAGGGACCGTACAAACCAGACCATTACAGATATTAGAAATAATCATGTCTATCGAGGGCTCTTCAAAACAAGTAAATGGTTTTATATGGCTATCTACATAATCAATGTAAAAACGGGTGTTACCTTGGATCTAAGTTATAAACTAATAGTTCATAAGTATGCAAGTATACTGCCTATCATTGGTTTTTTTGATTGATTGAAACTAATAAATAAATGTTTTGGATAACAAATGGTATTTTTTGTTGTTACTACTTTTATTTAATTTATCATACATTTATAGGGTCGTTGTCATGAATTTTTTCAACAACCATTGCTTACATTTATAATAAAAATTAAATTTTATAAACACTTTTATTCAACTGCTTTTCATTTTAGATCAAATAAACAGCATTTAGTAATTATGAATTATAAAACTGCAGTAATTCTTGATCCTTAGGTTTAAGAATGCATTTATCTTTCAAGTTTATAACCCAACTAGGTTCTAAACCATAGAATATCTGTCTTGGGTCTTTTCTTTCACATAGCATGTCATAATATGGGTCAGTTTCAATACTGGGTAAGGTATATCCAAACTTCTGAGCCAATTTCAGTCTTTCTTTAGAAATTTCCTCAGGATCAGCCAAATATCCTCGAGTTTTGGCACTAGTGTAGTATTCAATAGCATCAGCCGGTGGAATCATTCTTCTTGGTATAGCTTGACCTGACTCAAAGAACTTTTTTGGATTCCTCAGCAAAAATAGGCTATGAGGGTCATAATATGCAGTGGTAATCACCCCACCATTCCTTTCCACTGCGGCAATCACTTGCTCACTTGCCCACTGTACTTCTATATTTATCTTAGCTGCAAATCTATCTGCACCTTCATCAGTAAGGTGGATACCAAACTGCTTTTGATCTGGGAAGAAGTCATACATTCCGGACTTGACAATGCTAGCAATGTCTATAGGTTTGGTTATATCCAAGGAATTTTTATCAATTATGGTTTGCAGCTGTAGGAGAGTCAATGGTGGATATTGTCTTCTAAGGCTGAAACAAAATACATTCACATAATGCAATTATTTTTAGTTTTATTTTAGAAATTCTGCATTATATTAATGAATACAAATGTTTGCCTTATAAGCAAGTCGTTATTTATATCTTTTGGACATCGTTTTGCAAAAACTAACCAACCCATACATACTTCTGCAGACCAAAACCCGCCCAAGTGTAAGTAGGTAGTAGATGTGGAACCACATTGCAAAAGTACATTTGGGTTGGTTCTAGTGATGTAACGAATGTTGGATTTTTGACATTCGCGAATGCGAATGCGAATATTTGGGTCCAACATTCGCGAATGCGAATGCGAATGTTGACTTTCAAATAAGAAACTCTAAATAAAAAAACCCCAATGCGACGAGTTTTTAAATTACAAAGAGCTGATAATTTTCAAACGGGTGAATCAATTTTCGTGAAACATAGAGGAGAACACTCTCGATCATAATACCTTTCTAAAAAGACACAAAATTAAAATCGGATCATCTATTTGGGCGCTAACATGCCACATACACACAAATACACATGTTAAACTTATAACAACCCTATTTTTCGTCGGGGGTTTATAAAGAACGCGCAAAATGTTAGACTGGTTTGACATTTCGTGTCGGCCGAACATAGCCCAACCCATACAGGTTGAAAGAAAGAAGTTAATCACATCAATTCGAAGAGATTTGTTTTCATTTGAGGGTAGTTTAGTATTATTGCATTAATCAAACTTATTTGATAACCAAATTTTATTGAGTTAATATTTTAATTAGAATAACAAGAGCAATAGATAAATATCCTATTTATAATTTAGTGGCCTACCTCAAGACAGCTTAATTATGTTTTTTAAACTCAAGTATAAGTAAATAAGTGCATTATGTGCAAGTGAGTTAAGTTACGATCGAGGCTGGTTTTTCAGCCAGAGACTAACGCGAGGTGTGCTTTGATGGAGCCGAGGTGTGTAATTAACAATACTCACGCGTTTCATATGACATTTTACAACTTACTTGCCAGTAAAAATATTTACAATATTAAAAACATAATTAAAAAAAATCACCATTCACGAATTTTTTTAAGACCTAGATAATTGCAGGATGAATGAAAAATAAAAGAACAGGGCGCGCCGTAAGCTTTTAGGGTTCCGTAGTCAAACTCGGAACCCTTATAGTTTCGGTACGTTCGTCTGACATCACAGTAATTTTATTCTGAGACTATTGGGGCTAAAATACTGCAAATTCGCTTAAAAAACTAGTTTATGTACTGCTAAGAAACTGTTTTAAAATTTTGAAAACAATGTTATTCTATTGTCCCTCTCTTACATAAGAAAGGGGAGTGAAAAAAAATGTTTACACACCCCTTTGATTGAGGTATTGTTTTGTATTTTAAAATAACTTGAAGGGTTTCTTTGACAGTTTTTCAATATTAATTCCCGTTTACGAAATATGGAGCTCAATTGTGGCCTTATTTACGTAAGTAGCAAGATTCATCCTTTAAATTAGAACCAATAAATGGTTTATTATAGGAAATAAATAGTTCTTTACTACCTATTCAAAATATTATTTTTGTTTAATATCTAAAGTTCGGATTGAGTCTCAAACCACGCACCACTGATTGTGCACCCAGTTTAATCACAACTTAATTATTTGAATTCAAACTCCTTATAAGAATTTTCATCAGTCCAAAAAGATAATAAAGGTTTATGTCACTTTTACTGAAGATGTCTATGATGCCGGTTAATAAATTTAGTAACATAATTTTTACTATTTTATTTATACGGTAGCCAATAGTTTATTAATTTAGTTAATTAATAGGTTACGAGAGCCGCTGTATTCGATGTTTTAAATCAATAAAAAAATCACTTTTATTTTATGAGTTCCGTATTATCGAAAAGTGTCGGGATGTCTACGGAACCCTAGAGTATGCGTAGTCCGATATGCATTTGGTCGGTTATATTTATCTATGGGTCTGGCAAAGCCGCTAACAATTATTATATTATTTGAAATATAATAAATCGAATGTTTATAATATGTTTTATTTACAGTGAAATTAATGTGAAAGAAATTTATTTAAATGATTAATGTATTTATTTATAATATTCAAATATACATTGTTTATTTATTGATTTTAAATATTTACTATTTTTAGGATAACTTTGCTATGATTGAAAAAATTATAAGTCAATAGCACGAGTGAGAGAAGCTGCTTTATGAACCTTAAAGCGGTTTAATAGGGGCCACCCTATGAGCAAGTTTGTTTAAATAATATATTATTATTACAAGTTGTATTAAAATTCCATATCCATCTATAGATAATTTCCTTTTTGTTTATCAAAAACATTCGCCAAACATTCGCATAGATTCTTGCGAATGCGAATGCGAATGCGAATGTCAAAAAATATGCGAATATTCGCGAATGCGAATATTCGTTACATCACTAGTTGGTTCTATTATACAATACTATGTCCAATTAAGTATTGATTACATGGAAGGAAATAATCTTTTCTGTTATTTTAAAATATGTTCCTGCAGCTAAATTAAATTCGAATTACACATAATAACTTACTGATGTCCTCTATAATAGTGTTCTTGAGGAACTCGCAAATAAAATGGATTATTTCCAGTTTCGTAGCCTAGCCTCATGTAATTCTGCCTTTGGCCTGATCCTTTGTTGCCTGAACCATGTTTATCACCCCCATGCTGCCCTCGGCCACGCTTTTGCTAAAACAAAAATTAAACTTTAGCAAATTTACTTAAGTACTATATCTATTAAAATATTTATGTAACCAGTTGAAAAGTCCTGAGTAAAGATGTTCCACAACTTCATTCATTGAAAAATAAAAGAAACTACTTAAATCTTTTTATTAATGTAGGTCAAGCAAATTGTGAATGAATAGTCACTGGTTAGATTGCTACTTCCCCACAGAAGATCACAACAAGAAACAATGGTTATCATTTCACGGCTATCCGCCTGACGAGGCTGTGGAGACAGAGACGCGGCCAACACACCTCCAGCCAAATCCCACTGCACCTTCGGCACAGGGAGGGTATTCACAGTGGACTGAAAGTTGCCATGTCAGAAGCGACAGCTTCCATCCTTCTTCTAATTCAACAGTAAAAGAAGGATGGATGTTGTCGCTTACAATATCGGAAAATTCCCACTGTGAATACCACTCGACTTCGCCCAGACGGGGCTCATCGTGTGCACTGATTACCTAATCAGGTGTACCATCAGGCCATGTGTAAGTAGCGGGTCTAGGACGTCGTAAGTATAATAATAATCTATATGCTACATAATGACGACAAGTACCTACTTACAGTTTTTTTAGATCCCGGATTGTCACGAATATTTGCAAGTGATATTCTAGGCAATGACCTTAACATAGACAATGATTTTTCAGTTATTTGTCGGGAACCCATTTTAATGCACAGCAGATACAGTTCTTTAATAGGTTGGTTAATTATTCATTTCAATATAATATAATTTCTCACTCGTAAGAACTGTCCTAACCTCAAACAATTTTCGCTTTTTTACTGTTTCCTGCCTCGATCTTCGCATTTAGCCAGTATCCATTAAAAAAAAGTTTCGGTATTTATCGAACACTTGTCCATACTCTTAGGCGTAATATAGCCCCACCAACCCTGTATAGATTTTGACAGCACAAAATAAGGACATCACATGAATCTGTAGTAGGTAGTACCTAGGTACTTAAAACTACATCCTATTTACAACTATACAAATAAATAAAATTGGAGTGTCTGTTTGTAATATCAAAATAACCTTTTCACTAAATGCATATTATGAAAGTACATACGGTACTTATAACAAAAACGCGATTTAAAAATGTTTTGCCTGTCTGAATTTTAGTTCCGGGTAACCTCCGGAACGGCTGGACCGATTTTGACGGGATTTTAACTCGCAAATAGCTGATGTTATAAGGATTAACTTAGACTACATTATTTTTAGATTGTTGAAACAAAAAAATAGATCACAAATGCTGCATTTCGCGCGATAGTAGGTATATAAAACACGAAAATGTTAAATAAAATGTTATATAAGGTAAATTCCACGCGGACGAAGTCGCGGGCTCAGCTAATAATTAATAATATCATATATACATATATAAACCGCTCAAGTAAAATAAATAAAATTACCCTTTGAAACCTACATAATAAGGTGCGCTCAGGGAAGATCGGACTAACATTTGAGAATTTGAGGGAACCTGACTAGATTTTTTTTTTTCTCAACTTCTATATACGTCAGATTATTCAAACACGGTGCTAATTGTTAATGAACTTATAATGAATATACGTAGTTTAGCCCTGATTTTTTTTGTGTTTGTAAACTCATTGGTTTCCGACTTATACGTGAGCAAAGACGAGAGCGAGACATTTATTTTTTGGGCATGATGAAAAATTTACCGTCAAAGGGCAAGACCGGACAGCAATTTAAAGTTGCTTCTAGTGCTTGGAGTCCTTGGAGAACAATGTCCATAAAGGATTATATCCAAAATGTATCTTTCTAAAACATATTTAAAATATAACCTTTTATTCCAACAAACACATATGTTCTGATCGATTATCCGAATTATTGGTTTATCGGATGCCATAAACCAATAATTCGGATAATCTTGGCTGTGATGCAAAAATTTTGAGATTTTGTGATTCTCAAACTTTGTAATGTGTCAAAAAGGTATAATCTAGATATGAAAAAAAAAATGTTTTACTATGTAACCTATATGGTTTATATTCAGAAAATGAATCTGAATCTGATTTATATATTATGAACAGTGCAATGTGAACAAAAACATTTAATTTGAATGGCATTCTAGGCGACATATAATAAAAGTTTGACAGCCACTGCCCTTTTTTTGAACGCGTAAATTTTATCCGATCTTGTCCGGCCCGGGTGAACACCGGATCTTTGCCTACAGTGACCCTAGGACTGTTTGGATCAGTTCTATCTAGCTATCTGCCCATAAAACACAGTATTCAGAGAAAATAGTAATAAAACGAGCTTTATTCTCGCCAAAATATGCAGTCAAAGGGGGAAGATCGGAAGACCTAAAAATATCAGAAATTCCCTCTTTTTGTTTTTGGTGCGTAGCACACGTCCAACTTGTCGGAGCGACTAGCGGGAACTACTGGTCGCGGCAGGATAAAATGGCGTCTTGTAAAATGTTGACAACATTATAAAACATGGCTAAATTCGCCGGGAATTAATTTCATCCGGTCTTCACCCATGTCCGATCTTACCTGAGCTTACTTCGTTACTTCGTTTTTTTTTTCAAATTACAAATCACTTAGGGCTTAATTTTGAAAATGTCTAAAACTAACTTGGGTGTACCTGTCCCAACTCTGAATACATTTACAAAAAAATGTGGCAGCAAAACTGTGAAAATGATTTTGGAACTTCAATTTGTTTTTAAAAATAATTATGTTGATGATAACAGTTTATTTATTGATTAAGCTACCTTATAGGGTACCTATAATTGTACATTTTAACACGCAATAAGTGTTGCTTACTATGATATTGATATTTTCTACTAACATAGTAAATAAGTTATAAATATAGAAGCATATTAAAATATTGTATACTTTTAAGATGGACAATAGTTTTATATAAGTAACTTGTTGACCTCTTCAGGTTTTCTGCGGACTATAGCATGAGGTTCAGTATAGCCATTTGAATGATCATGGACTGCCTGATAAAGTTGTGCATAGATAGCTAGTATCACTTCAAATGCTCGTTTTTTAACAATTGATCTATGTGTGTGACTCAAAAGAAGATTCAGCTGTGGAAGTATGTATACATCTGGTGATACTAAGAACATGTCAAACTTGTTCAAAAATGTTTTCAATGTAGATGTATCCATTCCAGGTATTGCTGACAGAGGACCACTTATTTTTTCCTGTAGGATTGTATAAATGGGCCCTAAATTCAGGTTTGCTACAAGATAGCTAGCTTGTTCAGAGGTTAATGTATCAATTTGCGCCTCAGACTGTGCTTGCAGCCTTTCATTATACTCATCCATGATAGTGTACAGTGATAAAGTACATTGTATGTGATAAATACAGTTTAACATATATACAGACATGTCAGTGGAGCTCAAATGGCATGCTGTTTCATTGATTGCATGAAGCAGCGGATCCAGAATATGTGTAACTATAAGTTTTCTATCAGAAGCATTTATATTATTAGACACATTCATTATAGCCAACAATTCTCTGAGGAAACTGACCAAATCTGTGACAACAATTGAAGGGTTTAAGTCAACTGGTGGAGCTTTGACTCCATGGCTGAGTTCTTTCTGTAATTTATTGTCCAAAGTTATAAGAAAGATGTCTTCACTTTTTTTCAGTAGCTCATCCAATGTATTTATCAGATGTCCTTGGGGTATAACAGCTTTTATGACTTCTTTGTAGTAAATTATTAAATTAGTTATAGACCAGAGTACTAGAGGATCTTTGTCTGGTTTTAGAATAAGTTCCGCTCTCACTTTCAGTAGTGGACATAATGCTTCCATGACATTTGTTAAGGCATCAATAATGAGTTGGTTCTTCTCGGGCATATTGCAATATTTAAATAATGTGCACAGATTTTCCTTTTCAATGGGCATTACCTGATAAACCCAAGTTAGGATGTCTCCAATATATCGCTTTGCATCATGCGCATAAAATTCAATGGGTTTCGATCCATCAGTGCCCTTTGTTAAAGCATCAATGAATAATTGAACTATAGTAGCTTTGCGAGCTGAGCAATATTCATCAATTATATTTGTGAAGAGAACCTGCCTATTCTGAAACTTAGACAAGGCAGTTGGTACTAAAACATTATTTGGGGAGTCTGTACTTAAACAGGCCCCAATAGTCCAATGGTACAACTTTTCAATAGCTATCTCCTGCTGAAGTCCAACTGTTTCCATGATGTCAAAAGCAGATGTTTGGTGCCAACACTTTATAAGAGTTTTACAATTATCATACAGTTTTTCTATCTTAGATAAAGTACCAAAAAACTCAACAGTCAGTGGCATTTTAACTGAAACATTATACAGGTATTCATTTTGGTCTTTACTTAATTGAAAGCTCTGCACAAATGCATTGACCCATGTTTGTTTCTTTTCCGTTTTTCTTCGTTCTTCTTTCAGTTTGGTTGTTTGGGTTATTAAGTGATGTGTCTTTGTCTTAGAATCAGACAATCTGTTAGACATGTCTTTGACTGCGACGTCTAAAGAATTAAGAGAATCTAACAGCACTTGCAGCTTATCCTTCACTTTGTTATACTCCACTAAAACAGTTTTGTTAACCAGCATATCCCTTTTTTCAATTTCATTTACTATTACTCTTCTTGTGTAAGCAGAATTGGATGAACATAAACCGGAAACAGAATGTAAAGCATCCGTATTATCTGCCACAATATGGCTATCGAAAATTTTGTTTATTCTTTGTCTGATTGGATTATTCATTACCGAATCCATTATAGTTCAGAATTATCTAAATACCCAACAAAATAAATTATTGAATATCAATCATTCAATGGAAGAATCCGCAAAAGAGAAGACAACAAGACAACAAGACAACAATCCTGGAATTGACTACTGACAGACAGTTGTCTCAACAAGTTGACATTTCATTGTGTGATTGTACCAAGAAGATTATATTTTACGAAAAGCTCTAAAGTCTCTTACTCACGATGCAATTTCTTACTAAATCTGTCGAGATTGACCGTTCTCTACTCACGTATTATAATTTGATTTGTACTGAGTTTCAGTGCAATAAACTGCGATCATGCGCCCCATAATTCTTTCAAAGTAACAAAAGCCTTAGTTACTGCATCAATAATAATAATAATAAAATATTGGATGAAAAATTATAAAGTACTAGCTGTGCCCGCGACTTCGTCCGCGTGGAATTTAATTGACAAAGTTTCATACAAACTTTCATCCCCTATTTTATCCCCTTGGGGGTAGAATTAATTAAAATCCTTTCTTAACGGATGCCTACGTCATAACATCTACCTGCAAGACAAATTTCAGCCCGATCCGTATAGTGGTTTGGGCTGTGCGTTGATAGATCACTATGTCAGTCAGTCAGTCACCTTTGAGTTATATATATTTAGATTAAAATTAATATAATTTTAAATTTATTTTAACCGGTTTTCTATAAGCAAATTATATCTTGTTTGTTATATATTATCTCCTACTAGCCGGTACCTAGCTAGTGTACCTACTAGCCAAACTTTTGTTTCTCTCACGGGTGAACAAACCGATCTTGTATTTGAAGCTCAGGATAAATGGAGAAATTACACCAACAAGAGTAGGTACAACACTTTCTCAACTTTCTCTTTACTTGCGAAACCTTCCTTCAAGGCATAACGATCTGTCTACACAAGGCACAGAGTTGTAAGTTAACACAAGGAAAAATTATCTATGCTAGCAAATCGGACAATGTATGGTGGCAACATGGCCGGCATAAATAGGCTTAACCGAGATAAACTTTAAAAAAACCAAGTTGTCTATGGGTAAATCATATGATCAATGATCGTCTTCGCAAAAATTGATTCATCCTTCTATCTCTCTGGGGTTTTTCATCTGGTTGAGATTCAATAACAGTGCAAAATTATATTGTTTAGTTGAATAAATTCACTAACAAAATGAAGGGGTGCCTTTTTAACATCGATGCTGGGTATTTGGAGGGTTTGTGCCGTGGATTCAAGTGTGGTATTCTCAAGCAGTCAGATTACCTCAACTTGGTGCAATGCGAAACATTGGAAGGTAAGTCCCTAAATGTATCAACTACGCATTTCATTAGCTTTTTATTCATTCAATAAAGCCACTTTTACCATTGTTTACAGACTTGAAGCTTCATTTGCAAGGAACTGACTATGGTACCTTCCTGGCTAACGAACCAAGCCCACTTTCCGTGTCCACCATCGATGATAAGCTTCGAGAGAAACTTGTTATTGAATTTCAACATCTCAGGAATCACTCAGTGGAGCCCCTCTCCACATTCTTGGATTTCATCACCTATAGCTACATGATTGACAATATCATTCTATTGATTACTGGGACTTTGCACCAGAGACCCATTTCCGAGTTGATTCCAAAATGCCACCCCCTGGGATCATTCGAACAGATGGAAGCCATCCATGTTGCTGCTACTCCTGCTGAGCTGTACAACGCAGTGCTGGTCGACACGCCCCTGGCACCGTTCTTTGTGGACTGCATCAGTGAACAGGATTTAGACGAAATGAACATTGAGATCATTCGTAACACCCTCTACAAGGCCTATTTGGAAGCTTTCTATGATTTCTGCAAGCAAATTGGTGGAACTACTGCTGATGTTATGTGTGAAATCTTGGCTGTAAGTTGATATTAAGGTGTCTTATAACCATGAGTTTGCACTGATTAAACATGTGCACTGTTTTTATTGTTGTTTCTATTTGATGGCTGCACAAATAGAGAAAATGTCAAAAATTGGTATAAATGTTTTGTACAAATAAGGTTAATTGTTATTATTTGTACAAACTTATTTTAATTATTCAGTGTCCATTATTCTTATTGATAATTCAATGTAATTTTTAGTTTGAGGCAGACCGCCGTGCTATTATCATTACCATCAACTCGTTTGGCACTGAGCTGTCAAAAGATGACAGGGCTAAACTGTACCCTCGCTGTGGTAAACTGAACCCAGACGGACTGGCCGCACTTGCTAGAGCTGATGACTATGAACAAGTTAAAGCTGTTGCTGAATACTATGCGGAGTACTCTGCACTATTTGAAGGTGCTGGAAATAATGTTGGTGATAAGACTCTCGAGGACAGGTTCTTTGAGCATGAGGTAAAATATAGAAATTGTGTTTCATCTTCTTTAGTACCTATTAAAATCTGAAAAAGCGCAATATTTTTTTAAAGGTATTTTTTTGATATGTCACATACTACTAATTGGCCATACAATTAATTGTACTGTTGTAATAATTTCTCAGATGTACAACTTTTTGACTTTCAGGTAAGCCTCAATGTCCACGCTTTCTTACAACAATTCCACTTTGGAGTGTTCTATTCTTATCTGAAGCTGAAGGAGCAAGAATGCCGAAACATTGTATGGATCAGTGAATGTGTGGCTCAGAAGCACCGCGCCAAAATCGACAACTACATTCCTATCTTCTAATTAAGCAACATTCTGGACTTTGACAATTCCCTTTTAATAAAGTTAGACTTTTCTTTGTACATACATACCCACTTGTACATTACAATATGATTATACTTCTATTATTTACTGTTTGATTGAATGAGAGAGATGTCGAAAAATATTCCAGTATCACACAATATTTAACAAAATAAAATCCCTTCTAATAGTTATAACTAAAAATTATAATTAAGTATATAATTTTAATTTAAAATTATATTGTTCAAGCCATAAAATTATATTCTTAATGTTATGTATACTTTGCTAAAGATCATGATATGCATGTAAAAAATTTCACACATTTGGAACCCGCCTACATCCTTGAAAGTTTAGAGAATGTAAAAATAATATGCATCTATTTATTCTAATATGTATTATGTTAAGTACTATATATTTACTGCTGTTGCTATGTAAATGGCGCAATCTTTACATACATTGTCATGTAATGATTAATAATTAGTGCTTCAGTAGCAATAGTACATAACAAAACAAAGCATGATGCTATTTTATTTCCAGAAATTGAGTATTATATTCTGATTATTAGATGGTATAAAGTTATTTATTTCATACTATGTTATTGATGTAATAAAGAATTAATAGAGAGTTAAGTACTTTTGATCTATTTGTTATCATTACGTAAAAAAGGTAAGTACTTACTGTTAAGTTTTCCTAAAATGCTTATTGGGATAGGTATATTAAAACTAGCTACGAAAAGTACCTTATGCAGATGTTTCTACTGGTAGCTAAAATCTATTTCCATCTAGTAGATAAGTACCATGTTGTGCTCCTGAGCACATCAAACAAAACTAAAAAACCCGTCTCAAATAGGTCCATCTGTTCGGGACCTATAATGCCATAGACAAACAATGGGTTGAAACTCAAAATAGAGTTATTTATATATTGCGACAGTAATTGCGTTTAAACAATACCTATTACAATAAACAGAATTTTATTTACATCTATGAAGATGGAGTTTTCGGTAAAACATGATAGGTATGCTTTGTTTCTTTGTGGTGTTGAACATAAGCATGGAATGATAATTAAATATTTTCAAAATTACACAGGCATGTAAATTTATTGTAAATTCTAAATCTCTACCTAAGGCTTTTGTAATAAATATTAAAAACGTAAACTTATTGAAAATAGATATAAAAAAAAAATTATAGATAGGTGCTTAATTATGTAGGTAAGTACCTACTTGATTGAAGTTAAATTTTAATCTATAATAATTATTACCTATCATGGTTATGGCCGGAAAGGTCAGAAAAATAAGTTATATTTTAATAAGGTTCCATAATTGAAAGGAAAAATTGAAACAAGGAACTTTAAAACAATTTTTTTATTTTATTAACGTTCTGGGAATATTTAATGCTCTCTAGCAAATTTGATTTTTTTATACAGTGGCTTTGTGAATTAGATATTCTACAACCAAAGTGATGCTATTCTAATATCTGATTAGTCTGCTCTGCTATGATGTCCGTTATACTACCATTATGTTTCATATTCTCTTTAGATCGTGGCAATAATAAACTTGAGTGCTCTTTCCAAAATTTTTCTTTCAACATATCATCATGTATGTCCACAATTACATTATCTTTCCAAATGTCATTCTTCAAAACAGATTTCCTTAAGAGTATTGTTCCTCTTTTGAATACTTCTGGTTCATTATTATAGTTTATTTGGAATTCTTGATATAATATTTCATTTTTATCAGCAGACACAGTACCACTTAAACGTTTTTCAGCCTGGAAGATAGAAATACAAATTTATAAGTAGATATATAGCTATTTGATAGGTTATTAACGCATTCAGGCTGTGAATGATTCTAATTAAATACTCACCTGTGCAGGGCTCAGTTTGCCTTTCAATACAAGATTCCAAAATGTTGTGTTATATAAATTGTTAATATGGACGTCTGCTTGTCTCCATTTCATGTAATCTATTAAATTTTCATCAGATGGATATAACACGATCCGTCCATCAAATGTTGGAGGATACTTCAATCTCTGATCGGTAAAAAACTTTGACCAGAAATAAACATAGGAACTTGAAAACTTGCTATTGATGCTAGTTAACAATTTTGCGGCTCTACGCTTATATAAACTGGTGGTTTTCTTGAAAATAAACGAATACTCATCACTTTGTCCATAGGCCATTAATAAATCATTAAATTCGCGAAGTACAGAAAATGCGGCATAATTCATTAATCGCAAAGCTCTCAAATCATTTGGTTTTGAGAAATTATGGTCTTCGGAGAATTTGTGAAAGCATTTTCCATCTACTCTTACCACTATCCACGTATTCGGTAAAAGTGTGTCGTCGAGTTCGAATTTTTTTACGTATTCGAAAGAACTTTTAGCCATTTTAAAACTTTTAGAAACTAACAGTAACTTAGTGAATGAGTTCGATGACAAGTTTTTCACATTCAGCATTACTTCTTTCTTACAACTATAGGAACTCAAGGTAGGTACTCAATGAACATTCAATAATAACATATGCTCGTTGGCACTTAGTGTTTGGAACACTTGGTTAACAAGCATTTCTCAAAATCGTCAATGAACTAAAGTTACCTTAGAAGTACACGCTTTGGATAAACGAGGTTTGAGTATTTTTATTATTTAATACCTATAAAAAAACTATCATTTTATTATTTAATTTGGATTTACATATAAACAATTAGTTCTTGATAAATCCGGAATAGTGACGCAATATGAGCCATGAATTGTTTCAAAAAACCGGTTTGGTTTAAAACTGTACTACCGGTTTTCAATAGAAATCCGAATATTTTTATTTTATTAAAAATGTGTATGCAATATTTATACTCTGAGTTCTGACTGTCAATATTGCTTACTGTGAAGGAAAATCAACGTAAAACATGGTGCAGACTTATTTGTTGTGCTTACATATTGCCTTGACTGACGTCAAGACCACTCCTTTTCGAAAGACGTGAAAATCGTTAAATCTAGCAACCTCACTATAAGTGTTTCTAAGGCCCAGCGCACACCGCTGGAGGCGCGGCGGAGAGTAATTGAAGACAATTTTATATACTTACATATACCTTGATATACGGTATGTATGAGCAGTCGCGCGTATGCTCTTGTAGTCACCGCTTGAGAATTTATTCAAGCGATCGTATGTGAAGGTAGTTAAGGTTTATATTAAATTGTTGTCTTAAAATTGCTCTCCGCCGCGCCTCCAGCGGTTTGGGCTGGGCCTAATGTATACAGACCTTAAAATACTACAAGGGCCCAATAATTTTATTTATAAAATGTTAGTTTCATGGTTGTAAGAATTTTATATTGGTTATTATATTATAAATCAAGTCTGTGTATTTATCATCTTCTTGGTTATACTCTCTTTGATTGTAGTGAGGCAACACATGATGTCTGTCAACATATCTCTAATCTGTGATCTCAAAGAGAATATTATTTTTATTGTCAGTCGCACTTATTTTGCATACGATTAATTAGCTGATATATTTTCTATATTCAGGCAAATTTTAATAATTTATTGAACATGTCTGGAATTGTATTTTTAAAACAGTCTCCAATAAGTAAGTATGCATCTTTCATTTGTAGTATTCAAGTAAAATTATACCTAGCGGAAAGCCTTATGTCTATAATCGATATAGACTTGTCAATATGCACTATTACATTCTCTTTGGGTAAGCAAGTACCTACATAAGCAGGAAATGCCGCGGGTAACGGCTAGTTATTCATGTATAATTTGTCAGAGTGGCTTTATTTAGGTACTTCTAAGAGGTACTCCTTGAATTTGTGTTAATTATTCTTGATATTGCAGACATTCCTTATAAGGTTTTATCCATTTGCAAGTATTCCCAGACCTCTAAACCAGACAGGCCTTTGAGCGAAGCTAAAACTGAATCGAAAAGACTGGCCGAATTTAGGAAGAAAATGAGGGAAACAACATCAATAGAAAATCTTGGTGAACAAATCCATTCAGCAAAACAAGACGATCCTTTGCCGCCATGGCCTAATGATACTAATCCTCACACTGGTGAAGTTGGAGGGCCAAAGGGCCCTGAACCAACAAGATATGGAGATTGGGAGAGAAAGGGGAGGGTATCAGATTTTTAATTTTGTTTGCTAGTAAATAAATATCTGATGTAGATAATTAATATACACAGTATTTATTATGGTAGGTAGTCATTTAGTAGTTGAATTGAATAGTAAACAAAATAATTAAATTTTCTTTACTATTAGGTATTGTTAAGCTCTAGAAACTATATTTATGTGATTTCTGATTGTTATGAATTGAAAAGTACTAAATTAAAAGTATACATTTTTACAAACATTGTTTTATTGACTGTTTGCAGATTTGCCAACTGTTTTAGGCATTTTTTTATTTGTAGAATCTTCGAGTTCCTTCGATTTATAATAATGTGGTGCAACTTCTAAGAGCCATTTACTCTCAATTTCTGTGACTTGCCTCATGAACTCTTTTGATGTAAATACCAGTTCATGGTAAATTACCCATCGAGGCAACTCTTCAAACAGGGCACTATTGGGATGGATCATGACTGTCTGAAAAATAAAATTGTACTGTAGTTTCTGATTAAGTTTTATAACATGCATTAAACATGTTTACAATATTTCTTAAGTTCCTAGTATTCAGTACCAATTTTAAAAATTATAAATACTTATAATAAGGTGTCATGGCGCCCGGTAGCAAGGCCGGCTACTTAGGAATATTTAAAGTACCTACAAACATAAATCATACAATCTTACATTTCATCTATACAAATAAATAAAATTGGAGTGCCTGATTGTAATATCAAAATAACACCTTTTCACTAAATGTATCTAAGAGTACGGCATCTATAGCAAAAACGCCATAAAAAAAAAAACTGTCTGTATGTTTGTACCGGGTAATCTCCGAAACGGCTGGACTGATTTTGTCAGGATTTTCACTGGCAGATAGCTGATGTTATAAGGAGTAACTTAGGCTACCTTATTATAGAAAAACAAAATAAAAATAGATCACAAATGCTGCCTGTCGCGCGGGCTTTTGTGATAGTAAACATATAAAACACGAAACATCGACTCGCAAATGTTAAATAAATTTTTTGTTAAGTTAAATTCCACACGGACGCCGTCGCGGGCACAGCTAGTGTAAAATAAACACATATGTGCTTTACTCCCCAGACCTAATGATCTGGGGAGTAAAGCACCATATATAAACATAAAGCATATGAATAAACAACAAGACTATCTTCATTAAGTAAGGTTCTACTGTTAACAAAACATGCACTTACTTGATTATGTTTCACAGTTTTGTAATGACCGCCTTTTGAAAATTTTGCAATATGGTAGAAGTAACCAGCGGTAATAGCTTTCCGAATATTAGCATCATCATTTATACTGGACACCATATCGATTTCAACTCTCTCCATAAGACCTACCAACTGCTCGCGAACATCGCGAGATCTCTTCATGGATCTGTATTGTATGAAATTCTCGTAACACCATTGCACAGAGTAATCAGATCCAACCCACTGATTGTACACATTCATTAATGTCAAATGGTCTCCATGAGGATGGAAGAAGTTCTTTCTGGCAGTATCTGCATGAATTATCTTGTCTTTAGGTCTATAGAACACTGAACTATTTACAGATAACATAGCTGCTATAGTGACAATATCCTCGGAACATTTGTATCTGAAATAAATATAAATCGGGTTATTCCATTTGTCAGTATCCAATAATAACTACATTAGTCATAATTACTATTTTGGTCAATTATGATTTTCATAAACAGATAGGTACTTACTTTTCACTGGCTAGTAACATTTTAGCAAGCATAGGGTCTGTCGGGAATTCTGCCATTCTTCTTCCAGCCTTTGTCAGTTCTCCATGATGGTTGAGTGCACCCAAAGCATACAATTGTTCTAGAGCCAAAACTAATGTTTCATGTGGTGGTGGATCCAGAAAATCAAAATGAATAAGATCATTAATTCCCAGAGCTTTTAGTGTAAGGACAGCATTTCCTAAATTTATTCTCTGTATTTCTGGGACAGTATTATCTTCAAGCTCATATTTGTATGCCCAAGCTGTGTACAGTCTGAAACATTTCCCTGGAGCTACTCGCCCTGCTCGGCCCGCCCTTTGGTTTGCTGATGCTTTAGATATAGGCACTACCATCAAGCTTTCCATGCCAGTTTTTGAGTTGAAATTGTTTTGTTTTGCAAATCCTGGATCAATAACATAAATAATATTGTCAATAGTTAAGGATGTTTCGGCAATATTAGTGGCTAAGACTATTTTGCGTGCGCCCTCTGGTGTTGGCTCGAATATTTTTGCTTGCATATCACTTGGCAAATTTGCGTAAACTGGCAATATTATGAGTTCCCTTAACTTTTTGCCTATTCTTTTGGTTCTTTCTTGTAACATCTCGACACAAGTCTCGATTTCTTCTTGACCGGTAAGAAATACTAGAACATCCCCGAGAGGTTGTGTGGCATGTATTTGTAATACAGATACAACACAAGCATCAACATAATCAGCTTCTGGGGCCTTTGTGTAATAAATGTCAACAGGAAATCTTCTTCCAGGGATTCTGAATATAGGGGCATCATCAAAGAAACTTGAAAATTTTTCAGCATCTAATGTAGCACTAGATATAAGTAATTTTAAATCGGGCCTAAATCTAGTAATATCTTTAACAAGACCAAATAAAATATCTGTGTGTAATGTTCTCTCATGAGCTTCATCAATAATCATCACACTATATGAAGCCAAATCTGGTTCTGATAAAAATTCCCTGTGTAGTGTACCATCAGTCATGTATTTAATCACTGTCCTGTCTGATGTGCAGTCTTCAAAGCGAATACTATATCCAACCTCATTACCCAGCTTTACATTCATTTCTTGTGCCACCCTGGCAGCAACAGACATTGCAGCCACTCTTCTTGGCTGAGTACAGCCAATTTTTTTTCCATCTTTAGTAAATCCAGCATCATGAAGGTATTGAGGTATTTGGGTTGTTTTCCCGGACCCAGTTTCACCTTCAACAATTAATATCTGGTAATTTTGTATAGCTTGTATTAATGACTCTTTGAAAGGATAAACAGGTAGTGATTTTTTTGTTTCCGCAATAGTCATCCGTATTTTTTGATACTCTGATTTTTCTTTTTCCTCTTTCTTCTCTCGGTTGCCATCCAGCTGGAGAGCCTGTATAAAGTCAATCTGCTCATCCAGCAGCAGTTCATATTCCTCGTGGGCTTTAGCATCTTTAGCACCAAATTTGAAGAAAGCGGATTTAATTTGCTCTTGCTCCCATTTTTGTTGCTCTGAATGTGGTAGTTTTTCAGTTTCATCAACTTCAATATATTCACCTGCAACGGATGAATATATTCTGTAATTAATTTCCCATACAGTATTAGTAGTTGGTATATCTAACTATAATTAATGAAGACAAACCTTTTTCCCCTTTGCCCAGGTCCTGCGGCATGTGATATCTATGAACATTTTCCAACTCACGGGCCTTTTCATGTTCTTTGGCTAGTTTTAGGATTGTTTTTTTGTGTTCTCTTTCTTGTTTCTCTCTTTTAGTTAAACTGGAAGGAAGCATATAAAACTAAAGAATTTCAGCACAGTTCAATCATGTGTGTTATTACAACTGAAATAAATTTTACTTACATGCTTTCATCGAATAGATATTCATCATCAGCTATGTCTGCTTCCAATTCAACAACCTTGTCATCTTTTCTTTTTTCCAAATATTTCCGACGTGACTGAACACGGAGTTTTGGCAGTATTTTGTCTCTATCTTCAGCTTCCAGTTTAAGGCGTTTTGCTGCTTCTTCATAGGACCTTTTACTTGAAGATTCTGTGACTTTCTTCACCCTTTCTTCATCACGTTTTTTTAATCTCTTGGCAAATTCATCACGTTCTTTTAAATCTTTTATGCGGTTTTCTTCAACACTGTCGCTACTGGACGAGGAGTAACGCCTTTTGCCTGATTTATCCATTTAGATAAATTATTCCTTGTTTCCATTCAAGAAATGCTTCAGACTAAAAAAATATATCGAAAAGAGAATTACAAATGTGAATTAAATAAATAAAGCAAAAGAGGTGTACCATTATCATAGAATGTTATCAGTGGTCTTCGTGGGATTCAGGAGTGAGTACATAGTATGCAAGTACCTGCGAGAACTATATACTTACAGTTACAATAATATACTACTTACACTACTTATATGTATCATTTGTAGGCTCACTAATTATAAAGTACCTACTCGTTTTGTCAGTGTTAATGAGGTGAAATACGTATTTGTCTTTGAAACTGACTAAAAAACGGACTGTGAAGAAACATTAACACAGTTTACCAAACATTGAAAAATCTCTCACATAGGTACCTTATTTGATAAAGAAACGAAATGTTTGGTTTGCTCAATCCATTATCCAATTGTATAGAACGATATTATTTATAAATATATATATAATGAATCTGGATGGATGTATGTATAATAATATTATTTATTTTTTATTATTATATTATATTCTTTTTTATTATTATATATTACCTCTTCAAGAAGTAATATTTCTTAAAATTTCTCTTTGACAGACGGTACCAGTGTCGCCCATTCCAAAAAGTCAAACAAAGACACAGATTAGAGATATGTAGCAAGCTAAACAAAGAGCATATAAAATAGTCGAAATAACTTATAACTCTGTTCAGTGTGAATCAAAAGCATGTAGCTGCTGCTCAAATAGTACATTGTTACACGAGTGGTGAAAGTGACTTATTTTTCCCGAGACGGGGTTTGGCGCCCGAGACGGGGTTTGGCGCCCGAGCGTAGCGAGGGCGCTAATAGTTCGAGGGACTAAATAAGTCTTTCACCCAAGGTAAACACTGTGCTTTTCATAACGAACACAAGGAAAGTAAAAATAAATTTTTAGCATTATTTAGCCATTATCTTTCATTTTCATCTTTAAATATTTTGGCCAAATCTATGTTATTTTAAAGAAATTGTTGAAACTAAATTATAATTAAGTCATTTAAAAATATATATTCTTTAATTAATACTTAACTTTATGTTATTTCAATTTTACATCGTGCTGTAATTGAGTGACTGTAGAAAAAGTTTGAACATGGTTCCATAGAAATGTGAAAATGGAACTAGTTTTTTTTAGAATTTGACAGCTGTCAGTTGAAAGGGATTCTCCCGGGCTGGAAAAGTATTACTTTCAACCCGCTCCTCAGGCAACTTCAGACCTACTTTCAGAGTATGAGTAATGAAAAAGTAATATTGTAGGTAACGCTCTCTCATTATTTATTGTAATAAAATTGTTATGAACCGTTATGAACCCATGTTATGAACAAGGTTTCGTCTCTCCGTCTCTCGCATCTAACCAGTGCAAAAGAAAATGTTTTTATCATTATACATGAAGATGATTATAATAATAATAATAATTTAGCCCTTATAACGTCCCACTCCTGGGCACGGGCCTCCCCTCAACACGACGGGGATTCAGGCCATAATCCACCACGCTGGCCCAGTGTGGGTTGGCGGATTTCACATGTTTCATGATTTCACATTTCACACGACTGCTAGGACCAACCTTCTCGCCAAAACACCACTGACCCGAGCGTTTCGTACTATTAACGAACTTCATGCCAACACGGATATATTCACATGTCATTTTGGTGAATTCGCTAAAGGTCTACTATACTTTTTATGTTTTAATAATGTTTAGTTGATTTATATGTTTGGTTACCTGTATTCTTGTATATATATAATTGTGTGTTATATAATGTAGATTGTATATTTTGTGTGCTGTATGTTTTATTGAAATTGAATTAGTGTTTATATGATAATTTTATAGCCCTTCTATTGCATTCGGTACCCTGTAATGATAGTTTAAGGAGTTTGTGAATAAATAAATAAATGTCTTTCGAAAATTGGTTAGATCTTCTAAGACATGCAGGTTTCCTCACGATGTTTTCCTTCACCGTAAGCAAGTGATAATCATATAGAAATTATGATACGCACATAGATTTCAAAAAAATCCAGAGGTGCTAGCCGGGATTTGAACCCAAGACTTGGTGCCCGCAAGGCGCGTGCTTTAACCAATCGGCTATCACTGCTAAGATGATTTATGACACATATAATCTTCTTGTCATTATCTAAACTATGCGTGAATCGCCGAATAATGAAATAAGTAGCTTTTTAGCTTTTTGGCTCAAGAAGTTCATTTTGGCTATTTGCAAAGAAATAATGCAAGGTAGATAATATACGACCTCTCTGAATATAGGTAATACCAAAGAGAATACGATTATATATAAGTAATACTTACCAATATCTGCGTCCGGGTACTGGCTAGTGGCTACAAACATGCAACAAACAAATAAATAAAATTGACACAGTTATCAATTCAGTGACATTGATTAATTGCAAAAAATAGGTACCTACTTGAGAGCAGTAGTTATATTCCTTGCATGGAATTATTAAGGCATAAATTCCTTGACTGTGAGTGAGTAAACAAAGGGAGTTTGTGAATGTATTTTCCATAAATTTTCCTGTATATTTTTTTTTAAGTTTTGCAGAATGGAACACAAACTTGTCTCATCCAAAATCAACCCTTGTAAATGTGGTAGTAGGTTGGATTCAGTTTGCAGAAGTATGTATACCTTGTTCCATTCTGCAAAACTTAATCCAATTAGTCCTATATAGTCCTATTTGTTTCAGAGTTTGTTTGCATTGTATGTAACTATGAGAGATTTGTGAGTAGGGAGACTAATTATTGAGTAGTTGCAGCCTTTGGTTGCGGCTAGACTGATATTGGAAGAATTAAGGAGGCGAAATAATTTAAATACAGAAATGTTCCGCGGCTATTCTCGAAAGTTAGTACAATAATAATTTCAATTTCTACCTACCTAGTACAGACAGTAGTATATATGTACCAGCCAACTAGCTTAATTCGCCGTTCAATTAACAGCCTAGGCACTTTACTAACCAGCGCCGTTCAACTAGTGGCCTGAATGATATTCAGCCATTTGATCAAAAAGCTAGGCAAATGACTTGGATCTGTCGCCGCCAAATAGCTTAATTCGCCGTTCAATTAACAGCCTAGGCACTTAACTAAACGGCGCCGTTCAACTAACGGCCTGAATGATATTCAGCCGTATCGTCTATTACAACATTTAATAAACTGGCTGGCTAATGCTTAGGCAACTGGTTGACATTTAAGTACTACAAAACTTTTTCAAAATACTACCCAAGCAGAACGACCTGGATGGGTTTAGGTTAGGGTTATTTTTTTTATGACCCCACAGAAACCCCACCCGGCAAATAGATTCGGCGGATCTAAAAAAAATCGTAAAAAACCTAAGTACCTAATAAAATTATTCCATCAGAGATGTTTTTTTCCGACGCCATATTGACAAAGAGACTATAGAATATAGAGATATTGACAGTTTGGTGAGTTTCGGCGCTAGGTGGCAGAAAGTAGAACTAAATTGAAATGAACAGGCTAGGCAGGTAATTAAACGGCTAGGCAAGTAGTTAAACGTCATCGATCCAAGTCATTTGCCTAGCTGTTTAATCAAATGGCTGAATATCATTCAGGCCGTTAGTTGAATGGCGCTGTTTAGTTAAGTGCCTAGGCTGTTAATTGAACGGCGAATTAAGCTATTTGGCGGCGACAGATCGATGACGTTTAATTACTTGCCTAGCCGTTTAATTACTCGCCTAGCCTGTTCATCTCAATTTAGTTCTACTTTCTGCCACCTAGCGCCGAAACTCACCAAACTGTCAATATCTCTATTATATTCTCTTTGGTCAATATGGCGTCGGCAAAAACAACTTTGATGGAATAATTTTATTAGGTACTTAGGTATTTTACGAAATTGTTTAGATCCACCGAATCTACTTGCCGGCTGGGATTTCTGTGGGGTCATAAAAAAAAACCCTAACCTAAACGCATCCGGGTCGCTCTGCCTGGGTAGTATTTTGAAAAAGTTTTGTAGTACTTAAATGTCAACCAGTTGCCTAAGCATTAGCCAGCCAGTTTATTAAATGTTGTAACAGTTGATACGGCTGAATATCATTTAGGCCGTTAGTTGAACGGCGCTGTTTAATAAAGTGCCTAGGCTGTTAATTGAACGGCGAATTAAGCTAGTTGGCTGCGACATATATATAGTTTTCTTTATGGTTTGTTTTCTCATTTAGCCAGTGTCAAGTAGAATATATATTTTCAGCTGACTATTATCATTATATTGTGGCTTTATATAAATAGGTACAACATTTATAGATACAACGTTTATATACATTGTACATACACGTAGGTATCTAACTTGTGAAAAGCGGCATGAAAGTTAATAGAATTTCTCCTTTTGCGGCTTGAATTAGACTCGCCTATGCGAAGCAAACGTATTATAGTCGTCCATGACTCGAGGAAATCTGATGCTGCACTGGTTTGCTTGTACATTGTGTAGCTTATAGAGAAGTTGTGCAAGCTTCTCGAAAATGATTATTCATGCAGGTTCATGTTACGTATGTAGCTACCTTAATCCAAGTAGGCAGACTTGGCCATTGTCGCCAAGCATCAGGAATGGGTGGGCTGTGCGTCCGGTAGGCAAACAGCACCAGTAGACTTAGGTTTACTCATGGACCTGACCTACTTTTATCTATCTTAGCGGAGTGCGCTAGACCGTACGACAGGATTCATGGCTATTAGATATAGGGATGTACGGATGTTTATATATCCTATACCCGTTGAATATTTCCTCATACTTTTGCATCTGTTAATCATAGATTTAAGTACATATTTTATTAGCACATTCTGTTACAGCTTTCCCCGGAAATTAAATGTTTTGGGTGAACATTTTCTCAATACATTATCGAAGTCATCGAATGTTTTTCAAAACTCATTGAATATTATCAATAAAAATATTAATTCTATGAGATTACATGGACCGACCGGAGATGAGGTTTGATTTTTGCATGTACACAAAACAAATGCTTAATTTATGCGATATTCCATAAGTATGTTTCGCACGCATTTTGGTTTGCACAAATTGGAAGTTCAAACTGCTTTTAAATAATATTATTCATGTTATTTTCTCCAGTTCCTAATGATACCCCCATTGCAGGTTATAAAAGACATCGACTTGTCCGATAAGACCTGCCTGATAACAGGCGCTAACAGTGGGCTAGGTTTGGAAATGACGAGATGTCTGAGCTCTCGCAACTGCACTGTGCTGATGGCTTGCCGAAACGCATATGCAGCGAACATGGCCTCCAAATATATTTTTGGAAACAATCTAAGATTGTATGAAATCAATCTTGCATCTCTTAGATCCGTTAAGAAATTTACGGATGAGATTATAAAGTGTGAAAAGTGAGATCTTACCTATTACGACAACTTAACTTGCACAGGGAGACCCAAAATACTTGGTCGTCACAGGACGCCCGGCAGATGGGAAACATGTGTAGTACAGTACCTACTTATACGTGCGCACACACACAAGGGAGTCGAGAGCGGTGGCGTGGCGTAGAGGGGGCATGACGGCATGAGAGACCGTCATGCCGTTTTCCGTGACGGCAAAATTACGACAACAAATGGATTTTTGTAGGTAGTTCCCATCCCTCCATGACCCCACCAGAGGACCTACTGTACAAAAGCAATCAAAGAATGAGACTTATAAATATACTTATAGAACGAATATGCTTTCATCAAATTCTCATCAACATCTCAATATGTAGCCCGAGGCTGAGGTAAAGGTTAGTTAAAAGCAGTTTCGGCTATAGGTACCATTTTTTAGTTCTTTTAATTATTTCAGGAAGATTGATATAGTAATTTTGAACGCTGCCGTATTCGGATTACCATGGACCCTTACTGAGGACATGTTAGAAACATCATTTCAAGTGAACTATCTGAGCCAGTTTTACTTGCTTATGAACATTGAGAAAATTCTATCACACGATGTCCGCGTCGTGTTCATTTCATCGGAATCTCATAGGTAAGTAATTACACAATTAGTGGTGCCCCAGAAATTAAAACAATGAGTTAAATTCAACCAATTAATGTTCTAATTTGCTTGAAATAAAGAAAATACTTTAAAAACATATAGGTATTTATGGTTATAATTTTTTTTCAGAAATGTAAAATTGGATTTCAACGAGAAATTGTCGCCGACTGAAGATGTGGTGTCGCTACCGGAAAACAAATACACCTCTATAAAAGCTTATAACATATCCAAATTGTGTGGGATACTGTCCATGCATTACTTGGGTTATCGTTGGTTGAATACGAAAATGTCTGTGTTTTGCGCTCACCCGGGCTCTTTCGTTAAGACTAGGTTGTCCCGTAACTGGTGGCCTTACGAGACCCTGTACACTGTGATGAAGCCCTTTAGCAAATCCATTGTGAGTCTCATAACTCTTATATTGCATCAATAAATATTTATATTGCAAGATCTTAATTAAAACTTGCCTGCTCGTAAACAGTAAATAGTATTGAGGTACCGTACATCAATAAATAGTACATTGTTACACAAGGGGTGAATGTAACTTCTTTCACCCGAGGTAAACACTGTGCTTTTCATTACGAATACAAGGAAAGTAAAATTTTTAACAGGAATTGGCTAAATAAATAATACAAGGAAGTATGAACAATACTCTACAACTCGAAAAAACCTACTTGGCCGGCCAACTTCATTATTTAGCCATTATTTTTCATTTTCATGAAATATTTTGCCCAAATCTATGTTATTTTAAAATTATCAAAATGTTAGAATTTTTCAGTTTATCTGATGTATTAGGTGTTGTACGGACTGATCAGCCTTTGAAACAAACACCCCCCCCCCCCCCCCCCCGGAATAATTTCTAGGTTTCGGGGCGGGAGCGCAGGCTATTCGAGCAAAATGATTATTAGCCTCTTGAAAAGAATTATGGATTGTTGTGATTGGGCGATCTTAATGATATACACCTCATAAAGCGTATGTGTTTAGCAAACTTTTGTCCTAGAGTGTGGAATCCAAACAGCGGTCGGACCTTGGTTAACTGTTAACATATTCGCGGTTTCCAGAGTCAAGCAGCCAGCACGCCTCTGTACTGCGCCACGTCTCCCGACCTGGCCGGGTTGTCTGACTCGTACTACAAAGACTGCCGCAGATGCGAGGAGAGCGACTTGGCGAAGAATTTGCATTTGTCCTTCAGAGTCCACGACTTGACTCAGGACCTGATCCATAGTAGAGTTAATATCTGCGAAGAAGTCAAAAGAATCGAAAGCCCCGTCGTTTCACAAGACCAATCGAAAGAATCTCTTGAAGAAACCCTTATGCCTCATTATTCGACTTAATTTAATGATATTTACGTCTTATTAATTGTCTAATGTTCATGTGTGTGTTAAACCTGTTGCTTTCTTTTGTTAGTTTGGAATTGTGTTATGTTATAATAAAACAGGTTTAAAACGATATTGTTTATTTGAAGATTTAAAACTACATCGCTAATTCGCTATTACATCGCTACATCATCATTAACATCAATCATCGTTACAGTAAAATAATTTCATTTTAAGTAATAAATACCAGTGACTTAATTATAGGAATTACACACTTCCCTAATAATACAAGATAACGCACTTAATAAAATTAACAAAGTTAAATGTATCTTAAAGAACAATAGGTACCTATAAATAAAATCGTTATCTAACATTGGGTACATCGATTACACATCTTATATTTGTGGAATTACATTTTTAAATTATTTTAAATATGTGTAAGTAATTCATTGAGATAAATGCAACGAGAAAACAAAATCACAAACAAGAAGTTTCACATTAATTGCAACACTTACTTAATTGATGATTTCATCATCATCATCATAATTTCAGCCGAAAGACTATAAACATAATAATGTATAATATAATAACAATAAAATAATTATATTATACTTATGTATATATTTTTTGTGGAATAGTTAATAGAAAGTAATAATAATAATGGAAAGAAATACTATAATGTAATCACCTGTTCACATGAATTACCTACTCAACTTAGGGCCAATGAGCAGGGATAAAAAATCGTAAATAACTTCACCTACACACCACCATTGCGACAGCGCGCGATTCCAATCGAAATGAAAATCTATTTGATGTGATATTAATATATTTTGTTCTTGTTGTCATTGAAATAGTTGAAACCGCCAAAATAATGAGACCGCCGCGCCGCCTACTGGTAGCTGTAGAAAAAAAAATTTAGGTTTGACCCTGATAGAGAGGTCAAAATATCATCACAATATTTCATGCATTTTCTTCTAGGATAATTCATGAATTTTTTTTATATCTCCTGAAAATTGTATAAATTCGTGAATATTTGTTTACGTTTTTATATCTTCTCTCGTTGGCCCACGTACACTGCCATAGCCGTGTGTACAATCTCAAGAATCCACAAACATGCTACGCCTACGAGTAAATAAATTTTCTTCCGATCAGATAACAAATGTGGAAAACACTCATTGATTCGATATATAGGCAGGTAAGCAGATACATTATACATATTATAATTGGGTATACTGATTGTATATGTAATTCATTACCTACCAAAAATCATTACTTAGCTTACCTAAACAATTTTTTTCCAATATGAAATAGTTTTGCGTATCATAAGAAACAAAAATCAGCCTTATCATCATTTGAAATAAATCTCAAAGTAAATGGCGGGACTATTACCCGAATGAACTTTTATTTTGACGAAGTTGAGAAATCAATATATTTTGGTTATCGAACGCATCTATCATCGCATAATTATTTCGGTGCTCACATTTAAAAGCAAAGTATGGGGGGACCTATCCTAATTTTTGAGAATAAATTGTGATAGTATTCGCTAATCATAATTGAGTAATTTGGCATCTTCATCAATAACGTCATGAGAGAACGCCTCACCAGCACCGAGTCCGTGGCGAGGCGGGCGGGGCGGGGCGGGTGGTGTGGGTAGCTCAGTACAGCAGGATGCGCTTCTCCACCTGCTTGCGGCAAATGGGGCACACGGTGATGCGGTCGCCGCACATCTGGCACATGCCGTGCCCGCACAGGAAGATCATGTTCTTCAGCCGGTCCAGGCAGATCGGACACATCGTCTGGAAATAATATACAGAGCTAGCTGTTAAAAGTGCAAGTGAACTAGAGACGTTTGGGAACAATCGTCTGACAAGTAATGCTAAATAATGTTTGAACTTTTCTTCTGGATTATTTGAATTCCCGTAATGGTATAGTTAAAAAAGCAGTGATAGCCGATTGGTTAAAGCACGCGCCTTGCGGGCACCAGGTCTTGGGTTCAAATCCCGGGTCGCACCTCTGGATTTTTCGAAATTTATGTGCGTATCATAATTTCTATATGATTATCACTTGCTTACGGTGAAGGAAAACATCGTGAGGAAACCTGCATGTCTTAGAAGATCTAACCAATTTTCGAAAGACATGTGAAATCCGCCAACCCGCACTGGGCCAGCGTGGTGGATTATGGCCTGAACCCCCCTCGTGTTGAGGTGAGGCCCGTGCCCAGGAGTGGGACGTTAAAAGGGCTAAATTATAATGGTATAGTAACCTCAAACGCAAAATTTGGCTGGAGCCGTTTAAATTACGTTCACTAACTATCCACCAAGACACTACCCACCGGTGGTGTTCGACCTCACCTGCTCCTTGATGTCCTGCAACTGCTGCTGTAGCTTTTGCACGTCGGCCACCGCTGGGGCGGGCGGAGCCGGCGGCGGGGGCGGCGCGGGCGCGGCGCCGGGGGACGCCGGGGCGGGGGCGGGCGCGGGGGCGGCGGCCGGCGCCGGGGCGGGCGCGGCGGCGGGGGCGGGTGCTGAGGCCGCCGCAAACCGCGACCCGTTGTTCATGTAGTGCGGCGCCGACTGCGCCGGCACTGGCTGTCCCTTATTCACCTGCACCTGGGCCAGGTTGCTGCCGCTCTCCTTTTCCACTGAAAGCCAACAAGAATCGATCGATCTAGTGTTTCGTGAGACGCTGTTTACAACAACGGTCATCGACAGGCTACGTCGTGCAGGTGAGTTTATATGGTGAGGGTACTCACGGTCGGGTTTGTGCGTGTTCGCAGGGTGGATATTGGGCAGCGGTTGCAGCGGCTGCGGCGGTTGCAATGGCTGCGGCGGCTGCAGCGGCTGCAGCGGCTGCAGCGGCTGCAGCGGCGTGCGGCACTCGACGCACTTGCGCATGAGCGGCGCGCAGGCGGCGCAGGCGCACACGTCGCCGCACGGCCGGAACACCACCGTGGCCGGCGCCTCCGAGCACACCACGCACTCGCCCACGCGCGCGCGGGACGTCACGCACGCGCGGCAAATCAAGCACTTCTTCACCTGCGCCGTGATGGTTTCATATCGTTATCGGTTCTAATCGAAGTTCTACGCGGGGTAATTGCTTCCTTAAATAAGTTATACTCAAGTTCATTAAAACAGAGGTCCGACTCACCCTCGCGGCGCAAACGTTGCAACAGCAAATATGGCCGCAGGGGCGGAACAGCGTGTCGCGCTTGGCGTCGGAACATACGAGACACTCGTCCGCGGTGGGGTCGGGGGCCACCCCCGCGGGCCGCTCGGCTGCCGGCGCGGGAGCCGCCGCCGCCGTGCCGGCCGTCGCCGTCGCCGTCGCCGCCGCCGCGCTCGTGCTGGCGGTGGCGCTGGTCAGCGAGCTTGGTTCACTGTCCGGAGTGCCATCGCTACCCAGCCCCGTACCCTCTTTACGACATGACGTAAGTGTTTTACAGAGGTTTGGATCCGGGCACAGGTCCAGTGGTGTTTGGCCTAGAAGAAATTAGAGATTTAATTTAATTACAAGCATAAAACATTTTATAGGTGCAATCAAATTACTAGAATTCCTGTGAAAAAACATGTTACTCGCAATGTTGCCAGTCGGAGATAAACATAGAAATGTTGACCCAACAAAACAGATCTAGGGCCAATTGTTTTACTTCCTCATATGCCGCGAATCTTGGCGTCGCAATAAATGTATGTATAATAGTAGCATCTTTGTACCTTTTTTGTTCTTGACGGTGAGATCAGCACCGTGCGCGGCCAGGAAGCAGGCGATGGAGGCGGAGGACTTCTTGTCGTGCGGGTGCGCGAGGCCGGTGAGCAGCGGCGCGTCGCGCGCGTCCTGCAGCCGCCGCAGCTGCTGCAGCGTGTGGTGGCGCAGCGCCTCGTGGAGGGGGGTGTCGCCGTCCTGACAGTGGAAATTTGAAAAATGTTAGCTGTCACGGGACTCCTGGCAGATATGAAACATGTGTAGTGTATAGTATCCGCGCGCACACACACAAAGGAGTCGAGAGCGATGGCGTAGAGGAGGCATGACGGCATGAGAGAGCGTCATACCCGGAACTTACTGTCAAAGTGCGCCAATAGATGTTTCAAATCAAAATACCATAAAAAACGAGGGTAGCGTCATTTTCTCACATTGGCTAAAAGCAATATAGTCGTAATTCTTTTTGCTGCTCAAATGTATTATAACGAAAGCACAGAAACATTTGCTGTGCTCGGTTGGTTTTTCGTATCGATTTATCGATCACCTCGCATTAACCGGATTGTAGGCACTCTTTGCATAGTGATCAGGATCGTCACTATATTAAGTTGCACACTTGACTATCCACATCCCTCGGTTTATCATTATATTATGGGTGTAACTCTCCTTTAGCTCTCGTGAACTATTGCACTCACTTTATCGCAGATGTTGAGGTTGGCTCCGTGCGCGACGAGCAGCCTTACTATCTGCGTGTGCTGGCGTTCCACCGCGAGATGGAGTGCTGTTTGCAGGTTCGCGTTCTGCAGGTCCGGGCGCGCGCCGCCGCGCACCAACAGCTCCGCCACCTCGGCGTGGTTGTTCAGGGCGGCCAGGTGCAGCGCAGTGTACCCGTCGTCTTTGGCGTCATCCACTATCCATGGTCTCGGCAACTTCCCGAGCATAATCTTCATGGCACTGTAATAAAAGAAAAATACAAGTTCGTTAATTATAATGGAATACATTGCTCGGATTTTTGGTCTTTTCCCTAAGGCTTTTGTTTTTTTTGTTTTTTATTGGGTCGACAATATTTGACTCTATTACCGATTTCATAGGGTAGCATATCGATTGGCGATCCATGAGTTACATCTCCGTTGCGTAGATTATGAATATCTCCTTAGGAGAAAGGCCCTAACGTAAGGCACTCTTATATATATACGCAAATGTACACAAATAACCCATGCAACTGTGACGTGTGTGTTTTCAAGAATTAACTCAGTCATAACTGAAAATCGAATCAAAATCGGTGAAGAGATTAGGCTCTAAAGGCACTCTTGGGAACTTTGTCAATATTAACGTCTATCGCGCGCACAGTTTTACAAATATTACCACCCATACATCAGTACAATAAAAGATGTATAAGAGCAATGTGTGTTAAAAGCTGTTGTATAAAAAACTGCACAAGCACACGAGGCAGGTACGAGCCCGCAACAACTCCGGCGCTACATTTTAACGACTCGCGCGGGAAGTAACGCAGCTGTGCATTCTGTTTTTCAAGCGGTCTTAAATGAACGTAGAAATGGTTTCCTCTACCACAAAGCTTGTTTATATTTCGGAACATCCACGTTGGAGGGTAGAGGATTTTATGTGTGCAGTTTTACTGTTCTTGGGGATTACTTTCAGCTTCACTATTGATTATTTTTCTTTGAAATATCTTAACACCGAACCAATTATAGCACAGTAGTACCTACAGTTTTCATATAGGTACAGTTGGATATATTTATACGGGGTTACTGGTGATTCGACGTATTCCTTAAGGAGTCTGAACAAGGAGCTTAAACGCCCTTTACTCCACCACTTTGTTGTATGAAATTGAGTATTTCTCTTGATATTTTTATTTATGGGAATTTTAGTATTTATGTCACTTTATTATGTTGTCAACAATAAGTTCCCATTGAACTAAAACTTACTCAATGAGTTATTTCTTTTCATTAAGTCATTAGTCTTTGTTTTTGGTCTGTATAAAAAACACCAAATATGGAAAACCTCGAAAACAGTTAAATTTCGCAGTAGATTTTTAAAAGATCAAGTTTGATTGCTTTTTAGCGCCTCTATCACACTCTGCGAGGAATTCGTCGAATTACCAGTAATCCTATGTCCTAATGTATAGAAGAAAACAGTTTCTTGAACATCCATATTACACAAATAATATATATTTTATTTGAATAATCAATGCACGCATATTTTATCTTGATTAGTACGTTATAAGTAGCTAAAGCTGCTGGGGGCAATGTATAAAATGTAAAAAAAGTTTTTTTTCTGAAGAATATTGTACCTTGACGCCCCCACGTATTGCAGCCGAGATGTCCTTGTGTATTCACGGGGCGTGTGAGAAAAAAGTGAATTTCAACACCCCCCACAGAGACTGGTATTATTAACTTCATTTATGATGAATTCATGAATACTGTCTCTTTATAAGCACATAAATCCAAAGTTTCTCGGTGAAAAAATCGAAGACATTTAAGCGTTCTGAAAAATGGATATGAAAATCTGTAATTTCAAAAATAATAATAAACGAATGTTGAGCCTAGTAGGTTACATACATCCCTATAAGCATATTTCATGTATTATAGGACATTTTTATTCAATTAAATCGACGTGTAGCTAGATATGCTCGTTTGTAAAATTCAGGAAACCGCTGGACATGTTAGATTGAGCGCCCAAGCAGCGCAAAAAGATAATTTAAATTGTTATTAAGAAAACCAAGGAATCTAGCGTAGAAATTTACTTATAAGAAGCTGATAGGCTAAACATAGGTACATATAACCGAAAATATCTAACCATAGTAATTCTCTTCATCTCCGATGCAGAAATCGACGACGGTGTAGAGGTGGGTGAACTCCAAACAGAAATAGCGCGGGAGATGGCGTCTGCTAAGACTTAGGTGCAAGGTTTGTACAAAACAAAATGTATGAAGATGCCTACTCATTGTACAAGCTAATGCATAAATATCTCAAAACGTTTGTAACTTGAAATAAAGAAAATGGTAGTTTCCTGTCGTATAACAGCCGAGTTAGTATAAATACAATAGAGTGGATGGCAACAATTAATTAGGCAGTTACACATTCTAATATGCTATGTTACATTGAAAGAGTAAAAACGAACGAAGTAATTAAATAAGGTCAAACGTCGCCGGCGGCGCGGTCGGCGCGCGCGCAGCACGCCGTCCTACGTACGCGAACAGTTTGCGTCGACCCGTCGCCGCGCCTCTTGCGCTTTTTATCATGTCCCGGCGCAACGACAGTGTATCACTTATGTACGACGGTTCAATATTTACTAGTTTTCTGTCAACCTCGTTGTGATACAGATCATCAAGAAAACAGTGTGAAATTAATGATCATCATGGATCACGAAAGATAACGCAGCATTAAACCTTTTTTTGTTTGAGAAAATGGAATATTATACGGCTGCCGGCTGTGGTGAGTCTGTAGCGACATTTAATTTTCAATTCAGTAGCAAACTGTTTAACCATCGTCGGACGACAACCAATTGTATTACTAAATATGTTAGATGGACAAGGTGCAATGAGGAAGTTTGATTTCAGGCTTAATATTTATCGTATAGTTTCAGGTATAATATTGTTAGTAGGTATTTGCTGTATTTCAAGATGAACAAAACGAATTATGCAGTTTGAGAATATTTTTCCTACATATTTCATTATCTTAATGGAATATTCAGTGGATTCTACTCGACCGCGGTTTAAATCGTTGTTACCCAAGAATAAAATAAATTTGTGTAAGGAAAACCATCTTATTGACGCCGAGTGAAAATCATAGAGACAGTTTATAAAGCCTATCCAAAGTTACGGTTTACTAAATTGTATTGTTCTATGGGGGAGGCCTATGTTCAGCAGTGGACGTCTTCCGGCTGATGATGATGATGATTGTGTGTGGCATCGTAAAGGCGGGGTCGATAGGTACTTGGAATTGAACGTACATTGGCTGGATAATTTATTTACTGATTTTCATAATACCGCTCCCCATGGAGTGCTTTAGCGGCCATTTAGCTTAGACACGTGCTAAAAGCAAGTTTTGGTACGAGCCCTGAGAATTATAAGGCTAAATAATTGAACAGCGAATAAATAATTGCGTAAGATTTTGTAAGAACAAGTTTAACTGTAGATACTATAATGGAGCATAATGGGGGGTGGGAATAAAAAGCTTAAAATTAAAAATACTAAATACATCCTCTGAGTTCAGTTTTATGTTGATTAATAATGAAAACAAATTGATATTGTTAAAAGTAGGTACATCATAACTATGGAGGCTTGAATGAAGAGCTGGAAGCCTGGATAACTTCAGTTCACTGTTGAAGCCTGAACAAACCACGTTAATAATGTATAATCCCGCCTTACCATTACGTATTGAGCTAAATTGTTCATTATAGTGACACCACCCAGCCGGGGGGTATTTCTCATCGTCATACATGGCATGTACATATTTATATCCACAAATAAGTCAATTAGTAGTTGATGTCATGTAACATTCAGCCATCATGATATCTTATTAATTATCATTTTCGTCTATTATTATGGTCAAAGTTAGTCAATTAGGATATAGTATATTATTTATGAATAAGGACCTATTTGTCAGCTTCACTTTTATTTGATGCCTTACAAACATATTTAACTAATAGTATGATTATTGACCCACATACAATTGGATCAAAAGTTATTTAAGAGGATTTTTAAGTAGTTATCCATGGCATACGGACTGCAATAGTAAATACGATTGCCATAACAGACGGCTTGACATGCTCCCGAACTACTGTGACCAAAGAAATTGTAATATCAACGCTTTAATATTACATCCAATAACAGACCGCGCCTGATGATGCTCAATATAGTTATGTGGACCATTTAATGAGCAGTCAGTGCCTCGCACCATCATCACCTTGTGCCGGTTACCGCAGACTAATGTTACTAGGAAATTCATTAATATGTGATTTCTATGAAACGGGCTAATAAATTAATGCACATGTGCCGCATATGACTAAACGTGCCAAAGTTAGTAGATTTTCAATATTCATGTTAACCAAGAACATCGTTCCTGCACGATATGTTCATAGATCTGATTCGAGTGTCACGAATAGTCAACTCAATATTTACATAATTACCGAAAACGTCGAATTAGTCGAATACGTAGGACAACCTAATTAAGTTTGAGGGATATTTTTAAGCAACATTTAAGATTAGATGTTTTAAAATACGAATATACCAACATATCGGCAAGGTTTTTATAAGAGAAGTGTACACACATTACTTAAAGCTTAATTAATAATTAAAGGCAACTCTCACTCACATACACACAATGAGTAAATTCACTGAAAACAATGGAGCGGAGAAGCTCCTTAGAATTTAGAATGGGGTAGTAGATCATAAACAAATGCAGTACTACTTGTATTTTTTTTAGAGTGTCGAATCTCATGCTTTACTTATTTAACCGACGATGCGATTCGTCGATTGTTTACAATGGGCGACCAGACTTAATAACCGCTGAAGCGTATATTATACTAGCTGTGCCCACGGACTTCGTCCGCGTAGTATTTAACGTAACAAAAATTTCGGGATTATCGGGATAAAAAGTATCCTATATGTTAATCCCGGTTATAAACTATCTGTGTTCCAAATTTCATCCAAATCCGTTCAGTAGTTTTTGCGTGAAGGAGTAACAAACATACATACATACATACATACATACATACATACATCTACACTCACAAACTTTCACATTTATAATATTAGTAGGATATCGTAGCGTGACGTGCACAGTCGAGTGGTGAATCATAACGTTGCCGTAGAACTTTGCCTCGATCGGAGTATTCGAGAAGACAGGCCGAGTTGTCGTCCACTTACAGATTCCATAATGAATAATGGAACGTATTGTCGCGACGAAACAGAATTTACAGGGCAAATATGAGTGGCCCAAGCGATCATATTCCTACACAGTGAGCTGATTCCCCGCGGATCCAGAATAGTAAGTTATGGAAATGTGCGATTGGGGCAGCAGCGGGCACTAGTGGCCAATAACAATGTCGCATTAATATTCAACAGCCGCTCTTTGGACGGACGGTTGCTCTGCGGACAGCATCACCGCATTTCTTTGCCCAATAGAGCATCTCAGCGTACCTACTAAGCGTATAAATCGATATCACTTAACTGCTGGAATTGTTATAGCTCCCCATAACATCAACGAGTACATTCAGCAGTGTCTCCAATGCTCAAGTCTTTAGCTGTTATAAGCACAGCCTTTATCAACGAAAATATTATGTCATGTGTGTTCAAGCTTGGGATATGCATAATAATGTTTCGTTGTATGTTTAACACCTATAGTTAGTAAAACAATAATTACCTACCAAAACAGTGGGTGTATGTAGCGTAGATATTCCGGAGAATTGTGTCCACAATGGTTATATAAGTTTTTACAATAATATTATTTATTTATTTAGCACAGGAGTGAACTCTATGTATTTCAACATTGTTGTCACAGTAGGTTAGTCATCTAATTTACGACTAGTTTAATTAATGTTTATATACAAATTTAGTGACATCTATATCGAACTCGATAAAAAATATTGTGTAAAAAATATCTATTTTGTTGGGTCTATTTAAAATAAGAATACGATTAACTCCCTAAAATACAAAAAAATAACCCAATGTTCGTAATGAACATAATAGTTAAGAATGAGTAATGTCGGCTTATGTTTGGAAATCATTAACTAATAATACATACGGACAATATAATATAAATGCTCAGCCATAGTACCTAATCTGGGCATAACTAGTAAGTGCTTCTTTGAAACATTTTGATATCGAAATGCTAACAAAACCATGTTGCTTTCAAGCAGACAAAAGATGAGTTGGCTGTCGTCCCACTTGTTTGTCTACGAAAGTTTGCCAAAATTCTTTTATTGACTGAGTGAACGAAGAGGCGAGCTTTACTGGCGGCAATTCTCTGCCACGATTAGACTGCCGCGCTGCCACGTAGCTCACACGAACAAACAATGTAGGGCTCGCTACTTGCTACTGATAAAATTAATTACATACTACATTTTGTACATTATGAGTAGCCGAGGTCGAGATTTACATAGACTAGACATTATATTCGATGCTATATTTAAGGTTTATGTGTATAGGTATATATTTTTTGGAAACCAGGCCAAGTCTGTCATAGGCTATTCTAGTAGGTATATAACATGAAAGTGGTATGTATTGTAGTATACATTTGACGTTGTTTCAGAGGTCAGTGAACGCTGAGGATTGCCAGATCCCGTGATCGGAACTATGTATAGCTCGACTACCCCGCGGGAGGTGACAGTGGTGGATGGTGTTCAACTAATAATAGCCTCCCCTCCAGCGCGCGATCATCGGCGCGCTGTGACGGGAGCGCGCACATGTGGCGCCCGTCGGGTCGTACTCTGCGTGCACGTTTATTTTCGAAACGGTCGTCACGCGGCGCGGTTCACGGTGTTCCTTACATAAGAGCCGGCCTCCGGCGAGTCCACAGCCGAGGCTCCGCCGCGCGCCGTGCACCGCCACCAGTCGCCGCACGCTGCAGGTCGCTGCACGTTCGGGTAACCGATCCGATGGACGCTCGCCGTCCGGTCTATTTCGGGAAAATACAAATTTGGAATGGATGGTACTCGCGAGTCGTAAGCGAACTCCGCCTGTTGCCTCCATTTTTAGAGCTGGTCTGCGCGTGCGCAGCGAGCGCGCCGCCAGTGCTCAGCGAGCTGCCACCACGCCGCGTCGCTCGCCACCCCCACGTTGTCGCGGACTGTCGCGTTGCGGACCCGCTGCCACCAACCAAGAGATGGCGTCACGGACAAAGCTACAGCCGCTCCATATATATGTGTTATAGGTAGTCACGGTCATCGATATCGGAAATGGTAGTGCCGCACAGGATTGCAACGCTCAAGAGCGAAGAGACAAAGCCTTGCGCGAGTTCCGTGCTTCCTTACTTCCCATAGTGCTTATAATCGTATGGAATGTAAAGAAGTATGGAGCTGCGCGGGCGTGCCCACGGATCCGGAAATCACATCATCGATGATCACAATAATGTGTGAAAAATTCTACATCCCAAAAGACTTATTATTTGTGTTAAGGATTTAAAGTGTTTAACTTATTATTAAATTGTGTGGTAGCCGCTTGCAGTTCAGAAGCAATGTGCACCTTGACCATGGATGTTTAAATCTGGATTAATGTTAATAATATGGCGGTAATTGTTTCAAATATTTACATTAAGATTTTGACCAAATAACATGAAAATTTGAGAGAATAATAATCCAGTACCGTTACTATTTGCAATTGAATTTCTCCATTGGTTGTAATAAAAATAAGTAGAAAGTGGGACTGTTTATTCGGTGGCGAGTTGTCGTAAAACAACATCTGGCGTAGGTAACAGTTCTGACTAAGGCAACATAAATAAACGTGAGGCTATTGCCGGCCGGAGCTCGGAGCCCCTAACTCCTCGCCGAACATTCATGTAGAGATCTACTGGCTAGTAACTATACTAATTTTGACTAATTCAAGGTCTATTAGATCGTCTCAGTAAAAACTAATAATTATGTATATTCAAATTATGGTAACGCTGGTAAGTAAAGCTACTTAGGTATAAATAAAATGTACATACCTATTATAATATGTGGAGATACAGTTCATAGTAATTTAGGAGACTTCTTTGTTGTTATATACTCATTAGTAGTAGTATTGAAAGTTGCCCTAAAAATAGATGTAAGCTTTCAGGTTTTTTTTGGCCTAATATATTGCTGGTAAGTTTATATTCTCACTAAGATACTAATTCTAGGGTTTGGTTTTCGACAACATTACATTTCTGACTAATTTAATAATAAATGTAAGACCAGTTAGGGGCATTGTTAGAGCATTTATCTATTGAGTAGAATAGCAAAAAAGGGTGTTTAAGAAAAAAAACGTGTACGGTTCGGCCGCGCCTGCGCCACATCTGGAGGAGCGCTGCATCTCATTATGCGGATCGGTCGCGGCCGAATGGACGCCGCCCGGCCCGTGCCCGCTTCACCTAACACAATAATGTTGGTAATAATAATATACTTGTTATTATTTTCACTACATACATACGTTTTACTTTATTAATATTGCCTCTCAATTCACGTTTTTTTCATCCTTCGTATGCGATAGGTATGGTACCTATACGTAGGAATAAATTATCTATTAATGTAACGACTCATCTCCATGGAATTTGTGTGATAATTATGTTAGAAGAGGAACTAACGAAAATTTTGGTCAATATATTTTCATAACATCTAATATAACTAATGTTATTAATGGAACAGTTAACATATTTTACAATGTTCCGGTCAGCGGCAGTGGTTAGAGTACTAACTACAACGATTTCAGATTAATTAATATGGAATTGAGTATTTATTCAGTAATCATCCAAAAGTCTGCGGTTCTTGTTTCTCATTATTAATGTTTCATTGATTGACGTTAAATAATCAATCTATACAAATAAATAAAATTGGAGTGTCTGTTTGTAATATCAAAATAACACATTTTCACTAAATGGATATGAAAGTACATACGACCTATAGCAAAAAGGCGTTTAAAAAAAAAATTGTCTGTCTGTCTGTGTGTTTGTTCCGGGTAATCTCTGAAACGGCTGGACCGATTTTGACGGGACTTTCATTGGGAGATAGCTAATGTTATAGGGAGTAACTTAGGCTACTATTATTTTAGAAAAACAAAATTTTAGAAAATGGCTCCTGTCGCGCGCGCTCAGAACGCGGGAGCGGGCTTTTTTGTTAAGTTAAATTCCACACGGACGAAGTCGCGGGCTCAGCTGGTAACAAATAAATTAGGTGAAATTAATTATAATTACAATACTATTAAATTACAGTGGGAATGTATAAAATATTGTTGTCTAAATAAAGCACACAATCATCATTAGCAAGGGAATCATTTTTCTGAGAAATAAAGACGCCTATCGAGTTAACTCAGTGACTAATCAGACTACCAGGGGGCCAAGTCTGTTGACAGCTCGAAGCTCGCTGGACTTGCATTTGACTCACAATACGTCGGTTTTGTCAGTTTTCCGTAGTCCGCGAACCACTCGCCCACCCGTGCTGACCGATTTCCAGTAGAGCCCATCCATGCTGAACGACTTCTAGTAGTAATCGATTAGTAGATTGTTTAGTAGACTACGAAAAAATTACAAAACTGACGTATTGCGAGTCGACTGCTAGTCGAGCGAGATGCGAGCGGCCCAGCCCCCCTAGCCAAGTTGCTTGGTCTGCATTCGTTTCTACAAATCGCTACGCTTCATGTATGAAAATGAAAAGTCACGTGATCTACTTATCGACTTGTAATGTCATTTCCATACATTTAAGCGTAGCGTTTTGTAGAAACGCTTGTAGACGAAGCCACTTGGCGAGGGGGCGGTAATTATGACACCAATTTCTAAATAAAAGTTACTACGGTAGTGCCACCAATTTATATGTTCAGGTGGCGTTATTCTCTACTGTCTTAATAAAACTGACGAAAACAAAAAGAGAAATAAATATAGTGTTGTCAGTAGGATAATGACTTTATAGCATCTTTGTAAATTGTGAACAAATAGCTAGAGAAGCTAGTGTGACTAATGGTCATCATTGACAAAAACAATGATTGGTTACCTATTGAGTGAAGTAGTAATCATATGGTCTCTATTAGAGCCTAGAAAATATATTAAATTGACTTTTAAAATTTATGAGCATTGAATATAACTTATATTATAAGCACCTTCGGTGTGGAAGGAATTACGTCTGCCAGCGTCACTAACATTTTCGTTCGATTCGTTGAAAAATCATAAGACAAATCGTGTGTTCTACCAAAACAAGCCGAACATTAACCAGGTTCCGTTCATTGTTTCAAGAGGCGAGGGGGCAATGCCGGCACTAGGGCAATGACTGCGTGCACGCATTACAATCAGGTTCACAAACACAAAACGGCGACAAGGCGCGGCCAGCGGCCACGCTGACGCTTAGATTACACTTAGATTAAATAATAATCAAATCATCCAATGCCACATAATCCAGAATCTACCCGATCTGCCGCGCCCTTTAATAGTACGCCTTTTACTATTGCACAAAAGAGTGTTCTATGAGAAAGGGATCTTGACCTACCAGTTTGTTCGGAGCGTTCGTCTCTCAAAAACAATTTATTCATGCATCCATCCATGCGACGAAAACGACCAACAAAAGAATTTAAAACTAGACGGGGGATAATGAATACTAGACAAAGGGTATTTTAATAGAGTTACTTGCGTGCAATTCGGTTTAGTGATTTTATTGAAGGTGAATGTATGAACGGGTTTTAAATGCTTGTAAGGGTATAATAGACGCATGAGCGACGAATCTTTGTCACATGTTGTATTTTTTGGACGTACCAACGTTGATCAAGCGCATATATCTATGTATATCTACTAGTTTCGGTAGATGTCTTGTTATTCGTGGATGACGTGCTAAAATAACTATCAGACGAATCGTTGGCAACGGTCCAGAGGCCACTGAAAGTCTCCGACGCCATGCCTTAGTCAACATTTATTTCCATAAATTTATTGCCAGATATGTTTTAAAAGGTACCTAATAAATTATGTTCCATTAATGAGAATTACGAGTTAATTATTGGTATGAGTATTGAGACATTGACATTAGTCACCAGCGAATAGTTTATTTGATAAAATAATGATATGACAAAGAAAACTTATCTGAATCGAGAAGTAGGACCTGGTAAGTGGTATGACGATCCGAAAATTTACCTACTAATAAATAAAATATTGCAGGGTGGAAGGACGGGAAACAGTACCTTTAGTGGATCATCCAACACTTAGACTACAACTTCATGGATGCCCTTCCACCAAAAATCAACAAGTACATCTACCAGATTACCTACCTAAGGATCAGCCGACCACTCTGCAGCATGTCAGTCTGCCCAACTTAAATGTAGAGACAACCAGTAACGTACGCACCAGTATAATTACGAGCATTATTATTCAGAGGGTAGACTGATACTGATAGAGATGCTTCATTCGATTAGATCGAAGTTATGTATAATGTTTGGTAAGTTTTAATAGAATATAATTTAAGTTTGTTTTAACAGAAATAAACATACCTATTAAAAAACCACAGTTTGAATAATCAATAAGTATTTACAATAGCCAAATAAAGCACACAATCGGCAGTCATCGATTATTAGCATTACATTACACGGGCTGTATGGACTCTACCAAACAACTCATTACAATTTCTAATGCGACGGTGTCATCATTGTGTTGAATCATGAAACTTTTTCCATGAAATCACACTAAACACTTTCAGTCTTGGGCGCTAGATGGCGGTATTTGTGAATAACTGAATGAAGAATCGTGAATCATTTAGTGAATACACAAAAATGCTAGCAGTAAAAATGTATTAATAAATATACGTATTTATTCCTTGAATCAAAAGGAGTTTGAGTTTATTGGCCTGAGAGAGAACACTCAGATTTGAAAAGATACAATGCACCTAGCTTAAACAGATGGCGCTCGTATGCGACGTTAAGATCCAAAAGAACATACCACTGCGTTTAATAAATACATGTAGTACTGTGTACACAATGTTGCAAAACTGGCATTTTACTATTTACAGAATATAATTTGCTAACACAGTAAATATTAAAAAAAAACATAACTTAGAGAACGGACTAGAATAGATAAATACGGATACGTATAAGTACTTTAATTTGTTAATCGTATACGAGTGAATAAGTAATTAGCAGCATATGTTCTAGGGCGGGTGGCGCCGCCGCCGCCGCCGCCGCGCCATCACTAACGCGCCGCCTGGCCCGGACAGCGCTCGACCACCCATCGGACAATAAACCGACACCAAATTATCTTTTCAAACAATTAGTCGGGACTTATTGCCCTACGAAATGTTCTCTCAGCAAAAATATTGGTGTAATTAGCTAACTTGTACTAATTAGCCAGCATTTTATAAAAGACACAAAAAAGGACTCAACTTTTACCCGTGAAACTTGAGATATTGTTCTTTGCTAGACAACGGCAAGTCTCTCGTTTTTGATAGTAAGTTTCGATTATTGTATGGAAGTTTATCGCGCACACAAAGCTATAACGTCCGTGCAAACGGTATCGACTAGCGGATCAACAAGCATGAAATGTAGTGAAAGCTAAATAAATCATTATTCATAGAATGGCTTAACTCGGCGTACATGATATGACCTTAAGCCAGCTTCAAGTCTCATGAACAAAATATAGATCCGTCACTCATTTAGCCAAAGATAAATTTGTTTCATTTGTCATTGTGTTATCTCTTCTGTAATAAATGACAATTAAAATTATTATACAGCTTCCCCACGGGCTCGCGCGCGTAAAATCACGTTTTTTGTGAGCAATATTCATAAAACGGATGTCGATGACGTAACTTTGCATTCAGTATTCATGAACGTGTAGACTGTTTTCCCCAGTGTATTTTAAACTGAAGTTCAGTTTTGAAACATACTAAAATCGTGTTATTCCTACAAAATTCTCTTTTCATGAGATCATGGAATTACTTAAGTTGCGTTTTGCGCACAGATGGGTCTCAAACATTTACATAATTCACAATAGCTATCGATTTTGTATGATTGACTCGCATAGAAAACCTGAAAAGAACAAGAACTAAAGCTTGAGATTTCATATTTGCATACATAATGGTTATAAAAATTTAACAGATGAATAGATTCGCAATCCTCCTAGGTATAGGTAAACAAATAAAAAGTTTTATAACAAAGTTTAAGTTGAGAGTTGGGTACAGAGCAAATAGAGCTCTTTATATTTTCTTGGTACATGATAGCGGTCGTTACAACGGAAGTGGCCTTTCCAAAGAGACCCGTGGCGCGAGCTATTCTCGAAATGAGTTGGATATACTGCAACAGCGCACCCGGGACTACAGCTAACTGCTTTGAAAACATTGAAAGTGGATTGGTGTTGTATTTAATCTCTATATGCGAGTGCTCTATAAGTGCAATGAAACAATATTTTTACTATCATCTAGGAATAATAGAAAATCGCAGAAAAATTGCTGCTGGAGGCAATTTTAAAAGGTCTATTAAATATATGAATTATATAACTATCACATGTACGATACATAATTTATGTATAGGTACTCAAAGGATTATACTTAGATACATGAGAAAATTCGTAAGTCATTACCGTAGGTATACTATTTATATGTAGGTCCAGAGATAATGTGATAAGGAATAGGGATTGCCACTGGGCATTCTGAGGAACTTAATCGGCGATGTGCCTATTCGTTAGTGTTCTGTGTGAAGTTTGGACTGTTACTAGGAGATAAGCCACCAATGAATTTCTTCAGAAACCGGGTTTAAGTTACCCAGTGAGTGAGAGAGATCGCTTTTATTCATCACTCACTCAGCTCATTATCTCCAGTAGTATGTATACTGTAGCCTGTAACATATATTTCTCTTGGTTTTGAATCCTAAAAAAATCTTAACGTTAAGAAGTTAACATTATGTGTGTTCCATTTAAAATGTACGCAAAATATCTAGTCGTATTATTATAAAACACAAATAACGAATGCCACTAGATCCATTTAAAAGAAAGCCTTGATGAATTGAAACAGATCGAAAAGATTCTCAAGGTATTTTATGTCGGAATAATCCCGAAAGCGGCCGACACAATTCTTCATTTCATTCACGTTCCCATGCGATGAAACTTTTTCTCTGCAATTTTTCTGTGGGGGGCGGGGAGTTATCAGGTGGGGCACGTTGGCAGTCGCCGCACGTACCGCGGAGCCGGGTCCCGCGCCGCCCTCTGCCCGCCCGCTGAATACAAACTTCATTAGCCGTTTGATAATTAGCCCGTTAAACGCCCCTCACACAACCAGCTACCGTCTCCTGCGCCGACGATATTTGATCATGTTCTAAGATAATCCTTCAATGATATTATGATTTAATCCGGATACGTTAGAGGTTGGTATGTTAAACATGTGAAAGAATTATTATTTTAATATATATTTAGGCGAAAGCCTAGCGGTTTTAGATAATGCAAGATCATAACAAATAATCAGCATATAGGTAAAATTGTGTCGTTGAAATCACGATAGAAATGGTTTAATTTAACTTTACGTCTCAAAACAAAACTACCAAGAAGAATCTCGGGTCGGCAGATAATAAAAGTGAAAATTTAGCCGGGACGCCTTCGGAAGTATAAAACGAAACAAAAGGAACTTGAAATAAGCAAAGAGTTGAAAGAAGTTAGAAAATTAGGAAACAATGAAGCAGGAAATGTGTTTCGCCTTCGTCGAGGAGCGGCGCGGCGCTGACGCGAGCGGCGCCTTGGCGGCCGCGCGCCGCCTCAACGAACGGGTTTAGTTACCAGAGATGTCAACCTCGTAACCTGATCGATACATTTATCTATTGGACTTTTATTGTGTTTCAGTGTTAAGTCTCGTACTAGATACGAGGGTAGAATGAAATGGACCTACAAATGAAAATTAAAATAGTACCTATTAATATGAGTAAATTTATTTTGTTTATTTTTGAATAAATATATATTATAAAAGAAATAGAAAAAAATGTAGAAGCTAAGCATGTTTCCAATATCTACAATAATTATGTGCCTACCGAGCTATTTGGTTAATCATATTCCGTTTTAAATCCGCCGAGTTGGTAAACAACAAGCTCAAAGAAACCAATTTCAAAATCTTTCACTAGGTATCATCTTTTCCTAAATACTTTTATACAAAGAAACTGGCTTTGAAATATAAGCCACAGATAACGCTGCGGTCCGAGTGCGGACAGAGCAAAACGATAAATGATGTTATTCTCAATAAGGTAATCGATACATTATACAGGGTGTAAGGGGCATCGTAACGAAAACTGATACCAAGGATTCAACTAATGATTTGAACCCCCCAGAGTTGGAATTTTCCGACGATATTGTCATTGTCGACATTGCCTAACGATATTTTTATACAAACAACACAAACTTAAAAAATATATTGTAGTTTTTAAAACAAGTGACATCGATGAAAATTTCAGAAATATATATTGTATGTAATGATAATAATATAACTCTAAATTGAAAATTTAAAAACCCCCGATGCGACGACCTTTTCATCAAATGTATACAATAATCAACAGAAAATCTGTGTAAAAGTATGAGACATTATTTTGTTATGACATTATAATAATTGACATTAGAATAGACAACGAATGTAAATATTGATGCCACGGAGGTTTAATTCCTAGTATAAAATATTATCAATTATGATTTAATTTCATGTAATAACTCTGGTTGAGGTGGACGGGAGCAGCCCAGGGGAAGAATTTTCAATAAAGCTAAAATTATTTTAAATTAGATTTGTTTTTTTATATTTTTTCTCAATGGCGGAGCAGCGCCCTCTAGAATTATAATAACGTAATATTCCATGACCATTAACAAAAGAAACAAAATTTAACGCATGCGCGTATCCATCATTTGACACGTGACTTATGGAACGTCTTTAGTTCATACAAAAATCTCATATAAAATTTGATAAAATATACATTTTTTCAGAATCAGGGAAACTTTTCATATGTATAATATTGTAAAAAGCCAGTTCAGACTATTACGATCATTTAAAAATATAATAAATCTAAATCCAATAATCTCAAATTTTGATTGGATTCGAGCCATGGAAGTTGGTTTTGGCCGTGAATGTGGCTTTTTAACCTACAAAAGAGCTGATGATCTTCAAACGGCTGAACCGATTTTCATGAAACATAGCTAAGAACACTCTCGATCAGAATAGCTATCTAACAAAAGAAACACAATTGAAATCGGTTCATCAGCTTGGGCGCTACGTTGCCACAGACAGACACACAGATACACAGATACACAGATACACATGTTAAACTTATAACACCCCTCGTTTTTCGTCGGGGGTTAAAAACAGATTAAAAGGGATCCGCGACTCAATTAGAACGGGCGCTAATTGATCAGTGGCTTTATATAGCTTTGTAATTTGGAATCGTTAAATCGGTTTGTTTTTATCATTAATGAGGGTTTAGGATTTGTAATAAAAATTGGATCGAGATCGGCGGCAGCGGAGCAGTAGCGGTGCGGCACCGGGGCGGGGTGGCGCCGCAGCGGCGCGCTCGTGGACACCGCGCGGCGGATATTTCGACGTAATTAAAACAAACAAGAGGAGCTCACCACTCCACTCTAATTGCATTCGTGTTGAAATAATCAGGGAATCTGTGACGAGGGATAGTGTGCATATCGGCGAGGCCTACTGATTACGGAGGCGTACCTAGACCAGAACGTAGCTAAGCTCAATATCCAATATCGAAATAAATATCGAGACATAAAAACTTTAAAACTTCTACTTCAGAAACTCTGTCGAAAATAGAATTTTTCTATTTTTGTGAAATAATACCATACATATTTTCACTATACTAAGCAAAAATATCATAATAATTAAAAATTATAATACACTTGCTTTGGTAAGCGTACCTGCGCATGTAGGCACTAGCTTTCCCAATCATATTTACATGTACTAAGAACAATAGCAAAAATACGTCTGATTTATAATATACGATTCGATAATCATGTAGCAGACACAAAAACTAACTTCCATTAATCGTTCGTCTAATTGTAAATGAACAAAACTAACGATGGTAAAATTGGGTATCTGTGGCATCAGTCTAAAAGCTCGGAGCTCACGCTTTATTGTTAATCGATAGAGAATTTGTAGCGGATATAAATATTTTCCTCATATGGCGAGGCTGAAAAATTTATAATAAAGGATATTGCACATTGTATCTACCTCGTTTGCACAGTCTAAATATGAACACAGATAACATACTTTACTTATAAGTCTGTGACACAGAACATTGGTGAGATATTTTTTGACAGTACAAAATACAGGCAACACCAGAAATTGATGTAAATGTTTCGTCAATGTAAACAAGTGATTATTTACTTACCTAGACACTTCAGCAACACATTATCTTCAATGTGTATCAGATAAGATTTCAGAATATAGTTGTCTGTGCGTAACATATATACAGTTTCAGAGAAAATCACCTGTATAGAATGGCCAATGTCCTTAGGTACAAATAATGAATTAATTCTTAACAGCTTCATTTTAAGCCCCCGACGGAAAACGATAGCTGTTTAAAGTTTAATATGTGTATCTGTGTATCGGTCTGCAGCATCGTAGCACTGAAACGGATTTCAACCAATTGTAATAACAAGCTTTTATTTTTCATCTTTTCTTTAAAGGTTTCTTGATCGAGAGTGTTCTTAGCTATGATTTAAGAAAATTTGCAGAGCCGTCTGAAGATTATCTATCTTTTCTAGCTGATAAAGGGATATGAGCAACGTTCATCGATATTTGGTATCCTGTTATTTAAATCATATCGCAAGGACACGGTAAACTTGACCTGATGCAGCGTCACCAACTTAAAGAAGATATATAGATAGAGGTTTGAGCTCATTAGAATTACTTTAACTTCCGTTGTTGTTTTTAGAGTGTGATCGGCAACAAATTAAGAAATTATTACACTTTAAAATAATTTTGCTTGTATTAAAATACGGAAGTAGGTATATTATGTTAACATCTTGAATTTATTAAAAGGCTTAAACGATAAAGGCAAAGCATGGTGAGGGAGACCGCACGTTCAATCTATAAATTTCAAATATGTTATTACAAAGCCTGGGGACAATGTACAGTACATACCACTTTGAATATAAATTATCCGTGAGACGTGCGTGTGTGGAGTCCCAAATCAATCTACTTTGTGTTAATTTTCTTATGACCACTGAAAATGGTATACAACGTTTTAAACCTTAGCACCGTCAAATATTTATATCTTCGGACTGAAATTATTTTTAGGGTTCTGTAGTCACTACGAGGAACCGAGGGGATATTTTTAGGGTTCTGGACCTTAAAAGGAAAAAGCGGAACCCTTATAGGATCACTTTGTTGTCCGTCTGTCTGTCAAGATTTTTTTCTCAGAAATGGATAGAGATATCAATTTTAAATTAATATCAAATATTAAACGCTATGGTCTCTTGTCGGTGTAAAAATGTGTTTTTTAAGGCAACGCAATCAAAACATACGGCCATTTATGTCGGATATTTTGATACTTTTTGCAAATTCACTTATCAAAACAAAGGAATCAAAGCAGAGCCAAAATCGCTGGTGTTAGAATCATGAAATTTTGACAGTAGGTACGTTTTATACCGTAAATATCCACTAATGAAGGATTTTGTCAAATTCTACACCTAAGTGTATAAAATAGGGGTGAAAGTTTGTATGGGTAAAAAAAACTTAACTTAGAGCCATGAAAATTAGTGTTAAGGATACTCATTAGAAAAAATATATAATTTTCAGCATTTTATAAAATTCCACCCCTAATTGTGTGAGACAAGGGTAAATGGTTTGTATTGGGGTCCCGAATTTGTTTAAGCCGAAAACGTTGCTTTAGGTAGATCTTGCTGTAAAAACTTGAAACACAGTGCAGAAAATCTATAAAAAATTAGGGCACTAGCACATGACACGGCATTGAAGTTAAAATTATAACAGGAGAAATGGGTTCACTAATTTATGAGCTACAGCCGACCAAATTAAAGTTAAGTTAATTCCCCGTCGTTTCTGAATAAACTCAATACTGAAATTAAAAAATGAACCGCAAATACAACTTTGTTTCTTGTGTTTCACTACTTTGGTTATAGATACGATAAATCTGCACTATTAAAATGGGTCCGGAGCCTTCATTGTGCATGTTATGACGTGTTCTTGTACGGGTTTTTTTTTCAGTACCCCGTCATGTGGGGTATCGTTGAAATGGTATTTCTAACTGAAATTGTGTTTCCATACAACATTTTATTATAAAAAAATCCGTTTCAGTGATTTTAAACTTTTAATGATTTAATCAAAATTTACGTACCTAATGAACTCTGGCACTTCTTATATTTTTCTATTTCAAAATTATCAATAACATTATGCAGTCGAAAATGGATACATTGTTCACCAATTCCAATGAAATATCAGCAATAAATTTATATTTTATGTAAATAGGTGTATTTCTGAAGTGATAATGCACGTGGATAGATGTCGGTAGTAGTAAGTAAACAACGTTGGGTAAGATTTGTTTACGTAATACATATCGACACTTCTTACATTTTTATGTTGCAGAAAGATGAATAAGATTATGCAGAGAAAATTGGATCCGTTGTTAACAAATTCTAATTAAATCACAGCAATAAATGCATGTTTTATGTTTATTAGTGTATTTTAGTATTAAAAGGTGTCAATAGATGTCGGTAGTAGCATGTAAAGAACATTAGTATTTCAACCTGGGGTGAAATTTGAAACAGATTCCCTTCAAAAGCCCAGAACCCTTCAATGTGCATGGCTCGACAAGCACTTACCGAATTTTTACTAATAATTTTTACTATTTAAAAAGTAAAAACGTTGAATAACTGTAACCCGATTTCAAACATTTATTAACATTTATTTTGGCTTTGCCGGTCAGCTAAAAAACAGAACAATATCATTTCATGGTTTTTACCTACCTATTGAATGTTCATTACCAGGCACTGTGGTCATACGGAGTTTTGAACTGGTTGTATTGAAGTTAACTTTTTCATAGGGCAGGTAAACTCATGTCAGTCGGCCTAGCTTAGCATGCGCGGCGGGCCTGCAGACACGGCAGACAGTGCGGCTCGCGCGGCGGCGACGGCGGCGGCGCCTGGCTGCCCGCGGAGCGGGGGCGCGGCGGGCGGCGGCGGGCGCGGCGCCGCGATGCTGCGCGCCTCTCAGTCGAGACGCGAGGTCCGCCCGCCCTAGCCGCCCGTGCTGCCGCCCGCCCGCCCCGCGCACACGTCACGCGACTCTCTCCTCGATTCCGTCTACCCACGATCGTTAATTACATCCCTATGACGGATTCGCATGTGCATTCGATGATTTTCATATTCAAATTTTAAGCCTTATTTGTCCAACATTTGAGCTCGTACGCGCGTATAGACATCGAGTATTTTCGAAGCTTTCGGATGGACCGGAAGGGGGGCGGGAGGGTCGAGGGATTCGGAGGGTCGCGGGGCGCAGGGCCCCCGCGACGCGGGGTTAGTAGGTTCGCGATGTCGCTTCGTCGTCGGTCGGAATGCATTCGCGAACGTAGAGCGGTGACCTGAGGAGCCGCCGTGATTCTCACCTGGCCGGCCGGGGTCGGTCACCTCTTTTATTAATGAAAGCCGACTTAAACATCTTGTTCCGCTTCGGGTTCCTGGTTTTTATCGGCTACATACATTGATCATATAATTATTTTTGGGTCAAACATCACGAGATGCAAGGTCAAAGCAGCTAGGTGTCAACGAACTCCTCTTCCGGTGCTTACGTCAGGTCGATGACGTCGAGGCCTAAAGTTTAAAACTTTTAACATCATAGTTTTGTCGTATCGACTCTTACCGATAATGCCTATAATCGAAATTGTATTGTGATGTGCTCATATAAGACAGTAACGAATTGTTAGAAAAGAAAAACAGTGTAGACATGGAGAACGAAGACGGAAGTGTGTAACGACTGGCGGCGATCGGGGAGGCCACCGCGTTAACCCTGCCCGAATTAGTGCACCGGACGAGACTAAAATAGCGAGGCGGCGTGTACGGTTACACGGCGCGTCAATGTCGGCGCGCCGGCACCGCGCGCCGCGTGCTGCTGGCGGCTCTCGGCGGGTAAGCTTACACTGCGTCTGATTGCAGAGCGACCAGATACCAGCCCTATATGTGGAGGCGGGCGCCGCGGGCCCGCCGCCGCCGCCGCCGCCGCCGCCGCCCGCCGCGCACGCCCTCGCACCTCGCACTACGAGCTATTCCTGGACTCATCTGTTCCACTATATACACGCTCAATTTTACACCTTTCTAAATATATACAACCTAAGCATACCGATGATGATGCGAAGCTTTATGATGCCGAAATTTTTATTCTTGCAAACCTCCGCATGTTACGTTTATTGTATGTTTAATATTACATTCCAAGAGCCGAGATGAAGATGAACGCGAGTGAAACCGCTTTGATAGCGAACGAAGAATTTCAGAAATGTGGAGCATGCGAAGATGGTTCAAGACGGCATCGCGCGTGAAAGTGTTAACGTTGTTCGCTTTAGCTGGTTGACTTCGGGTCAAATTGTAATTTGGATATCATTTGGTCCCCTTCAACCAGCTGTAGTTAACACCAGTTTCGCTTTCCTATACCCGCAGTATGAAGATCGGCTGCAAAAACCACAATACCTAACTGAATTCATCAGATAACTATTTATTTTTAATAAATTTATAATAGATATCAGCAATTAAAACGACATCTTTCATTGATGTACGTTGTAATAAATAAAACATAGAGTTATGGATAGTACCTACATAATCATGCAAAAACATAGAGGAGAAAGTTATTTTAATAACTACAATAACGTAATTCTATTGATTAAGATGGAACAAGGGCCAAGGAATAATCCAATCACATACAATACATATTCGTACAAGTTATGCGAGCAGCGGCCCCACGCGCGTAATTAATTAATTACATTTTGTGTCTCGCCACACCCATTGCGACATGACTATTACATGCATTACTTAGTGGAAAACAACGCCGAATGCCGAATGAGCGGCATTATTGCTGTGAAATCATGTAACAGACGAGTCTACGAATATACACATTATTACGTACTAACTACAATTTTGTCAGAGTGTTGTCTATGAGTCCTTCTCGAGGCTTAGATTCTGAGACATTCTCAGTAGGTATAATAAATGTCAAGGGATTATTAATCAGCTTTATAAGTACTGGAAAGAAGTCGTTCGTTACATAAGGTGACGTCGTATAATTAAAACGTAATATTGTATTTTCAAGACCATAGTATACCACAATGCAAATGAAACAATAATAAATTAATACTTAATCTGGAAGCGTTACCGCGCCTCCGCCAATATCGAATCAAATAAGTAGGCGCTACACACGGACCAACCGCGCGCTACAGCATACATTTCCCCAAGCGTTTCGGGGGTTTTTTGAGCCTTCACTCCGAGTCCGATAACAGGATACAATTTTCAGAATAAATCATGCTTACATTAGTAAGCACTCGTTTCATCTATAAAGTTAGACTAAGTACCTCCATACTATATTTTGACTCCGCAAAACAATATGCATATAAGAATCAGGCGAAATATAATAATGAATAAAATAAAATATCAAACATCAAAGCTTCACGCAGGTGCCCATTGCGTCTCATGAGTCTCACCTGAATGTGAGCGGATGGATGGTTTTATGGCTTTCAACATTTTTTTAGTACGAGACCTCTGGGAAAACAAGCTTTCAGAAGGTAGTGGATAAAGTCGTTTATGGCTGCTTTCCTTGTATCGATTGAAGCTAGGAAAGGATTTTGGATTTCACACGCAAGTAGAGGAAGGATCATAATGAGCAGGAGTTCTATTATTTTTTTAAGCTTCTTAAGGGAATGGTTAACGAACGATATCTTTTATCATCTTTAATATTGACGTATCTGGTTTTCGTGATGCAATTATCTAAAACAAACGAGTATATTAGTATTTCTAGTAATAAAATTATTTATCTGTATCCAGATATGTATGGTTACCCAAAGTATCCAACCGGAACTCTATTCTTTTGGTTAAGATGTTTGTCCGTTCGTCTCTAAGAGACTTCTAGCTCCTTAACAAAATTTGATGGATACTAGAAATTCACACAAATATCAAAATCTTTGACAGCAAAACAAAAATTAGATTGAAAATTGTAAACAACTTATATGTAGGCGTCCATGGATATTTTAGAAAATTACAACATACATCAGTGCACTATATGATTAGTTTTTGTTGGCTGAAAAGTGTGACTGTTCAGAGGGTGGTGGGGTCGCAAAAACCCCGGAGGCTGCAGCCACAGGCGCGCCGGCGAGTGCCGCGACTCCATGCCATAAATCAAAGGCAACCCGCGGGAACCTTCGGATCGTGTAAGTACGTGTACTGTAGTCTTATCAACAGTTACAACGCAAAGGAATTTTAAAGAGATGCTTAATTATATTTTCAGGAAACCTTCAACTTTTTGGATACATTGGCTGTGGTTAAATAATTCGGGTATGTAACAAGTTCACGTGATGTCACGATCGAGTATGTCCTGTAAAATAAAACATCGTAATAGCTAGCTTTACATGTGATTTGTTATGGTTCACAGGGCCAACGTCATGAAAAGGGGAACATTTGAAGTTGTTTCGGCGACATTGGCGTGTCGAGGTGGTGGCGTTTTGCTCGAAATACGGCTTAGAAGGAAATCACCTGGCAGGCCATTAACCTAATTCACGGACGCAAAGACAGGGCGGAGACGCGGGTGGCGGCGCAACGCCCGCTTTAATATCGCCTCGCTGCCGGTAATAAGATGGAAATAAGGCGGTGGCAAGAAACCCGGCCAATCATTGCCGTTCGCAACTTGACACCGCCAATATACATAGTACGATAAGTAAAAAGTAAATTCACTTTGGCTTCTATGTTAGTTAAAGAAGTCAACCACATCCAATAAGGACTCATATAAGAGTTTAAATAAAATATGAACTTTAATTGCTTTTAACGGTGTCTGAGCCGGTCGTGTTTGTAACGCCGAATCTACTACGATATATTTTTATTAGAATTAAGAATTCTAACTTATATGCCAATGATTTTAACGGAGTATTTGTCATGCATATATCGTATGTTATTTTTCATTACTCATACTCTGAAAGTAGGTTTGAAGTTGCCTGAGAAGCGGGTTGAAAGTAATACTTTTCAGGCCCGGGAGTTTCGCTTTCAACTGACAGCTGTCAAATTATAAAAAAAAAACTAGTTCCATTTTCACATTTCTATGGAACCATGTTCAAACTTTTTCTACAGTCACTCAATTACAGCACGATGTAAAATTGAAATAACATAAAGTTAAGTATTAATTCAAGAATATATTTTTTTAAATGACTTAATTATAATTTAGTTTCAACAATTTCTTTAAAATAACATAGACTTGGCCAAAATATTTAAAGATGAAAATGAAAAATAATGGCTAAATAATGAAGTTGGCCGGCCAACGAAAAAAAAAACAAAATAGTCGGCAATCCGATTTTTTTTTTTCGAGTTGTAGAGTATTGTTTATACTTCCTTGTATTATTTCTTTAGCCAATTCCTGTTTTTATTTTTATTTTCCTTGTATTCGTAATGAAAAGCACAGTGTTTACCTCGGGTGAAAGATTTATTTTGTCCCTCGAACTATTAGCGCCCTCGCTACGCTCGGGCGCCAAACCCCGTCTCGGGACAAAATAAGTAACTTTCACCACTCATGTAACAATGTACTATTGTTTTCTTAATACTCCCTGACGTGATTAAGTTTTCAAGACTTAAAAAGCACTCAATAAAAGGGTACCTATGGTTTATTTCAATGTGTAGGCAGTATCTACTTATTTACGTAAGAAGTAAGTTACGAAGATAAGTAGTAGAAAGTTAATAGAAAGTAATATTGAAGTGACTAAGTTAATTCTGGATTCAAATATAGCTACATATGTGTATTTATAGTGGTGGCGCGAGGTTGTGTGTTCAGTTTCACGAATGAAATCTATAATTATGTAAGTAAACGCGGCTGGCGGCGCGGCGCGCGCTGCCTAGTGCCGCTTGGCGAGGGCTCTCAGCGGGAGGCTAGAGTTTCAAAGGCTTTGTTTTACTACATTTTGCTGTTGTATGCTACCAACCAGCACAAGCTGATTTAGTAGGTATTTCATATTAAACTCAAGGAAATAAAGTAGGTACCTACTCCCCGACTGATATAGGTATTATATCAATTCTTTGTCAAGCCAAGTTTCAGACGTATAGCGTTATGTGGCCGCTTTGCGTGTTAGACGGTATGCGGCGGAAGGGAAAATATTAACAATACCTGCAGTTACAAAAAGATAAATTACCTTCCTGTCCCTGATTTGAAAACAAAAAAATCTGCCAGTAGATATTCCACCGTATTTTGTACGGTCTGGAATCACCACTATAGTGCATATTTGTTTAGTTACAATACAACACATGTAGGTAGGTACTTATACTTGGACCAGTAGGTAGTATATATGTGGATGACATTGTTTGTTGAGAGTTATGATAATGTTTAGGTAGTGCCGCCCTTATAGTTCCCGACAGTCGACATTTCCACGCAGATTCACATCGCAGATTTATTGTTGTCAGTGGGGATTTTAGCCGCTGTTTGTGTAGGAAGCGAACGTAATCGTAATATGTATGGATGTATTCGTGAATGGCTACAAGTGTACATAATATTTACATACAGTTATTATTATTCTTCTTATTGTTTAATATTCAGTATTATTTAATGTACATATTAAAAACGGTTTCGACTAACTACGCTAAGAAAAAATATCAGTAGCAAATGATTTCAGAAATTCGCAGTATCCTTTTTAGTACCTGTTTTTTATTAAAACATTTGTAATCACAGGAAATAATTTATGAATACGAGGCATAACATAAATCATTTTTGTTATTACAAACAGTTAAGTAAAAATACTAAATATAATACTAGGAACTACAAAAAATAATAGTGTCGTAATTTCTTTTCTCACCTTTATTTGTGAGAAAATATCACCCATTCATAAAGTTTCAGTGTTGCATTAACAGCAAGATACCTACTCGATAAGTATACTTATCAGATTTATAGAAAACCTACGAATGACACCAGACAGAAGCATATAGAAAGTGGCATGAATTTTCATTTCCGGCGGATTAAAGCACAATGACTGGTCTGAATTAAATATTTCAGGTGGTGCGCAGCTCTCGCGAGTTAGTGCCGAGGTTGATGAAACGACATACTCCGCACTCAGCGCCGGGGGAAAATTTAATTATTGTTCCACTGCTACATAGCCACAGTTGAACACACTTTTAAATGGTGAAGCACATTTCTGTGGCATTAAATGAGTTTTGATGTAGAGTTATTATAATTACATAAAGAGTCACGACTAACGACCCTCTATGGTATTACCTACGTGAGTATTTTTCGGGTTAACAAGACTCATATTATAACTTACATCATTAAGTTTGGGGTGACGTTAAAATTAATGCTCGAATAGTACTACTTTTATGCAAGCCTTTGATTGTTTTATTTTAACTTCTATGATATTATGGGAAGTAGGTAAGTACTTGCTTTCATAATGGGACTAAGCCCGCAACAAATCCCTACCACTGGTACCTACCTTCTCCTGTAAACCAGTATCGACAATGGTGTGCATTGTGCAATGATGACGCCCAGATTTGAGAAAAACTAAATTGTCTCGGCACCCGCACGGTTGTAATTGGCTGGTAGGTTAGTATGAATACCTACTTATATGACGGCACCAAATAAGTATAGGATATAAGTAAATGAGTAGGAGTACATAGCGCACTTGTGAATCGATCAGCTAATGGCATATGAATGAAGCGCGCGTGGAAGTTGCGGCGGCGGTACACACGCTGGATCTAATGGAATTCACTTGTACGCAAACAAGCCGCAGAACGCCCCCGCCCCGTGCAGGTGGGGGCGCACCGGGCCTAAGTATGCGACTCGCCCTACATCAATCGCTTGTTAGCCGTCAATTTTAATACATTACACGTGTACTTTGATTATTATAAGTTAACTAGCTGTGCCCGCGACTTCTTCCGCGTGGAATTTGATTGACAGTTTCATACAAACTTTCATCCCCTATTTTATCCCCTTGGGGGTAGAATTAATCAAAATCCTTTCTTAGCGGATGCCTACGTCATAACATCTACCTGCATGCCAAATTTCAGCCCGATCCGTCCGGTGGTTTGGGCTGTGCGTTGATAGATCACTATGTCAGTCAGTCACCTTTGAGTTATATATCAATAGATATCAAATTCCCGAATCTACTGCGGTATACGTGAAAAGTGTAACTAATAAGTATCGATAATAAAAGGAAATGAATGATGATATACATTATTAAATAATAGTGATAGTAGAGTAAGGTATTGCAATATGATATTTCATTTCATTATTCATAAACTTTCCATCGAATACTAGTCGTTAATAGGTAAATAAATAGATCAAAATAGATCTTAATTCGTACCCAAACATGCCACTGCAAATTTCATGTAAAAAATTTCGTACCTGAAACAAATAATATATGATTAAGTTACGTCCTTGTAGTAAAAGAAGATGGAAAAATAAGGATAAAGTACGTAAAGAAAAATATTCGTGAGCCGCTGATGTCCTTTCATATTTCACTATAATGTTGTTATATGGACCGCCTTATTGTGTGCCGTCGCAAATAGATTATGTACATAATGTGCGTATGAATACGTACTTCATTCTTATACGTACTTCAACATTCTTTGTGGAGTTACTGTTAAAGCCTCTTTTTCATTTTCCCTTAATTTGGACGCTAACTCTAGGCTGCCCTAATTTCGGCTTGTTAAAACGAGATTGGTGATTGTTACTGAATTGTTAGTGATATTTATTTGTGTAAATAATTAGCACGGTCAGTGACCAATTACACCATTGTCAACACAAATAAAAAACCGGACAAGTGCACGTCAGGACATGCACAATGAAGGTTTCCGGACCCATGGCAATAACGAAGATTTAACGAATCTATAACCAAAGTAGTGAAACACAAGAAACAAAGTTGTATTTGCGGTTGTATTTTGAATCTCAGTGTGAGTTTATTCAGAAACGACGGGGAATTCATTTAACTTGTTCCCATTTCCAGAACCCATTTCTCCTGTTATAATTTTAATTGCAATGTCGTGTCATGTGCTAGAGTCCTAAATTTTTCAAGACTTTCTGCACAGTGTTTCAAGTTTTTACAGCAAGATCTACCTAAAGCCGCGTTTCCAGCTTGAACAAATTCGGGACCCCAATACAAACTGTTTTCCCTTATTTCACACACTTAGGGGTGGAAATTCTGAAAATCATATTTTTTATTTGTAATGAGTAACCTTAATGCTAATTTTCATGATTCTAAGTTGAGATTTTTTACCCATACAAACTTTCACCCCCTATTTTATACACTTAGGGGTGGAATTATACAAAATCCTTCCTTAGTGGATATTTGCGGTATAAAAGGTACCTACTGTCAAAATTTCATGATTCTAACACCAGCGGTTTGGGCTGTGCGTTGATTCCTTTGTTTTGATAAATGTTTTGCTAAAAGTATCAAAATATGCCACATAAATGGCCGTATGATTGCGTTGTCTTAGAAGCCTAATTTTTTTACACAAACAAGGGACCATAACGTTTGATATTTGATATTAATTTCAACTTGATATCTCCGATATTCCGTTTTTTCCTTTTAAGGTCCGGAACCCTAAAAATCAATCCACGAACTGTAGATGTTAATTACTTCTAAGGTAGCGGAGCTATAAAAATAAGTACGAATACGTTGAGGCCTGAGTTCTTGAGGTCAGTGTTCTTATTCTGTTCTGGTAAGTTCAAATTATATCCAGGCCGAAATTGAGAAGGTTCAAATACCGCCGAAACATTTCGAGTACCTAAAGAATACTGTAGCGCTTATTGTGTTTGACTCGACTTTGGTGGAGGCGCTACCGTGTCTTCAGCCCCAGATTTACACAAGCATATACAATTCATGATTTAACTTAAAATAAATCACCAAGTACTATTTTGAACATGCATGCAGACACGAGACTTGCTGCACTGGGCATTAGTACGACGTTGAATAATATAAATGCAGATAGGTCGGTAGATACAGAGCAGATTTCTGAGAGAGCCTTAGTTGGCCTTAAACCAGATTGAATGCTTAGAATTCCTTACATAAGCGCTCCGCTATAATATCGGAAAAGAGATCAGAAGTTAATCTATCGGCAACATTCCTCGCGTTTCGCCGGAAGGCTCCGCGCCGCGCCGGGCCGCCCGCCGCCGCGCCGCGCCGCCCGGCCCGCTATAGCCTCCTGCACGCGACCGCACCCCGCACAAACTAATCGATCCTTAGCTTTGCAACTTTACCATTTATTTATTATACGTTGCAAACACAATATATAACAGGTAATCCGGTTTCTTACAAGTACATGCCAAACACTAGGATTGTACAATGAATTGTAATGAATCTAATTTGCAGTGCTAATCTGCCGTACCTACTGCTATCCTTACAAAGCACGTCGGATCGTTTTTCTCGCAGCCAAGGTCTATAGCTATAGCGGGCATTAAATTAACAATCTGTATATAATATGTTGTATATATTTTAAAATTTCACGAAATTCTATATTTGTTTTACTATGTTTGCAATGATTAAATCTCATACATTATACGTGTATGTACTATAGAACTAGATCTGTAAAATTTTATGTTCGTTAAAATATTAGCAAGCTACGTAAAATATTGAGATGGAATAAGTTGAAATAACTCTAAATTGAAAATTTAAAAACCCCCGATGCGACGACCTTTTCATCAAATGTATACAATAATCAACAGGAAATCTGTGTAAAAGTATGAGACATTATTTTGTTATGACATTATAATAATTGACATTAGAATAAACAACGAATCTTAATATTGATGCCACGGAGGTTTCATTCCTAGTAAAATATTATCAATTATGATTCAATTTGATGTAATAACTCTGGTTGAGGTGGACGGGAGCAGCCCAACGCTAAATTTATTTTAAATTATATTTGTTCTTTTATATTTTTTCGCAATGGCGGAACAGCGCCCTCTAGAATTATTATAGCGTAAGATTCCATGACCATTAACAAAATTTAACGCATGCGCGTATCCATCATTTGAAACGTGACTTATGGAACGTCTTTAGTTCATACACAAATCTCATTATAAAAATTGATAAAATATACTTTTTTCCAGAAACAGGGAATCTTTTCAAATTTATAATATTGTAAAAAGCCAGTTCAGACTATTACGATCATTTAAAAATATAATAAATCTAAATCCAATCATCTCAAATTTTGAATGGATTCGAGCCGTGGAAGTTGGTTTTGGCCTAGAATGTGGCTTTTTTACCTACAAAAGAGCTGATGATCTTCAAACGGCTGAACCGATTTTTATGAAACATAGCTAAGAACACTCTCGATCAGAATACCTATCTAACAAATTAAACTAAATTGAAATCGGTTCATCAGCTTGGGCGCTACGTTGCCACAGACAGACACACAGATACACAGATACACAGATACACATGTTAAACTTATAACACCCCTCGTTTTTCGTCGGGGGTTAAAAAGGATGTCGAAAACATAAGGAAAAATATATGCTTTTTTTTGCTATATCATTCTACGTCCGCCATCATGCATACGACAAATTATATTTTCGCGCATTTTTGATCACCTCTATAAAATAATATATATAAATGAAATCGCACCTAAAATTCCGGTGAAATATAATTTATTTTACGTTACCTACAACATTCAACAAAGACACGTTTCATTTCAATTAAGTGTATTGTCGGAGTTGACTTTAGATTTATTTGAATGAAATTCAGATTACTCAGACTAATTTTATCTAGCTATGTACTTGTATGATAATATTAATATAATACATAATATATGTAGATACTCATATCAAGTAACAGGAACCTAATGAATTTTAAAAATTGGCTTAATAATGTTTTTCTATGTTTTCCAAAATTTTGTATCATAACTAGGTAGACGCTTTTTGTTTCAGAAAATTTTTCGCCTCTCTTTAAAGCTCCATCTATAAGATCTCGAGACGCTGCAATAAGTCCTAAACCCAGACTATTACGTGGGTAATAGGTATGTATAATAATGAAAGATCACTTGTCTCCCGACCGAGATAACAAACAACGGGTGCGGGGTAGGGGCTGTGCCTTCGAAAACTTGACATTCGTTGGTGTCGTAAAAATATAATGGTATAACTTGTATTTTTACGAGCGCTAGAAGCCTCCATGACGAGAGCGAGAGTGTGTGTGCGTATTTGAATTTGGAATATTTTATTTTTGTGCCCTATTAGTTTACCATATTTTAAGTAGAAGGTCGTTTCGCTGTAGCCTATTAGAACGTGGGTGGTCTATTTGGTTACCCAACAATATTTCAGATTTATTTCGATCGACCTACTACAGAATAGGCAAATACAATGTAAATACCCTTTCGTGCCTTTCCGGTCTGTGGTATTGTATAGACGTTTTAGGAGGCAGAGAAAATATTTTAGATTTTAGTCAATTTTTTCTTGTAAGTTAGTAGAGACAGCGAGCCAGTGATAAAAACGACTTTCTAAATGTATTTGAATATATTATGCTTTTAGTCTAAAATGCAGTTTTCATGTAATAAAGAGTCAAAGCTGTTTATGTGTCCGGAGGTGGCGGGGCAGGGCGGCATAGACACACGGTTCGCTACAGGGAATAGATTCCTTTAGTCACATTTATGGCTAATATATTCATGAAAGTTTCACAAAAATATTTGAGAGCACTCCCGTCTGCTGCGTCATGAGTACGATATAGACAAAACACACATACGCCCGTATCAACTTCATATTGAGACACGCTCGCTTTGTGCATCTTTGTAGATAATATTCTTATGGAAACTCTCTCTTGAACTCAGTGCTACCTGCATACTGTGTTACTGAGAAAAATGTGTTATAGTGTTATATTATATGTTAGCGTAGAAAACAAAACAGAATACAATGGCAGCGAGCAACAAAGAAGCGGTGACGCGTGGAGGTTGGTATTTTGCCTAGTTTCTGCTTATTCCTGGGCAACGATGCGTGCCCTACACTAACACAATACCGTAGCCCTTACTAATAATCCCTCATTATGTCGCCCTAACAATGCTAATTAAATATATGTTAACATGTATTTTGTACATATCTATGAAAAGTCTCGTTCCAAACTAAAATTGTACAATGTTGGAGGCACACGGTGCGAAGACTTAACTAGCAAAGCAAAATAAAACAGCAAGCGAATGGAGTTCACGTCACGGACACGCGGTGGGGCGGGCGGCGGCGCACACGACGACGACTCGGCGCGCAATTTCCGCTTCACAATCAGATGCGACGCTCGCGCCGCGCGCACTTGCCATGTGAACTGAACCAAAAGTGGAGCGCGGACGTGGCGGCCGCAACATGCTGCCTTCTTAACTCAATAGAAAGGACTTGACACCTCACTTTTGCCGAGTGAATAATCTCGATACGGTATATTAAATTCTAATTTTCTACACATTTTTTTATAATGGCAAAATAATTCAGCTTGCCATATGTCGCTTGATTGGACTAGCCTGTCGTTATATACTTCTGTTTGTGTTACTACAACGACCACGAGAACGTGGCGTGGCCTTGCGACATTTTTTGCCCACATTGAAATAAATTTGCGTCATTAAGCTAAGTAAGCATTAGCTTATTGTACCTACCTATAAATTGATGGTAGGTACTTATTTATTACGAGGTCGCTGAATCTGATACCTAATAATAAAAGTAAATGATTAATTACTCAAGCAAGAGCATGTAGGGTAAACTTTTACGACATCCACAGCTCATGTACTAAAATAATAAATAGGAACATAACGATTAAATAAGTTACTTCACTGAATACAATTCCACAATATCAAATCAATCTAACCAATGTCGTATAAACTTGACCCAAAATACATTTCCGACAAGCCACTGATGTTAATGTTCGCAGAGTTCACTAGGTCCGGTAGCTCTTTTTATTCGGGTGCCCCTTTCTTGGCGCGCTCTAAATGGATTTAATAATTATGGGGTAAAGAAGCAAAGCGTGTGGGGTCTCGGCGGAAGGAAGGAGTGGGGCAGGCTACGATTAAATCGCAGGCGTTTCGGCATGTAACAGGAAGTGGGTCAAGCGGCGCCGCCCGGGCTATTTATTGTGTTTCCGACGAAATTGCAACGTTATCTAGGATTTTTATATATCCACTTCCTAAATACATTGCTATTAGACAGCAGCCAAGGTAATAATTGCGATTAAAAAAAATAATTCCAATATTTTTATTGAACTTACGTTGTAGCGTGAAACATGACTATGCGCTCTACTCTCGAATCAGATCTAATGATGGAGTTATCTATCTTTGAGGAACCAAATGGAAGAATAGAGCCGATAATGCTTAGCCATTTTGTTATTTTAAAATCAATAAAAGTAAAACCATAGTCATACGGGGCGATTTCAAATATTTTAACTATGACTAGATACTTAATCAATTCAGAGTTTTTTAGGAATAAATAATCCACAAATCGATAAAATAGTTTTTAAATAAACGTGAAATACACATATAGGTGTAGGTGTTCACATCGAGTCGACTAAGAGGTTTTGGTCCAATCCAAGCAGCATTTAATTACACACTAAGTAATGGGGGATTTTGTTTTGCTTATTTGCTTAACTGAGCAATAATTAAAGTTAACTGTGCCTTGAGTGATTGATCGACAAAATTGTAAACACATTTCTACACATAATGGACATCTCGGATCAAATATTTAAAGGTAATAAAATCTAGTAAGAATAGTGAATTAGGGCGGAAACAGTCGGTTTTGGAACCCCGTACGTTTGGCCCGAAGGTTCGATAAAGGCATACCATTAAAACTTTTTTATTCGATAACGCCTGCCGTTCAGCCGAGGTAGTCTTAGTCGCTCTGCAATTACAGACAAGTGCCTTTAAATGAACCGAGCTCTCGAGCACGGCGCATCGCTTCGCACCCGACTGCGCCCACTCCGCCGCCGCCTTGCCATTTCCACACTGACTGTGTTAATCTGATTTAAAAAGATAATTCCCCTGGCATGAATTTATGATTGAATGTCAATCACTAAAAACAGAAACAATACATTGCTTGCAGATTGATTTCGTGTATGATTGTCTGACCTGACTGATATTCCGTGTTCTAGGATCCGTTTCTGTAAATCCATGAAAACGTTTGGTGTATTACTGAGAGCAGGAAAATATATAATAATAACTCTAAATTGAAAATTTAAAAACCCCCGATGCGATGACCTGTTCATCAAATGTATAATTTACCTAGTTCTTCCAAATAATGATGTTAGCGCGATTTGCGTAGCTCCCGTAGCTCAGTATCCATAGCTCATCTCGCAAATTCATCTGGTACAACTAGTTTCGATGCCAGATTATGAAAGCACCATTAAATCATTTGTTTTGGCTTCCTCATTTATAATCTAAGATGTACAATAATCAACAGAAAATCTGTGTAAAAGTATGAGACATTATTTTCTTATGACATTATAATAATTGACATTAGAATAGACAACGAATCTAAATATTGATGTCACGGAGGTTTTATTCCTAAATATTATCAATTATGATTCAATTTGATGTAATAACTCTGGTTGAGGTAGACGGGAGCAGCCTAGGGGAAGAATTTTCAATAACGCTAAAATTATTTTAAATTAGATTCGTTTTTTTATATTCTTTGTCAATGGCGGAGCAGCGCCCTCTAGAATTATTATAGCGTAATATTCCATGACCATTAACAAAACAAACAAAATTTAACGCATGCGCGTATCCATCATTTGAAACGTGACTTATGGAACGTCTTTAGGTCATACACAAATCTCAATAAAATTGATAAAATATTATTTTTTTCAGAATCAGGGAAACTTTTCAAATTTATAATATTGTAAAAAGCCAGTTCAGACTATTGAATATATCGTTCAGAATATATCATTTAAAAATATAATAAATCTAAATCCAATCATCTCAAATTTCGAATGGATTCGAGCCGAGGGAATTGGTTTTGGCCGTGAATGTGGCTTTTTTAACCTACAAAAGAGCTGATGATCTTCAAACGGCTGAACCGATTTTCATGAAACATAGCTAAGAACACTCTCGATCAGAATACCTATCTAACAAAAGAAACAAAATTGAAATCGGTTCATCAGCTTGGGCGCTACGTTGCCACAGACAGACACACAGATCCACAGATACACAGATACACATGGTAAACTTATAACACCCCTCGTTTTTCGTCGGGGATTAAAAAGGCTTTTATGCAGGAGAAATGTGCAGGACGGCCTTTTTCTACCCGTAACGGGTGCATCAGATATCCTAAATAATATTTTAGGAGCACTTCACTTCTATAAATTCCTTTCCAAAAACAGAATATTTTCAGAAATATTTATTTTTATGTGTTATTAATTTAAGTATTCTCGAGCGTTTACATTAGGATGTGATATTTTTTATGAATTATAAATTATTTGATATATTTATTATACGTTAAAAAATGGTTATCCATGACGGGTGTTTCTTTGAATATGATTCTGTAGTAAAATTATGTTGTACAATTCAATATTGACCGTAGGTCACCGCAAGTAACGGAAAGTAGAATCAGAAAGTAAATCGATATGCCCATAGCCTACAAGAGTTGAGCAAAATAAGCCAACTGACATGAATAAGCAAGGGGACAGCTATCTCCACAGTCTACTGCACGATGCTCTTTCGGTAAGATTAGTGCAAAATGTGCGACGGCCTGTGTATTCGAAGATATTGATTTTGGATAGTAGCCAAAAAAACTCGTAGAGCAGGCACGCGTCAACTGCCGCGCTGCCCCTATCCCGACGTCAACCCTTTCACGAATATTAAATTCTGTTTTGCCACTTCGCGATTCCACATTTCTCTGAAAAAATATGATCCGATTCGTAAGGCCTTTGCATTATTCACTGTTTTCGACGATCTTCAGCCAAGACGGGCGGCGGTTCCTAAAAATGCGTAGGGTAGCTGTTAGCTTCAAATATATCATAGCGTTTGATTTTATAACTTTATGCTATTGTTTACAAGAAACTGTACGAAATAAGGGAAAAGGGTTTTCTTTTGAACTTTGAATACATAGCATTTTTTTAAGATATCCTTGTAGATAAATAGACTATGAATTTTCATTTCGGAGTTCAAATTGCTTGAACCTTTAATTACTTTAAGGAAACTTATACAAACGCGCTCTCTGGGAAGGGTTAATCCGGCGAGCTTTGCTACCAAAATAGAACATTAACTTGATTACAGACAAAAGGCGGCGACATACTGAGAGGCTATTGGTGCGTTTTTATTACCTATTAGGTATATAAAAAGTATCTATGTACATTCTACATAAGATGCTGTGCTCTGTTTGAATATTTTGACCTAAGATATCCAGATAGTATTTCATATGATATACTTAATAATCACACATTAGGCATTGATATCAATAAACAGTATATTTGAGACAGGCATTATATTTCTAAAATATATAAAGAACGAGTGGCCACGAAGTTCTGGGTCGCGAGAGTGACCACTGTCTACTATCCCGTATAAGCGGATCCGTTTCCGTTGTCTTTGGTCGCTTTTTTGTTAATGTCAGTTTCTTTCGTTTCGTTTATCATATTCCACCGTTACATTTGTAGATGTAAACGAGAGCTGTATAACCTCGGCATCAGCTATGCATCTTCTTCGTTACCTACTGCGTAGTGTAATAAGTATTAGTTCAAAAGTTCAGTTGTTTCGTGAAAAAAATCCTTAATTTATTTGTAATGTATAAATGTATCGAGCAAGTTAAAGGCTATCTCGGCAGTGTTGCCATGTTATGTTGTAGGTTAGGGGGCCAGTAACACGTAACACGCAACAGCATCATTATAGCTGAGCGAACATTGTTAACTTTTCAAATCGGCAATACTCTTTATTTTACAAATGTTGATGTAGGTTCTCAAGACCTACTGTAAGCTGAATATGAAAAATCTTGAAATACATGCAGTCTTATGTAATATACAAATTAAAAGTAGACGAATCGTAAACAGTCATACGATTGAGTAGGATAATACCGTTAATTGACGCCTGGCTGAGTTCGGTCCTAAATTGGTGTAAATCCTCAAGGCACAGATCATGCCAACCGAGCGGCGGCTCTCGACGTGCCTCCTCCAATTACTTTAATTAAAACAATACCACGCCACCAGTGTTTCGTCGACTCACCGCGTCTGTTTCCCATTTCCCTATTTAAATACGAAAACGAGCTCGAAGCTCGCGCTTAGCATGCAAGATGTTGCTGTTTCACTACTATGCAACATAGACGTTAGTTATATCCCACCACCGAGGCTTTGTAGTCAGATTCAATTACAAGTAGATAGAGCTGCATCGGTTACGTTACGTACGATCTTGAATTTTTCGGTAGTCATTTATACTAATTTGTGTCTCACGCGAACTCTTGGGTTTGAAAATCGATTAAGGAGTCGGGTTGATTCAGCGACTTCGAAGCTAGTAATTTACTCTCGAGTTGGCTGAAGGCGACACCTGTCGAGCGAAGTGACGGTTGATAATACGACGCGAGCGCCATTCACGCCCAGTGGAGTGCGAGGACGGGAATCTTTGAGTTATCCGCGGCTTTCATTTCGTCGAACGGAGTACAGAATTTTGTAATACAAATGATGTATGGGTAATGCTAGATACAAGCGAAGCAATTCCTCTGTTAAAATAATCTGTAGATTCGCACGTTCAGACTTGATTAATGTATTTTGTGTATCTTTGCTTGTTAAAGGCAACATTTATCAAACAACTTATAGCGGAGGTAATATAAAGCTGGTAAATCCTAGCATCATCTTCGGGATTACAGTTTACACGAGGTCGCGAGCGTCGCGAGGGCGACATAGCACATCTCCGACGGGAGGCAACTTTGCCAACTTTCTTAAGGGCGGTTAGCGAAGTTTGACGTGCACGCGCCGGCACCGTAAGCTCTGGGATTCGATACTTGGTAACAACATCCAATAGAAAGGCGAGCCACGCATGAACTTGCGTGAAAGTTTCAACTAAAATAAAATTAACCAAGGATAGCAGCACAGAGTGCTTTGTATAGCAGGTATACAATTTATAAGACATTCTAGTTACATCGTATACTAACATATACAATCTTCAAATAAAAAATGCGTACACGTAAAACCTAAATAAATAAAAAACTGATCCCTGTTGCCAAGTTAAAAGAACTTGGCAACAGGGCTCAGTTAAGCCGGTAGAGAACAAAAAGTGTTGCAAATGTAATTATTCACAGTCATCTTAATCGTGGTTGTGAACGCACTCGACTGTGTTATTAAAAGGTGGCTGGCGGAGCGAAGGTTCACGAAGCAGGCGGGTCTAGGGGAAGGGCTCATATAACTTCTACTTTTCTATCGCAGCGCGCGTCCACCGGCGCGCGGCAGCGGTAGGTAGCCGCCTCGAGTTTTATGAGTTTAATCAAATCGTTTTAGGGGTGTCACGGCGGGCTCTAACGGCTGATTGTATGTGTGGAACACGTGTGCTGACCTGTACGATTTCCACTCAAAACGTGTAAAACGTAAGCGTAACTATACACAAACAAATAGTATTGAATCTCAACCATGAGTTTTACGGTCACTAGCGTATAGGTAAAATGATCGAACAACAAATGGTAAAGCGTAGAAGTGATTTTTTTCACTGGCTACTCACTTTGTATGCGAGGTTAAGGCTACACCGCCCGAATTCTTTTGCCGTCAAATCACACCTACAATAAATTTGACATTATCAACATATTTCCGTCTTGTTCATATGTTATGGCCATAAGAATCGTAGCAATATCTTTATTTTAGGCAAGTTTTAATCTAAAGTATTAATTTGAGATCGTTGTAGCGTTCTCGATAAATATTAATACAATGATAACACATCTCTCAATAATCTTTTTCATAATAGCTGAAACAAGCAAAGAGGTAATAAGAGATGGAAATATGATACCATCAATGTCAGTGGATATATATCTATGTTTCTTTTTGAAATTGTGTTGAGCGCTCAGTTGGGCCGGTTGTAGTAATTCTTTTCTAAGCAGGCGCATAAAGTTATACAAAATATGTATAAGTTACGTCCTAAGCTGGTCGTAAAACGGTATTACAAACGTTATGAAGGCCGGGGTTGGGCCGGATCTCATCACTTAGGGTTGTACGTCGAAGTCGACTATCTTTCAATAAACCCATAAAATTGCCTCTTCCAAGCGAGTATCGACCTCGGCCGCCGGCTCGGCTGCTGTTGTTAACAATGCACACGTCAATATTAAATTTTAGCCGACCTAACAATATATCGTCGTTCAACTTTTATACCCTTTTTGGAGGTTTAGACGCCCGCAAAATCTATTTAGCCGTTGTCACGTCTCAAAGAAAAGGATAGTAAATATTAGTTTTATAGCATTTGTAAACGTACGATTTTTTTAAAAGTTCGCCTATAGTTCGTTTAAAAGTTCGCATATATTAAATGTATTGTATCTTGTAATAAGTATTTAATACATTTTAATATTGCTTTGATTCTACTAACGGGTGAAACTAAAATTAGAGCATTCAAAAGTAAGTATTTTTTAACCCCCGACGAAAAAAGAGGGGTGTTATAAGTTTAACATGTGTATAGGTGTATCTGTATATCTGTGTATTTGTGTGTCTGTCTGTGGCAACGTAGCGCCCAAGCTGATGAACCGATTTCAATTGTGTTTCTTTTGTTAGATTGGTATTCTGATCGAGTGTTCTTAGCTATGTTTCATGAAAATCGGTTCAGCCGTTTGAAGATCATCAGCTCTTTTGTAGGTTAAAAAGCCACATTCACGGCCAAAACCAACTTCCACGGCTCGAATCCAATCGAAATTTGAGATTATTGGATTTAGATTTATTATATTTATAAATGATCGTAATAGTCTGCACTGGCTTTTTACAATATTATAAATATTAAAAGTATCCCTGATTCTGGAAAAAATGTATATTTTATCAATTTTTATATGAGACTAGCTGTGCCACGGACTTCGTCCGCGTAGTATTTAACGTAACAAAAATTTCGGGATTATCGGGATAAAAAGTATCCTATATGTTAATCCCGATTATAAACTATCTGTGTTCCAAATTACATTCAAATCCGTTCAGTAGTTTTTGCGTGAAGGAGTAACAAACATGCATACATCCACACTCACAAACTTTCACATTTATAATATTAGTAGGATTAATTGTGTATGAACTAAAGACGTTCCATAAGTCACGTGTCAAATGATTGAAACGCGCATGCGTTAAATTTTGTTTGTTTTGTTAATGGTCATGAAATATTACGTTATACTAATTATAGAGGGCGCTGCTGCGCCATTGAGAAAAAAATATAAAAAAACAAACCTAATTAAAAATAATATTAGCGTTATTGAAAATTCTTCCCCTGGGCTGCTCCCGTCCACCTCAACCAGAGTTATTACATGAAATTGAATCATAATTGATAATATTTTACTAGGAATTAAACCTCCGTGGCATCAATATTTAGATTCGTTGTCTATTATAATGCCATAACAAAATAATGTATCATACTTTTACACAGATTTTCTGATGATTATTGTATACATTTGATGAGAAGGTCGTCGCATCGGGGGTTTTTAAATTTTCAATTTAGAGTTATGTCAATTCATATATACAACAAAACCCGTGCTAAGAGCGCGACTCAGGCGACGCAGTTCACGCAGCGCAGCAGGGCAGATGCAGATTTTGTAACGTAATAGTTTCGCTATGTTCGTCGGTCTGTTCGTATGTCACAGATACTATTAGGATTATTTGGCTGATATTTGAAACACTTTAATGTTTTAGGTGTAAAGGGTAACGAGATGCGGGCGCCGGTCGGTTGGCGCGAGCACATGCAAGTTTGATGAGCCAGTGCCACCCGCGAATCGCTCCTACATACTTATGACGTCTGTTTTTTATTTATTTAATAAATATTACTGAAATTGTATGTGACAAGAGCATTACACTTATACAATAAGCTTTACTGAACGATGTCTTAAAATTGACGATTCTTTGTGAGATGCAAAAACTAGAGCTGAGTTCACCAATAGTAATATGCGGCAGACGGAAGCGAACATTGATCTGGTTATGATACGGCAGGGCCTACAGTAGGGTACCTACGATTTATATGAGGTCGTAAGACTTTATGTGCTACGACCGTAGCTTAGCTACGTCATCGCGTAGCATTTGAAGGAATTTTCAGTCAATTTTATCACGAGAGATCCTGTAGTTAATTTGTTATGTATTAAGAATGTTGGTGATTGTCTGGGCTTTTGTTAAGGTGGTAAAATTTGAAAGGTTGCAAGGTTGCTAGTTCAAACATTTTGGACATTGATGACTTTGTTATTTTGGTGTTGTTTGTTTTTATGTTCGCAAATAAGAACGTCCAAGCATTTACCTTTATGTATCAACTCATTCATCGCCAAATGTGTACTTATGTGACATCGCTAAGCTAACAGTTCGGGTGGAAGATTCGTTACAGAGACAAAAATTAAAAGAGCACTGGAACGCTAATTCTGTTACGATTCGATGAACGGCAAAAGTCGCCATCGTTGGACTCAAAGCCGGTAAAACGTAATTGCGAGTTCACTAAGCTGGGCTCCGCGCGGCCCGATACGGACGAAAGGGGACCTCCCGTAACGGCTGATATAAAAGCGGCAATAAATTTAACAGGATGAACGCACTACTTACACAGAACGAGCGCGGACGCCGGTGCCGTAACGAGGGGGCACGCAACCACCGGCCTCTATTTTAACCCGCCGCTCCGCCCTGCGTTTTTCAGGCTTTTCAGAGCATTTTTTATTGTTTAAAGCCCTTATCATTTACAATGTCCAAATATGAAGCGTCAGTTTTGCTGTTCAGCTATTATCCCATGGAAATTCTTAGATATGATAAAATCAGGTATTTGATCAAACCCGAAAAGTAAAAAATAAAGAATACAGCCTTACACACCTTGATCAATTTTAATGATTGATTTTATCAAATGTTTAAGCATGGTTTAGTGAAATGGCAAAACTAAATCGAAGAACTTTTTAAACGATGACAGTTTGATTTTATTATTTTGTGCGTCTCTACGTAATAATAAGCTAGTAGACACATGTCGATCGCAGTATCATTTTGATTTCTATTAAGAATTTGAATTGATTCTATTATGAACTAGTTCCTCTTAATACACGGGAACCTAGAAATCGCCCATGATCGAAGTTAGACCATCATTAATTATAATTTAAAACACGAGGAGGATCAATTACGAGAAGTTTATTGTGTAAAAACCTTGTTTGTAATTTTACCACCGAAATTAATTTAAAGACGACTTAAATGAGTTTAAAAACTATTTAAATGTCCTATGATGCGCAAGTAGAGATCCAGGCCTAGTTAAAAAAAGCTTAACCTGACAGGTTACGCCGATCCAGACTTAGATGGGTTGCAAAACAAAACCAAAATGATAGCATCTGATTTTCGTCGTGTTCCCTTGGGTTCACGATTATTTATATATTTTAAGTAAATATCCAAAAATAGAGTATAAGAAGAAGAATAAGAATAACATTTATTTGTAGAATAAAACAATGCTAGTTTTATTTATTGAAATAAAACTATTTTTACGGATTATATCGCGTTTATTTTTACTTTTTATGTTCCCGACGTTTCGGTTGCTTTACAGCAACCGTGGTCACGGGGGCACTGAGGTGTTAGACGTCCTGATGTCATAGTTAAAAACTGGGTACCCTCAAAATTTAGTTGGTGTTTGCGGTCCGATCCACGCAGAAAGTGCTCACTGTGTCTCGAGGTCTTGCAATGGTACGCTTGGTTTTGGATTTAATTATATTAATTACTGGATCCCAAGTTGGTGGTAGCACCCAGCCATCTTCCCTATTGAAATTAGGATGTTTTTAAAATTACAATGGCCTCACGTATCATCCTTGGTCGGAATCGGTGTTCTTTTGCGAGGATCTGTGGTTTATCAAATCTGATATAATGGCGGGTGCGGTCCTGTACATGTTCACAGATTGCAGACTTCGTGGAGCGCCGGTGTTTCACGTCAGCTATATGTTCTTTTACGCGGGTTTTTACTGATCTTTTAGTTTGCCCTATGTAGGAGAGCTCACATTCACAATCGAGTTTGTATACCCCTGCATCTTGTAGAGGAATGTGACACTTGACAGGTGGTAAGAACTGACTAATCTTCTTGGGTGGCCTGAAGTAAGTTTTGATTGAAGCCCGTTTCAAGGTGTAGCCAATCTTGTCTGTGACACCTCTTATGTATGGTAGTACAGCAGGTAGACGCTCGACTGGTGCTGGTTTCACTCGGTCACTGTGATGGCGGCGCGGGACCCGAAGTTTGTTGTCATGCAATACTTGCTTGACATGATGGGTCTCCGCAGCCAGTTGCTCATCACAGATCCCTTGTAAATATAATCCGTATAAATAGTTTTATTTCAATGTGTAGTATTCGCGTAAATATAAGAAATCAATAGTTTCATTTATGTACCTGCACACTTATAATTTAGTATGTCCCTCAAGAGGTATAAAGTACTACAAGCGAAACGCGAATAGCCCAAACAATGGGAAGGAAAACAATCGTGACATGGATTTTGTACAGAAGCACCTAAAAGAAAAATAGTTAATGTCGTTATTTTGGATACACATGTTTATTGCTATGAAACATGGCAGCTTCATAACAATCCCTTTCACTCTCCACAAATTGGAAGGAGCGCGTAAAGGAAAACATGGTCATAAATAAAACTGGCAGATCAACTAGATAGGCGGCCATTACCCGAGATAAGCACGACTTATATACGCGATACGTTCTTCGCTTCAGCAGATTAACGGAATGGGACCGGGTTTGTTTGCAGATATCGACGTTGAGACGTTTTGGCAAGTCACAGCTACGAAATTTATTGTGGTGTTCAGGGAGATATCTTCTTACGGACTCATTAAAAAGGAGACACGTCGTACATAAATCAGGGCGAGGCGTAGTCGGCAGCGTTGCGGCGCGGCGCGCGCGCGACCGCCCCCGCGGTTCTTATCGGCACCGAGTACGCCGGCAATAGGCGCTATCCGGTTCCGTCGTCGTCGTCGCGCCATTGTATCTGCGCCGCTCCGCTTTACGCCACCGAGCACCCGGCCACCTAAACTTATTACATTATCCCCTTTGCCGATATTTGAAATACGCTCCGTACCGTCAACACAATATCAGTTCGTTACCAATCGCAAATAATTATATATGGGCACATCAGTTACAGTGCATTTGCACTATTTTCAAGTTTGCCTACATAATCTGTACCGTTAAAATTCGTTTTTTACATGGGCTAGGGCGCCCAAAAAGGAAGTCTATCCAGAAACTTACATAATAATATCATTTAGTAGCGATTTACCTATACCTTGGATTTCTCTTAAAAGTTATTTTACATAATAATACAAGCCATGTGGGTACCTATCAACACATCACCCTTTTAACCCGGCACAAATTTCGTAATGTAGCGAATGCTGTATAATTTTATGTTTTTGTATGTTAGCATTACGACGACGGTCATATTATTGCTTTGCGACGAATATGATACAATTTTAATGACGTTACATGACAACATCCGCGATATGTTGTAAATGTTGCAAATAAAATTATGTAGGCAAATATATAATGTACTACCTACGTGGGTAGACACAAAATGAGCACATACAAACTGCAACATTCAGTGAGGTACCTATTGGTATATATATAGGTATAAATCATTTCCTAAAAAATATCAATATCGAAGAACAGGATAGGATCTGCAAGGAAAGTGAAGAGAACTGTCGAGTTCAACAAGTTGAATTAGCGATGACGTTATTGTATTTTAAACTAAACAATATAAATTTGAATATGAACTAAAATAAAATGTTAAGGTAAATTAACATAATCCAATACCGCGAGTATTAAGTATGTAAGTGTTGCATAACAAAACAGTGATTAAGTGCAGTCATGTGAATGAGTCTACAACGGTTCAACACAGACTCGCTGCCGCGATATTTTGTAAGAATCATACTTTTTGGAATATAAAGAAAAATAATCTTATAAAATATGATAAGATTCCTGATATTATTTTAGGTAAATAGCACTCACTAATAAACCGCTTTGACAAAATATTAAGCATAAAGATTCAGTTCAGTGAGAGTCACTAGTTCAGTGGACCCGGAAGATCCCAACTTTTCGAGGCGCTGTGGAAATTTCAAACATTACGACCACCCGCTCCCCTTGAATTATTGGACTTACACACCTACTTACATGCCGTTGAGAGTGCAAAGTTTTGTTTCTTGTTTGCATGAAATTTCAGCTCAGTTACTTTAGTTATCGCCGAGTAGTCTTAAATGTTGAGTTATTATAATGAATTTCCACAAAGTAACTAACAAAAGTAAGTAAACAGCATTTTTAGTGCACCAACAGTGGATAGGTCTATGTATCTAGATAACCATGATGTGGGGCGAGTGTCGTGCCGCGTGACCGAAGGGTGTACACGACTGGTTGGCTGAACAAATGACAATAATTGACGTGCAGAGAGCAACGACATCGCGCCGCCCTCTGCCGTCACCGACTTTAATTGACTGGTGATTTCAATTAATGCGCGTCGGTGAGTTCACGAAATGCCACTATTTCTGCTATTATGGCACCAGATATTCACTCAAAGTGTCGTTGGCAACTTGCTCTTTGTGAATTTATGGGACTAGCGACGGCCAATAAATGCAAATTTTATTGTTTATGGTAGATTTAACGGCTCTGAACTCTTTAACCGATATCGTAAAGTGGTCCTTGCACATTCGGACGACAAATCTCTCATCGCGTTTTACAAGTAGCATCAATTGTCTTAGATAGCATTCATAAATAGATAATGCATACAAAAATGGGTTTTACTTGGTAATTGAGGCGAGCTCAATGTCGCGGCCATGCCAGAAAAGATAAGTAAAAAGTCTAAGTGCCTATCGGTAACAGTTCTTCCAGATACACTGAAATTGTATCGTATCGTTTATTTCTCTGTATAATCTCTACAGTTTGGCAATTTAATAATTTCAATAAACTTCAGATTACATAGAATTGAAGTTAGTTATGCCGTGGCTGTAAATACGCTGAGTGAGCAGAAAAACATATATAACTCTAAATTGAAAATTTAAAAACCCCCGATGCGATGACCTGTTCATTAAATGTATAATTTACCTAGTTCTTCCAAATAATGATGTTATCGCGATTTGCGTAGCTCCCGTAGCTCAGTATCCATAGCTCATCTCGCAAATTCATCTGGTACAACTAGTTTCGATGCCAGATTATGAAAGCACCATTAAATCATTTGTTTTGGCTTCCTCATTTATAATCTAAGATGTACAATAATCAACAGAAAATCTGTGTAAAAGTATGAGACATTATTAACCCCCGACGAAAAACGAGGGGTGTTATAAGTTTAACATGTGTATCTGTGTATCTGTGTGTCTGTCTGTGGCAACGTAGCGCCCAAGCTGATGAACCGATTTAAATTGTGTTTCTTTTGTTAGATAGGTATTCTGATCGACAGTGTTCTTAGCTATGTTTCATGAAAATAGGTTCAGCCGTTTGAAGATCATCAGCTCTTTTGTAGGTTAAAAAGCCACATTCACGGCCAAAACCAACTTCCACGGCTCGAATCCAATCGAAATTTGAGATTATTGGATTTAGATTTATTATATTTTTAAATGATCGTAATAGTCTGAACTGGCTTTTTACAATATTATAAATTTGAAAAGTTTCCCTGATTCTGGAAAAAATTAAAATGTTATCAATTTTTATATGAGATTTGTGTATGAACTAAAGACGTTCCATAAGTCACGTGTCAAATGATGGATACGCGCATGCGTTAAATTTTGTTCGTTTTGTTAATGGTCATGGAATATTACGTTATAATAATTCTAGAGGGCGCTGCTCCGCCATTGAGAAAAAATATAAAAAAACAAAACTAATTTAAAATAATTTTTGCGTTATTGAAAATTCTTCCCCTGGGCTGCTCCCGTCCACCTCAACCAGAGTTATTACATGAAATTGAATCATAATTGAAAATATTTTACTAGGAATTAAACCTCCGTGGCATCAATATTTAGATTCGTTGTCTATTCTAATGACAATTATTATAATGTCATAACAAAATAATGTCTCATACTTTTACACAGATTTTCTGTTGATTATTGTATACATTTCATGAAAAGGTCGTCGCATCGGGGGTTTTTAAATTTTCAATTTAGAGTTATTTTGTTATGACATTATAATAATTGACATTAGAATAGACAACGAATCTAAATATTGATGTCACGGAGGTTTTATTCCTAGTAAAATATTATCAATTATGATTCAATTTGATGTAATAACTCCTAAGAATAACTCTGGTTGAGGTAGACGGGAGCAGCCTAGGGGAAGAATTTTCAATAACGCTAAAATTATTTTAAATTAGATTAGTTTTTTTTATATTCTTTGTCAATGGCGGAGCAGTGCCCTCTAGAATTATTATAGCGTAATATTCCATGACCATTAACAAAACAAACAAAATTTAACGCATGCGCGTATCCATCATTTGAAACGTGACTTATGGAACGTCTTTAGTTCATACACAAATCTCAATAAAATTGATAAAATATTCATTTTATTCAGAATCAGGGAAACTTTTCAAATTTATAATATTGTAAAAAGCCAGTTCAGACTATTACGATCATTTAAAAATATAATAAATCTAAATCCAATCATCTCAAATTTCGAATGGATTCGAGCCGAGGGAATTGGTTTTGGCCGTGAATGTGGCTTTTTTAACCTACAAAAGAGCTGATGATCTTCAAACGGCTGAACCGATTTTCATGAAACATAGCTAAGAACACTCTAGATCAGAATACCTATCTAACAAAAGAAACAAATTTGAATTCGGTTCATCAGCTTGGGCGCTACGTTGCCACAGACAGACACACAGATCCACAGATACACATGTTAAACTTATAACACCCCTCGTTTTTCGTCGGGGGTTAAAAATAAGATAATGGGCATGATTCATAAGGTAATTAAATGCCATCAAATTAAGAAGAGGAATACCCAGATGTCGGATCCTTTCGACATTGTAATGGATAATAAAGGTTGATGAAGGCACGGCGCGCGGCGGCGCGGCGCGGCCGGCATCTGTAGCTGGGCGAGCCACAGATAGAGAGTACGGGCTGCCCGAGTACTGATAAGACTATTAAAAGTTACGCTCACAGACTACCGTCTGGATTAAGCAGACCACCTTCCAATATAAAGAAAACCTTTTAGAGAAAAATACACCAAGTCTTAACGACAAGATTGCAGTAACAGTAACGTAACCACCCTGGCAATGATGCTGCTGAAGCAAAAAGTATCTACTCGCAGCGATATTACTCGTTTGTTTAAGAAAGCGGTTCACTGAGTCGAGTTTTATTGGATCGAATACCTAATTTTCTTTCGCTCATCGAAAACGTTTATGGAAACGACATAGGTACATATTATCATAATGTCAGCAATGTTATTTTCTTTTCCCTTGGTTATTGCTGCTATCTAGCAGGTTACTCTTATAATGTTTATTTGGCAATATGGTAAACAAAAAAAATATAGAAATACCTTGTCAAACGAATTGCATGCGTATGCATAATTTGATTAATTTTCGGTTTTTTTTTTAGAATTAGGAATTATAAATTTGTGAAATAACTAGGAAACAGGGAAATAAAACTATTTTACGGATTTTATCGCGTTTATTTAGTTTGTTATGTTCCCGACGTTTCGGCTGCTTTACAGCAACCATGGTCACTGGGGGACTGAGGTGTTAGACGTCCCGATGTCATAGTTAATAACTGGGTACCCTATTAACTATGGCATCATGTATGTGCAGTATTCGCGTAAATATAAGAAAACGATGTAGGAAACAGGGGTTTAAGATGTTGCTAATGCGTTTAATGTTATCTTGTGTGTTGTAGATATATTAGGAATTATTGCGAGTGTATTGAGTGTATGACGCTTATTCGCGTGGAGAAGAAAATACAAGATGTGTGAGGCAATTTTGTTCAAAGCAATTATTGTGAATAGTGCTCACTTCAGCGTCGTCGGTAGAAATTCGCGTATAAATCGCGTCACAGACCACAAACAAAAACGTGCATGTGGACCGGCGCCCATTATTCTCGACTGCATAATCGCTTCGTCCAACGCCCGCATCGCTTCCCTTGCTATTTTATTTCCTCCCAGCATAGTTATGTTTCGACTAGGCGGAGCTTTTTCAGCAGAGCACCAGAAGGGAAATTAAACCATGTTTAATTCTGTTTAAGGTTTGGTTCCGGTTAATAGATGCATGGAGCCTGTGCGACCGGCGACAGACCAAAGCCACCACGTTACAATTCTGGCACAATGTGTGTCCGTTTTAATAGGATTAAACTCATTGTTACATACGAGCTGAAAGGACCACGAGCCAAATGAAATTGTTTCTAACGAAACCGAACAGAATATTGTAAACGACAGGCTTCGATCAGTTAAAAGGAAGGCTTGTTTGGTTCAAATCGCTCGTATAAAAAAAACTTGAGAGGTGTCAAGGGACACCCGGATGGAACGAAGTTGCAATATCCGGAACTTGTGCAGAAACACTGTCAGGATTCATTATTGTTATTATTTTTTTATTATTTATAATGTACAAAAAAACCTGTATACACTCAACAAAAATAATAGTAAAAGTCAAAGTAAAAGTAAGTCGCGACACCACCATTGTTCAATGCGAAATAGAAAGACGAAAGGAAAATAACTGGCTTGCTTTCTATAAGAGAGAGAGAGAGAGAGAGAGAGAGAGAGAGAGAGACAGAGAAACACGCGCACGCCGCACTATAGCAAAAAGTGTCGTTACAACTTTTGGGTATTAATTTTTTCCGTCTAGCCCCCTTTCGCAACGCGCTATAAGGAACTTCGTTTCAATCCTACTAATATTATAAATGTGAAAGTTTGTGAGTGTGGATGTATGTTTGTTACTCCTTCACGCAAAAATTACTGAACGGATTTGGATGAAATTTGGAACACAGATAGTTTATAACTGGGATTGACATATAGGATACTTTTTATCCCGATAATCCCGAAATTTTTGTTACGTTAGATACTACGCGGACGAAGTCGGGGGGCACAGCTAGTAATAATATATAATGTTGACAATTATTTTTCGCAATACTCTGAAACGCTATTGTGTTTCAAATTCAAATTCAAAGCATTTATTTTGTTTACGTCCTTTGACAGCAGATTCCTATAACAAGGGTATATTATTAGATAGTACTTATTAGGATATATTATTGGATAGCTTTATTATTAGATAGCACTGGGTATATTATATAATCTAATGATAGTATAATTTAGTTAATTTATTGAATCATACTGTTTTTTTATATACGTTTGGTAGTACTTTTAAGGACGGTGGTAGTTCTGCTTTCCTGTGCTGAGCTTGCCATAAGACGGTAGCGTGTGTAATGTAATATAGTGCCCCTAACATTGGCTATGGCAATGCAACTTAAAATTCTTGATAAAGAACATTTAAAACTTACTGCACTGTTACCTTCTCTTTATAAATTCGCTGAATATCCAAAACTTTACAAGATTCATCTAATCACAATCGCGGAGCTACTCAAATCATAATGGATTAGGTATTGGAAGGCTGGTCCTAGTCAGTTCACATTTCTAGTTCCATCCATTTCAGATTCAGATTAATTGCTTGCTTAAAGCTACGCGTAATGAACTAACAACGGTACGTGACCCATCTATTTAGACATTTTAGCCGGAGCAATTGTTAAGCGAGTAGCTGGGTGAAATTGAATTAGGCTGAGCGGGCGACGATGGCGGGCGGGCGGCGCGCCCAGCACGCTCGCCGGCCTCGCCGCCCGCCGCAACCACCGGCCGGGCGAGCTCCTTTCGTCCTACGTGATCATCTGGCCAACCAACATAAATCCATTGATTTGATTGTCTTATAAGCTTTGATATTCCTTTCATTGTTGTTAATCAAAATCACATTTCGATGAATTGTGTTTTACACAATATGATGCTATCAATCGATAACATCATTTATTCATTATTTAAACTTCACAATTTGACAACGTTTTATAATATTCTTTTCATTACTCATACTCTGAAAGTAGGTCTGAAGTTGCCTGAGAAGCGGGTTGAAAGTAATACTTTTCAGGCCCGGGAGTTTCGCTTTCAACTGACAGCTGTCAAATTATAAAAAAAAAACTAGTTCCATTTTCACATTTCTATGGAACCATGTTCAAACTTTTTCTACAGTCACTCAATTACAGCACGATGTAAAATTTAAATAACATAAAGTTAAGTATTCATTCAAGAATATTTTTTTTTAAATGACTTAATTATAATTTAGTTTCAACAATTTCTTTAAAATAACATAGATTTGGGCAAAATATTTAAAGATGAAAATGAAAAATAATGGCTAAATAATGAAGTTGGCCGGCCAACGAAAAAAAAAACAAAATAAGCGGCTATCCGATTTTTTTTTTCGAGTTGTAGAGTATTGTTTATACTTCCTTGTATTATTTCTTTCGCCAATTCCTGTTTTTATTTTTATTTTCCTTGTATTCGTAATGAAAAGCACAGTGTTTACCTCGGGTGAAAGACTTATTTTGTCCCTCGAACTATTAGCGCCCTCGCTACGCTCGGGCGCCAAACCCCGTCTCGGGACAAAATAAGTAACTTTCACCACTCATGTAACAATGTACTATTAATAACCTACATTTTGCTGTGCCTATTATAACACTATATATTTATTTTCCACATTTTGGAATGCATTATAAAATAACATGGATGTTATAACTTTGGTAATAATTAATATGTTCAATTAAATTATTTGTTAAGCGTACTACATCAATTAGAGTCCGTCCAGTTTGGCCTCGTTTTGTGAACTATAAGAAAGCAAAAAGCAAATAAAGTATGGTAGGTTGGTCCGGGAACAGAATGGAGCAATCAGGACGAGAACACTTTGACACAGCAATTTGGACGGCGCGCCTCCGATGTGTTATTTTGATTGCGCCGCTTTTGTGCGGTGTTGTTTGTGCGTCCGCTTCCTTCGTGCTTATAAAAAATATTTATGACTCCTATGAGACACGAATATTGCCTCCCACCGCCTTAATAACCTTCCCGGTAACGGAGAGCGACAGTCTCCTGAGGAGGTATTATAACATAGCAATTGGCTGCGAAACGTTCTAACGAAACGAATACTTTCTTGGAGAAATACAGAAAATTCTGAGTAATTTTTGTGTTTCACATGTTTTATACAATAACATAAACGGATATAAAAAGGAAATAAAAGCCCGGTAAAATAAAAATAATAATACGTACCTACTGTAAAGAACCGGCCAAGTGCGTGCGTCGGGCCACGTCCAATGTAAGGTTCCATGGCCATTTCAATAACGAATAATATTTTAGCTAGCTTTGGCTACTTAACATGACGTGGGTCGTACGGTTGTTTACAGACTTTGTTAAAATAAAATAAAAACAAATATCACCACGTAGGTAATTATTTAAAACAACAAACGTCAGGTGAAATCGTATTGGTAGATTTCATATAAAATTTTCATTATTTGCAGTATTGATTGGCTGGCATCAATCGCGATATGCAAATATTAGCCTCCCTCGTTGACCGGCACAATAGTGATTTACCTACGCGTGTCGCGCGCGACGCTACGTTATGCAATTACGATCGCTTATTAAAAATTAACCTGCATACTATGTCATCTACATTATTTTAATCATTATAGACAGATAATATTCTGACGAACTATATCTATAGTGTAGACTAACTATTGCGTACTAAAGGGTTTAGGGTCCAAGAACTCTAGGTACAGTAATAATAGTTTCATTATCACAATATAAAATGATGGATATTTTATTGCAAATATCGACTGGCTTGCAAATTATGAATCATAACCAATTCGATTTTATTGATGGCGAAAGCGAGTGCGCGCGCCTTCATAAGTCCTCATGCTAACCTTTAGAGATTTATCAATCGCGAAGTTTAATGTCTAGTAGCAATATCTTTGAATGATATTTAATAATAAATTTTGTTTTTAATCGTTAAAACTCGCAGCCCTATTAAAACCACAACAGAAATCTAGGGTCAAAAATGTATGTGCAACGTTATGGTTTATCGGCATTAAAAACATCGCAAAAGCCACAAGCAGAGCTGGGCGTAATGGCGAATATAATGTATGCTAATGAGAGCGCGGGCGGGGCGGGCGGACGTGACGTCACGCGTTGGACCACAGCCGCTGCCCGGGCCTAACGAGCGGGTGTGCATTTTCAATACTCCGACCACAGTCCCGACACTTAAAGAAAATGTATGTGCCAATATTATTGGATAAATAAAGCATTGAATATTGCATGAATTTGAGAGGTCATCTTGTATTAGAATGACATTACTACGAATAAAAAAATACATTCTCGTAAGTGAACAATCTATGCAGCCCTCAAAAAGAACATCGAAGACGAAACTGGAATCTATCCACAAAATATGAGAAAATTTACGAAAAAACTCGTCAAAATTGCAACATTTCTGGCAGGGTCCAAATAAACATAATTCATTTTCCTATCCTGCACAAAAATATATATTGGAATTCGAGTGAATATTTGCGCGAGCCGCTTTGTATATAGGTAGATATGTAAAAAACAACGTTTATAAAAATAGCAGAAACACCTACCTTCAACATTATACCTACCACTAGATAGGGTATTACACAGGATGGAGCAGGCAAATCCATTCGCGATAATAAAAACAGCGCGAGCGAGCGCTACAAAAATAATAAAGCCCCCCCTATTACGCCCTTCAGGCGACCCCCCTGCTTTCGATGACGACGAAAAGGCCGAGCTTCTAGCCTCCGCTCTCGAGAGCCAGTGCTCCCCTAGCACCCAATCCTCTGATCCCGACCACCTGGAACTCGTTGATAGGGAAGTCGAGCGCAGGGTTTCCTTACCCCTCACTACCGCTCTCACACCGGTTACCGAATCCGAGGTGAAGGATTTGATTAAAGGTCTCAACTCCAAGAAGGCCCCGGGCTCGGACGGCATTAGCAACAGAGTTCTCAAACTCTTACCCGCCCAGCTTATCTGTCTCCTAGTAGCTATCTTCAATGCCGCTATGACGAACTGCATCTTTCCCAATGCGTGGAAGGAGGCAATAGTCATTGGCATTCACAAACCCGGTAAGCCCCGCAACGTCCCTGCGAGCTACCGTCCCATCAGCCTCCTCAAGGCCATTGCCAAACTCTATGAGCGCCTGCTTTTAGCAAGACTCAAAGAGTATATCTTTTCCAATCATCTTCTCATTGACGAGCAGTTCGGCTTTCGGGCCGGCCACTCTTGTGTTCACCAAGTACACCGCATCACGGAGTACATTCTCAAAGGCCTCAACTCCTCCTCCGGCCGCCCCCTATCCACGGGAGCTCTCTTCTTTGACGTCGCTAAGGCGTTTGACAAAGTCTGGCACAACGGCTTGATTTACAAGCTGTACCTCTTAGGCGTGCCGGACAGTCTCGTGCTCATCTTACGAGACTTCTTGTCAAACCGTACCTTTCGATATCGAGTCGAGGGCACGCTCTCCCCACCCCACCCCATCAGGGCAGGAGTCCCTCAGGGCTCCGTGCTCTCCCCTCTTTTGTACAGTCTGTACACTAACGACATCCCCCGCACGAACAATGTGCAACTCGCCCTTTACGCGGATGATACCGCGCTCTATTTCTCCCATCGTAATAAGGCTCAGATCACACGCGTTCTCCAACGCGCTGTCAATTCTCTCGGAGAGTGGTTTATGAAATGGCGAATAGAGGTGAACCCGGACAAAAGCGCAGCCGTGCTTTTTGCCAGGACCACCTCTCGACGCCCCTCCATACGCCACACTCGCTCCAACTTAGGTACTGTCTCTTTGTACAAGCAGCCTATCCCTTGGTCCAAGTCAGTTAAATATCTCGGGGTCACGCTCGATGGCTCCATGACCTTCGGTCCTCACATTAGAAACGTCCGCAATCGAGCCGCCTTTGTGCTCGGTCGCCTTCATTATCTCCTATGCAAGCGGAGTAAAATGTCCCTTAGAAATAAGGTGACACTTTACAAAGCTTGCATTCGCCCCATCATGTCCTATGCGAGCGTTGTGTTCGCCCACGCGGCCAACTCTCACATTAGTCGCCTCCAGGCCTTACAGTCCCGTTTTCTTCGCCAAGCCGTCGGAGCCCCGTGGTTCGTACGGAACGTAGACCTTCATTCTGACTTACGCCTCGATTCTATCCAGAAGCACTTCAAAATAGCGTCTGAACGCTATTTCATGAAGGCTTCTGAACACACCAATCCCTTAATCGTCGCCGCCGCCGATTATGCACCCGCACACGAGCCAGATACATGCCGCCGCAGGCCGCGGCATGTGGTGCTGGACCCCCCCGACCCACTCACCGCTCTCCTAGACTCAGATGTCGAGGAGAACGACACACGCACACTCCCCGCCAGACACCGACCTCGCCGGCGAGGTCGACGAACCCCCGCTTCCGCTAGAAGGTGCGTCTACTTACCTAGACGCACCTTGGCACCCGACAAGCCCGCTGAGTTTCTTGCCGGATCTTCTCAGTCGAGGTCGCGTTCCGATCCGGTGGTAGATTTACCCTCGCCACCTCTCCTGGCAGCGGCCCAAGCCGAGGTCGTGTCCCTAGTGACGCCCTTGAGCTAGCTGCCCCCCTGCCCCTATGGCTGGAGCGCACTTGCGCTCGCCCTCTGTCCGGGTGAAGTTGTTATGGCCACTCTGGCCAACAACATATAGTCAATTCAAAAAAAAAAAAAAAAAAAAAAAAAAAAAAAAAAAAAAAAAAAAAAAAAAAAAAAAAAAAAAAAACCCGCACGAACAATGTGCAACTCGCCCTTTACGCGGATGATACCGCGCTCTATTTCTCCCATCGTAATAAGGCTCAGATCACACGCGTTCTCCAACGCGCTGTCAATTCTCTCGGAGAGTGGTTTAGGAAATGGCGAATAGAGGTGAACCCGGACAAAAGCGCAGCCGTGCTTTTTGCCAGGACCACCTCTCGACGCCCCTCCATACGCCACACTCGCTCCAACTTAGGTACTGTCTCTTTGTACAAGCAGCCTATCCCTTGGTCCAAGTCAGTTAAATATCTCGGGGTCACGCTCGATGGCTCCATGACCTTCGGTCCTCACATTAGAAACGTCCGCAATCGAGCCGCCTTTGTGCTCGGTCGCCTTCATTATCTCCTATGCAAGCGGAGTAAAATGTCCCTTAGAAATAAGGTGACACTTTACAAAGCTTGCATTCGCCCCATCATGTCCTATGCGAGCGTTGTGTTCGCCCACGCGGCCAACTCTCACATTAGTCGCCTCCAGGCCTTACAGTCCCGTTTTCTTCGCCAAGCCGTCGGAGCCCCGTGGTTCGTACGGAACGTAGACCTTCATTCTGACTTACGCCTCGATTCTATCCAGAAGCACTTCAAAATAGCGTCTGAACGCTATTTCATGAAGGCTTCTGAACACACCAATCCCTTAATCGTCGCCGCCGCCGATTATGCACCCGCACACGAGCCAGATACATGCCGCCGCAGGCCGCGGCATGTGGTGCTGGACCCCCCCGACCCACTCACCGCTCTCCTAGACTCAGATGTCGAGGAGAACGACACACGCACACTCCCCGCCAGACACCGACCTCGCCGGCGAGGTCGACGAACCCCCGCTTCCGCTAGAAGGTGCGTCTACTTACCTAGACGCACCTTGGCACCCGACAAGCCCGCTGAGTTTCTTGCCGGATCTTCTCAGTCGAGGTCGCGTTCCGATCCGGTGGTAGATTTACCCTCGCCACCTCTCCTGGCAGCGGCCCAAGCCGAGGTCGTGTCCCTAGTGACGCCCTTGAGCTAGCTGCCCCCCTGCCCCTATGGCTGGAGCGCACTTGCGCTCGCCCTCTGTCCGGGTGAAGTTGTTATGGCCACTCTGGCCAACAACATATAGTCAATTCAAAAAAAAAAAAAAAAACAAAAATAATAAAAGTTAGCAATGGGCGGCCGCGAGGCGCCTCCGGAGGGCCCGGCGCGGAGCGCTGCGGCTCTGCCTGGCTCGTCACGGGCCTGTTTACTATTACTCTCGGGGGAAGGTTATTTCTTTTTTGTTTTAGATCTAAGAGTAGGTACTTCCGTACCTTTACAAAGTCAAGCCATGGTTAATGCAGTGTAAGCAGTGTAAGTACCTAAATACTTGATTCATAAAACAAATGATGAGTTTTTTTGTTGGTAGGTAGGTAGGTATATAGTTGAAGGGTACTAACCAAATGCTTTTATTGTAAACGAACATTGTTATGGCGATAATTCATTTATCATTATTCAACCATTCGTACATGAATTTATAATTGCAAATGATTTGCGAATTGTTTTGTCTGCATTCCGGATACATAATTAAAGGAAATAGGTACTTACTCGTATCTAGGTATCTGATAATGGATTTGCAACTAGTTTAATGGTTAAAATATTGTCATGTTGCAGTGATAGTCGCAGAACAGGCTTATAACAAAGACGTGGAATTCCGATCGCGCAAATATCACCCATATTGCTTGGGTCTATAGAACGCTTGCAGACTAGCGTTTTTTTGCGCTTGAAAAAAACTGAACGCGCGCACACGCACTTAATCCGGCGTGTTCACTAAAACTACAGGGAGCCGTCTCTCGCGGCTCGCGTATACGAGCTTATAAGCGCGTTCACACTCGTACGAGAAGCGTCCGAGCCAAAAAGCGCGCCTATAGGTACGCGCTTGCGAAAATGAGTTAATAGGTGAAAAAACGCAAGTCTAGAGCGCCCTCGGAGTGTTTCGGGCGTGGCACGAGCATCATTGTTGCTACAACTTTTTGGATTTTTTTTACAAGGCTTTTTTGATTTATTTGTAGGTAAGGAATATTATATAGGAATGCATTAATAAAAATCCTAACTATGACGGTTTAATTGTCTAGCTCTTTTAATAAAAAAATATTTTAAAATAATGATAAAAATAATAATTGTTTGACAGTACAATTTAGGCCAAAGCTTGATATTTATTTTAATGAAGTGAAGTGAAAGAAATAGTGCAAACAATGGATATACTCTTTATATAAAAGAGAGCAGAATAACATTATTATATTTCAGTTTCGAAATGTATATTTGAAAACCCAATATTCTCGAAAATCCTTGCGTTAAATATATAAATCGGCCTCCACCGAATAGCTTATTTCAAATAACAAAGTGTGTTTTCGATAATAACTGCAAACGAATTTAAATAATAATGTAGGCAGTGTAATTTTTTTATCGTGGCGTGGACGCATCATTCATCAAGTGCGTAGACTGATTTATGACGGCAGCGCAACGTAGCGACAGCAAAGCCGCCTATTCGCGATGACGATGAAGAACCAACTTCAAATAGTGAAAGTGCGGAGTGGGTCCACGTAGTAATTATGGGATACGCGTCTTTTGCATATTTTGGCGTTATACACATGTATTCGCGATTGGCACACACAAAACACTACCTACTTATAGTTATATTAATTTTAATTAATAATATTTTATGCGTTTTCACCGTTGAATTATCAGATTTCCCTCGTGTTTTTATGAGAAAATTGCCAGATATTCATCGTTATGCGGGCCCGACATTAAATACCTACACCCGCTTGCCTTACCACTATAAATCAACCATTTCACAATTTCAGGCGAGTGTCGGTCCTGGTCCTATATTAGCCATTTATTAAACTATTTCATTTACACGCGGCTCTGCCTGCGCAGCTTTTGCTTTTGTCTGCAGCCCAGTCCCCAATACCTATTTATGGTCATAGCACGAGGATATAGTGATATATCTTATATCCTCGTTTTAACTATAGACATAGACTAAATTCTGTAAGCTGTCGGAAAGAGTATGTAAATTCCTCACAAGCCATTGCAAATCAAAATCTTTTTGAAACAACTTTTTCTGTATAGTTATTCTCATGCGTGCAATAATTTAGGCGCTCTGTTGGCCTGATATTTATAGCATGGTTAACGTGGTGCTGGCTTATACTATCGAACGCGTATAATGTGCATGTTGCTTGCATTATGTACTTTGAAAATATTATACTGATTCTATACCCATCGATACGAACAAGTTGATGTTGGATTTCTATCAGTTTATCTGAATTATTTATTTTTATTTTCAATGTTATGGAGGTGTTATTTTGCAAAGGGGATATACTTGCTTAAACCGCTATACTTATATACTATGCACCTATTATGAGGGTTCAAATAGATAATTAATTGATAACACTAGATTTTTATGTACATTTAAAGATATTGTAACTTTAACTAATATTGAAACTGCGTCAACAATATAATAAATTGACCTTGATTACTTCCTGAAATAATACTTAGAAAATAAACATTGCATCTTTAACAATAATTGTAATGGATATGTCGCCGCCAACTAGCTTAATTCGCCGTTCAATTAACCGCCTAGGCACTTAACTAAACGGCGCCGTACAACTAGTGGCCTGAATGCTATTCAGCCATTTGATCAAACAGCTAGGCAAAGGACTTGGATCGCTGACGTTTAACTACTTGCCCAGCCGTTTAATTACCTGCCTAGCCTGTTCATTTCAATTTAGTTCTACTTTCTGCCACCTAGCGCCGAAACTCACCGAACTGTCAATATTTCTATATTCTATATTCTCTTTGGTCAATATGGCGTCGGAAAAAAACAACTTTGATGGAATAATTTTATTAGGTACTTAGGTTTTTTACGATTTTTTTAAGATCCACCGAATCTATTTGCTGGGTGGAGTTTCTGTGGGGTCATAAAAAAAATAACCCTAACCTAAACCCATCCAGGTCGTTCTGCTTGGGTAGTATTTTGAAAAAGTTTTGTAGTATTTAAATGTCAACCAGTTGCCTAAGCATTAGCCAGCCAGTTTATTAAATGTTGTAATAGACGATACGGCTGAATATCATTCAGGCTGTTAGTTGAACGGCGCTGTTTAGTTAAGTGAAGTGCCTAGGCTGTTAATTGAACGGCGAATTAAGCTATTTGGCGGCGACAGATATACCTACACGTTAAAAATTAGATTAAAATTACACACACATGCATTCGCTATAAACACTTACCGACTTTATCCGATAGAAAAATGATACTGAGACCTAAAAGTAATATATTTTTACTTTCTTGTGCTTTTGGCCTAGACCTATATATAGATGAATAGTAAATAATAGAAAATAATAATTAATAGATAGTCCATGTTCGTTATTTTGCGCATAGTTCGGCTCAGGTGTCACTGTGTACACCTGGCACATAAACTTACATAAGACACATGCAAAACCTCAACTGGTTTCAGTTTATCCAGCTTCGGGTCAAGTAACGTTAGGATTTAGAAGCGAGTGCATCGTGATCGCATGGGAGACGAGCGCTGAGCGTGCATGCACATTGAAATCGTCACAAGAGCCCTAACGAGAGACTGTCGAGGCGGTTTCGTCTCGCCCGTCGGTTCGGCCGCGGACGCGGACCACCCTCTTGCATTTATTCATGTCGTTACCGCTAACGATAATTTTATCGTGTGCTCATTTGCTGGCGCCAGACTCGCGGCCATCCGTCACCGACTCCAAATCGACAATTTGTACAACACTAAAAACTTTATCGAGATATAATTGACCCCCGGTTGTAAATAACCCTCCACTCGGCGTCATTTTATTGCTGGCATATTTTGCACTATTTATAGGTTGTCCAAATATTTGAAGGTATCTAAATTCATATCATTGTTTTCTGTCCATGTACTGTGTATACAAACCTATTTGCCTGGAAAGACCTCTTTACACTTTAAAATAGGAAACATAAAAACATTTAACTTTTGTACCCAATATGCAAAACAACTAAGATTAAAAAAATAAATAAAAACCGTTAAAGCTTTTGAATTTTATCTACAGCAAAACTCACGTTAACTTTTAAGTTTTAGTTATTTGCGGTAGGGTACCCTTAAGATGCCTCTTTTACTTCAATTTGATGTAAATTTTTAACAAGGATATCTTGAAAATTCCTCCCGGAAAGCTCTAGGTAGGTAATTGAATAGCGGTTGGAGCCAGTGCTCGGTAGTTGAGGACATGGCTGTCCACCTCACGATAACAGTGAAGAGAGATCCATTTTAAAAAGTAAAAAAATATTCAAGTTAAAACGCGATCAGGTAATGTACATACAATCCTAGCGCCTAGTCGTGATACGATCCGTAAATAAAAACGTTCAGTTTCTTTTCTGTAGTCTTGACTATGCTGCGGCACGGTGGCACAGCGGCTACGGTATAATTGCTCAAACTTTCATGTGCTTCGCATACATTTTCATAATTAAAGGGGCAGTTCGCGCCAACTGGTAAACTGGCAAAACTTGTTTATGGCTATTTACCTCAATAATACAGGTTCGTCTTTATATTAAGTTACTACCTACTACGCGTCGGAAGCACAGCATAAAGAGGTCTCATAACTTATTAAAACAAAACTAAAATGAATACACTATCACGATTATATTTTCTGGAGGAATGCACTGTAATGCGTCCACATTTCGCCAATAGAATTTTGTCCCCAATGAAAATCCTATTATTATTAATATTATAAATGTGAAAGTTTGTGAGTGTGGATGTATGTATGTACCTATGTTTGTTACTCCTTCACGCAAAAACTACTGAACGGATTTGGATGAAATTTGGAACAGAGATAGTTTATAACCGGGATTAACATAAAGGATACTTTTTATCCCGATAATCCCGAAATTTTTGTTACGTTAAATACTACGCGGACGAAGTCGGGGGGCACAGTTAGTTTATAATAAAGTAATAATTATACTCATATCAGTAATTTAAAGTTGTTGATTTATGACCAAAACAAGACAAACGGGAGCATAAAACACAAACATAATCGGTTAAAGAGTCTCTAAACTAAACAGCGAAGACTGGAGTTACCTAATGAACTCGTGAAAATTTGGCACAGCAGGGGTTGCTTATTAGATATTCTCATCTCATCATCAACCTTCAAAACGGAAACATATTCACTTTCGCAGACGACACGGCACTTTTGTTTCATTCTGATACATGGACCAACGTATATCGTATCGCTCAAAAGGGTTTCAATATTGTATCAGATTGGCTACGTACCAACATCCTCACGTTGAACGCCGAGAAAACTAAATACATACCATTCTCGATGCGATGTACATCCCACACATTAAACTCCCACTCAATCACTGCACACACTTGCCCTAGTCCATGCAATACAGTTTGTACATGTAAGCAACTAGAAAGAACGTCTTCCACTAAATATCTCGGTGTTATTCTAGACCCTTCCCTAAGCTTTCGTCCACACATCGAAGCCCTGGCCTCCCGAATCCGAAAACTAATATATGTGTTCAAAAACTTAAGAGACGTGGCGGATGAAGGTTTACGGAAAATGGTCTATTATACTCTTTGCCAGTCTTTGCTTACGTATTGCATCACAACTTGGGGCGGTACTCATAAAACCACCATACTACAACTAGAACGTGCCCAGAGGGCTATTCTAAAGGTTTCGAACAACCTACCTTTCCGTTACCCAACTGAAGACCTTTATAAGCAGAGCAAAGTCTTGACAGTAAGGCAACTTTTCGTACTACACACAATACTTAAACAGCACAGTTTGCTTACCTATAAGCCCTCGTCGCTACAGGGCAAAAGACGCTATAATCCTACCGAGGCCAATAAACAACACCTCAAGACTCAATTCACAATTCGCTACTTTTGTTTCATGGGAGGATACCTCTATAACAATATCAATAAAACTAAAAATATATACCCATTAACTAAACTAGTATGCAAACACCATTTGATAGAATGGCTGTTAACACTAAACTATGAATCAACCGAAAAGCTATTGTTGATTCCCAAATAACAGGATCCAAAATACAAATCACAAACACACACACAAACACACACACACACACACACACACACTCGCATATACTTATACCAAACCACTACCCCAGACATCACCTAGTGAATTTATTTGCACATGTACATGTAAAGTTGATAAAAAAACCTGGGATGGAGGCCTGGTGGCCTGAAATACAGGCTAACGCCCAGTTTAGGCACCAGTCTCCCACAATAATTTAAGTTATAAAAATTGTGTAATTTATATTTTTTTTTTTTTTGTGAATGTACATTGTGGTGAGAAAATAAATGAATTATTATTATTATTATTATATTGTTTTTTATAGATTTCTCTATCACTTTCCTTGTTTAAGGAAAGGTAAATCCAAAGGCACGGGCCGGAGCCAAGTGACTAAGGAGGCTAATGATCATGTTCTGATATTTAGGACATGGACAGAAATTTTCGAACTAGTCTGCAGGTGTTGAGGATGACTGCTTTTTGTAACAGTATGTATGTGGATGGATGTATGTTGAGAGTGCTGAGGCTTGTGTGTAGTGTGTGTGGTATCACTCCGGTAGAGGACAAAATGATAGGGATCGTGTGGACAGTGTTAACTTTCCATTGGGTTTTAATTTCTATTGCTAGGTCTGTGTATTTTGCTATTTTTTCAGTGTGAGTTGATGTAAGGTTGTGCGTATTTGGTATGGCGATGTCTATGAGATATACTGTTTTTTTATTTTTGTCATGAAGAAGTATGTCTGGTCTATTGAAATGTATAGTTTTGTCTGTTATAATTGTTCGATCCCAGTATAATTTATAATTAGCTGATTCTAATACAGTTTGCGGTATGTATTTATAATATGCTGTTTTTTGGGTGATGAGTGAATATTTGAATGCTAAGTTTTGATGAATGATAGCGGATACCTGGTCATGTCGGTGTTTGTAGTCCGTCTGTGCTATAGATTTACAGGCTCCAGTTATATGCTGAATGGTTTCTGAGCTAACATGACATCGTCTGCATTTGTCGGTTACAAGGTTTGGTCTACGGATGATGAATTTTTGATAATTGCGTGTATCTATTATCTGATCTTGGATGGCTGTGATGAATGCTTCGGTTTCCGGAAAGAGTTCTCCTCGACATAACCAGGCGTTTGTTGCTCTTGTGTCAATGTGTGTTTGCTGTAAGTCCTGATGGTGTCGTCCATGGAGTGATTTTTGTGCCCATGCTAACATTTTATCTGCTTTGCTTATGAGTTTTTCGCATTGTTGAGTGTTTGTGTCATGTAAGTTGAGTGGTGTGAGGTGTTTATCAGCAATGTTTATACTGTGATGAAGTGTGGAGTGTTGTGCTTTGGCGAAGAAATATTGTCGTAGTGTAGCTATTTGTCTATTGTGCATGTTTGTTATATCAATTAGTCCCCTTCCTCCTTCTTCTCTGGGTAACGTTAGTCTTTGTATACAGGATCTGGGGTGATGTTTTCTGTGGGTTGTCATTGTAGTGTTGATAGTTCTTTGTAATTGTTTCAGTTCAGATTGGGACCATTTTATAATTCCAAATGAGTATGTTAATATAGGGACTGCATAGGTATTGATAGCTTTGATTATATTACGGGAATTCAGTTGTGATTTGAGTGTTGAGTTTAACCTATGTTTGAATTTTTTGGTAATTTCAGTTTTTGTTTCCTTTTGGTGTATCTGACGTGATTGTTGGAATCCTAGATATTTGTATGTACTATATTGGTCCATAGGTTCAATCCTCTCCCCCGTATGTAATGTATATTCATTTTGTTCTATTAGTCCTCTAGATATTGTCAGTGTTTTACATTTATCAATACCAAAACCCATCTGAATGTCATTTGAGAATGTCTGTGTGATGTCTGCCAGGTGATGTAGTGATATTGTAGTGTTACTGTAGAGTTTTATGTCATCCATGTACATAAGGTGTGTCAGTGTTGTCGGTGTGTGCTGATCATTATTTGTTTCTATGTGCAACCCTTCATTACTTTCATTCAAGAGATAAGAAAGTGGATTTAAGGCTAAACAGAACCATAGTGGGCTGAGAGCATCTCCTTGGAAAATACCACGTCTGATGGGGATAGCATCTGTTTGTACACTAGAGATTTTGTTGCCGATCTTTAGTTTAGTTTTCCAATTACACATGGTATTTTCAAGGAATGCTATTATGGTAGGATGAATTTTATAATGTTTTAGTATGTATAATAGCCAGCTATGGGGCACGGAGTCGTATGCTTTACGGTAATCAATGTACATGGTACTTAGGTCTTTTTTGTTACGGAGTGCTTGTTTCATCGCTACTGAATCTATGATAAGTTGTTCCTTGCATCCTTGACTATTTTTTCTACATCCTTTCTGTTCTTCTGCTAATATTTTGTTTTTATCTGTGTGTTGATAAATGAGTTCAGTTATGCAAGAAGTGATGATTTTATAAATGGTTTGTAAACATGTTATAGGTCTATATTTTGATGGGTTTTCGAGATCATTTACATCTTTAGGGATCATATATGTAATTCCTTGTGAAATATATTGTGGCATGGTAGCTGGGTTATGGATGAATTCGTTAATATGTCTGTGTAATATAACATGGCATGACGTGAATTTCTTATACCAGAAGTTGTGTATATTGTCGGTACCGGGTGCTTTCCAATTATGAGTTTTCTGTATTATACGCTTCAGTGTGTCTATTGATACTTCTGTGAATTGCATTTGTGTTATCTCTGTAGTATGTTGTGTTGATGACTGTATCCATTCAGCTTCCTCGTTGTGTTGTGCTGGATTGGACCATAAACTAGCCCAGAACTGTTGTAATGTATCTGCTGTAGGTGTTCGTAATTCTGAATTTTGATTATTTGTAGCCTGTTGCAGTCCTGTGCCGAGTCTTCTGTAAAATTGTTTTTCACTTGTAATAAACTGTGTATTTTGTTTTTTCCTAAGTGTGCAATTTACGTATCGTCTTAATCGACTAGTAGTAGCATTCAATTTCTGTTTTAGTGTATCTAATAACTGCTCGTCGGTTCTGTTCGGTTCTTCGTGTTGTGAGTGTATTCTGTGCTTCTGTCTTATTTCGTCTACTAGTGTAATAAGCCTTCTACTCCTATTTCCTTGCATAAATTGTGTTATTCTACCTATGTCCCTTCTGAAATGTTGTATTCTGCGCTGTAGTCTCTGTTGCCACGGTGGTATGTTTTCCCTATGATTATTATTTAATTGTGTGCTGTCTCTTATTTTAGTGTCATTTGCAACTGCTGCAGTATATGCAGCGCAGTATATTATTGTATTGGTATCTAAGAAACTACTAATTGAAGGTATATATTCAGGTATAATTTTAGTATTTATATGGTTTATTATGTATTCAAACTTTTTCGAGGGTCTTTGTTTTGGTATAAATGGTCTGTCTGTAGGTTCAGTATGTGTGTATTTTGCATATGTAGCCACAAATATTTCATTTATTTTATTATCAAACTCCGCCGGTATGTACTGTATTTGCTGGTTATTAGGCTGTTCTAAATTATTATCTGCATGAGGAGTTGTGTTTTCTGTTGGAAGTGTAAATGATGAGTCTAATCCAGCAACAATATCAGTCGTATTTTGGGATGAGGAGTTGTTGTGTTGAGAGCTGTAATTTGGTGTTTGTATGTGTGTTTCAGATAGTGTTTGAGCATTATGTTGAGTGTTTGATGGGGTAATGTGTAGTTGTGTCTCAATTTCTTGTTTTATTTGTTGTATGCGCGCTTGTGATACCATTCTGTTATTGATTATTGCTCTTCTTTGATCTGATAGTCTTTGTTCAGAGACATGGGATAGGTGGGGGTATGCTTCAATGAATTTATCGTATAATTTTGGTCTATATGCTGTCAGGTTAGTTTCCATATCCGTAATTTCAAAGTAGATACGTAAAATCGTTTCATTGATGTCATTGGTCCATCTCATGCGGTTAGTAGTTTGTATAACTATGGGTTCTGGTTGTTGGTTTAGTTCTAAGTAAGCTATTACGTCCTGTTTTATTTGATCAAATGTACTAAGTGGCAGTAATTTATTCCTAACTATTGCTCGGCGTTGATCTCCTATGCTTTGCTTTGATGCATTCATTTCGGGATATTGTGTAGTGAAGCTATCGTATAAAGGTCCTAAATATCCTCGCGTGTTAGTTTCTAGTCGGGTGATGATGAGATAGGTGCGCCATATGAACTCATTCATTTCATTTGTCCATTTTCTTCTCGCGCGTGTATTGCCAGCAGTGGGTCCAAGTATGCAGGCATTTGCCTCTTGAACAACATCCACCGACATTGGTGATGATAATGATGATGATGTTGGTATGGAATTTACTTGCCCATCAAATGGATTAGGTGATGAATTGGGTGATGAGAAAAGGCTGCTTAAGGGCGTTTGTGGAGATGAAGTTGAAATAGGATGGGCAATAGCAGCGGATATAGTAGGTGACGTTAATGAATTGAATGAAGAAGAAGGTGATGAAAACCGTGTGGTTTCATTTGAAACAGGCATAACAGCCTGAGATATTTTTTTGCTTTTAGATCTAGTAATCATCGTATTCCCACGAGTGGCTAGGGACTAAAAAGGTCGACCACGGCAGAGCCCTGCGTTCACCGCGGTAAGGGTAAATTAAAACGGGAGGTCCCCTGGTATCCCGAGTTCGCATACTAGCGACTAGGCTATCCCCTAGTCATGCAGCCCTCAGCGTATGCTGTTTCACCTTGGCTTGGATTAAAAGGATAAGGACAACAAGGATAAGGATTTGGAGCAGGGGCATAAAGGAATTGGATCACGGAAATGGGTAAAAGGAAATACTTCAGGCCTGGGTGTGGACCAGAGGCTTGGGTTGTATCTCGCTTAGTCTGACCTCTCACTTTAGACCTGTCCGGCATGAGTGTCTCTACCGGCATAGCCCTAACGATCATTGAAGTACGCAAGCCCCACCACGCCTACAACGTAGAGATACGGCGGTGGGGTTATTATTATTATTATTATCTCGAAAGGCGCGTCCACCGGCGCGGCTGCGACGTAGTGTACGGGACATGGTTTTAAATATGACATACAATGCTAACAAGTAAATAACAAAATAAGTTATTTAATAAAGCTCTAAACTGCTCGTCTAAAATAAAAAATAAATATAGTACAAAAATTGTAGCTACAATCCCTTAGAACTGAATCATAATCACGGAAAAGCGAACATTAATGTAAAATCAACCAACACCGGAATCGTATCATTTTTTGCCGCGGTCCGAAGCTAGGGTACAACAAGGAAAATGTTAAAGGAAGGTCCTTTCACAAACCCGAAATAAATATCTCGCTTTTCCATTAAGGACATAAAAGCAATTCCGCGAGAGTCGAATAATAACGAGGGGCAGCGTTGTCCAGCCGTGGCCTCCTACGAATTTTATTTGCATCCCGGGGCGTTTCTCAGATACCGCTTTGCTCGCCACCTGGATTGGCTCTATAATCTCTATCGTGTGGTTCCCGGGTCTTTGCGAGGCTCTTGCGCGCGGCTTACCTACAAATATGTTGGCGTGTTCACCGACCCCGCCCGACACGCCGCCGCCGCGCTGCACGCGCCGCCCGCCAGGGCGGCAGCCGCTCTCTCGTGCAACTTCTAAATTGCATGCGCCCGAGAAAACTTCTACCTTTGAGAAAATTCCAAACGCTCCGACGTGTAGTCGATGTAAACTCACAATAGCGAATCTGCTTGCTTAATATGTGTACTAACACAAAATGATATATAATTTCTATATTTTTTTCTTGTATCTATCATATAACAGAGCGTTTGGTATTATTTGATTACGTACCAATAAGTACGCACTTATTTTAAACAAATATATTTGATTAATGAAATCCTAGTAATAAAACAAATCCTTATAATACACCATGTCCCGCGCCTGTCTGATTTAGTAGGATTGTATATCGAGATAATTAGGACTATAAAACGGAAGTTTGGCACATTCATAATTCCGGCTACACAGGATTACTTTCTACAACAGTTTTTCAAAATTAGCTCCCATTAGGTGGGGGCTAGTTTGCTACAACACTTCAAAATGTGCACTCATGGATTCCGCTTTTATTGGTTATTTTACCCACGGAAATATTAATACCCTTTAGGTAAGCTTTTATTAAGTAGGTACCGTATTAATTAACGTGTAAGCTTGATTGACAGGAAAATGTACACGAGCGAGTCCTTCACTATCCTATCTTAACACTTAATTTTCTTGGAATACAGCAGCGGTAAGAAATAAAGTTAAAATTAAGACGCGAGTTTATGGGGCGTTACTGGGTTGGAGGGCACAAGGTGGGAGGGAGAAGGGTGGAGGCGCGGTGTGAGAGGCCATTCGAATTCACCGCGCGAGCTGTGCCGTAGATAGCGGCAGGCGGAACACGTACTTCACTTCCACTAACTCCAACTATTGACAATATTAATGCACGCTTAGCAGAGCCAAGCGACGGCGTGCACCGCCTACGGAATATTCTAAAAAACACAAATCCCATTTCACCCGTATTCTATCCGACCCAAATAAAAGTATCGAACACGCGAGTTCAGATGGTGCTATGCATATCGGAGTCTGTAACGCGGACTCCGCTTATTGGCACTAATTTATTCCATTCCTATGAGAAGTCTCCGGAAGTAACGCAAATATTAGACGGGGCTCGGCCCACGACGGCTGCCATTAATTCCAGAATTGAAATCTGAAATTGCGGCGGCGGCGGCGGTGGCGAATTTACATTCATCGCGGTAAGAACTTAAATCAAGTTCTCAGTTACGATTCAGTTGCGATATTATTTTATTAAAATATGTAAATGGCGCCGTTCCATCGCGTAGATACTACGGTAAGGACCTTACAATTGCGGGGGAGGATATCTCAAACGACGCAATATTTTCATTAGTGCGACTATTACCTACAAGCGTTATCACAATTTTATACAGTTTCGCAATTATTACGTCACATTACTTGGGATTAACTTCTACCGGTATTTTATTTCATGCCAGATTATGTGTACACAGCACACATACACACGTCAGTATGTCAGCAAAGTTTAGGGATCCGGCGGACGCATGGACAGTTTGTATTAACACGTTATTTGAAAAAGTTACTTAGTTGACTGTTGAAAGGGAAGGATTGTATAAGGATTGTTGTGTAATGTTATGTTTTGATACTTTCAGTAAATATAATAACTTAAATCTAAGTTGAACCATGAGTAAATGTCATTTGGAAGCAAGGGAGTCTGTTTCATATGACATTAAACATGACCACTTTATAGAGTATAAAAACGCTACCCGCAGCTTCATCCGATTCTAAGCACAAAGCAGTTTTCAATTTATCGGGAATAAATGCTTCGGTTGGCAGCTCAGACACCCAATTACCGCGCACAAAAGCTGATTACCGCACGGTGCGGGCGCTCTGGCAGAGCGACGCGCGTCGCCGCCGTCGCGTCCCCGGCCCGGCTACACCGCGCCGCGCGCTCGTGGAATATTTCAACGACTTGTGAGGAACTCTTCATTTACTCTCTGTACACAGAATGAAAGTCTCAAACGGTTGCCTTTGATTGAAATCGATGTCTAAGTGAAACAGATTAACAATGTTTACATAATGTTAATAAACACTGACTAACATTATGTCAACCTATTATGAACGCGACGAATACAATAACTATATTGTATTGAACGTATAATTTTCAAAATATTCATAAATATCATTAATTTCAGATATTTTAAATAAATTGAGCTTGAGCGACACGACCGGCTTAGCTGGCGTGATTGCAATGAGACTGCGCCTCCGAACTTCCTGGGTCGTCAACTGCAACGGGTCCCGGGTTGTCGTTCAACTCCCGACAGCGAACGCCCGGGGAAATCATGACCGACGCATCTCTACCCTAAATAGAAAGGATGAAGTCTGACACCGTCGCAAGTGGCTTTATGTATTCATAAAAGTACTTCATTTGTTTAGACATTATTGTTTTTTTATTTATGAAAAAAGGTAGTTTTCCTGTCAAGTTAGGCAAATATAGTTAGTTACATCATTTGAACTGCGTGGAAGAGGGTATTAGCGAAAAGGGAGTGAGTGCAGAGATGACTGTGTGTGCTGCGCCGACCCCACCTAGTGTGGGATAAGGGCAAGGTGATGATGAGTTAGTTACATCATTTAAAGTTACGATTAAATAAAAATAAAAAAAAGAATGGAACTATATCTTAAACTAAGGTTAATGCATCACGCACGTGCCGTATTGTAATCTTCCTTCATTAGCAGTGTAAACCCAGCCCACTGGTTGAATTATGGCAGCATGTCATAAGCTTAAGACGTGTGCAAACAAGATTTATGTAATTAATTTAGGAGATAAGAGCAGGCCCCAGAATACATACGTTATGGAAAACAAAGGATACCACACCATGTCGACATGGGCGCGCTTCTCTAGCTACGTTCCCTGGTTTCAGTGCTAATCTGTATATTATCTATTTCTCAATAAAAATCCGACAGCATTTCCGATCACATGAGTACCTAACAGTAGTGGGAGTGTTAAAAATAAACCAAACAAACATCCAAACTTATTCTTATGAATTAACTTTATTGTCTCCGCTATTCTTACCATTTTATTTTTCAAAACGTTTTCCGTTTTAATTATGGCGGCGTAAATAAATTCAGTTTCCTTCGCGTCCACAATAACAGAAGATATTATCAGTAGCATAATTATGAAGGGAAGAGGACAAATACAAGTGTTGGGAATGGGCACAGGGCGTTCGACCGGAGGGTGAGTGCGGCCGAGCAGCCGACGGCCGGAGATATTTACGTTTATCTGCGGGTAACGGCTTCATCGCAAGCTTTATTACGACATCCACTCACGTAATCCTCCGCCGCTGTCATAACTCCTCGTTTGTTGCCCGCTACAATGTAGTACATCGCTTTTCCACTAGCTGAACATGGGTGGTGCATCGCGAAGTCATCGTTATTGCAACCGTACTTAATCTACATAGCATGTATTTCATATACTAGATACGATAGAACGTATAATTCTAATTAAACATTTTGTATAGACCTACGGGGAACTTACAAATTTTCATTGATGGGTTTTGTTACGTGGATTATTGTTCTACAATCAGATGGACTTCCTTATAATTCAATGTTAATTAGGTATATGTAAGTGTACGCACTAAAAGTATAGGTACGTTAAATATTTAATTGAATTAGTTTATTTAAATATACCACACACATCTCAATCCATGAATATTCAGTGAAGGTAAATCTAGGAGTCATTTTCAACTTTTCGAAACACCCTCGTAGGGGTCGAGCTCGGTTCCGACCCGGCTATAAATGAATATCGGATATGGAATCCATAAATACTCAATCTAAATTCGTAAATTTTCTCCGAGGATCGTAAAAAATGAAGAGGTAATCCGAAATCGGCTTATGGGTGAGAGAGATGCCTACAGTTAGAACATTTTTACTTATAAAGCAACGTATAGTTAAATACATTCCTACGTACATACACTCACGCTTGTTTGTATATTAAATGCAATTAAGTCACTGATTAATCTGAAATAACCTTAACGCATGCGACTTTTCTTTATTTCAGTAAAATCTAAATCACCTACTCACGTTGAAAAATTTACTATACCATCATTAAGAACATCACAATAATAAATTATTTTGAAAATTTAAGTGTTAAACACTAAATGTACTAAGGATGAATGGTGTTGCAGAAAGGCTGAAATCGAGCGGCGGGATTGGAACACGCCAGCTTAGTGCAGCCGCCGGAAGTAGGCCTCTAACCGCCGCCGTATAATAGCTTCCAAATTGACCCTTCCACTTCGGTCTTCACCGCCGCCGCCGCGCCGCTTGCGTCATCATTATCGCTATACACATTTAGTACACTATTCTATACAGTATTCTTTCTTCGGAAGTTTATAGATAGATGTCGAAATTGGATGAGAAAGTACAATATCAGTAAACTTATCGCCAAAAATAATTAATTCAAGGCGACCAAAATTGCCATAAACAAACTGCGAAGCAGAAAATTATAATGGTTCAAGTAAATAACTTGACCAATAATAATGTTATAAAGCACCAACAAGTAAACTAATTTTCATAGAAAGGCATTAACATGAAATCGCATCGGAAGTTTCGGAAGTGTTATTTCCTTTTATAGCAAAGGCAAACGTCAACCGACCGGCGAGGCCGGGATAGTCAAATACATAAAAGGGATGAGTCGCGCGAAATACTGGCATCGTAGGATCCTAAGCCCTGTTTAGATTAGATCAGACCTTCGAAATAACAGTGAATGAGGACGTGGATTAACTACGGTCCGGGGCACTTCGCCCCGTGCGCTTAATGGGGCACCGTTAGGGGTAATGAGGGGTGCGGGGATAGGACGGACCCCGCCTATGGATCTACTACACCAAGCTCATCGAAAATATTTGTACTTCAATATTATACAATAGGCCATCTATGTTTTATATTACCGTGTCTATTAAAGCGCAATATAGATGGCATGGGCGAGGCTTGGCATTTTATCTACCTACAAATCTCTGTTATCATGTTATAATGTTCAGGTTTATACAGACCGTGCTCGCGTTATGTGTTGCAAATGACGTAGTGGCAAATGTAAGGGGTAGAAATTCATTTTTCAGTGTCAAAGAAGAAAATTCATTAGAACTTTGAAATTACTGATGGCTAAACGGACGGAGTAAAATTTGTTCTTAATTTGTACCGAAACTTTTTCACAAATTTTAACAAACTTTCAATAGTACATTGTTACATGAGTGGTGAAAGTTACTTATTTTGTTCCGAGACGGGGTTTGGCGCCCGAGCGTAGCGAGGGCGCTAATAGTTCGAGGGACAAAATAAGTCTTTCACCCGAGGTAAACACTGTGCTTTTCATTACGAATACAAGGAAAATAAAAATAAAAACACGAATTGGCTAAAGAAATAATACAAGGAAGTATAAACAATACTCTACAACTCGAAAAAAAAAATCGGATTGCCGCCTATTTTGTTTTTTTTTTCGTTGGCCGGCCAATCTCATTATTTAGCCATTATTTTTCATTTTCATCTTTAAATATTTTGCCCAAATCTATGTTAATTTAAATAAATTGTTGAAACTAAATTATAATTAAGTCATTTAAAAAATATATTCTTGCATTAGCTTTATGTTATTTCAATTTTACATCGTGCTGTAATTGAGTGACTGTAGAAAAAGTTTGAACATGGTTCCATAGAAATGTGAAAATGGAACTAGTTTTTTTTTTATAATTTGACAGCTGTCAGTTGAAAGCGAAACTCCCGGGCCTGAAAAGTATTACTTTCAACCCGCTTCTCAGGCAACTTCAGACCTACTTTCAGAGTATGAGTAATGAAAAATGACTTTTGAAGTGAGAAGGATGGGACAAGTGCTAATGATGACTGTTCTTTTTTTATTACACGCGAAGATTAGACGTAATTCATTATGTTTTTACCCAACTACGGCATGACCAAAAGGAAGGGTTGCGAGCCAGTGTTATGTTTTTAGCAGTATATGTATGTTTGTATTCACGTAAGTTCCACCTTAGCGCCTAAACTACTCATCACATTTTGATTTTGTCGTGTTCGTGCGTTGTCAACTACATAAGTAATGGAGATTTCACCAATCAATGATAATTATAAATATACACGGCATGCGGAATTGGAATAGCACTATGTGAGACTGCCAGAAGACTTGAATATAACTAAATAAATAGGAATATCTAACATATCAAAAGATTTATCTTCGCGCACAGCATTTATCTTGATTATTACTGATTAGGTTATTTTATTTATCCCTAGTTCGGTTGCATTTTTCAACCTTTATTTTTTAGGTTTTCATTCGTCCAATATAGATGGTCCAAGCTTTAGTCAATTGACTAGAGCTCATATTATACCGGCTGGCTCGACCGGGGTAGTACCATCCTCACACAGAATATCGGAATAAAGAAACCATTAAAATAAATAAATAAATAATAAAAAAGCCTTTTATTATTTCCCAATTTCTTACAAAAACATTTAGAAAAAATAATAATAATAATATAAAATTGATTTACGTAAGATTAACATGCATATTTATAAGTATATTTCCATTGTATCCTAAGTATTTCTATTATTATTCATTTATTTATGACAGATTATAATATTTTTCAATTGTTAATATTATACCTATATATAAAAGGATATAACTGTAAATTAATTATTGTTTATATCATTTTAATGCATGCATTATTGAGAACCCCCCTTGAGGGTAAAGGCCTCCTCCTTTTCGGTCCATTTTTGTCTGTCTTTTGCTATGGTGTGCCATTGGTGTCCAGCTATATCTTTGATGTCGTCGGCCCATCTTCTGAATGGTCTCCCGCGTTTCCTTTTGCCTTTCGGTCCGTCCCATAGGGTTGCGATCTTCGTCCAACGATGGTCTTCTAATCTGGCTATGTGTCCGGCCCATTTCCATTTTAGTTTCATGGAGTGTTGCAGAAAGTCTGTTAATTTTGTTTTACCTCTTATAACACTGTTGCGTATGTTGTGTAGTTTATTGATGTTTAAAATTGATCTTTCCATCGCTGTTTGACATGTTCTTATTTTGTTTTTAACTTGTTTTGTATATATCCATGTTTGTGAGCCATAGTTAAGACAGGGAAGAATACTACTATCCATTACTTTCTTTTTCAAAGTGAGAGATAAATTGCTTTTAAATATTTCTTTATGGGCCCAATATTTCCGCCATGCTAAGGTAGTTCTTCTAGTAACTTCTTGTATGTTGTTGTTGGGGAGGAAAGATATTTGTTTTCCTAGATAGATGTACGTGTCTACATACTCTAGGTCTGTCTCTCCTGTATTTATTTTTAATTTTAATGTGTTCGTCATCAATTTGGTTTTTTGGAGATTCATTTCAAGACCGGTGTGTTCGCTTGCTGTTTGTAGAGTTTGTATCATTTGCTCTAGTTGTGAGCTTGATTCTGAGAATAGTATTATATCGTCGGCAAACCGCAAGTGACTTAGATACTTGTTGTTTATTTTGATGCCAAGATTGGTCCACTGTAGTTGCTTAAATATCATCTCCAGTACCGCTATAAAAAGCTTGGGCGAAAGAGGGTCTCCTTGTTTTACCCCCCTTCTTATTTTTATTTCTGGCCCACTTGATTCTAGGACGACTCTGCTTGTACTTGTATTATATATATTTCTGATTATGTTGCAGTATGTTTTGTGAATTTGAATATCCTTTAATACTCTCCAGATAGATGCATGTGAAATCGAGTCGAAGGCTTTCCTGTAATCAATAAAAGCAAGATAAAGGGGCCTTTGAAACTCTTTGTATTTTTCTATGATGTGTTCCAAGACTTGGATATGGTCTGTTGTCGCATAGCCTTTTCGGAAGCCTGCTTGTTCCACTGATTGATTTTCATCGATCTTTGTAGCTATTCGGTTTGAAATACATGATGAGAAAAGTTTATATAGGCTAGGTAACAGACTAATTGGTCGGTAGTTTCCAACTTCAGTAGGGTCGCCCTTCTTATAGAGTAGAACGATATTTGATTTAGTCCATTGTTCCGGGACTATCTCTTCTAGATTAATGAGGTTGAATAAGCGGGTAATCAACGGTGTCAGTAATAAACCTGCATGTTTGATTGCTTCGTTTGGAATACCGTCCGGGCCTGGACTTTTTTCTAGTTTCAGCTTTTTAACTTCTTGTATTATTTCTTGTTCGTTCCAAGGCATAATAGGTGTAGTTTCATGGTCTGGGCTTGTATATTCATTGACATCGTTTCTGTCTTTTTGATTGTAGAGGTCCATGTAATATTTTGTTGCTATTTTTAGTATTCTGTCTCTGTTTGAGGTGCAAGTGGAATTTTCTTTTAAACTTGATATCCACGTTTTATGCCTACTAAGCTCTTTAAAAGCTGTTTTGCAACTTCCCCTTTTGTTTAGGTGTTTTTCGATAGTGCTTTGCCTGTAATGTTTGTAATCCTTTCTAATGCTTTTGTTGCATATTTAGTAGATATAGCTTAATTGTGCTTTTTCTTCGGTGTTTTTTTCTTTTTTAATTTGAAGCTCATGGCGGCGTTTTATCAGGTTTATCGTATCTGTAGTGAGAATATTCTTATTTCTGTTTGTAATAAAGTTTTCCTTTTTCATACTCTCTTTAATGCATTTTTCTATTTCATTATAAAATGTTTGAACCGTGTGGTTGTCTGTTACTTTTATTAATTTGAGATTTTCTTGTAGGTTTTCAAGGTATTTTTTTATTTCAGTCTCAGTATTAAATGTACATATAGGACTTTGAAATTTTCTTCTGCTTTTTTTTGATGGTGATATTAATATTTTAGATCTGACCAATCTGTGGTCTGATGAGAATCTTATTGAATTTAATACCTGTACGTCTTGGAATTTCTTCGGAAAATTCGTAAGGATATAATCAATTTCGTTTTTAGTTCGGTGGTCGGGTGATATCCAGGTCCATTTTCGACTAAACTTTTTCTTGAAAAAAGTGTTCATAATGGAAAGATTATTCTCCTGGGCAAATTGTATTAGTACTTCTCCTCTTGGACTTCTTGATCCAAATCCGAAATTGCCAAGGGTTGGGCTTTCAACGGGTTTAGGTTTTCCTATTCTTGAGTTAAAATCTCCCATCAATATTACGTTTTTCCCCGATAGTCCAAAGGCTTCGTTTAGTGTGTGGTAGAATTTATCGATTTCGGAGTTTTCTGAGTCCTCGGTAGGTGCGTAGGCTTGTATTATAAAGATAGTGAAACTATTGATCTCAATTTCTAAAAGTGCCACTCGGTCTGAAAATCCCTTGAAGCATTTAATACCTAATTTGTGTTTCTTATTAATAATAAATCCGACGCCATGTCTTCCTTTGATTATTCCGTTACAGCATAGTATAAAGTCTTCATACTCTGTTATACTATAGCCTTCTCTTCGAATTTCCGATATTCCAATAATATCGTAATTGACGTTTTTTAGTGCATTTGAGAGTTCTATTTGTTTTGCAGGACTCGCTAGTGATCTCACATTGTATGTGCATATGTATATTGTGTTTTGATTTTTATTGTGATTTGTATATGATTCTGTTTTCTGCGGAGGGTTGTAGTCAAGAGAGGAACTGTTTATATTCCTCTCCCCCACGGTGACTAGCCGTCTTGGGTATAATGTAGGTCGAGGAGGGGCCGTTATTGGTTGCTATTTATTTGCCTCTACTTCTTTTCTGGGTTTCAGGAATGCAGTGATGTGTGTTTTATTTTTCTTTGCAGTTGTAATTTGTGTTTCCTTTTTGCTTTGTTCCGGCGAAATTGATAGGTTTCGTTTCTTAGATTGTTGAGTATTATTTTGGTTTTTGTTGTTAGGAATGATGAGTTTATCATATTTAATTAAAGCTTTTGTGCCTTCTGCTCTGTATTTTAATAGTTCGACTTGTAATTCTTTTCTTTTCTTGAGAACTTTTAATGGGTAATCCTCCTTAAAATATATATCGATATTATTCAGCATTTTCTTGTTTTGCAGTAATAGGATCTTTTTACCCATAGTAGTAAACGTGACCTTAACTGGTCTAGGGTGTTCTCCTTTCTTCCCTAGTCTTTGTACTGATTCGATTTCGTTTACTGAGCAAGAAATTTCCATAGTTTTGTTTATTAGTTCCAAGATTATAATTTCTAGTTCTTGATAGTTCTTTTCTTGTTCTTTCAAGGCAAAAAAGACTAAATTTTTTCTTCTATTATATCTTTCAATTCGATCTAGTCTTATATCTTGGTCGTCTAACCTTGAATTAATTTGTTTGTATTTGCGGTCGATTTCTGCAAAGTTTTCCTTTATGGTTTTATTTATGTTGCTAGTTATGTTTTTCTCCATTTCTTTCATTTCTTTTTTCTGCTCTGCTATGTCTATCTGTATTGATTTTAATATTCTTGCTACGTCTTCCATTGTTCAACTAGTGGCTGCTAGATGGCGCTGACTCTGCTCTTGTGTTAATTTCAATTTGTTTGTGGATTTGTATCTATGCTCTCCTCGCCATTAGATGGCGCTGCTTGCAATATTTTTATTGTCCGTATGTAATTGTTGGTATGTGGTATTTCGTTTTCTTAATTTTATTCAGTAGTTACTCACTGTTTGTTTGTGTTTATCCGTTCATTAGTTTGCTTGATATTCTTGTTGTTCAGTATAATTTTGATGTGTTTTCTGTTTGTTTCCAGGTTATTATGTCTTCTGCGGGTAGATGTTTCTTGTTTCGTAATTACTTATCTCAGTAATTTTAATATTTTTAGTATATTTACACTAGTTTTATCATCGATACTGGCGTATGCACTTATTTGACACTTTATCTACGGTTTTTGGGACCGTAACTTCAATTTAAACAATTTATTTTGCTTTGTAATCACGGAGCACACAAAACAGCTGGTTATAGCGCAGTGGCGCCCTCCGAACCATTATAGCTGCATAATACAAATGTACATTTAGGAACCTAAATACTAGTCTACCTTCGCTAGGCCTATCTTTATATGTATAAATTTTCGTTTTCTTTGATAGCAAACCACAGATATAGATTTACATAGATAACGCAAATGCATGTACGAAACCCCGACCAAGCGTCAAGGTTGGTCGCCGCTAACTTACAGTCCGCGCGACTACAGATATAAAAAATATATGTGTGTGTAATGAGCGAGATAATCACTCGAAAGAATCGTAGCGGGCGGAGGGGCATCGGCGGCATCGGTGTCTTTGAATCTGTTTGGATTTCCCGTCACTAATGACGTCACTGAAGTGTTCAAAATTCGGCACGCTTGGTTTCAATACAAATCGTGATACTTGCGTTATCTATGTAAATCTATATCTATGTAGAAAACAGTAGACGATAGATGGAGTGCTCATATTAAAAGTAATAAATCTGTAGCGAAGATGACGTCCCGGCGCAGCGCCGGCGGTGGGAGCCGGAGCACCGGCGACCGCGCGGTCGTCGCCCAGAACAACCCGATATTAGTTTACTTTTCCTCTCGAACTTACTTTATTAGTTATCCATCTACGGGAGCTGCCACTGATAGTTTTCGAGTTATCAAGAAGGCAAGAAGTTGGCACTTGTAAGTCTTACACAAATTGAACTTTTTTCCGCGCGTAGGTAAGCTGAATTTGATTGATTTGAGGCCGTGGTCGCGTTTTGCGATACCGAACTATTACCGACCTAATTAAACACGCTCACTTTTTGAACGATGCAAATAATTATTTTTCGACAAAACATTTGTAACATTTACTGAATTATTGTCGAAATTCTTAGATTGGACTACAAAAACTTAATTAGAGTTTTTTCCATTTGTCACAAACGTAATTAAAACTTCTGGACGCGACCTCAATCAACCTAGGTACGCTCAATGAGTATGAGGAAGAAAAGTTTAAACATAATTATCTGAAGTTAAGATAGAATGAAAAGTTGTATATTAGTGTAGGTAAAATTCCTGTCGGGACAAAATTTCTTTTCATTTAAAATTTCATTTAACGGTATACCCATAATACAAGCGTTGCTTAGTTTAGGACCACATAAGTAATGTGTTCGATGGTGTGGAAACATCCTGTGCATTTAGTTTCTTGTTGTTCAAATTCCGGTCAAAAAACAGAATCTAAAATCACTCAACATCTATTAGTAGGCTTCGGAAATGATGACAATGAAATCCGTGATAGACTAAAAACAGGTCAGGCGGCTTTTCGTTGACAACAACAGCTTTGTTAGGGAGGATTTTATTGGCACAAATATTGTCCAAGTCGAGCTGCGCCGCGCAATTCTCGTGATTTACCGAGCTGTTTACGAGAGCCTGCCTATCCCGATCTACCAACATTTTTACAGCACCATTTGCCCGAAAGTCAGACATTTTCTACACCACAAATCATTTTAACTATATTTTTATGCTAATTTTGTGCTACAGAGAGATCGCAGTGCTCCTAACATACTGTTTCGATTGTGATTCTATTTCATTTATCTCATTTATTAGGAGCACGTATTTATATTATGTTACAAAAGTGGCAATATAAGTTTTAATATTCTGATAGTTACATATATATATCGACAATAATTATTATTGTCAATTTAATTCAGTATAAATATTTCTGAGATAGAAAATCTATCTACAATAAAATTAATGCAGCAAACTCCGTTTTCAACAATAAAAATAGCCCTTAAGCCATCGAAACATTAACAAAGTTTTCACGTTAACTTTTTGTATAAGTAGGAAAGTTGTGGAGGCATTTTCCAATCTCTGAGCGAGGGCCGACGCCTTCGGGCCTCGCGCCGAGTCATTATTGGCGCATGGACTGGCACTGAGCCGCCAAGGAAAACAATCTCACCTTCGAAACCGTTAAAGATCTAAGTAGACGTATATTTCTGAGAAACAGTATAATAGCTACCTACTCGAATACATAGCAGAATTTAATTAGAAATTCTATTTAAAAAAGATTAAGTAGGTAAGTATAATAAAATCGTGCTGTTCTCCGCTATGATTTTCCATCAGATTTAACACACCGGAATGTGCAGAGTGGTAGACGTAATGTAATTGTGAAGGGGAGTAGAAAGTCTGCTAATCCTTTTATCTAAGTGCAACACGCGGCGGTGTTGGGCGGCGTAGTTTCCCACCGCTCGCACCTGTTCGGCCACACTAGAACCGAAGCTGGGCTTTCTGCCCCGTTTTATTATAGCCCCATCTCAGTTGCTTAATTAACGGACCAAAGCTACCGCTACATCTAGCGGATAAACGCAGTCCGATACAGAACCTAACTGAACAATACGTACGCATAACATATAATAAGGCGTGTTCGTCAGACTAACAGTGGCCTTAGAGATTAACGCGTTCTACCGTGACAGTATTTTTACACGAAGTTTGCATAGGCAGCTCGTGCAGCATCTCTATCGGCGATTAATTTATCCACTTTATGTCAGAGACTTATAAGGTATCTCTGTGCTTTATGTATGCATTTGGTTGACGTCTAGTAGACTGTCCAGTCTTTCCGTTGACTTGTGGTTTACTCCATGTCTACTCGTCAAACGCAATTCTTACGTAAACGCATAAAACCACACTAGATATAGCACCCTAATATTATACCATAAACAACTTAATGGTAAATCTTTACTATTTATTTACGCCGTAATTATAAGAAGTAATCAATAGTAAAGAGTTACAACTTGAAAGAGGTTTTCTCTTAATCGAGCAACGATAAGAAAGGTACATTAAAAAGGTCTGGCGTGACAACAAATCTAAAGGAAAAATCTCCGCCTCTGAGAGCCCAACGGTGATAAACGAGAAAAACTTTGGTACTAAATGGAGCATTCGAGACGGCGCGGAGCTGCGCTCCTGTCGCAGAATAATACTTCACTCGAAGAAATAACACTTATAGTCCGCGAGGCTTAAAATCAAATGTCTCCGTTCTCCAAAGTTCCGAGCACGTAAGTACCAAGAGAAATAGTGATGGAAGCGAATAACGATTTTAAATCAAGTGGAGTTATTTCATAACCAGCATCGATGTTCTAAAATATTGATGTTCTATTGGGATATAATCCTAGAACAATATAATATATTAAATAAATATTCTGGTATAAAATGTTTTGAACTAGGTTTAAGAAAAATATGTAGGGTACATACTGTTTAATGAATATTCGAGTCTGGTACTTGCGAATAAAATAAATGTTACGTACTGGCATAATGTATTAATTAGTTTTAAGCACTTTTAAGAGAACGTTAGCCATTATTTCAAACAGGAAATGGAAAAATTAAAATCATAAAAATAAAAATAGTGATAACAACTAGGCTAAGCGTGGACGAGAATGCGTAAAACGGGTGTTTCATCGAGCTACTGTATGTTTAGCGATCGCCCGGACCGCTATGTGGCGGCCGGGTGGGCGGCGGCCGGACCAAATCACACGTCCCTCGAGAACGTACACCTCGCAACGCCCCAGGATTATGTTATATGAAAATAATTGTCGCGTCGCGTCAGCTTACGGACCGGCCCGGTGAAAATTACCTTCGCAAAATAAGGGTCGATGTGTTTTGTTGAACTTTCGCAATTTGATTAATTTTAGTGTTGGGGATTGTGTTGCTGTAACACAATTAAATTTGGAATAATATCTCCCAGATACGGGAGACTACCGCGTGTAACTTGTGTGTTTACGACTTATGGAAGAACATATTTTATTTGTACATTTGTTACCTAATTTTCAATGTTGCCATATTATTACACAGTAGTATTCCTGTTATAATGGACGAAATTCGCCCATAATTCATTTAAATTTTAAACGTCATTAAGGTTTTATTGTCAAAGAATATTTGATACTGGCACGCAGAATGCACTATGGAAGTTCCGCCATCCAAAAACTGTCATTGTTTGTCAGTCAGACAGTTAGTCGGTGTGGAAGTTACAAATGTGTGTGTGTCAATTCATGGTAGTGTGTGTAATGTTTTATTTATTGATTTTAATGTATTTCTAAGGATTATAATATAAAATATTAGCATTCTACACTCCTTCTCTATATAAACTATAAGTGTGCCAAATTTCATACTCCTCCGTCCGCACAATTTTCGTATTAAGCGGTTGAAAGTTTTTGCTTGTTATAGCTAAGCGCGTCACGATATCAAATGAAAAGTACTAGGTATTAAATTAGATATTAGTATAACATGATTCACGGTTATACGATATTTCATTTATACGATACTATCAGCGCGGAGTGGCGGTGATCGGCACGCGCCGCATCAAGTGTGGCTGTGTCAGGACGCCGGGATACCGACGACGCGACCACGGCAAGGTAGAAAGCTATGAGCCTTGATTACAATGATGGTAAGCTAGATGTGCCTTGATTTTCTATATTGCCGAATCGACACGATCGTTCGAAACTATTTATGGATTTTTTCAGGTCAAATGCGATATCGATATGAACACCGTATCCGTATCGTTAACGCGACTCATAATCGTTACGTGGTCCGTCAGTAGAAGCGGATGCTGGTTATATTTAAATGGCCTCAAAATGTGAATTGCTGAGCTAGAATCAACAGAAGCGAATGTTAAAAACCATTTTTTTTAAAGTTGAGTATGTTATTTAATAATTTACCTACTTAGTTACCTATGAACGTTTAAGGAGTATACCTTTTGTATTGGATCGTATAGGACATAATCGTGAGGAGTGGCGGTGATCGGCACGCGCGGCCTCAAGTGTGGTGGTGTCAGCGAGCGCCGCCGCACTGAAAGCTGAACGGAAGCGCCTCGCGGAGACACACACAAGTGGGCGTAATTGAAAAGGTAACGGCGTTAATGATAACCCTATTGTGCTTCTTGAAATCGATAAAATCAATAACGCCAATGTTGTTTAAAAATATATAAATATGCTTATTTAGTATTTACGAACAACGGATAATATCTGATCCAATGCCGCATAATTCAACTCGCTACTTTAAAACTATGCAGCCCCTCAGACGTACATGAAGTTATATTTTGTTTGGTATAACACCCAAAACAGTCGTGATACGCAGAAAGAATAAGTAATATGTACTTACTTTGTTTAGTACTGAAATCAAATATTTTCAAGTTTAAATGAATGTATTATTACGTACAGGAAACGAGCAAATGTAATTGATATCTCTGTAAGTACTTGTTTTCAATCATGTTGATGTTTCATAAGTTAAAAAAAACAAATTCATATGGAGTGCAATATCATAATGCAGTGGCGAAGCTATAATACGAAAGGTGCATCGCATTCACGTAGCACGTTAATACTGACCGTCGTTGCTAGATAGTTCTCTATTACTCTGATGGAATAAAAAAGGAGCATTTATTTTTTAATTTCTGTATTTTACTCTAATATTGCATCTATATAGCAGAGACAGTCAATTATTTCAGCACGCGTCTTGTGGGCATAAGGTTCCCGGGTGCAAACCCCGACACTCAGCTGTGGGTTTCTCGAAATCTATGTGCGAATGTGATTATTATTTGCTATTCTGATGGAAAAGAACGTCGTAAACAAACTTGCATGTTTTTGAAAATCTAACCAATTTTCGAAAGACATGTTAAATCCGCCAACCCACACTGGGCTAGCGTGGTAGATAATAGGCTAAATCCCCCTCATATTAGGGGAGCCCCGTGCCCGAGTGGGACGTTAAAAAGGGCTAAATTATTATTTTTCATTGTAAAATATGTCAAAGGTAGGACAATTGAATATTTTAACTTACTTCAAGGTACATTCAAGAGACGATGCCTAAACACATTTGAATGAATTTGTTATACAGATAGAATAATATGATATCTTAGCCGACTATTATTTGAGTGGTATAGCTGTTTGTATTGGCTGAAAATTACATTATTTAAATAAATTTCGGTAACTCTAGGTAACCTCATTAGTCATGAATTGTAGGAAATCTAACAGAGTATACGTGATGGGAACTTTTAAGATAATTTTATTTGAAGGAAGTTTCTCGATGAAGCAAAATTCCGAGTGTAATTTGTGAGCAAGAGAAAGTTTGCCTTATCACTGTATTCCACGTGGGGCGTTTCGTCGGAATTTCTCTGTTTTATTTCGTGACTAAGTATATTTATATACCGGCGTTATTTATATACCTTGACGCTACAATTTCTAGTTGAAAACAGCAACATTTACATGTACTCTAAAGACTATGGAAGTCCCGCCCGAAATCTATACAAATAAATAAAATTGGAGTGTCTGTTTGTAATATCAAAATAACACCTTTTCACTAAATGCATATGAAACTACATACGACACCTATAGCAAAAACGCGATTTAAACATTTTTTGTCTGTCTGTCTGTCTGTCTGTGTGTTTGTTCCGGGTAATCTCCAAAACGGCTGGACCGATTTTGACGGGACTTCCACTGGTAGATAGCTGATGCTATAAGCAGTAACTTAGGCTACTTTTATTTTAGAAAAACAAAATTAAAAATGGTTCCTGTCGCGCGGGCTCAGGACGTGGGAGCGGGCTCTTTTGTTAAGTTAAATTCTGATTAAAAAGAACTGTCACCGTTTGTCAGTCAGTTACCGAGTGGAGGTTACACTAGACTATAACTCTAAATTGAAAATTTAAAAACCCCCGATGCGATGAACTGTTCATCAAATGTATAATTTACCTAGTTCTTCCAAATAATGATGTTAGCGCGATTTGCGTAGCTCCCGTAGTCAGTATCCATAGTTTACTTCATATATCCATTGTTTTGGCTTCCTCATTTATAATCTAAGATGTACAATAATCAACAGAAAATCTGTGTAAAAGTATGAGACATTATTTTGTTATGACATTATAATAATTGACATTAGAATAGACAACGAATCTAAATATTGATGTCACGGAGGTTTTATTCCTAGTAAAATATTATCAATTATGATTCAATTTGATGTAATAACTCTGGTTGAGGTAGACGGGAGCAGCCTAGGGGAAGAATTTTCAATAACGCTAAAATTATTTTAAATTAGATTAGTTTTTTTATATTCTTTGTCAATGGCGGAGCAACGCCCTCTAGAATTATTATAGCGTAATATTCCATGACCATTAACAAACCAAACAAAATTTAACGCATGCGCGTATCCATCATTTGAAACGTGACTTATGGAACGTCTTTAGTTCATACACAAATCTCAATAAAATTGATAAAATATTCATTTTTTTCAGAATCAGGGAAACTTCTCAAATTTATAATATTGTAAAAAGCCAGTTTAGACTATCACGATCATTTAAAAATATAATAAATCTAAATCCAATCATCTCAAATTTCGACTGGATTCGAGCCGAGGGAATTGGTTTTGGCCGTGAATGTGGCTTTTTTAACCTACAAAAGAGCTGATGATCTTCAAACGGCTGAACCGATTTTCATGAAACATAGCTAAGAACACTCTCGATCAGAATACCTATCTAACAAATGAAACAAAATTGAAATCGGTTCATCAGCTTGGGCGCTACGTTGCCACAGACAGACACACAGATCCACAGATACACAGATACACAGATACACAGATACACAGACACACAGATACACAGATACACATGTTAAACTTATAACACCCCTCGTTTTTCGTCGGGGGTTAATTAAAAAGTGTGTGTGTCAATTCGTGTGTGCAATGCTTTATTTATTGATTTGATGTATTTTATCTTTATTTTATGTATAATCAAAATAAAATCTAGTATTCTGCACTCCTTCTCTATATAAACTATAAGTGTGGGAAATTTCATACATTCGGCGCAAAATATAATTTATTATCGTGCATGTTAAATACGACCTGATATGTACACGGTGAAACGGAAACGATATATTATTATAAATCTAAAACTTATAGTTTCGTATTTCAGCTGAAGTTGAAGAACAAATGGTGTTGTAAGGATATACCTAGTCGTTCAGATTTCATGTCTACATCACCTTCAAGTCTTCAAATTTCTGCTAAACCTGATACTTTTAGTTTACTACAAAAATAGTATACCCTTTCTGTCTGACCTAATATATTCGAGCATATAAAGAGTAATTTGGTGTGTAGCGACAAGTCGTCGCAGTTAACACGACTGGACCAGCTGTTGGCGGCACGTCCCTGTAACGAACAGAGCTCAGCGTGACTCCGGCCCGCACCGGCTGCCTTCCATAATTGCAGACATGGCACGTGGTGGGGGCGCCACAGCCACTGAGAAGTCATCATTAGCGTCGCTCACAATTCATTGCATCCTTATTCATATCGGTTGCACATATATTGTTATCAACGTGAACGGTCCTGTGACCCTGATTTAAGTTATGTTCAGTAGGTATACATTAAAATAACTGCGATGTTAAGATTCTAATTCAATGTATTTTAGAACATACTACTATAGTAGTTCTCTTACTAGCAATTAATAATTAATATCCCATTGATACGTTTATTGAAAAAACAAATAGACAATTAGTATGAGAAAATAAAATATCATGACCTCGACTGGATAGTATGTTGTTGCACGTGATGATAACGAACAAAGCTCATCGGCTGGGATTTTTCGTAATTGCAGGGATCGTCCATTGCTCTGTCACTGGAGACCGTACATCATTAGTGTCAATCACAATTCGCTGCCTACTATAAAAAACATACTACCATCAACAAGAAGCAATACGAAAATTAATGGACTTAATTTATTTTTTAATTACATTAGTTGTTTAGACATTTCATCTTCATGTATTTTTAATTAAAATTACGGTTTCCGACAAAGAATGAACCACGAATTTATCAAAGGCCGCACTAATGTTGGCGAGCCCGGCGGTGACCGACTTCAACTCGAACATTATTACCAGTTTGTATCGCTTCTCGTTGGCCGCGGTATACATGATAACATAACCTGGGTACATATTTTGTATCTTATAATCTGTGTGAAAAGCAAATAGGGTAATTAAAATAATAATTGATTACTATGATAGAATTTTCAAAGTGTACAAGGTAGTCTACGAAACACGTAGCAGTTCGTAGCATGGTATGTCTACGAACCAGGTAGCCTGGCGTAGCCACACATCGTCTACGTGCTACGTAGCTAATCGTAGCCAGAAGTCGACTCCGAACAACATAGCCTACCGTGTAGCCTCAACAACAACTGATTCTGTCGAGTGGAACCATTTTTCGGATTCCGAAAATTTCACTATAATAAGTGAAACGACGCATTATGCAGTAGTTCGGCGACGAAAGGGTACATGAAGCCTTCATCAATGTTATTAAAAATCTATATATATGTATTGAGGCTGATATGCACCTACCGAACTAAATCAATACAATTCTGACCCCTTACTAATTCAGACTTAACTAATAAAATTGAAATAGAAATGTTGATATTTTAGGTTGAACTTTCTATCGCATAAGGTATTCATTTGCTACGGACAATAAGGTATAGGTATGGCAAAGAAAAGCGTTTTGCGTAATTAAACGTTCGGGCGGCGGCAGTTTATGTGACGATTAGTGCGCAGGGCGCGCAGAAGGCTCGGCCGTTCAATTTGCCGCTTCACTTGACACAATTCGACGCCTGACTCGGGGACAATCGCACTCGAAGCCCCGTCGACCTCCTTATCTCCCGCCGAGGTAATCTTTCCTTCCCTCGGCGGCAATAACTCCAAGTGGGCAGGATTACCTGCAAAGGGGCCTCGTAAGGCAACCGCCTCTACAAAGGTTATCGATTTAAACAATGTGTGTACGCGTCACTTACTTACACTTATTTATTTATTTTTCCTTCTTGCCGGCAACGCTTGATCTTAGGACGATCAGAAATGTTGTAAGTAATCTCCGCGAAACCCAAAATTTATGCTCGCATTAACATTTTCCTATGATGTCATACCTCGTGGATCAATCCTTTTTTTCAGAAACCTCTACATGAAAATATTAGGAAGCGATAATTTCATTTCTAAGAGATACCTAGGCTCGCTCGACAGGAATAATCAAATATAAATAGATCGCTCGTAGTACCATTTGCGTTGCCATGTAAATCTGCGCACGTAAATTCTCCCGCTGTCTGCGCACGGAAATTGAATCGTTCGAGTTCCATGCCAATATATAATTTTAAACGAAATATGACCGCCGTCGTTTCACTTTCACTTTCTTGGAATTATGAAATTATGCTTCCATGTTGGGTCAAAAAAATTATTGTGCTACACTTTTTCTAAGTAAGATCTATTCTCAAGGTATATCTGTACCGAATGTCGTCAACTTCAAACAAAAACGGTAGAAGTTATGTTACTATGACAGACTAGGACGGATGGAAATACGGACTGGATGATCTTATAAGGGTTCCTCGTAGGGACTACAGAACCAATTTAAATAAAGAAAATGGTGCTTATAATCTAAAAAGATTCCTGATTTAAGTAATTTTGTCTTACTTTAGCTGGCTTCACTCACTAGTTCTAAGCGCACCGTCAGCGTCAACCTTATTTTTTTCGTGTGATGAAATTTCGTAATAAATAATGACTAAAATGAGTAGGTACATAAGTATACATGGTTGGAATCAAGCAGGCAATTGTGTATTAGTTTATTTGTATACATATATGTACGTCAAGTGGGTGTATGCGGGCGGGCGGTAGATCACTACAAAGAACCACATCAGCGGTTCTCTGTGTGAGTGGTGGGCGCCTTGTGCAGGCAGTGGGGATATTTCAATTTGGCCGGAGACGCGACCCGAGAGGCCGCGCGGCCGCCGCACGGCTCGGTGAACCGTAAGCCCGTTGCGGCCTCCGCCAAAGAGCAAACACCGCCTCCGCAATCTTGTGCCATGTGGACCATGCCAAACACTCGGCCATGACAATGTACTGGTACAATTACCCGCACTCCCACTCTTTTGTTTTAATACCTGGTTTTTAATAACAGGAGAACTGAAGCCTTAATATCTAAGTACTCAAATGATAATAATAATGACATAAAACTGATTACTGCAGGTGGTGTGCTTATGAGTGAAGATCTTTGGCGGAGAATAACAATGAGATTGCGAAGCTCGTAAATCTAGCAGGTGTGCGCCTGTTATTGAATAGACTCCGACATCGCGAGACTACATTAATCGTTCTACAAGAGCAATGAATCCATATCACGTCTCATAATTTTAGTGTCGATTAGAGGAATATCGCAGGCGCGCCGTACATTTTACTGAATAAATAAATTAGTCTTCTAATATATTATACACAGTTGGACTAATATAGCTAGACCGTGACGGTATTTTATGTAAAGATAGGAATGGTAATGCTTCAACATGACTATTACTACTTAATTACATAAAAAATAAGCAAAAACTCCCCAAATTTAAAATGAATACCAAATATGTAGTCAGGCACTTAGTCAGACCTTCTACAAGTCTGCCAATGTATTAGTACGTAAATGGCATCAAATGCCCACTCGATAAACTATCTAGTTTGAGAGTAGGTATTCGCCTCAAAATTGAATTACTTAATTAGTATTTAGGTAATAAACTTATATAAATATAATATGATCTTTCTATAGGAACAGATAAATGTGAGTACCAACGTAAAACTACAATAAATCCTCAAGTAATATAAACGCGCTGTCGACATCGACGAGCGAGGCGTGTGGAACGCGTTGCCGATGCCGGCGAGGGGCGCGAGGCGGGGGCCCGCGGGCGGGGGACGGAGTGCGGCAATTTTTCTCTCCGCTGACAACATGATGTAACGCCAATATCGCACGCTGAGCGATTAAGCCGCGCACGCCGATATTTCAGACTTGCCCCTACTAACTGTCAAAGTGTCGACGAGAACTCTGTATACGCTTTACGTATATTTTGCTATGTGTTGCTACGAAGCGCTCGAAGCAGTTTATCATAATTTTGTATAGTCATAAAATAGTAAACAAGTTGTTTCACTCGCTAGGAAAACTTTTGAAACGAAATTCCTACCTATTTATATATACAGAAGGTTAATCACACGACACATGGAGGAAGGGGTAGGCACAGTGAGTTGATTGATAATTCTAGATTAGTGATCCATACACTAGCCGTCGCTTAAGTAATTGTGAAATGGATTGTGAAAGAAAAATAAAAGTAACTAATCTCAAAGAAATAACGCCCGTATCGGCTAAAAAGATAGTTGGCAAGTCGGATCACGCAGGGAGGCAATCACTGGATAATAAACGTAGAGGAGCGAGTCGAGTGTGGCGCAGTACGGCTGCACGTACTGCTGACGCCGACTTCCGGTTGCATCACCAGCGAGCGCCAGCCAACATCCACGATACACCTCCCTCAACGACCAACCACCGATAAATCTTAGCTCGGAACAATTTAGAATCTCGCTTGACACCATTCAATCTCAAGTGAGCAATATTGAATATGAAACGAACCCACAGAAGTTTGAGAAGATAGCGCTTTTACACTTTTGCTATGCACAGTTTTGTAATGAACATGTGATGCAAATGATTTTTTATAACTTCCTTTACGGGCCTAGCTGTAGGGTAAAATGAGATAAATCGTTACGCTAAAAAGCGTTATACGAAACTTTGATACGCCCACTGACAAAAGTTAACTTAAAAAACCAACTAGATGGCGTAAGTGAGTATTCAAGTGCCTGTTAAATATTTTTATCATAAAACCAAAAATATAAAAATATATTTTCATAAAACTCAACATGCATGCAGGCGTGCATGCAAAACACTTAACAGAAAACTTCGTTCCTGACGGGGGGACTGCACTAGTTTTTATATATACTGTGTAGTTCTTCTATATACATATATATATTTATAAGGGTATAAGGGCTTAAGTCGATGATAAACGACGAGATGCTGGCGCCTGAGCGTCGTCGGCCGCTGCCCACGAAAAATACAACTGTCATCTTGACTGATGGTAAAATAACGCTCGCGTCATGCTTCGTTCTACATGCCAAAGGCTATTGTGCTCGTCTTTGTAGCCCTCTCCTTATATTACGGATTACCTAATAACATGTGACGGTAAGCAACTTTCCTACGGATAATGCACGTGATAATAATTATTGATATATGAACTACGTTTATTGAATATAATCATGATTTATGTTAAAACAAACCAAGCTCAATATTATTTCACTTCTTAAAATACAATACAATATATTACAATATTATAATTTAATTTTCATGAACACGAATTACACGAACCATTTACAACTGTTGGTGAATGTCATTATAACCTACGATTGACCTCTAAAAATATATTTCACTATTATTGTTACATTATATGTGACATTTTGTGAGTAAATGCCAACCCCAATGGGATAACGCTATAAGGCTAGGTAGATATTGCGATATCTGTTACATCATGTGGGTATACGTATTGTTTATTAAATTGCCCCAACCACGTGACATTATTTCGTGAGTAATAGCAATTACAAACCCCGCAAGCACAATATTATTGACGAAATCACTGTTCTACGCGAAGATGTGTAGGCGTATTGCGAGTAATAAAATACAAGGCAATTGATTGTTGCTATTGCGGTCACGTTGTTCAGTTACTGTTTTCACGTCTGACGTAATAACGTTAGCAACAAAGTTATGGTACATACGTGACCCGTTAAAAGGTGCCATTCCTTATTCCATCTCATCTTATCTAAGATTTATATTGAGTTGAGTTATTGATTCATGTAGGAAATATAAAGTCGATGACGATGCAGAGCAACTCACTCTAAATAAGAATATAGATGGGTAGGTACCTGCTGGTAAATAATAAATTGTCAAATAGTAGTTCTTTATTATTACGTACTTTTAATATTTTTTCAGGTACGTATACCTATCTTTATGAATTAAATATGTTATTTTAATAATAATCACTTTGGTAAATATTGTTTATTTATCAGTAATATTTCCGGAATTTAAAAATTTAAGGCCAACAATAATGACTAAAGGCGAGTTGTTTAATGTTGGCGGCAGTTACATCCTTTAGCGTAACAAAGGAATTAGCGAGTGGTCAGCGCATGGGTATCACCTGTGATTGATGGCCGTGTCTGTTTCACTCGCGCTGCAAATATTTCATTAGACAAGCTTTGCGAAGCCCGCCATGCATCATAGGCTCCGTTTGGGGAGCTACGCTGACGCCGAGATCCACTCGGATTAGTATAGATATTAATATGTGGCTCCACGTGCAATATTGCGGCTCTCATCACAACAGAATGCTCTAAAAACCGTGCCAACACTTTACATGTATCAATAGACCTCCTATAGTTATAAATTATACCAAATTTAAAGGGAAACACCATAATTATTAATTCAACAGTAGGGACGTATGTACTTCATTGTTTCAATCCTAAAGCTTTCTTTTCTCACATTTGTGATAGTTAGATTTCAAGGTCAGAGTCAAAGGTTTAAGTATCTACAGTAAAGATTAAACATGCATAATGATCCCTCATTTTCATAAAATATTAGCAGTAATTACCATACGTCTAGTAAAAATACTAAAAGGGATTATAGGACCTATACTAAATGTTTTTTGCCCTTATTTTTTCAGTGTACTTGCGTCTTATGTACTAATTTAAAATTATGTAAGGTTAACTCGTTTGCCATGTATTACTTTAAAAACACGGTAAGGATTTGAAGATAATTTAGTAGAGTTCATTCGGCTCGAATAATGTCTCTATTTATTCAGGCCTCTCCTTCTAGGAGTCTGACAGTTTTATGGTCAAGCAATGAAGCTCCTAAGCCCTTAAACAATGGTATAAATCTATAGAAGGGTGTAATGAATGAAGAGAACAAACGACGCTAAGAAATGTGGGGCCAAGTCGGGTGATTTAGTGTCTCATTTAAATGCAGTCTCCCAACGCGGACTTCTCAAACGCAAAGGGAGCTACTAGCGGAAAACGGAAGACTAGTCTCTTCACAAAAGGAAGGAGCGGTATTTAAATTAGCGTAGTCGCTGAAAAAGTGCACTAACAACATTAGCGAGTGGAACAATGGCATGGCACACAAAGGGACGGAACACGCTGACAAAACCTTTTCTATACAGAGCTAGATGTTTTTGACTAGCACACAACAAACATGCACGTTGTATATCATCGAACAAAGTTTCGCATTGTCAAATCGGGAAGAGGAATTCTGCGCCGCAAGATACGCCTGAGTGTACATCAGGATTTGCGGGAGATTTTCGATCTTGTGGTAAATGGAAGTTTTGTAGACAGTGTACACACTTATTCTACTGACGCCCGCATTCTCGAGCAGAACTTGTAACCATGAAACATTGCGGGCCCGCTTACATTTCTTGAACAAAAATGTTGCTCCAAAGGAAGCACATTATATTCTTGTTATTTATAGCTATGAAAGATTATATTTCACGAACTTTTTTTTACCTAATCCTGAATTCTCAAAACGTTACAAATTAGCAAATATAAAACATAAAATGTTCGTGAAATCATTATCATATTTTAAACTTATCATAACATTTATACTATACAACTTTAAATGTTTAATATGGGACAAAGGGACTATTGTTAAATATAATTCTGGAAGCCAGCGAGGTTAATCCGCCCAAACAAATTATGAACAACATTAATATATCCTCTGTATCCGGCAACTTCCCCGCAATAAGCAGAATGTATTAGTGTTATTTATCTTAGCTCGAAGCTCCAACAAAGTTTTAATTGCAAGCGCCGATACAATTTGCGTACAAATGAATTTATTTGCTGAATCTGTAGTGCAATCGTGTGCGGGCGTCGTCGAGCGGTTCGACCCGGCGCCGCGGCGTGCGGGCAACGCGAGCGCGCCGGATTATCCGCGTGTGTAGAGCCGCTAATTGCGGGTAACGACGAACCAACCGCCAACCCGCCATACTCTAACGCGTTGGCCCAATATTCCAACGAATACGTAATACACAGGATTTCTATGCAATATACTAAAAAATGATATCACGGAAATTAATTTGAAAACCTGTCAAATAAATAATTCTCAAGCAGGCGTCTAGAAATTATAGATGTTATAGATGTTTATGAAATAACATTTAATTATAACCGCTTTGCTCCTACTCATAGTTGGTCGGTAAGCACTCGACGGGGCCGAGGGAAATGAACAACAGTAAAGAGAGCCTGCACTCGGGCCAGCGGAACTGGCACAGCAGTCGGTACCCGGCCCAACAAAAGGGTGATAGCGGTACGTGCGTAAATCAAACGTCGCACAATAACAGAACCTCCCGCGGCCGCCCCGACCCTTCTCCACAATCCCTCCTAGTTATAAGCCTCCCCGTGCCTCTATAGTCGTCCGTCGGTTCTCATAAATCTGCCATACTGAAATGTGCCCGGTTGCCGGCCAGTCGTGGGACCTACGCCGTCGGTATGTGTGCCAATAGGTTTTCAATGCCAGTGTAGCCGCCGTTTCGATTCAGCCAGCCGTCCATATAAGGCGTATTCTTTAGTAATCTACCCATGTACCTATAGGTAGCCCCTCTGCATGCCATTGTTTTTCCCGTGAATAGATTTTATACCATCAAAGCGACAATTTATCAATTTAAATACCGCGCAACAAAAGCGTTGTATGTATGTTAATGTTCGAAATAGGTGTCGTGCCGCGCGAGCTTTACGTGTTTACAACGCACACATTATTCTGTAGCATGAGCCCTACCACTGAAGCAGTCGACGGGGCATTACATTTCTCGTTCAGATGGTACGATACCATCGCACTTCGCTTCACTCGCTGCAATTAACGCTACACAATGACCATATAAATCTTCTGTGAATGCTCTGTTCATTCTATATTCTACGTGGGTTGAGTCGGTGCAGTCCGGTTTATACAATGGAATGTATTTAGGGTGTTACCTGTGTGCCACCTATTCGGCTCGGTGAGGAGCAAAGAATTTGTAATAATAAGACATTATTACAAATTCTTTGGTGAGGAGTAATATAATTTATAAACTCAAGCATGAACTTCAAGGGTAAATAAAGCAGGTACTCAGATCGCGTATACTTTCGAAATTACATGAGAGGTAATATTTATTAACAAATAAAGAACATCGAACACAACAAAAAAAATTGTATACAGCGTTGGTTAAAGAAAATAATGGACAATAGAGAAAATTTTAAAACAAATAAAAAAGCAAATACCTGTAGGTGCCTAATTACAGTGAAGGAAAGGGTTCATTAGGAAACCATTAGCAAAGAAAAGAAAATCGGGCGCCGTGGGTTGAGGGCGCGCAGCGTAATCATACCTATACGTCTGAGCCGAAGAACAAACAAGCCGCGAGCCGAGATTACGCTCCGAATAAATCAATGTTACGACGCGTTAAAATATTTAAGCTCACGATTAATGCCAGTCGTGGATCGAGGCGTCTTATCACATCCACCGCGACGCGGGCGGAGTCAGCGCTACAAACGCAGATGGTCGCGTTTCCGATAATCACCAGATTAATCACGCAAGTTTCCTTAAAATTATAATTTGTGTGTTGTCACGTTATGTCGCTTATGAACAGCAATCTCTAACATGATTAGGTACCTTCTTCGAGCCAAATCAAGATTTAGACCAATGTTGATGTAGCCAATTTATTTCCAATCCAGATGCATAAGAAATATGAATATCATTTATTGTGGCACGCATTTCCCTGCAATTCGTGTTAGGTAGTGTACCTGTTAGGAAATAAATGGGTACCTATAGGTATCTTATGCATACACCAGCTGCTTATTGAGTTTGCGTGATATAATCTTGTATCGTGATCTTGGCATAGAAGTTTTACAAGGGCTCGTTAGAGGGGCTGTAACGATAACCGCGAGGGATAACTGTTTCTAATCAGGCGTAATGACAGCGCGCCTCGTGGCTCTTACAGAGGGCGCCGCCGCCGCCGCACGCAAGGGTGCCGCCGGCCTACCCAGGCCCACGACCTCCTCTTCTTCATAATGTACTTTAATTTCATTAGATAAGTTTTCCTCTTTAGATACGTAACAAGTTATTATATGTTGATAAAATTTCCCTAATTTAGTAATTAGCACAATGTATTATGCCTCCTGTGCCAGCCCAGTCCCATCCCCCATGTACCGTAGAAATGTACGAATTGAACAAATCACCACACCCATTACTACTGTTTTTAGCATTCAGTATCGTGGTGACATGATACAGATATTATGACGGCACACATTCGACTCTAATGTACACGACTTTTTCACGCACTCGCGTTTCTGAAACGTGTTCTTAATTGAAGCAATTAAGAAGTGAAAGATAACGATATTGTACCATGATCAACAAATATTCGCAATATCGTAAAACGCAGTAATATAATACGTCAATGTATGAGAATCACACCGGTTGAATATAAAATAAAAATCAGAACTAAACATTCCCTGAAGGCAAAGGGATGATGTTTAATTAAAGACGTATAAGTTGTATTAGATATTTTCAATATCGTAGAAAAGTTTTCGAACGGCGGCGGGCGGGTGCTCCTGATATAACGATATACTGGCGGAAGTAATAAAATAAAACGATTTTACATCTTCAGGGGGAAACGAACGTTTTTGCCGAATGGGAAAAGTCGCGAGCGACTTCTCATTCCGCGATAAAATCAGGAACGTTTTACGACGATCTTCTATTCGATTACCTTCCGTTAAACAACAATCTTAAAATAATCCTATTCATTCCCTACGTTCCCGTGATGCAAATTATAAACTTATTACCGATAGAGTTGAACATTTGTGCGAATACAACATCGATTGATTTATAAGTGCACGGTAGGTAATTCAACTTTGTCTTTCAAACAAATATAAGTATGCTCGCACAAAAACACCTCGTATGGGCGGCATGTGGTAGTTTTTTAAAAGCGAGGCCGATCACTGATTTCGAAAGGAATCTAGTAAGGTCGTCTCGGCACGTCCGTTGTTTGTAATATGTGGCTTCGTTGGACATCGGAAAAAGTGTCGGCCGAAGTCCGAGGTGCCTGCGAGGGCTCCGCTTTGCGCCGCCGCATAATGAACTGGTCACGTAGCCACATTTCGTATTATTTCCCTGGGACGCATCACGTGACCCGAATAAACTTGGGCGGTCGTTGCGCGAGCCTCCGCGGCTCCGGCGTCTTTTCGGACCCTCCACAAATAAACCGCTTTACGCACGATTCGCCAGCGGAGATTCATTATCCTAACTCTTACAGATTCATAAAACATTACTAGTTTTATTTTCCATATATTCATTTTTCAGATCACGAGCTACAATGCTTCCTTGTGCACATTTCTGAATACTCCAAATCCATGATTCAGATCAAACACATAAATCGTAAGGTCCCGTCATACTATATAATGGATTATTGGAGCCAATAACAGTTAACACCCAAACTAGTATCTGGATCCGCCCAGGGTTGGTATAAGTCAAAATCATAGTGGTTAAATTTTATAAGCTCAAAATGAATTATCTGAACATTTTAAAGATAATAAATGTAGCATAATGCCTCAGAATTACTAAAACATGCCGTCGCATCGTCGCAGTATGTATGAGATAAGTTTTCTAGCACCTGGATAATGGTGGAGTAAGTTTACATGTGGACGTGATAAAACCGTGCCTATTTAAGCTTAAATTATTGTACGTTAGATTAATATTTGGTTAAAAAATTGCGATAAGTATGTACATTATTAAAAACTACTGCAGAGTAATAAAGCCATCGCATGAGGCGGTGGCCACATGTCCTCTCGGGCCGCAGTATTGGACGTGTAAGCAGTTTATTGCGCGGCAGGCTCGCTCATAACTACCCATTCTCATAGGGATAATGTCGGACAACAAGCAACATTACGTTTATTTGAGACAAAGTGCCGTTACAAAGGTCTCGGGTAGATAGGTGTGGCGGAATATTATCTTCTCACATCAGATATCTTTCGTAATCATCAGCTATAGTCTCGTTTGAGCAACTTTTATAGTTACTGCCAGTTTTGTTCTGAAAGAAACTGCTGTTTTCTATGAACACTTACCTTGGATTTCCTCGCAGAGCAGCGTGGTGAAGGGCGTTGAATCCGTTGTTATTAGTGAGAGTCATGTCAGCACCGTGCTCTAATAATAGGGTCAGCATGTCGTCACGCTTCTTCGAGATGGCATCGTGCAATGGAGTGTCACCTTCTGAATCCTGAAATAAGAATAATGGCGCTTTGTTAAGATTTGGTTTAGGAAACAATTAAAAACATTAAAAACTTGCTTATCTGTCAGAATGCACTAATGCTAGAACTGTCTGTTATACGACATAGAAAGTTGTGCCCACAGAGTAGGTAAAACCATGTCGTACTAGACACCTTTATAGTCCTACATACTGATGGGTTTGTAAATACACACAATGTTGCATGAATAACACATGCATAGACCATTTAGTTAGGTGTGTAAATAATGTGAGAAACAAAGAGAACCAATTCAGGACTGGTGCCAGCTGCAGCGATATTCGTGTCCTGAATTATAAAGCAACGCCCGTCTCGAGTATCGCGACAATTTTCTAAAACATCAAACCGCTCGAATGAATAATTGAGGCGGCGGAGAAGGCGTTTAGGGCGTGGATTATGGCAACTTGCATAATTTATAAGCGTTTCAGAGTGGTTGAGGCGAGCAACGGAAGGCAACATGGATATGGCGCGATGCGCTGGGCGCGCGAGTGATATCAGGAAATGGTGTCGAGTTCAGAAATATAGGGCGAGAGACGCAAAAAGCGCGGCTACCGCGTCATTATCATAATCACCGAGGCCGCATGCCGCGGCGGTGCCGCCCAAGCCGTTTTGCTTTGTGAGCGTGCATTAAGAGAGCCGAGCGTTGTGCTCTGTCATTCCTGCAATTAATTTGCGAGGGCTCCTTAGATGAGTGCTTTCATGTCCAAATAAGAATTGAAACCGAATACATTTACTTAGATCTGGTTCAAGTATAATACAGTACAGGTACAACAATTATTTATTAAGTACGTTTGTTGAACTAAGTTACTCAGTTAACAAGGTTGATGTTTAGATAAACTAAGCCATAGATGTATGGATTATAAGGTTCTTAAACTATCGTGACTGAAAGTGTATACAAAACTGCGTAGTGAACCTATATTAAATTAAAAACAACGTATGTTTTGGCTTACTACCGTGACGACAAAGCATCTGACACCCATTTAGATAGCAGTAATTCAGTGCAAGCTCAACCACAGACACGAGGTAATTCCGCGCAGAATGGCAGCATTAAATATTAATCGTATTGGCATATAGATGGTCATTAAGGCCTGTAATTCATGCCATAGCGCGTTGCGGTGTATGCATTACACGACCGGGTACTAATTATATCGATAATTTGGGTAACAAAGCGTGCGTTACTTTGGGCTGTACCCATATACTTGGCTAAACATCCATAATGAAGCACTGAGGCTACTTGACTTATTCAATGTGATACAATAATAGCATAAATCGGGGAAGCTAGTTGCAAATAGAAAGATTAACCTCTTCACACTGTCCATTAGGTCACAATGGCATAGAAGGATAAACAAACAATTTAATAAATAAAAATTATAAAAAAACCAAAGTGCAATAACAAATTCATTAAACACCTAGTATAAAATATGTAATGTTAAAAGTTTTAATATGTGCACGTATCTCAAAGACACCGCAGCGGCGAGTAAACACGCGGAAGCAGAAATAAGTGTTGAGGCGAAATAAGAAATTTGATTTACGCGGCAATATCCGCAGGTGCACACGAGCTGCAGCGAGCGCCCCGACAGCCCGACACCCGAGCGGCGGCTATATAAATTTCCCCACGAATATTATAGCAGCCTCGTTGAGGGCCTCGTAACACATTCGCAGTCACGACACTTTAATTTAAATATATAACAGGCGCCAAAGTCTAATCATAAACACTATGTAAACCAAAGATATTAAAAAAAAGACCTATTGGTATAGGTAGTGTCTACCAATGTACATACCAATTTCAATACGACACTGCTGGACTGTGTCTAAAACAATACGACAAAACAGTACCGTTGCAATGGACACCATTGAACAATATATTCCGTATACCAAGGAATTGGCAGTATCTAATAAATGGATAATATACATATATATATTTATCAATAAATCAATAATAAACTGGTATCAAGTCATACTGTATTAATAATATAATCTAGTGAAAATTAAAGGAAAAAAAATGTAGTGCAGCCAACATACTTTTTCATCTAATAACTCTAAATTGAAAATTTAAAAACCCCCGATGCGATGACCTTTTCATCAAATGTATAATTTACCTAGTTCTTCCAAATAATGATGTTAGCGCGATTTGCGTAGCTCCCGTAGCTCAGTATCCATAGCTCATCTCGCAAATTCATCTGGTACAACTAGTTTCGATGCCAGATTATGAAAGCACCATTAAATCATTTGTTTTGGCTTCCTCATTTATAATCTAAGATGTACAATATTCAACAGAAAATCTGTGTAAAAGTATGAGACATTATTTTGTTATGACATTATAATAATTGACATTAGAATAGACAACGAATCTAAATATTGATGTCACGGAGGTTTTATTCTTAGTAAAATATCATCAATTATGATTCAATTTGATGTAATAACTCTGGTTGAGGTAGACGGGAGCAGCCTAGGGGAAGAATTTTCAATAACGCTAAAATTATTTTAAATTAGATTAGTTTTTTTATATTATTTGTCAACGGCGGAGCAACGCCCTCTAGAATTATTATAGCGTAATATTCCATGACCATTAACAAACCAAACAAAATTTAACGCATGCGCGTATCCATCATTTGAAACGTGACTTATGGAACGTCTTTAGTTCATACACAAATCTCAATAAAATTGATAAAATATTATTTTTTTTCAGAACCAGGGAAACTTTTCAAATTTATAATATTGTAAAAAGCCAGTTCAGACTATTACGATCATTTAAAAATATAATAAATCTAAATCCAATCATCTCAAATTTCGACTGGATTCGAGCCGAGGGAATTGGTTTTGGCCGTGAATGTGGCTTTTTTAACCTACAAAAGAGCTGATGATCTTCAAACGGCTGAACCGATTTTCATGAAACATAGCTAAGAACACTCTCGATCAGAATACCTATCTAACAAAAGAAACAAAATTGAAATCGGTTCATCAGCTTGGGCGCTACGTTGCCACAGACAGACACACAGATCCACAGATACACAGATACACAGATACACATGTTAAACTTATAACACCCCTCGTTTTTCGTCGGGGGTTAAAAATAGAGCACACATTCTTGAGAGTTTATACACCTACCTACATGTGAGTTATTTATTCAGGTAACACGTACGTCTATGGAACGACACACCATATATCCTTAGTAATTGAATGTTATATATGGTGACAAAATAAATTTTAATTATTCAAGCTAGTTAAATATTTACTTTCTCGTGTTCAATAAAATTATTACAGTAGCCAGTCAGACACGTAGAGATAATAGACATTGTCAACGCATTGCATTACCTCATCACGCCACTATAGTAATCACGTAATAAAACAAAAAGCTCAGTGTCGGAACAATAAAAACAAAACAACAAGGTAATTACTCAAAGATAAGAACAAGGCGTTGAGCACGAGAAGTGGCAACCCCCGGCGGCGGGGGACGGGGCGTGATACAGGCTGCGGGCTGATATCGCACAGCCTCCCTCCCGCTACCTAAGGTTAAAAATTCGTTAGCCTTGATTAAAACGTCTACTCGTCGCATTACCGTGGACGAACAAAGAGCTGCCTTATCAGGAGAATTAATGCAGGCGTAAAAGCGTTACCGTACCGAAAAACGGACACAAAAGACAGGCTAACGTGAATTAAGAATATTTCATAATCAAAACTTGGTTTATATATAATCATTATCCATCACAGCTTCAATATGATGGATAATTATGTACTCCGTGAATCAAATGTATGCTAGTAATAAGGTTGGAAAAATATGTAAAAATCCGCTATCAGTAATATCTACACGAGAGTCCTTCATGGAAGAGGCAGAGAGAAACAACTAATTGTTTAATTCCAAACCATTAAGTAGAGTATTACGGGGGATTATTCACGCGCCATATAGTGCAGTACCAGGCTCGATACGGACGCATAGCCGCCGCCGCTACTACGCTACTCTATGCCCACTATCAGAACGCGCACCGATGTTGCAACGCTGAAGCTAAATATTTTGAAACCTTACTTATGATTATGACATGGCTAAGACACAAATAATTTATCTAACAACGTTACCCAGAATAGGACAAGGTATTAATATATTATCAGCTACAAAATAGTACATTGTTACACGAGTGGTGAAAGTGACTTATTTTCCCCGAGACGGGGTTTGGCGCCCGAGCGTAGCGAGGGCGCTATTAGTTCGAGGGACAAAATAAGTCTTTCACCCGAGGTAAACACTGTGCTTTTCATTACGAATACAAGGAAAGTAAAAATAAAATCAGGAATTGGCTAAAGAAAGAATACAAGGAAGTATGAACAATACTCTACAACTCGAAAAAAAAAAGATCGGATTGCCGCCTATTTTGTTTTTTTTCCTTGGCCGGCGAACTTCATTATTTAGCCATTATTTTTAAAAAATAGTTTTATTTCAATGTGTAGTATTCGCGTAAATATAAGAAAACAATACATTATTTTTAATTTTCATCTTTAAATATTTTGCCCAAATCTATGTTATTTTAAAGAAATTGTTGAAACTAAATTATAATGAAGTCATTTAAAAATAAATATTCTTTAATTAATACTTAACTTTATGTTATTTCAATTTTACATCGTGCTGTAATTGAGTGACTGTAGAAAAAAATTGAACATGGTTCCATAGAAATGTGAAAATGGAACTAGTTTTTTTTAATAATTTGACAGCTGTCAGTTGAAAGCGATTCTCCCGGGCCGGAAAAGTATTACTTTCAACCCGCTCCTCAGGCAACTTCAGACCTACTTTCAGAGTATGAGTAATGAAAAGTTTTTTTTGTTACAAATCAATTAATGTAGATGATGATGATGACGGTGATGTTATTAATAATGTAGATGATTATTTATTTCTAATCTACAATTTCAATTACATTACTAAATTATCATTTTCTACTAACACTGGCGCAACGCTAACATTCAACAGAACGCGGCACTTCGCCATCCCATCACATAACTAGCCGTTTTACATCTAACCCGCGTATCAATACGATACATTGCACACAACAAACTGCACCACAAAAGCGCAACTTTGCCTCTATTTATAGCCTCGATTACGTGAAACATGAATTGTATGGAAGATACATAGGTATACTAATGTGGTAAGTAACACGTACTCGAAATGACAAGATGTGGCCATATCAATGGATTTCGACACTGATTACTTTACCTTATAACTAATAATTATTTTTGTATCGTCAGTTGAAAATGAAAATTTACAAAGTGAAAAACGAAATATACGTTTACGTTTTCATCTCCCAAATATGTGAACGCAGGACATGCGATGGACTTTCAAATTCATGCAAATTTGAAACAAAATTAAAACTGTTTGTGGAATGTTGAAATTCAATATATTTGTGTGAAAATAACTGTATTAACTTTTCATTCACATGAACAACAAATTCTGTAGTGAGTCAATCCATATTTGTACATAACTGACGCACTATAGAATTCGTATTGCGAATTTTGCGCGACCAGGCTACCCTCATCGGTCTCCTCGATTGATTGTGTGGAAGTAAGCCCCGGCACTATCCGAATACAGACTGATCCACTACTCCATATAATAAACGTTTTGTACAATCCATATTACACAAATCAATTAATTACACACACAATATAAGCAAGAAATACAAACTTGCGAAAAGCTTGATGAATTCCGCAGTCCATTAGTGTTTCAATATCTGAACTACGCATTTTTTTGTTATTCAACTGGACCGCAGCGGGGGTGAGTACTCTGCTTTAGATATCGGAAAACGCTAATGTAGGTATTCGGCAAGATTTAGAGTTCAGCGAAATGCTTGCGCTACGTTTCAATACGTAACACTACAAACGATCGTATTAATATTTTAAAAATGTTACACAATTACAAAAACATATTTAGGAATAATCTCCGTAATTAAAACAGCGTTCGCAATGATGGCTAATACGTGATGAAGATTGAATTTGTGTCCTCGATTGTAATAATAGTTTTCAAGCTTTCAGAGGTGAATGTTCGAAGGAAAGCAATATTATTCCGTGGATATTGAGTGTATGCCGAGATTACGGTGCGAATGTAGTTTTCTGAGTGTGCACTGCGCCCAAATACACAGGTGTCGGTAATGTGGCACAAATCGAACTTGGGGTCAAAAGGACCGAGTTGGCAGGTTATCAGGGTAAGGCTTTTGTAATATGGAGCAAACTATACTATTTACAGGGTGTCTCACCTCTGCATATCTTCCCTTGTGTTATATAAAACTGGCCAAGTGCGAGCCAGGCTCGCGCAATGAAGTTTCCACACCATGTTGTTTTAATGGCCTCGGTTCTTAAAGTTTAAACGCAAACTAAGAAATATATAATTTTCTAATAAGAGCCCCTTGCGTCCAGATTGTAAATCAAGGAAGAGAGTCACATAACTGAGTAGATATTGATCATCTGACTTACTTAAACATCACTTTAAAATATGTGTGTTCACAAACAGGTTTTTTTTGTTAATCCGTGTTTATTCGTGGATGAAATTTCTGACATAATTTTTTATTAAAGTATATTGGGGCTGTAAAGTACCTACGTAATAAATATCAGAAGCGAGTGGCGAAGAAAGAAACCATAAAATTTCAGGTGACGTCGGTCCTTCCATAAATTTATCGACAGCTCGTGGTAACAGGCAATAAGGAAAATATTTATGAAATTCTACGGCTACGAGAGCGAGTTTCACTAGCTAATTATTAGACTAGGTACCATCAAACTGTATCTTTAGATGTTGCATAGTAATGGACACGTTTTGGTTAAGATTGCCATCTATTATTTTCGCATATATACACCCGTTGCGTTTTGAATGGGTTTTGTATGGATTAAGTATAGTGAATAAAAATGATCAGTTAACAGAGCAATTTTGACCGTTTATATAATTAAACGCCGGTTTCAGTCATTGGCGTACAGGACAACAATGTAATGGCGTCAAACACTCACCGTTTTGGGCTACACGGAGTTCTAGCCCGTTGCGTAGCACTAGGCGTAGCGTAGGCCTGCGAACTACGACGTAGCAATACGACGCGTAGGCAATTGTAACATTTACAAAATAGTAACTTGGTTATTTTTCCCATTGTACAGGTTGTAACAAAAGTCCAAAATAATAATATAGGTAAAATATACGGAAGCTGATACATATGTAGGCATAACTAGTGAAGACAGACTATACATAAAATCTAGAATATTTTCTGAGTTACAGGCCGTGTCACAACTTTTGTGATGCGGCCGCACAATACATCCATACGACTAGGAAATAGGGTTAAGTAGCAACCTTTAAAATGAAATGTTTATATTTTTATTGCTATGCTCGATACTCTTGCAAACCCCACAACTTAATTCCGACTTTTGAAACACCCAGGTTTTATCTACTGTATATAACTTTTCTTACTTTTTCCTCATGTATGCAATAATTATTATTCAATAGAGATTGAAACAAAATAAAATATTTGATGACCATTTAGAACTACCATATGTGCCTTTCATACTAACAGGCAGCGATTTCTACCAACATTACGCAGTGCAGTATTGATACCCCGCGGCGTAACCCTGCGTACATCGTTAGCACAAACTCCAATATTCGGAGCACTGTGAGAATCTGACAAGCAGTGTCAGATGATATATTTTATGAAAATATTTTAGGAAATATCATTCTTTCTAAATGTGACACGACCAATAAATCGCATAATGGTGTCGTAAAATTTTGGTGGTATTATCTTGGGAAAACCCGGCTATTTTACATTCACCTGCGAGGTTTCCCTCCACGTCCAATTTATGTTAGTGGGCACAAAACGAACGCTGACAAATGTGGAAATAAAATGAACATACGTTTTATCTCTACGCTCACGGAGTCGGTTTTCGTGCTCGTAGCGGTGAAGGGCGAGCGCGAGGCGCGGGGTCAGGGGGGCGGGGGTGAGCGAGGACGGGCGGGGTGCGGCGCGAGTCGTGGAGCCCTCCCCCAGGCCGAGTTGGGAGCTGCTTGCTTTATAAGAATTCAGGCAAAGCGAGATGAATATCCGACAGAGATCTTCCGCTATCCGTTTTGAATAACATAATTCTAAACATTGACTAAAATTGGCTATCTGGATTTTGACTAATTAATGACGGTCAGGTTAGTTTAGGCAGAGTATTAGGCAGATATTTTCTCCTAACCTTTGATAGTTTGTTCGAATGATTGTGTGTTCATTTATCCGTAACTAATAAAAAAATATTTTCATTACTCATACTCTGAAAGTAGGTCTGAAGTTGCCTGAGAAGCGGGTTGAAAGTAATACTTTTCAGGCCCGGGAGTTTCGCTTTCAACTGACAGCTGTCAAATTATAAAAAAAAAAACTAGTTCCATTTTCACATTTCTATGGAACCATGTTCAAACTTTTTCTACAGTCACTCAATTACAGCACGATGTAAAATTGAAATAACATAAAGTTAAGTATTAATTCAAGAATATATTTTTTAAATGACTTATTTATAATTTAGTTTCAACAATTTCTTTAAAATAACATAGATTTAGGCAAAATATTTAAAGATGAAAATGAAAAATAATGGCTAAATAATGAAGTTGGTCGGCCAACGAAAAAAAAAACAAAATAGGCGGCAATCCGATTTTTTTTTTCGAGTTGTAGAGTATTGTTTATACTTCCTTGTATTATTTATTTAGCCAATTCCTGTTTTATTTTTATTTTCCTTGTATTCGTAATGAAAAGCACAGTGTTTACCTCGGGTGAAAGATTTATTTTGTCCCTCGAACTATTAGCGCCCTCGCTACGCTCGGGCGCCAAACCCCGTCTCGGGACAAAATAAGTAACTTTCACCACTCATGTAACAATGTACTATTAAATTAAATCATGAGTGCCCATAGTGTGTAACGTCAGAATGCACCCTGGACTTTACAACCACTCACGTAGTCTACTTAGATACGGTACGGCGACGAACGAAACTAAGTGGAACTCTTCCCAGGTTTCCGTATATAAAAAGAATATTCAAGATACTTTATAAACACGCCTTGAACTTTAAATTCTGTATACATCAAAGCACCTTTATACATATCTTGTGTAGGTTTACGGTATATAATGGTTTTATTTCAAGTCATCACGGACAGCGTGACATGATTTTATATGTTATTTAGGTCGAGAGGAAGGTAATAAATTAAATTACGATTTTATTTGGTACGCGAGAAGACATACAAAGCTCTTAATTTGGGGAAGGGTGGAGAGATAACAAGCCGCAAGGAGAGGTATTAATACGTACAGGTGTAGGAAGCGAGCGCACGAGATGTAACCTACTCATAGATAAACACTACTCCCTTCTACGTAGGGCTGCCATCGGTCTCGTAGGCTCAATTAAATCAAATTAACTTTAGGAATTTAGAACACTAAGGGTGCCCGTGTACTTTTATTGGGCAGGTTGACAGACTGGGCTAGCTCGCTTCGACCAATAGGTTCGCTTCGTTATTCTCCACTCATTAAAATAAAGCGATTTTATTCATCGAAGCGAGCGGGCTAGCTTGCCTAGCCAGCCGGCCTGATCAAAGGGACAAACGGGTGTCACAGTGAAAATGGTAGGTTTCTACAAAAACTTTGGCTATGTTGCTCTACATCAATAAATAATTATAGCAATTTTAATATGGCGTTAGTACAATTGCTCGCTTTTTGAATTTTTACACACAATACTTACGCGTTCTTGAATCGAATGGTAACCCTACTCCCACGCCAGGCCCGCTTCGACGCGAACTTCTGATAACCGCGCATATCGTAAAACTTTATTTACCGCCTCCACTCCAATTTGTCTTTGCGAAACTTCTCAACTCAGATATGACGATAACTTTCATTTGTTACGTACAAAGAAACGTTCAATTCGCAATCTAAGCTTTGCGGGAGACGGCTATTTTCCGATGTTACCGATTCTTATATAGGTTTAGGTAATTCATTATTTTAAGTATTCACTATTGAAATTGTTTTTATTTTCGGCCTTTCTTATGCAAATAACGATTCATCCACAGTTCATTTTATCTGACTTAATTTACTGTAATAACAGAAAAGTGCTTTCACGCCCGGTGAGCTATTTCCCATGGTCCCAGAGTAATTACACGGCGCGGTTCACAAAGGCTGCAGGCACAGGCGGGCCGAGGAGCAGCCCGGCCGCGGCAGACATAGTAGCCGAGAGCCTAATGTACACGTATCGGCATTTTATATCTTAAAGTGTATACCTATATACTCCTGTATTCTTTGAGTGGGATAAGATTTTCCTTTTACGTAGAAAATATAAAAATAATTCAGTAGATAAACCCCGCAGTTAAGTATATTTAATTGAGAGAAAAAACAGATATTTCAGGAACTGTAATGTCTATTAATAGAAGTATAAAAGCATATGAGAGGCTTGTGTTTAGATAGTGACTATAACAAAAGCGAGAGCGATATTTATTTTAAAAGCGAAATGAGACTGTTATTCAGTGTGATATCACAAGCTTTTCTGGTGTTACGGTAATTTAAATAATTAATTAATTAGAAGAAGCCTTTTGGTTGTTAAAACGGCTAATTTATTGTATGGTTTTGGGACTGGTTGCCGATAGGAATCTTCTGGTATGACTGCCGACGCCTCGCTACGTGTAGCTGCGACACTGGGGCTGAGTCGCGAGGCGCTTCAAACTTGGTGCTGCCGTAATGAAGCAGTAAGGTGGAGCGAAATAGGAAAACAAACACCGGCGCGCACCGGCACAGCTGTTGTTATTATCATGATCAGTACAAAGAGGGCACTTCAAAACAATACAGTTATATCCTATTTAGACTCAAAGTTTTATGATGTATATAAACTCGAGTTTTAAAAGTATACTAACGACGCTATGTTATGATATTCCACACATTATTTTTCCCCTCATTAGGTCGTACATAAAAGATCATACCTAAATGAAGTTTATATACTCATTAGTTTTTTTTTAAGTCTATGATGCTCAAAATATACGTTTTAAATTCCCGATAAGATACCAGACTAACCCGAATTAATACATCGATCTGAAGTCTGAGAACGCTCTTGAGTACGCTTTTGACATGACCATTTCGTACTGGTATGACGTAAGGATGACATTTCCAAAATCGCTCCGACTTCAAATCGATTTATTAATACGGACCTAACAGCACTACTGGGATTAACTCGATTCAGATTCAGACCACGGTGGCACGGTGGCAACCAACGCACGAGTTCGATATTCGGCTGATGGCCCCCGCGCTCTCTCCGCAGTCCGCACTTATAATCTAATATTCGCAATTTACGAGGATCGTAGTAGGGCCCCGCTGGGAACCATAGCTCTGTCATCACGGGAGCGTACCTGCCCGTTGCACTTACCCCGTTGTTAATAGCGTGGGCACCTTTTGTTCTAAGGAACTTGTTGTTTATAAAAAAAGCTTTATACCCCAATGCGTTTCGGGATATGAAAATCAGATTATTACATTTATATTATTGAAAAATATAAGGCATAATAACCATCATCTAAATAATTCGAAACAGCTGGCATTTAAGTCTCATTTTAAGGTACTAATTAGCATAATTAATTCTCTAAACTTCGAAAAGGGACAGTCCTGATTAATCAAGAATACTTTATAATAGAGTACTTATTATATGTGAAATACCTATACGTCAGTTTGTGTTATCCTTTATTTTAACGCAACGCGCAACATCTACTTTATGGACGGTAAAAATACTTTTCATTACTCATACTCTGAAAGTAGGTCTGAAGTTGCCTGAGAAGCGGGTTGAAAGTAATACTTTTCAGGCCCGGGAGTTTCGCTTTCAACTGACAGCTGTCAAATTATTAAAAAAAAATAGTTCCATTTTCACATTTCTATGGAACCATGTTCAAACTTTTTCTACAGTCACTGAATTACAGCACGATGTAAAATTGAAATAACATAAAGTTAAGTATTAATTCAAGAATATATTTTTTTAAATGACTTAATTATAATTTAGTTTCAACAATTTCTTTAAAATATCATAGATTTGGGCAAAATATTTAAAGATGACAATGAATAATAATGGCTAAATAATGTAGTTGGCCGGTCAACGAAAAAAAAACAAAATAGGCGGCAATCCGATTTTTTTTTTTTTCGAGTTGTAGAGTATTGTTTATACTTCCTTGTATTATTTCTTTAGCCAATTTCTGTTTTTATTTTTATTTTCCTTGTATTCGTAATGAAAAGCACAGTGTTTACCTCGGGTGAAAGATTTATTTTGTCCCTCGAACTATTAGCGCCCTCGCTACGCTCGGGCGCCAAACCCCGTCTCGGGACAAAATAAGTAACTTTCACCACTCATGTAACAATGCACTATTAACTATCTACTAGTAGAAGATGAACGATGTTTAAGGAAGAGAACTATTACCAGGTACTACTAACAGCCATTGTATGTGACGCCGGGATCTGATACTAAAGCTCCGGCACGAAGTCTTCCCGGATTTCGTCACACTTAGGTAAATCTCCAATATCCGTAGCTATCGGCTTCAGAAAAGCCACATATATGAATACTGTTTCAATGCAAGCCATGAATAAGGCATAATAGATTATCAGTGTTCCAGGAAACTCTTATAAGGAAAGTATTCGGAAAGAATATGAAATTATTGTTTTCATAAGACACTGGTGATACGAATTCATGAATTATTTTTCTTGTGAATAATGTTGTTTGTTAGCGTCACACTGCACTAATTAAGTTAAGACGGTCCCCTCAAGCTTATCCAATTTTGCCGAGCTATCGCAGTGACAAGTGATGCGATAACGTCAAGTAAGCATTAACATAAAAATTTTATAAAAATAATGAGCTACGGTGGTCTCATACAGAATAATTAAAACATTTTTATAGGAAATTAATCAATTTACAATACCTTGACAAAGCATTTTTCATAGCAAAACTGCTATGTGTCCAAATTCTTTAAATTTCTGTGAATGCTCTAACTAAAGTCTAATCCTTTAATAGTAAGACCAATAATAATCGCGATTTTTTTATAGTTTATCTATTGAGGAGGTAAGTAGTCTTATACTTTATCGAAACCAACGTATTAAGTCAAGGTTATGAGACTCTGAATGTGTCATATCTTTATGAGGCAAAAATCTTATGATAATGGGACATAATATTGTGTCAAGTGAATGAAAAACCGCTTGCACAGCAGGTAGTATTCAAATCAACATTATGTCAGTAATAGATTCACACACAACAATACGAGATAACAAAGGGTTGTTTACGTCCACAATCAAAATTGCCTAAAGTAAATGCAAATACAAAGGCACAACACAATAAGAGGTCGACGGCGACATATTTACTCAAATTTGAATCCGGGACGTGAGAAGCCAACAGTCTATTACGTGACCGTTAATAGCGTTCGGCCGGGGCCCGGACAGTCTCGCAGCTAGCAGACTAGTTCCTCTGCCCCAAACGTTACTCGGAGCTCGGGGCGGGGAAAGATCTATAAATTACTGAAACGACAACTCGTTCCGCGCCAGATAAAGCTACGCCGCAAAACAATGCTCCGGACGAATGCTTTAGTCGTTAGAGAAGAGAATCGTACATCTTTATGAACTGTTTACTCGTCGGTTTCAGAATTGTCTCCGGTAAATGTCGTTACTGTTCTTTTGTTCGGATTTACAGCGACGCACCCGTCACAGGCACCCGGCCATTTTTTGTTTAAAGTTTTAAAAGCTACCTTTATCTACTGTCTGTAGAGGGTAAATATGTTTCTGTAACTCAAGACTATCCCCAATTTGTTTCAAAATTCACGTTCAAAGGCGAACGTTTCTGAACTTCCAATAATTTAATAAAGAAAGTTTAGGAAGCGTGCGTGGCTGGCACGCTCGCCGCAAAAAGCCGAAAACTTTGATTCAATTAAAACAGAAACTTGGACGAAGAAGTTACGAGCCGAAAGTGTTCGGTTCGGCTCGTGCAATTCGGACAGATTTGGGAGGGCGCACCCCGAGTGCATGACAACGGTATCGTCGCACCGCTCTGTTGACCGCAACTAAATGAAAAGTTAAAGATTTCCAATATATCGTCATATTGTAAATCTCAAATTCATCAAAAACCTAGATTAGATTACTTAACTGAGCACCGTCAAGATAGCAGCCTTCATAAAGTCAATGAAACTTCGTACTGAACAGATTTTCAAGTTTAAAAAGGTGTCAGGTCCAGTGGGACACGGTCGCGTAGCCTGCGAAAGTCGCAGTTGGGGAATAAGGGGTGACGAGCATTGTTATGCAAATTGAGGTCGTTATTTCGCTACGAGTGAGGAAAGAGCGCGACAGCGGCCGCCCTGCCTGCGCCCCGCAAGCCCGCAGCGCAGCGCCGAACACGCTTTGCATAATTGGTAATACAAGTATGTACCATCGCAGCAGAGCAAATACAACTGAAATATAGCTCTGATGATAAAATATTTGACATAAATGAATCGACTTTCTTGTCAGATTTTGCCGGCTATAGTTATATTTTTTGTTTGATGTATTTGAAATATGTAAGTGTAGTCAAATAATTTAGTTCTTGTAATCCCAGCGGATCTTGTTGATCCTTTAAATAACCTTCCTACTTATTTCACTACTTTTAATAGTAGGTAGGCACCAGCATAATATTTTTAACTAATAAAAACCGTAATTTCACTTTACTCTTATTCCGATCACTTGGCAGTGAATTCACTTCGTCATCGATATCTGTAAAAGCTCTCATTTGTCGATTCTTTGTTTTTTTATGAAAAAAAATCATATAACTCAAAGGTGACTGACTGACATAGTGATCTATCAACGCACAGCCCAAACCACTGGACGGATCGGGCTGAAATTTGGCATGCAGGTAGATGTTATGACGGAGGCATCCGCTAAGAAAGGATTTTGATTAATTCTACTCCCAAGCGGATAAAATAGGGGATGAATAATCCCGAATTTTTTGTTAAGTTAAATTACACGCGAACGAAGTCGCGGGCACAGCTAGTTAGTAATATTTTATTTTCTTTAGTACTGTGATGTTTTGTCAATTTTTCGTTTAACATTTTACACCTTGCTCAACTATTCAGCAAAGAATTCCACGTCACATCATGCAAACGCTATAATAAAGAAAATCCTCGTAAACCTTTGATCTGGGCGAAACGCCAATGGAACCGTTATTCATGCGTAATCGGCAGAATTTTTCTACGTCCCGCGAAAATTACCAAAGTTGTGGCCATCATATTCATATTTTCGGCCAAATTATCCAATATAATAAGTTTCAAAAGAGTAAGAGACGACTTTTAAAAGGAAAAGTTCCACGAAAGCACGTAATGTCTCATCCCGCTCACGATTCCTGCGCCCGGGGCGGACCAGGCGGACCGGCAGCGTCAAATAAGTTTCTAATTGCTTATATTACCAAGTTATATTCACTCTTGAAAGTAATTAAGTCAGGATGCTAAAACCATACTCACGTTTTATCAAAACTTTAAGTACCTACTAAACCTCTGTTTAAACATAAACGGCGAAAGAATATTTCTAGCAGTCATGAATTAAAGCTTTCTCAGTGTGAGCGTGGAAACGAAAGCACTTAGATATAACTCAGCGACAAAGGTTAGGTACCTCACAAACCCGTTGAAGCAAAGCGGTGAAATGCATCCGCGTGGAAAAGTCATGAGAAATACCCTCTCTTTTCCAAGAAATAAGCCTCTCGAAGAGGTAACAAAACGCCCGCTTGCCGCCGCTGGCACTCTGGTGGTGAGAGTATCGAGTACGTGGCGTGCGTGCTCACACCAAAACTGTATACCGATTAGGTCAGTACCTATTCATACAAATCTTAAAATTATAACAATAGTTGTTACAGGAATGGAACATGGAACAAGTACGCGTAGATAACGTAGTACATTTATCGTATTATTACCATATATTATGTCGATTGCTTTGCACACCGATCCAGTCCTCATGAAAATACAGGGTGCTTAACGCCAACAAAATGTATAATGACAATTTCAACATTTGATCTTCTAAACCTGATGTTGCAGAATTGTACTGCCTACTTAAAACCATGGACAGGATGACCTATTAATTTTAAATAAGTCACTATGTAGTTAAACATAAAATTAGACACTAAACTCAGGAATACAACTCCTCAGTCCTGATGGTGCAGAGATTATGAACAACAAAAAAAATGTCTCACATTTGACGATAAAACCTCGAAAATAATTATGGATCACCAATTATAACATGGGGCGCTAAAATAGGCAACCAGCAAATAAAGTTATCTTCTAGATTATTTTTCATTTAGCTTAAAAGTTTTTCTTTCAACTTTCATTTTCACACAAAATAAATTAAAACTGAATAAACAAATTTACTACCCACACACACAGGCTTATTTCAAATTATCAGTAGTCTTAAAGTAAATAACAACCATAAACCGCGATGCTGTTACTCCAGCAGGCTTTTTACAACCAGCAGAAAATTTACTTAAACAAGCCCCATCTGAAACGAGTTGTATAGAAATAGTAGAACGTAACGTTAGAATGGCCAGACAGGAGCTTAAATTCAGGAGATATGAAGGAAATGTGTATGCCGTTCTTGCTTTCAAGTTGGCAATAACGCGGTGGATATGGAGCGTGCTTGTGGCGTTACCGTGGCAGTAAATTAAGTGCGAGCACGGGCGAGCGCCGCGGCTCGCAGACTCCTATCTTACCCACGGATCGTGCACTATCTGACACCCGCAACCAACCCGGAAACCTTTTAATGTTGCAAGAAAGCTCACATCAGTGTGCAGTCTACATGTAACGTGTCTACTACCTACAATGAGGTATTAGACATTACTTTATTCGAACTCTCGACCAGTAACATAAAGCTTTCAAAGGTTGTTGTTTGGATGAACATAAATTAACGTAATGGAAAGTTAATCGAACAAAATGTATTCGTTATTTTTATTACCAAGAAAAAGAAATGTATTCTCGGAGAGAAAATAAAGAAGGCCAGCTTAAATTTAGTGTATCGGTGTGCGAGTGTTTATGAGCCAGGCCCCCGACATAAACAAACCGACAGTAAAGCACAAAGGCCAGGGTTCCGGGAAAATGGGTACCCCTGCAGTATTTCATCACGGCTAGTATAGCTAGAGAGTAGTTTAGGATGACCGTTTAAAGCTCCTTTGAGTTTGAATAAAATAATATTTACATTTTTCTGCCACTTTATAAAAACATGATTTTGGTAATAGGTATTTACGATCACAGATTATATGAACCATGTAAATCTATGGAATATTTTGGCAAAACGCTGACAATGATCTTGTTGCTATCCAACAATGTTATGTTTGTTGTATGTGTGTACTAAGATGAGAAAAACTAAGTTGTAAAGGGTAGTAGTAGTAACGGACACAGTGTCTAAGTTTGTGGTGAGGAGGTTGCGGCAGCGGCACCGGCTTGCAGCGAGAGTTGCGAAAAGGCAAAGTTACGTGCGCTTAGAACTACAACTAACACATGGGAAAAGGAGGCCAGTCTCTAACAATGCCTATTGGACATATACACAAAGTTATCAGTACTAGAACGCGGAAATTGCCATTACATCAAAATACGGCCATTAACAATTAACATTCATACTTATAATGTATGTGGTGCAAAAAGTGTTTTATTTATTAATGTTACTTTATTAAATATATTATATGATGGGCCCTAAATATTATATGATGGACGTAGAATAACTCGTTTAAGTTTGTAAAATCATTTGGAATTCATCCTGTATAAAATGAAAGTAAATGTGTATCCATAAAAACAGTGAGTTAGGAGACTGTGCTAATGAGAGAGCATAAAGCGTGACGTCGTAAAGGCAGCGCATTAAGCGCCGCTGCCAGAAGCTGCCCGTAATCTATTCGTAGCTATTTTAATTAGCATCGTAGTAATAATAAAACCGGGGGTGAAGTTTTTGTGGCATCTCGGGCGATGTTTCCCGAGGCGTGGTGTCGGTGCCGCCAGGCCGCCGCCGCCGCGCCGCGCCGTACCGCCCGGCCCGGCGGCCCGACCATCGCCGGTCACCCCAGCGGTAGGGGAATACTTAAAACAACTTCTCGTTTACTAAACTCGCAAAGTTTCGCTGGCTAAAACTCTAATGGAAATTATAAATGTTGAGAGACGTCTCTAACATAAATAAAACAGCTTGGACAGGGACAGATTTATTAATACCATTGGAGTTGATGTTTTGTTGATTTAGGCACATTTTAGTTTTTGTTTTCCCACTTTGCGGTTGTAAATTTAGCAAGTATAATTGTATCCTACTTATATTATTATTAATATTATAAATGTGAAAGTTTGTGAGTGTGGATGTATGTTTGTTACTCCTTCACGCAAAAACTACTAAACGGATTGGGATGAAATTTGGAACACAGATAGTTTATAACCTAAATTAACACATAGAATACTTTACTTAAGTCTACGCGGACATAGTCGCGGGCAGCAACTAGTATAACAATAATTACGTGTCAGGTACGAGCAAACATTATACTTTAGATTATTATATACACATTCCTGTTAATTTACTTTCTTCAAATAAGTAAGTATTAGGTAGGTATATATTAGTATTGAATAATCCAGCACTTAATTCTGAAAAAAACATTATTATTTATATGTGAAATAAAGCTTTATAAATTTAAATTTCACGTGAAACATAATTAAATAATATATTTTACGCTGCGAGCTTTAATGAATATTTTTAATTAAGTATACTTATCATCGTCGTCGTCGTCGTGAAATCATATAATTCATCCAACGATTTTAATTTCAACATTAATAAACTTTACCGGATCCAATATACTTTTGTCATAAGTATTCACAATTTTTATAAGCCCATACATACATATTATATGTATATTCCATTATGTAGAGGGGTGGATGGTGACACAAAGAATATATTGCTCAACCTATGTGGAACTAAATAGAATATATTTGAATATGAATACCTCAATTTTCCATTCTGTTCGAAGGGAATATCGTGTTAATGGTTCAATTGGGTATGCACAACTGTCAGCGCCTCAAAAATGTATCATTGTTGTCAGGATAATAAAAGTACTCTATAGAAATAAAATTTGACAAGTACTTACCTAACTTATTAATTTAATATATACATTATCCACACAGAACACTATCTGGGTACTATTGGACACTCCTGTAATGATAGTGAGAAAGATTACTATAAAAAAAACAAAAAGTTAAACACGCGATAAACACAAGTAAGTAATGTCGAATTGTACAAGCTAAAATACGACATTATTCGTGTTTATCACGTTATTAAGTTTTTTGTAATACCATCGCATCGCTTTAATTGTCTTTACAACAAGAATGCCTGAAGATAAACCACCATCGTACGTTAAAACCTACATAGATAACGGTGCGACTATAATTGTGCCGTACGAACATACCGTGGGTTGGACATTAAAGTGGAGCATATCTCTCTGTAAACTAAATCTGCCCGGGAGAGCTCCACAATCGCTTTCTCCTAGATATATACTTCTTGCTGTGCCGGAACACAGGCTGTGTGCGACTGTAATGCTGAAATAATACTCTAACCACACTCTGCGCTTTGCGCTTAACCGCATTGTAGAGGGAATATAACTTTTCTTTACATTATCTGAACCATGTGTTTAAATAGTACATTGTTACATGAGTGGTGAAAGTTACTTATTTTGTCCCGAGACGGGGTTTGGCGCCCGAGCGTAGCGAGGGCGCTAATAGTTCGAGGGACAAAATAAGTCTTTCACCCGAGGTAAACACTGTGCTTTTCATTACGAATACAAGGAAAATAAAGATAAAAACAGGAATTGGCTAAAGAAATAATACAAGGAAGTATAAACAATACTCTACAACTCGAAAAAAAAAATCGGATTGCCGCCTATTTTGTTTTTTTTTTCGTTGGCCGGCCAACTTCATTATTTAGCCATTATTTTTCATTTTCATCTTTAAATATTTTGCCCAAATCTATGTTATTTTAAAGAAATTTTAGAAACTAAATTATAATTAAGTAAGTCATTTAAAAAAAAATATTCTTGAATTAATACTTAACTTTATGTTATTTCAATTTTACATAGTGCTGTAATTGAGTGACTGTAGAAAAAGTTTGAACATGGTTCCATAGAAATGTGAAAATGGAACTAGTTTTTTTTTATGATTTGACAGCTGTCAGTTGAAAGCGAAACTCCCGGGCCTGAAAAGTATTAGTTTCAACCCGCTTCTCAGGCAACTTCAGACCTACTTTCAGAGTATGAGTAATGAAAAACAATTTTATTAAACTAAATATATTCGCTGAATGAGAGCCGACATGTAAAAAATTGGTTTAACAAAATGTGAAAAAAATAATTTGGTATCTATTACCTACCTACTTCTACCTGAACATTATAAGATTGGACCAGAAGGAAAGTAAATTCGAAATACTTTAATGGGCTTGAAAGTTAATTTATTAAATAGAAAACATGGCTGGACCGTAAGATGCGAGATAGTGTCGTGCAAAAGGAGGGCCGACACAAGCAGAGGAGTGTCCCCCAGGACGGTATTACATTTCGCTATAAATTTTATCCGCACAGCCCGGCCGGGATCACAATTCCGCTTGCGATTCCTTCATATAAAAAGCCTTTTGTTTTCACTGTCTCAGATAGGTGTTTCCGATCGAAGGGACAGCCAGTAACGCTTTATATTAAAAAAGTTTGGCTATAAGAACTTGGTCTACGAAAGAAGCGAGCGAGGATTCAATGGCAATTAAAAGAATCGTACATAAAAATTTCTAAGAAAACGTATTTCTTGGCACTAAAACTAAAATAAAGACAATAAAGATGGGTTACGGGTAAATATTTTAACGAAATTCCTTAATATCCTTATTATTTATCTAAATATATCTAAATATATATAACTCAAAGGTGACTGACTGACTGACTGGCTGACTGACATAGTGATCTATCAACGCACAGCCCAAACCACTGGACGGATCGGGCTGAAATTTGGCATACAGGTAGATGTTATGACGTAGGCATTCGCTAAGAAAGGATTTTGATTAATTCTACCCCCAAGGGGATAAAACAGGGGATGAATAATCCCGAAATTTTTGTTAAGTTAAATTACACGCGAACGAAGTCGCGGGCACAGCTAGTGTACAATAAAAATACGTATAGTATGGTAGGTACTTAAGGAGTTAAAGTGTATAATACAAATGGGTAGAGACGCCCGTTTGTCTGGCATAAAGTAACGTCGGTTCAGAGGTCAGGTGGCACACGTTAAAAGGGTTCGTAAATTTTCGCGAGACGAGGCTGCAGGACCCAGGTGGGGCGGCTGCGAGCGAAAGCCTATACTCGCAACTAAGAAAAGCTACATTAATAGTAAACTCCAAATAATATAGATGCAGAGACGGTGCTAGCTAGCATGTTGACGTTTCCGGTTTCATTAGGTATGTTAGAAACATAAAAGATTTGCAGTGAACTAACACACAATGCTCTCAATTTAAAAAAATATTTACCTTCGCGAATATAACACGATCAAAGTTCGTTGGAGCGACGTGTGTGCGGGTAAAGATAGAGACTCGTCTAACGAAGTAAACAATCGACTCAGACAATTCGCGTCCGACTGCCGGCTCTATACCGAGCTAACAGAGCTGCTCCAAGACAAAGGGCTGATGAATCTGATTATTTTGTTATACGGTCTTCACCCCGCATGAAATCTCAAAAAGCATTGTATAATACGTGTAAATATAAATACAGTTCAAACATTGATTGACACTACTATCGAGAATAATATCTTCAACAATACGAAGTAGGTAGTATATGAAAAATAATACGAAAATCTCGAGTAGAACAATCGAATAGTCATACATTATTTGGAATTTGCGAGGTGTTGCCACACCATCCTGCATTCCGTGCGTGCGTCTGCAGCTGCGAGCATGGTTTGCCGCCTGCGAGCTCTCTAACCAATAACGACAAATAGCACTGAGTGGCACGTCGACTGCATTCCACACCACTGGCTCAATACAAACATTTCATATTCGAATTTGTGAATATGCGCTGTTTTATTACCACCGAAAATTTAATAAATAATTATGTTACTGCTCTCCTTATATTTATATACAATAAGGTACACAGTTAATACAATAAACATGATGATCAATTCCTGCACTAAACGTAAATAGTTATGTAGACGAAAACTTTGATGATATATTAAGATTGTTAAGCGACCACATCCAAAGGTTCTCTCTCCTCCTAAAGCAGAGGAAAGGAAGCACGAATGCGGCGTTATTTACGACCAGTCATTCCGGTGTAACTTGGAATGTGCAGCAAATCTACCTGCAGCTCGTTGTTCCTCCCGTTGCATTTTCACTGACACATTTTTTGTTTACATTACTTGTTTATTGCGCGTTTACGAGATTCATCAAGGGAAAGTTTCTCATAATGTTATCTTTCGGAAATGTGAGAAAACGTTGACCAGAGCTCTGAAGATAGATTTGTATCAAGGGAACTAACTTGCTGCCGTTTCAGGAACATAAAACCTTACTTAGCGAACCACAAATCCTCGTAACGCTAAGCCGAGATAAAACACTAAGCTCGCGGCACAACGAGGCCGCGTTCAAATTTTTCACCTGCCGCGCTCCGGCGCGCCAGATAATGTGTGCCGTACGGGATATTACTCACACATGAATTATGACATTCTGTAATGAAACCCCGGCTAAGTTACATACCTACTTTAATGCTTTACCATGTTCCTACCAGTTATATTTTTACCATGTTACCATTTCATTAAAATTGCGCAGTTAATCTGAAAACTTCCAAGGCGGGCCTTCGCTTTATACATACGAATACATTACGTATTTGCTGAATCGCTGATTCAAAACGGCTTTTCGGCTGTTCAAACCGCGTTGTGGACGCGTACGGAGCTCGGCATCCGAGATCAACAAACAGAGAAGAGTAATAAAGCCATTAATTCCGCTTTACGTGCAAATAACATAAATCAGACTGTAACGCCTCGCGCCGCAAGACCGTACGGAGCAGCACGCAGAAGCCGTGGGTAAATTAAGCGCCTGTCATACGTCCCACTGCAGACGAGGCGGCAAACCAACATTGGAGATTAAAACCAATCGGCTTAAAGTATTAAGCAACAAAAAATACAATCCAAAATAATGTGATGTTGTGTGTAGGTAAGTCTTAACTGATAAGTAAAATGAAAAATTCCGCGACTCAAGCGATCCGTAAGGTTCGGTTGAGGAGCTTTTAATAAACAAACAATGAATTCTAGATAAGAAGGTATTTAGATTAGATAGAATTATTGAACGTTATATTTATTCGACCATTTATTAAATACATACTACTGTTGATTTATACACTAAAAAATTGTTTTCCGCAACGGTACGCCAGAGGTGGACTTCAGTAGAAATGTGGGTACACATTTCGACAATAGTATTTTCGCTCCTAAGGTTTAGGGGGCTAGTCTATTGCCGTAGTACTAGGCATATTCCACCACAATACGAGGGGGATTCGAGACAAAGTCCAGTACACTGGCCATGTGTGGGTCGGCCAACTTCAGATGTCGTTCAAAAGACATGCGAGTAAGTGATATTATTTGTGGATTGGATGGAACAGAAATATATCAGTAGATATTTTAGGGTATTCTAGCTGGCGTATATCCCGTACTTGGGAAAAGCAGTGAAAAAAAAACACCCCTCGAGTAGAGTAACGTTCAATAAGTTTACCTATTTTAACATAATTTTGAGATTTTCCAGCTGGAGAGCTGCTAGCTAGCACAACGTATAAACGCTACTTTGGAGCTGAATACTTCGTAAACGGGAATGAATTATGAAAATCTTAAAAAAACACTTATTTCTAAAAAGAATACCGCACGCGGGGGTGAGTACCCTTTTTTTCACTCCCAAGTACGAGAAGAGGAGTGAAAAAAAAGGTTACTTTCAAATAATTCTGCATTCAATATTTAAATACACAGTTTTGTAGCGGTACAAAAACTTTATTTTTGTGCAAATTTAGTATCTGTATAAAATGACTGTGAGGTCGGACAGACGTAGAAACCGACAGGCTGATACGGCAAAACTAAAAGGGATCCTAATTTGACTATGGAACCCTAACAATTTAGAAAAGTGTTCAAGCGTTATTTATTACTAGCTGAGCCCGCGACTTCGTCCGCGTGGAATTTAACTTATCAAAAAAGCCCGCTCCCGCGTTCTGAGCCCGCGCGAACGGACCCATTTAAAAAAAAAAAATATTTTTCTAAAATAAAAGTAGCCTAAGTTAGTGCTTCTAACATCTATCTACCAGTGAAAGTCCCGTCCAAATCGGTCCAGCCGTTTCGAAGATTACCCGGAACAAACACACAGACAGACAGACAGACACAGACAGTTTTTTCTTATCGCGTTTTTGCTATAGGTGTCGTATGTACTTTCATAAGCATTTAGTGAAAAGGTCTTATTTTCATATTACAAACAGACACTCTAATTTTATTTATTTGTATAGATATCAATTATGCCATCCGGTAAATAATGCAATAATAAGTTACTCCACGACTCTTTTCTACTTGCTCAATGCAACGTTTTTTATTTCTTTAAGCATTGCTGCCTCATAAAATTAATATAGCGAGCCCATCTGGTGCTCTACACACAATAACATAGCCTATCGATGTAGCGAATGAAATGAAATGCATTCTACGGCGTATCAACAACGACAATATTATTGGTAACGGCTTCGTCTCGGCGCGGCTCGGCGGTGGCGGCGGCGGGCGAACCCGTTTCGAGGATTAACGAAAATTAGATTTCAATAAGACGCTTGAGTCGCAGCATGGAACAAACCTAAGACCAAGCCGGGAAATGCAGAGACGGTCACGCTCACCCTTTTAATGCAACGTCAGCAGCCCGCGAGCGCTCCGAGATTTGCGGGGCTCTGGCAGCTCGCTAAATAATTTAACAGACGTATTATATAAGCACCTAATCCTATCTTAAGTAGATAAGTACACATTCAAATGATAGCTGTAGTATTTACCAAAACAATTATTGCGATCCAACCTCTCCTAAAATTTAGTATATTGTAGGTACCCACCACGTGAAATTACATTTTATTACACGTAGCTATATGTACTACTGAAAATACAGAAGGTAGAAGTTAATACGTAGATGTGGCATAATATAAATAAACAACAGCTTTGGGGTCGCAATTTAATTTAGGCTCTCGAGTCCGAAACGGCCGAAATAAATTGGAACAATTTACATATAGGTATGTATTTCAACTCTAGTTAACATCTTTGGGTAGGCGCACGCTGGTTAAAATGCAAAATAATTTTGGGAGCCCGCAATTTTAACACATAGTACTACGTATAAGTAGATTATACCTACATGTAAATTTTGCCTGGATAATAGTGACCACATAAATACCAACATATGAACATCCACAGATATAGATTTACATAGATAACGCAAATGTATGTACTTAGCGTGTCCGAAAACCCCGACCAAGCGTCGATGTTGGTCGCCGATAATTTACAGTCCTCGCGACTACAGATATAAAAATATGAGTATGAGCGTGATAATCACTTGAGGGAGCGTAGCGGGCGGAGGGGCATCGGCGGCATCGGTGTCTTTGAAGCGGTTTGGATTTCCCGTCACTAATGACGTCACAGTAGGTGTTAAAAATTCGGCACGCTTGGTTTCAATACAAATCGTGATACTTGCGTTATCTATGTAAATCTATATCTGTGTGAACATCCGAGGAAGTTAAACATGAACAGAGAACTGGTCTGAATAAAAAAGGTATCTTTCCAGATAAATTATTCCCCCAATTCGGCCGTTTCGATTCAAATTGAAAGAGCATCTCAGTATAGAGATTTCTCTAACCGCGAAGGAAGAGAGAATACAAATAGGCATATAAACGGAAATGAAATGGCTTCATGAATCGTATGGACGAGTCACATCGTGGGACAATTTGTCAAGGGAGGAGATTACAAATATTTTATTGTTGGAAAAATTGAACAAGAAAACTGGCCGAGCGTAACCAATACTTTATGGAGGAATTAGTTTCCTAATTCAGAGAAAACAAATGATTCAGTATTACAATTACTATAAGTTTTAGTAAGAACTACAAATAGATATATTTATGGGCATACATTGAGGTAAACTATTAAGATTATCACAGAAACGAACAATAAAAGCTGAATAGTAATAAGCCGATCTTGCCTTGATGGTGGATTTGCACAAAATTATTATTGGAAATAAATAAATAACTTACTTAAATAGAAAACAAAATGCTCAATTGGCAACAAGATCCGTGAATAAGCAGACACAATAAGGAATAGGTAAGGTACGTAGTTTGTTACATATTGGCACGCCATTCACGTTCTGTATAGATAGCTCGCATAATTCTCACAGGGACGCCGCGCAGCCCTACGAAACAATAGCAGATTATCAAACAAAACGACGTAAATAGTCCTCCAAATAGGAGAAATAGGGCGCGGGTAAAGGGTCCGCAGGATATCCGTATCGCGACTCGAATGCCTGATGAGGCAACCGAACTCTTGTTTCCAGTATTTTCCAAAAAGCTATAAGTACTTTTTGTTACCAAGTAAACAATGTAGTTAGGTAACAATGAGTGCTTGAGGCTAGTTCCAAAATAAGTCGATAGCCTCCATGTTGGGTGATATGGGATCGTATTTTTATTACGTACGACAATCAATAGCGAATGTATATTCCTATACACACGCGGTTTAGTGCATTGTTCAGTTCGATACAGGCAACTTGCCAAAGTGTAAGTTGTTCTTTACGTTTAGACGACAAACTCGATGCTCCGAGTAGTTTTGCAAACATCGAGATAGATAAAAGTGCCCGTTCAAGTAACTTTTAAATAAATTATAATAAATGCCCATTTCATTTATAATTTTAAATGTAGGTACATTATTTCCATTACATACAAAGTTAGTGAAACCTTTTTGTAACGTATCGTAACACATAGTACCTCTATATAGGTATCTAAAACGTCGACCAGTACTAGGTATCATATTTTCGTACATCATTTTAATCAAAACATTACCTTCTGGCTTCTCGGAGTCGGGTAAATTTTTTATCGCAAAGGCTAGATTTCTATGTAGGCATTTAAATGTTTGTAAATTAAGTAGTTTTGTGTAACCTTTGGGTAATAACCGTATATCTATATCTACCGTATATCTACAGGTGCTTTAAATTGTTACATACGAGAGAAAGGAAATTTTCAGAAAATAAATTCGCCTACAGCTTTTTAATTTGGATGTTATGAGAAGGAGTATTGAAAATTATTTAGTTGTGACAGTAAAATTTCATTAAATGACGGCGGGACACTATCTAACTACCTTTCAAAACGAAGAACCTGTTAATAGTACCGCGCATCAAATAAACAGCGCGACACCGAGTTTGTGTTGAAAAAATAAAGGCGCGACGACGCCCGAATAAATGAGAGCAGCGATAAACAGGAGGATCCGCACCGAGCGGAGGGTCGATATCGAAATACATTATTCCCCGATCCGAGTGTTCCGATTCAAATTGAAAGAGCACCTCCAACATGAGATTTCTCAGGCGGGGAGTGGGCGCAGAATATAAATCAACGTATAACCAGAAATGGAAGGGCTGTGAATTTCCGTTTCGTGGTGAACGGTCGTACTCAACTGTTGCCTCTTAAAATATATTAGACGAATACAATATACATTTCAATTATTTTTAATTAAATACAAGAAACATATTTTTTACGTAAAATTAAACCAGACCGTACTCTGCCGCTTAAAAGTTGCCCCTCTTTGAATTTGCAATCGCCGAGACAGGTACTCGGTACTACAGAGAAAATCGACGTAAAAGAGTGAAGTCGTTAAAGCAGTAGCAATGTAAAAGAAAAGCTCTAATACTGAGTGAGACTCGCTTTAAGTTTAACGCAAATTAGATTTTAATGGGATGTCAGCAGTGGGTATGGAATGTAGCTTGACGTAGTTAAGACTGGGACTGGAGGTTCGGGATTTTATAATGATGATTAAGTTTTTATCAGTGCAATTTACTATTGTTTCAAACAGCACCAACCTGGCTATGTCCCGATACATTAAATGCGACCCCCAAAACCTCTTGAGTAGTATTGAGCTTTGTGTCACGTATTGAAGTGAACATAAACTTATTTTAACTCGTTGTTGAATACGTACATTTACTTATACAGAATAAACAGGGCATACTTTCGTCCTCCCCTCATCGTGTATTCTGTCCTATTCGCAACACGCCCAGCCGATATTTACGTAACAGACGCCTCTGCTGACTTCTGACACCGACGACGTATAAGGCGTAACAAAGCAATGTAATATTGAGTACACATAACAAATCTCCACCGTACACATCTCCGACTGGCTGAAACCCAATTACAGTCTACGTATCTGTTATGTTGATCAAGTTAATGCTAAAAGTATTTTTCCTTGTTATTTGCATTTCTTGTTTCAGGATCCTACACTCTAATTACGAGCTTATAATTTTTGGTAAGGTTCCGTAAGTAAAAAGACATACGGTATGAGCCGGAATTAATTCTATGATTAGATTTATTAAACATAACAAATTACCGAATTAAAAAGTAATATAGCCGCTAGCGGGTTCCGTTCCATCACAACTACACAATGCTATTAGAGTTACGACAGATCTACGATTAGACAATCAAAGTAATCACGGTCCCTTTGTGCCCAATACAAATACTCATGGTCCGTTGCGCATAAACTAGGTGGAGTGTAAAGAGGTTGGAGAAAGGCATTTAGCCTGTACAAGATGATTTCGAGAGGCGCCCGAGGCAACGGTGGGCGGCGGACAGAATGGGTGTCCGCGAGCGACGGCACTCTAACTTTATTAAGGACGAGACCGGGGCTGAATCAAGGTGACGCGCCATCACAATGCCCTATTCAGATTTAAATAGCTTTACGCCCAATTGCGCTTCAATACGGCTCTAGCTCGTCGGGATAGTTATACAATTAAACAGACTTCAGAGATAAGTTCCCATCAAAGAATACTTTGCGAAACAATTCCAAGAACTTGACAAATGTTTCGCGAATCATATTTTATGAACGAAGGAGAATTTAATTAGTTTAAATCTTGTTTAAATATAGTAGTACTTACTTACCTACTTTAGATTATGATCTATAAAATGGTATTAAGGAATAAAATATTTTGCTGACGTAGTTATAAGTAGGTATGCAGTAAGTATCAGTGATCCCATGATCACTGATACTTACTGCATACCTACTTATACGTTATACTCAACATGTGTGCTAAACCCATGTTTAGCACACGTCTTGAGTGCTTAAAGTCCAGGATTAAAACTCTGGCTCGTGTTTCTGGATTTTTCGAAATCAATGTGGGAATTATAATGTCTGTAAGATTAACATTTGCTTACGTTGAATAAAAATATCGTCAGCAAACGTGTATGTGAAAATAACACAAAATTTTCAAAAGTCAAGTCAAATCCATTATCCCGCACTGGGTCAGCCTGGTGGATAATGGCCTTATGGAGAGGCCCGTGCCCAGGAGTGGAACATTAAAAGGGCTAATTATTATTTTACTTAGACGTAAGTTGCGACCAACATATTCAGAGCTATACAACCTAAGGCTTAGTACGCCTTCAAAAGCACGAAGGAGGTCAGGGCAAACTATTAAAGTCTGAAACCTGGGCAACATGCCTTAACGAGCCGATTTGTATGGCTGTGTACAACGAACTAGGATGCGACCTCTTCTACAACCTATGTACACATGATAGGTACTATCGCCATAATTTCCAACCATGCTAAGTTCAAAGCTCCGTGCGTGTGTGTGTTACAAGTTAGGGATAATTTATAACTCTATCGCACGTAATCATCCTTAATTTAGTGTGAAGTTACAAGTGGGTTTGAGTAAAGGCATCTACCGCACGCGTTACCATGCGAACAATGGGGCGACACTCCGAGGAGCGCGGGGGCTCGGGCGGAGCAAAGTTTGGCAATTATGGAGACCGCATGTCTGAGAGCGTCGCTGTCGCTACACTCATTACCGACTGAAACTCGACTCGTCTAGATTAAAAGTCCACGAGTCCCGGCAAATACCACGCCAAACGTTGGATAAGATGGGGATTAATGTTTGAGACAGCGCGTCTAAACAAATAGCGTAGTTAAGACTTCCCCGATAGTTCAAGTGCCCTTTGGTTAAACCACGTAATCAATTATTACGGTTGAACGAGGAGACGTTGTTTTTCCGCGTAGAAACATTAAACTAGATACGATTTTAATTAGTGAGAAACAATGCTGTGGGTTATGTGGTTAGCTACATTTAATAAACAGAGTTTAGTGCCGTGTCAGCTATAGTTATGCTCCCACTCTGAGAACAGTTGAACAAATATTGTACTTAGGATTTCCCCATGGAGAGACTATTTAAAGTGAGAATCAATATTTAAACCCTCTATAATTGATAAACTTGTGTTTCTATGTAAATTGGTAACACATACAATTTTATGAGTATATGATTAGTGTTTTGTATTCCGGTTTGAAATACATGGTCTGAATATTCTACCGAAATCAATAAAGCTTCGAGGAGCGATGCCTTGCCAGTTATACCAACTGTATTTCCAACTGTATCGCCATATTAGATGCTCTGAGTTTTCGTAGTACCTTTTATACAAGTCAACTGAATCTCGATTTAATCATTCAATCATCATTAAAATCATATAATTCTTATAGTAGTTTATAATAGAGCCAGATCATAAGACATTTTTGTTATAATAATAATTTCGCCCTTTTGACGTCCCACTCCTGGGCACGGGCCTCCCCTCGCTACAAGGGGGATTCAGGCCATAATCCATCACGCTGGCCCAGTGCGGATTTGACATGTCTTTCGAAAATGGGTAGATTTTCTAAGACATGCAGGTATCCTCACGATGTTTTCCTTCACCGTAAGCAAGTGATAATCATAATAATATTGATATTATGATAAGCACATAGAATAAATAAATAAGTTCGAAAAACCCAGAGCTGGGGTTTGTACCCAAGATTTTTGTTATAATTGTTTTTATACACCAACAGCCCTGTATTCAGAATTCAAAATAGTAATTTTATGTAAGCATTGTAAGAAGAAACATAAGTTTTACTACAGATATGCAGCGCCCTTAGTGTTCAAGCTCCCCGATGTTGCCTAAGGTCTAACCATAGTCATGTAAAGTTCTAGGATCCATATATCGAGGTAAACGTCTTCGCAAAGAACACACTTGGCGTTTAGAAACGCTCGTCCTAAGAATAAGTTCCGAATTAGGTTTACACACGTATAAACACGCGGTTTTGGTTAAACGCGCGTCCAACGAACCGTACATATGATCGCGCTTTTTCTTGTAAAAGAGCCACAAACAATAACTTCGACGTCCATTTCCGCAGTCTGCACGCCTACACCACTCATCGAACGCCGTACTAAGCGCATGATGTGTAGTATACCATCGCGCGGCGATCGCAACGCCTAGCGCCTATTGTTTACCAGGCTTCAAGGAGGTACAGCCGATGCGAGCACTATAACGGCAGCTGGAGGAGGAGGGGAGACGAGGGGCGCGGCGCGGGGGGCGGGGGGCGGGGGCTGGGGGCCACTGACCTGCAGGCTGGGGTGCACGGCGAGCTGCAGCAGCGTGCGCACGACGCCGAGGTGGCCCTTGTTGACGGCGATGTGCAGCGGCGTCTGGCGGCGGCGGTTGCGCGCGCTGAGGTCGGCCTGCGCGGCCGCCAGCGCGCGCAGCGCCGCGGGCTCGTCGCCGAACGCCGCGTGGTGCGCGCCGCGGTCCCCGTCGCGGTCCTCCGCGTCCACGTCCGCGCCCGCCTCCACCAGCGTGCGGATCACCTCCACGTGCCCGTTCTGGGCCGCCGCCTGCGGTCCAGAGAGAGGTATGTAGGTACATTGGACGATCCCCGCCAGCCAACTGGGCCCTAACCGCGCTAGCTACTCAAATCGTAATAGAAAAGCAAACGCTCGCGATTACGTTTCAAACGCTCCGCTTTTGACGTTTTGCTGACACCATACCATATCAATGTCAGTAGAAATCGTGAAACTCGTGTCAGCAGAACGTCAAAAGCGGAGCGTTTGAAACGTAATCGCGAGCGTTTGCTTTTCTATTACGATTTGAGTAGCTAGCGTGGTTAGGGCCCTGATCGTCTGATGTGCAGTGTATACAGATCGAGTCGGCCGACGGACCGTATCAGCTTTCAACTAAGGGCCTATGTACACCACGTTTTTTAAACGCGGCATCGACGCGTGTTTGTGTCAATACAGACGCGATACGCACGCGAGTCGGTCGCAGCCTGACAACTTTAGACTTTATACTGTAGACTTATGCAGGATAAAAGCGCGCCGTCGACGCGCGTTTCTAAGACACGCATCAACGGCGCTTTTAAAAAACGTGGTGTACACGGGCCCTTAATCTTTCCTAATGAAAGCTTTCAAAATCTTCAGAGCATAGCCCGGATGCACTGCCCGAGCTTAGGAATCATAACACCTATTTAACCACACCTAACGCTCACGCTAAAGCTCCCCAATCGCTCTATCCTCCCCAATCGCTTTAAAGCTCCCCAATCCTGTCCGGGAAAGCGTAAAACTCGATTTGGGCATAGAATGAATGGGGGCTTTCAATAAACACAAAAATATACCTGTAACGCGGTGTGCCCGCCATAGAAACCGTTGACGTCAACGTGGGCGCCGTCGGTTCTCGCGAGTATTTCCGAGCAGCGAGTCGCGTCTCCGTTCGCGGCGGCTTTAACTAGCTCCTCGTTCGCATCACCGGTCACGTGAGATTCAAACAGCTTCTTCAGAAGCGCTGAGAGCCGCTCGCCTGTAACAAATGACTTTCATCAACCGTTATGATAGTCATACGAGATTGACAATTGGACAAAAATATAACCTTAAGGTTTGCCAACAAGCCGAGATGTCGCCTATGCCAAGTAGAATAGGCCCGGCACGTCACGTCACATGAATGGCATGAATGTAAATATGATAAAATCGTGTCACTATTGAACGTCTAAAGACAATCGTAGTCGTTGAGCCAAATAAAGGCGAAGTTGATTAGGACGACTGAATCAGAGGAGAATGCAGCTATAGAGGAGTGAAAGGTGGAATATTAGATGACAGTGTCTACAAAAATAATGAAAAAAAGTTGGGTGTCTTACCTGATGAATTGCCAGGAAGACTTCCGTCCGATGACGCGACTTTGGTGACAGCGTTCGGATTGTACGTCCAAGAAGTATTGCACACTTCGACCTTCAGATCGTTGTCGTGATATATCTGCTGGACACGTCCTATTTTGCCGAGCGTCTAAAATTGAAACATTTTTTTTACTAAACTGAACTTTATGATAACATAACATAGATTAGATATTTTACAAGTCAATTTCTAAAACGTCTGCGCGGTACTGAAGAGTTGAAAGAGAACGTAAATGCGCTATAATTCTGTACAGGGTGATGTATCCACACCCTTCCCGCACCACACAGTTGGCCCAAATACCGATTCAGTGCTTTATGCCGTCACGTTTAGGTCGTACCTAAGTACGACCTAAACGTAACGGCATAAACGCAACGGTACCTAAGTACCGCGTGCACTTATTGCGTTTTCCATTTCAATCAATCCAACGTGTTTCCAGACCTTTGTTCATTGACCCCAAAATATTCAAATTATTTACGTGTCTTTCCACGAACGTATAAAATATTACGACCGTTTTTTATTGATGCCACAGTCCTAGGAAACAGAAGCTTAAGTGGTAGAGAAATGTTTAGAGTGTCTGGTACACTAACCGGTGCCATAGCCTCGGCCCATTCGCCGTGGCCGCGCTGCAGCGTCTTGACGCGCTCCTGGTCTGCGCACACCTGCACCAGGTCGCCCACGGCGAAGCCGCCGCCCGCCCCCGCCCCCGCGCCCGCGCCCGCCCCCGCGGCGCTCGTGGAAGTCGACGCGCTCAGGTTGCCGCTGCACACCTACACCCAAACCAACATCATGATGCTTAGTACTTTGTACCGACATAGTGCCGGATTTGAAAATAGGTCGTATAGGCCGCGGCTTAGGGGATGCAGATTTCAGAGGGTCACTTTAAAATTCCGTTGGAAAGAGGAAAGTAAGAAGTAAAAATTCCTCACTTGTGTGTGATTAGGTTCTCGTGAGAAACGCATCATCGTTAATAACATATATCTAGGAAAAAAGGTGAAATCAAGCTCAAGAAAAAATTTCAATCTCTTTAAACAATTAAAATATATACAGGTAGATACATTTAACTACCAACAATCTCTACATACGTAACAAATAGTGTTATTCATATTAAATATAAATTATAGGTACCTACTTAATGACTCAATTGTATTCTGGTAGTTTCTGAATCACATCTTCCTTCCCTAGTAATTAATCGTTCATCCTTTACCTACTGGTCTAACACTTATTTTTGTATGTACACTATGTAAGTGCGAAATCTATATATTTATTTGATATGCAAAAAAAAAAAAAATGTTCAACCCTAATTAAATCAAAGAATCATAAGTACCTTAGTCAATACAGCAGGGTTGAATGTCCACCTGTTTCCACTGGGATACGTGACAACAATGTCATGGTCTTCATCTATGCCAACCACTGTGCCAGTGGTGCCGAGACACTCGAACATCCCGTCAGTCCAACCACCATGGCCATGTTGCAAAGACTGCACTATTTCCAGATCAAGGTCCACATTGACCTGTAATTAAAACATATTTCTCATTGCAATTAGGTAAGTAAACCCACTATTTGTGTTTAACTTCTTACAACAACAAACAAACAAAAAACTGGTGAAAGGTTTGGAAAAAAACAATCTCAATGTATTAATTGTGCAGCCATTCAGCTATATGTTGAAATAAAAAATAAACAAACTATTAATCAGGTTACCTGGTCTCCCACTTGTAAGCCATGTGGTCCAGTTCGCCCGGGGCCTAATTCTCCTAAAAGTGGTAAATGCTCTTTGTACACATTTTGACCTTTCACATCATTAACAACCTGTAATACAAAATGAAATATATAAAATACCAACAACAGCATCAAATCCAAAATATAAAGCATGTCATACAAGGTGTAGCAAAAAGGGTAAACTATACATTTATAACTATTTTTTTTAAGTCTAAAGCAATCAGCTTCTGGGTAAACTGAAGAATTAAAGGTAATGTAGATTTATGTAACCTCTAAAAATCCAATACTTTTTGTTCTTCAACTTTCCCCCAAAGCCAAAAAAGTCCAAGATATTCAAATTTACAATCAAAATGGTTTACCCTTTCTGTTTCACTGTGTATACATAGAAAGCAAAATTAAATGAAGATGTGTTTATTAGTGTATACCTTTAGATCAGCCATTCCTTCAAATCCAACTCTATAGAGATTCTTAGCACCATTATCCCATACAACATAGGCTGCAGAGCGAGGGCTAGCGGCCGACCAATCCTGTACCTCATTGACTTTCCCTCGTCTGCCATTTCCTCCGTCCTGGTCTTCCCATTGCCAATCAACCTGCAATAAAACAATAGCCTTACTAGTTTACATAGCCGACAAAACCGGGGTTTATACTGTGTATTGTCAGAAAGTCTAGATGAATGTCAATCTTTCTCTGTGGAGTAATATAAATTGGCACTGAATGAAGTCAGTTAAATATTGCAATACACAATACTAAGAATAAACAGTGTTTTAGTTTTAGTGATATATCAAGCCGTTTCCGAGGAGTATGGTAACTAACATTGTGACACGAGAATTTTATATATAAGATTAGAAAACAATTGCAGGTACATACCCCTCTAACAACTCTAGCTCCCGGGAAGATCCCACGCACAGCTTGCTTCTTGCTCTTGCGTCTAGGCTCAACAAGGCAGCGCTGTGCTCCGGGCGCACTTATTCTATAGAACCTGTGTCTGAGATTATGTTTATCACCATGATAACAAACTGAACACAGGTCATAGTTGCTACATTCAGCACACTTCCAACGAATACCTGAGACAAGAGATCATATAAACAAATTGCTTATATACTAAACTATAAATGAAGACAATAAAGTTTACAATTTTATTTACATTATTACTTTAAAAAACTAGACATAAAAATGTATGGGTACTTCTAATAATAAGTTAAACATTAAAGTACAATGTTGCAAAGCCTTAAATAACTTACCAAATATTGGTTGTTGTCGACAAGTGTCGCACATAGTACCCTCATGTTTGACACCAGTTGGTGCACTATCGAGAATGCGCAGATCATAAGCCCCTGAGCACCTATAATTCGCGGCGGTACCATTGTCCCAGACCACAACAACCTCCTCAGGAGATTCGAAGTTCCTTACTGTACCTACATGGCCCTCTCCACCATCCTGTGGAAAGTAAAATGAATCTCATTCACTACCTATGGAAAAAATATCAAGAAGAATATTCAAACCTTTGTATATATCTTCCGTCTATTGATTATTATAAAAGAAAGTAGGTACCTAATAAAAAAGTTAAGTATGCTGGTGTCAAACCTGATAAAAAATCGAAACAAGTAAAAACATATACTGTCTAAATATATTTTATTTTTAATCATTACAACAAACTCCTGGTTTTACTTCAGATACCTCATCACCCAACTTAAATGAAAACAAAAATCCTCTGAAAACAAGGTAAGTATGAAGATCTCAGTATAACAAAAATAAACAGTGATCCACCTGTTTGCCCCACTTCCAGTCTGGACCTCGTATTACTCGTGCTCCGACCCCTTCCATCATAAATCTAGTAGCTCGCGAAGATGTTGATGACCCTGGGATATTGGGTTCCATTGAAACTAAAATAATAGTATGACAAAAACTTTTTCATCCACTTTCAGCCCAGCTCAAAGAAGGCAGGGTGAATCAAAACTTTGGATAATTTTGACAGGCTGTCAGATAAGTCGACTGACATTTGTGAAAATAATGGCCGATATTTCCGTGTGGGGACTTTGCAAGTACTTTTTTTGTATTGTATTTTTATAAATTGTGTTTGTTATTGCTATTTGTTACTTGACACTGGCGAAATACCTATTAGCTTGGGTGGGCCATATTTTTAAGGAAAGAAGTGATTTCCGTGTGGGAAAATATTTGACTGCTGTCAACAGCAGTTGCCAAATAGCCGATATGTCAGCTGAATGCAGCTGTCAAATTTACAACTCTACTGTCATAAACTCTGATAGTATTTCGGAAAATAATAGCAATTTATCAAATTAATTAGAAACAAATATAAATAAAAATGTCCAGTAATCGTAATAAATATGAGAAGGCTCGGAGACGTTTGGCTGCCGTAACATTTTTGTCAAATATATCACTGGACGGCAAGTTTAGGGACAACGAGCCATTTAGCAGAATTGGAGATAGATCATACAAACAAGATAAAACCGATTCTGGAACGAAATCTGTTGAAATTCATCAAGATAAAGATATGGTACTGCGGAATAATGCACGGAGCAAAAATAAAGGTCTGCCATCAAGTCCAGTGCATCGTCTTGGTGCCGACAGTCATTCCCTAAGCTCAGACTCCGAGTATAGTTCAACTATTACTCCTGTAAAGGGTGGAATAAATACTTCATTCAGAGAAAGGTACGAATAACTAAAAATACTTTGCTGTGAATAAAAATGTTTGTTATCTTCTCCATGTAATTATTTTTATAAACAGATGTTCATCAGGAACTACAGAATCGTTCAAAGAGAAGCAGCCTACTGCTCGAGGCAGGAAAATCCATCTTGTCCCACTCCCTGGGGTCAGTGCAGATGAAAAAAGTAGTTCAGAAAGTTTAAACTTCGGTAAACATTTCTTTTTTAATGTTCTCTATTTTTGTGTATGTTTTGTCAATGATAATTGTAATATACATCACAATCTATAAAATATGTATGCATCTATATTATGTATTAACTATTTTGTTGTAGGGAGATTTAGAACCAGCAATACATGCATTCCTGAAAATCATGCCTTGTTAAAAGAAGTGCGTTTAGTACGCCCCACTAAAGGGGTATCATTTAAGGATGAAAGACTCGCATTTGTGCCAGGACAAGGTGTCCCTTGTGTTGTTTTCAGTACTATACCTTATTCCAAGACAGTGCGCAATCCACGGTATGTACTTATATAAAATAAGTTTTTAAATTTCAGTAATATTTGTTCCATAATGCTACCATAACCAACCAACTTGCATTTTTTAGTTCTGACTTAAGAAAAGACGGTGTAAGAAGGCGAAATCCTTCAGGACCAAGACCTCTGTCAGCAATCACTGACAATGGTGTAGATCCCTTTGATCTTCTCGGTTTAGAGAGGGAAGAGAATGGTCAAGAAATATCATATTCTAAATTACTGGTATCATCTAAAGTTTGTGTAAGAGAGCACCATAAGAAAATGTATGAAGGAGATTTCACAGATAAGTCAAATTGGAAGGTAGCACATCGTCATCCCCATGTTATTGCCAGGTAAATTTGGCACTATTAATATATTATTAAGGTAATCCATGATGTTTGATATGTTTAGGTTTGTTTAAAAACTATAAAACTGATGTATGTTAGCAAGGTGTGATAATGCCATCATTCATCTACAGAACTGTGTTTTCTTCATATTTGCCATAATCTTACGTTGATTTAATACATGAGGCTATCATAAACTTCTTAAAATGCTTATGCATGTCATTCAATGTTTTACTTTCCAACACTATTGATTTAACTCTCCATTATGTGAAGGGAGAGGACCTCTATGTCATTCATAATACACATACATTCTTAATGTTATGGAATATGTAATTATTCTACATAATTGTAATAGGTGAATGAAACACTACTGTATATCAGTAGATGATGATTTTTTTTTGGTAATTACCTAATAAAGTCATCAGCCAGAACATCTAATGTGAAAATATGTAATTACATGAAATTGCTTTGCATTATGTATTACAAAGTTTTACCCACATTATTAACAAAACATTCCATAAGCATTCAACATTATTGTACTGATTTTATTTCAATCGAGAGTTGTACACTGTAAGTTGTGATGTTAGTTTTACACTTTCAATCATTGACGCAGTTTCACAATCATTTCATCACTAACAAATTTGACTTTCAGGACTAAGTTATTGACGAGGCACAAGGATAAAAAATGGTAAACTTTGAACAATTGAATCACATTATGCCGTCCAACACTTAGATTTTGCTAACGCTAAATTATTTATACCTGCTAACAATATATAGTAATATCACAGCATTAATATTGATAAATATTGAATTATATACTTACAATGGTATATTTTATTATATTATGTAAAGAAATACCTAGTCCTGGTTAGATTAATTTTTTTTTTCTTCTGGGTGTTGTGCAGTGACCATAATAGCATTGAATTTTAATCAGTTAATTTTTATAGTTCAAACTAAAGACGTAAGCTTGACTGAAGACTAAAATATAATTTAATATCATACATTGACTGTTCAGAATCATGCTTTTAAATCAAACATGTTTATTTCATTGCTAGACTATTGGATGATTTGATTTCATGGTCAACATGCATGATTTTGTATGGTGAAGGAGTTCCTAAAACCTATTGTTGATGCATGAAATATACTAACATACTTTGCACGCAAGTTGGGGTAAAAATTACGAAGTAAAGGTTCTCAGATTAATTGTCAACTCTGTATTTTGTTAATACTAAATGATATTGACCTACCTACTTGTGCTTTCTAGGTGCTTTTCATATGAATCGTCACAAAGGAGTGCAATACCATCACCACCTCATTCATCTGTTGACATCAAATCTTTTGATTGGGAGGAAGGAACATTGCTGTCGCAAAAATATGTATGTATCATTTATTACACATATTAATTGGAATAGAATAATGAAACAAAAAGTGGTTTAATAACAAAAATAATTTTCTGCCCTACAGGTGCAATATTGTCCCAATGTATTGGATGACCCCGAACTTATAGCAGGCAAACACAGGACTCTTCTAACATTTACGTCTTACATGACTTCCATTATTGACTATGTTCGCCCACAAGACCTCAAAAAGGAACTAAACGACAAGTTTAGGGAGAAGTTTCCTCATATCAAATTAACTCTCAGTAAACTAAGAAGGTAGGTATCTAATAGTTTTAAAGTAAAATTTGGGTGTAATCGATGTCAGTAATTTCGAGTCTAATGAGGTGTTTGTCGTTTCAGTATTAAAAAGGAGATGCGCAAGATTGCGAAACACGACGGTGGAGGGATCGACTTACTATCAGTCGCTCAAGCGTATGTTTACTTCGAAAAATTGATACTCGCCAATCTCATCAATAAAGACAATAGGAAATTGTGTGCTGGCGCGTGCTTAATGCTCTCCGCTAAACTCAACGACGTCAAGGGAGAAGCATTGAAAGCGCTAATTGAAGTAAGTTCTTTATTCCTTTGACTTTATATATAATCACTTTGAGTAATCTAAACGTTTTTTTTCGACAATAAGGCAACCTGAAAAATTGTTTACTTACCATGTTCACCCTTTAGAGACTTGACAACTCAGATTTTAATAATAAAGTTGTCGAGAAATGCACCAGAAACCCGAAAAGTTTGTTTGAAATCCTTTTTTTTTTCATGTAAATTATGCAACCTTTACAAATTTAATTGATTTAACCAATAGATAATTCATACATAAACCACTATCATCCTATGTATCCCTCTGGCCCATTGCCTGGCGACGCCTTTGTTACTATAGTTAATTCCTATAACAAGTATGTACGCAATCATTAAAAAATAAACAATATTTTTCACAGCGCATAGAAACAACATTCAGGTTGGACAGGAAAGACCTGATGCGATTCGAGTTCGCCGTGCTCGTGGCGCTCGAGTTCGGTCTGCACGTGCCGCCCTACGAGGTGTTCCCGCACTACCAGCGGCTGCTGCACGAGTCGTGACCTTGGCGACGGCTGGCCTGGGAGCCGTGCGCGCGAGCCTGCCACCGCCGCCGCGCTACCCTCGTCGACAACCTGAGAGCAAGTGCCTGGATGTAAACATACCTATAGGTGGCCATCCGCAACGTGAAACGTTATCGGTGCTTATAAATTTAAGGCGTTTATTAGAGCTTTGAATTTAAAGATTTTGCGGACGCGGATTCCGCTGTTTCTTTTTTTAATGCAATTGTTTCATATTTATCTGTTTGGATGGTAGGAAAGTAAGTTGTTTTCGCGTAATGCGTTCAGACAGACAATTTCAAAAATTGCTGTTGTTTGTTTTGCCTCTGTATCGTTACCCCACTCGTTTTACGTTGACGAAATACTTGTGTTGATTTATGTAGCTGTCTCTTTATTTTTTGACAGTTCAAAACAAGACAACAGCATCGTCAGTGTAAACGATGGGATAGTTAGAGGGACAGGACACGTTACAGGTTTTATTAATGTTGTAGCTGTAATTAGATGTAGTAGCGATGTTCAGTAGGATTTGGTAGGAAATTGGTTATGTCGATAGATTGTTAGATAAAAGATAGATTTTGATAGATTGACCATCAGAATTGTTAGATATTTTAAGTGTTAAAAATAATGAGATTTCACTGTAAAGGTTAGCAATATGCGGCACGGCACTCTGCAGCGGAGCGGCGTGACAAGACGCGACCTCATATTTTTTAAGATTCCATCGCATTAAGTGGCATTGCACTGCGGCGGAGCGGCGCGACGCGACGCTATCAAAATATTGTTTTTATGAAATGGTATGGGATAAAACCCACTGCGCGGTTGCGCCTGGTGCTGCGTCGCGCCGCGTAGTGCAGTGCCGCTTAGTGCGTGCAGACGCACCTATTTAGAGGTAACTCGCCTTTAGACACGTGACAATTGAGCTGAACTGGTTCCCCAGCAGTAGTTCGCCTTGCACGTATACTAATATGACTACGGTCTGATACGTTTACAGTAAATACAAGCAAGATGCGTGAACTGCAAGATCTAATATTAATCCAATTAATGTTTCTCTAGTCAGAAATGCTGAATTACGCACTAACGTAATCGAAATGATGTCCTACTATTTTCTCGTATTGCTATTATGTAGTAGCTATCTTGCCAGTATGGGTTAAAAACCGCAATGTTCGCCAAATGATGTAACTGTGATATGAAGATGTCTATCTATGTAAATAGTTTTTATTTTAACATATATAATATATAGTATCACCCATGGGCTTAGTACTTAGTATGTATGTATGTATTTGTTTTAGGAGCATCGAAAACCATATTCGATATGGAATCTCCTATAAGTTCATTTACTAATATGATAGGTACCTTGTATTGCCACACGTATCCATTGCACTTGCATTTATACGAAATCGATCGAGTATGGTTTTCGTAAGCTATCAAACAAAATTCATAGTAGGTAAGTAAGTAACCTTTAGGGTAACATATGCCTATTTTACGTAAGTATTTAATTTGTAAGAATTAAATTATAGATAACGGCATCGATGCGTAAGAGTTGTTATAGCGATATTTGTATGTTAATGTGAAAAGTATCTAATTTGTTTTTCGTTTATTACTATTGAAATTGATTATTAAATTTATTGTGTGAATTAAATAATGCGTTTTAATAAAACATTGAAAATAATTAATTTCGTTTAGCTTTGAGTACCTTAACTGTCACCACCTATGCTAATCGATATGGATAATGTGGCTCGGACGATTAGGACATGGCAATTGGCAACCAACGAAGACAAGACATTTTATTAAAATAACTAGCTGAGCCCGCGACTTCGTCCGCGTGGAATTTAACTTAACAAAAAAGCCCGCTCCCGCGTTCTGAGCCCGCGCGACAGGACCCATTTTTTGAAATTTTGTTTTTCTAAAATAAAAGTAGCCTAAGTTACTGCTTATAACATCAGCTATATACCAGTTAAAGTCCCGTCAAAATCGGTCCACCCGTTTCGGAGAATTGGTACCCGTAACAAACACACAGACAGACAAAAAAAATCTAATCGCGTTTTTGCTATAGGTGTCGTATGTACTTTCATATGCACTTTGGTGAAAAGGTGTTATTTTGATATTACAAACAGATACTCCAATTTTATTTATTTGTATAGATATATATAACAACATATTTCGTCCAGTGCATACGAGGGGAGTTTATTTTGTAGTCAGTGATGCGCTTCGCTCCACATAATGGAGTTTCTTTTCCCACTGCCTTGCAATGCGATATTGTAACTTATTAGTCAAAAAATCGCTAAGTGCTTGTCGAGCCATGCACAATGAAGGTATCCGGGTCATTGAAGGGAATCTGTTTAAAATTTCACCCTATCACAATATTGGGACTGCGTTTCTCCTTAGATTTTATTATTCACTAGCGGCCCGCCCCGGCTTCGCACGGGTACATTGCGGTTACATTATTCGAGTTTTAGTAAGGATCCCTATTTTTTTTGAAAATATATTATAGCCTATGTCACCCGGGGATAGTGTAGCTTCCCAACAGTGAAATAATTTTTCAAATCGGTTCAGTAGTTTCGGAGCCTATTCATTACAATCAAACAAACAAAGTTTTCCTCTTTATAATATTATATAGTATGATAATTCAATTAGAATAAGTACTAGTTATATTAAATGACGTATGTAGGTATTTGTGCTTCCTGGTAATATTATGTTTGCACAATTGTGATTTGGATCACTGAAATTACTGGAATATTAAACAAACGGTGTCATAACATGTAGCCTCTTCCGCTCCATATTGCAGCACTTAAAATATTTTTCAATATAAATGCTCGATCGATCCACCCAGGCGTATCAATGAGAAGTCCTACCTGCTTACTTATCAAACCAAACTGTGTTAACGAGTATAATGAAAATAGAAGTATGTACCCATAATATGATCTTAGTGATCCAATAGCTTAAAGTGGATCAATAGGATCAGTGTTTTTTAAGAAATGTGTTTTTTTAAGGTGCTTCTTATATGTACAATATTTTATTTCCTGCACTTTTGCTATGGAGATTTAGAAATAAATAATCGAAGTCTTAAAGATAAATCTAACGCAACGGACTCGTCTTCCAATGACCTAGATGAAGAAGCTAGCGTATGGCGCTTGTGGAGGCCGTTCAGGAGTTGGAGTGAGAGATTCCTTTTGTTTTATATTTATTACACCGTGTTATCTTATTATTTTATTAAATGTTTACACTTATTCTTGCAGCTATGTTTCCAATGTTTAACAAAGGGTTAACACGTTCTATGGAGACGGGACTAGGCGACCGGCATATACATCGTGATCAAAGTAAACGAAAATTAAAAAATAAAGTCAAAATTCTGTTCAAAATAAAACAATTTGAAATGTGGTTTCCTTTTTATTTATGTACATACCTACCTACCAAATACTCATTTCGTCTCATGTGGGTATATAGGTTCTAACAGCTCTTACCCATTGAAGAAGTACAAAGCCCATGAACAATTTTTATATAAAACTAGCCGAGCCCGCGACTTCGTCCGCGTGGAATTTAACTTAACAATAAAGCCCGCTCCCGTGTTCTGAGCCCGCGCGACAGGACACATTTCTTTACATTTTGTTTTTCTAAAATAAAAGTATCCTAAGTTACTGCTTATATCATCAGCTATCTACCAGTGAAAGTCCCATCAAAATCGGTCCAGCCGTTTCGGAGATTACCCGAAACAAACACACAGACAGACAGACAAAAAAAATTTAAATCGCGTTTTTGTCTTAGGTGTCGTATGTACTTTCATATGCAATTAGTGAAAAGGTGTTATTTTGATATTACAAACAGACACTCCAATTTTTTTTTTTTTTTTGTTTTTTTTTTTATTTTTTTTTTGTATAGATTTGTTCCTTCGTGAATTACCTACTTAAAGCTTAGTCCACGTAGGCTTAGTCTAATGAGAGAACTCATGGGTGCAGGAGTCCCGGAGCACTCACGGAGTAGCCTGTGCCGATATATTGAGGTCCTGACATAACCTAATAGCCGGTCCTGCATTTGCGAGAGACTTGTACGATAAATATCAAGTCAAAGGCGAAATTGTTCGTGACTTCTACGGTGGTTGCTTTGCTCATCATAGTTGTTTATGATATTTGGGTGGTGTTATCCTCTTTACATCTTTACCATAGATAATTTATACAAGTCGTACTTACCTACCATTTGTCAGAATTTGAATTTGACAAGGAACAAAATAATTTTCGAGTATTATATAAATGACTAGCTGAGCCCGCGACTTCGTCCGCATGGAATTTAACTTAACAAAAAAGCCCACTCCCGCGTTCTAAGCCCGCGCGACAGGAACCATTTTTTAAAACTTTTGTTTTTTAAAATAAAAGTAGCCTTATTTACTGCTTATAACAACAGCTATCTACCAGTGAAAATCCCGTCAAAATCGGTCCAGCCGTTTCGGAGATACTCTTTGATTTCATGTGTTTTTATTTCTTTACGCGGAACCCTAATTGATTTTCTAAAATTAAAGTAGCCTAAGTTACTCCCTAAAACATCAGCTACCTAACCCGGAACAAGCACACAGACAGACAGACAGACAAAAAAAATTTAAATTGCGTTTTTTGTTATAGGTGTCGTATGTACTTTCATATGCATTTAGTGAAAAGGTGTTATTTTGATATTACAAACAGACACTCCAATTTTATTTATTTGTATAGATTACCTATCACAGAGGTATTTGGGGGTATTTGAAACTTGTGACTGTCTGTGCAGTATTGTATTCTCTTTGCTCTCTGTAATCAAACAACATCTCACAGACTTAAAAATACTACGCAACATCTTCATAACGAATTAAATAATCAGAATGTTTTACATTGATTCCCAACGAACTATCACACGCCGAGACAGCTCTTTAATTCTGCCTAAGAGTATAAGAATCTAAGAGTATAATGAAAATAGAAGTATGTACCCATAATATGATCTTAGTGATCCAATAGCTTAAAGTGGATCAATAGGATCAGTGTTTTTTAAGAAATGTGTTTTTTTAAGGTGCTTCTTATATGTACAATATTTTATTTCCTGCACTTTTGCTATGGAGATTTAGAAATAAATAATCGAAGTCTTAAAGATAAATCTAACGCAACGGACTCGTCTTCCAATGACCTAGATGAAGAAGCTAGCGTATGGCGCTTGTGGAGGCCGTTCAGGAGTTGGAGTGAGAGATTCCTTTTGTTTTATATTTATTACACCGTGTTATCTTATTATTTTATTAAATGTTTACACTTATTCTTGCAGCTATGTTTCCAATGTTTAACAAAGGGTTAACACGTTCTATGGAGACGGGACTAGGCGACCGGCATATACATCGTGATCAAAGTAAACGAAAATTAAAAAATAAAGTCAAAATTCTGTTCAAAATAAAACAATTTGAAATGTGGTTTCCTTTTTATTTATGTACATACCTACCTACCAAATACTCATTTCGTCTCATGTGGGTATATAGGTTCTAACAGCTCTTACCCATTGAAGAAGTACAAAGCCCATGAACAATTTTTATATAAAACTAGCCGAGCCCGCGACTTCGTCCGCGTGGAATTTAACTTAACAATAAAGCCCGCTCCCGTGTTCTGAGCCCGCGCGACAGGACACATTTCTTTACATTTTGTTTTTCTAAAATAAAAGTATCCTAAGTTACTGCTTATATCATCAGCTATCTACCAGTGAAAGTCCCATCAAAATCGGTCCAGCCGTTTCGGAGATTACCCGAAACAAACACACAGACAGACAGACAAAAAAAATTTAAATCGCGTTTTTGTCTTAGGTGTCGTATGTACTTTCATATGCAATTAGTGAAAAGGTGTTATTTTGATATTACAAACAGACACTCCAATTTTTTTTTTTTTTTGTTTTTTTTTTTATTTTTTTTTTGTATAGATTTGTTCCTTCGTGAATTACCTACTTAAAGCTTAGTCCACGTAGGCTTAGTCTAATGAGAGAACTCATGGGTGCAGGAGTCCCGGAGCACTCACGGAGTAGCCTGTGCCGATATATTGAGGTCCTGACATAACCTAATAGCCGGTCCTGCATTTGCGAGAGACTTGTACGATAAATATCAAGTCAAAGGCGAAATTGTTCGTGACTTCTACGGTGGTTGCTTTGCTCATCATAGTTGTTTATGATATTTGGGTGGTGTTATCCTCTTTACATCTTTACCATAGATAATTTATACAAGTCGTACTTACCTACCATTTGTCAGAATTTGAATTTGACAAGGAACAAAATAATTTTCGAGTATTATATAAATGACTAGCTGAGCCCGCGACTTCGTCCGCATGGAATTTAACTTAACAAAAAAGCCCACTCCCGCGTTCTAAGCCCGCGCGACAGGAACCATTTTTTAAAACTTTTGTTTTTTAAAATAAAAGTAGCCTTATTTACTGCTTATAACAACAGCTATCTACCAGTGAAAATCCCGTCAAAATCGGTCCAGCCGTTTCGGAGATACTCTTTGATTTCATGTGTTTTTATTTCTTTACGCGGAACCCTAATTGATTTTCTAAAATTAAAGTAGCCTAAGTTACTCCCTAAAACATCAGCTACCTAACCCGGAACAAGCACACAGACAGACAGACAGACAAAAAAAATTTAAATTGCGTTTTTTGTTATAGGTGTCGTATGTACTTTCATATGCATTTAGTGAAAAGGTGTTATTTTGATATTACAAACAGACACTCCAATTTTATTTATTTGTATAGATTACCTATCACAGAGGTATTTGGGGGTATTTGAAACTTGTGACTGTCTGTGCAGTATTGTATTCTCTTTGCTCTCTGTAATCAAACAACATCTCACAGACTTAAAAATACTACGCAACATCTTCATAACGAATTAAATAATCAGAATGTTTTACATTGATTCCCAACGAACTATCACACGCCGAGACAGCTCTTTAATTCTGCCTAAGAGGCTGTACCAAGATTATGACTACGATACAAATTTCGGACCGACGACTGCGCCTGTTGCGAACAGCGACTCCACGGCCTCCATCTGGATCCGCCCAAAGGGATCCGTGCAAAAGGAACTAGTCACGATGCTGTTCGAATCCATGATAGACTGCGTGGTCAAATCTTGGAAAGTGATCGTGCCACCAAAACGTGAAGATAGCAATGGGTTTATGGACTTTGGTAAAACACCGAGTGAATTAACATTCACGAGTAAAAAGAAAAAAGGTCTAGGTCAGAACAAAGGCGTTATTCAATGCCTTCTCCATTAACGTATGAATTTCTAAATCTGTTCGCTATTTAGATGATTTAACTTGAAAATATTTACAGGTAAACCATCTAGAACCAAACGTAGCCGTTCGAAGATAGAGTTACTTGATTCTGCCCAGGTACCTAACTACTCGTATCTATGTAGTTTTAATCAGGTATCCAGGTGTAAGACATGCATTTATTGTAAACTATGAAGCAATATGTACCTGCCTATATATTTGAAGCCATAGCCTCGTGGTCAAAGGGTTCTAGTACCGCAATAAGGTCGCGGGTTTAAGACTCTCCACCGACCTTTAAGTACGTACACTTTAGATATCTAAAAGCACGCATCTTGTGAGCACAAGGTCTATTCGCGAATCAGAATTTCAATAATGATTAGTTATCACTTTGGTGTAGGAAATAATCTACTAAGTAGGTAACTTTGTACCTACCTACCTACCTACCTACCTTTTACCATCCAGTTACTTATTGGTTAATTTAATCAAGCAAGTATTTCCTTTCAGAATGATATGATGCAGACATGTTGGTGGTCGGGTGCAGATGAAAAGGCGGTTATCCGTTTTTGGAACGGAAATCTGTATGAGGGAAATATTTCAATGAAATGCATGCACGGGGAAGGTCGTTACCAATGGGCTGATGGTACCGTGTATTTAGTACGTATCATTTTCAGGAATTACCCCCTTAAAATACCTACTCATCTCCAGAGATACTCCATTCCAAATACTTAACAAGTGTAGGTATTTAGATCATCGGTGTGACGCCTCACAATTAGAACTCTACCTACTGTGGTATCCAACATTGGAGTGGTCTTGCGTGTATTTATTGGTTGTCCCTACCTGTGCTGGATGTTTTTTTCAGAAATAAGTGTACAGTTTCATATTGATTGGGTACGCTATATTATTCATAACAATATAAGTACCTATGAATATTCCTAATTAATGTTATCCTTCCGTGGTTAAATACTTGCAAACCTAATTGCTATTGTTATAGGGTCAATTTAATGATAACGAGATGAATGGTAAAGGTATCATTCAATGGAAAGACGATACCTGGTATGAAGGGGATTTCTCTGGCAATCTTCGTCACGGTAAAGGGTTGTATGTGGACTCCCGAAGACAACGATCCTACATTGGCGGGTGGCACTGCGGGACTAAACATGGAGAGGGTGTCATATACTACACGAAAGATTCTAAAAATTCATATGACGGACAATGGGTCCAGGTACGTATATGCGATAATAGGTACCTACTTTACACAATGATGTGTCAGTAGATACCTACTTGTAGATCATCCATTAGCTAGGTAACTAGCTCTTCTTTATTTTGTTAGCGACCGCGATCGCGACCACGAACTAATCACTACTTATTGTACTCTAGGAATAATTCGATACAAAATCATTCCGAAAAAAATGGAGGCAATGTCATTGTGATTGGTACCTAGGTATATCGAAAATTATGATGGTCGAACGTTAATTTATACACCTAATTAAGCATAATGCGTTTCGGTTGTCCTAGAGTGCGGAGAAAGGTTGGTTAGACCGTGTTCGCGATTTTTACGGAACTCCTACCAAGTAAATGGTCCTTTTGTAAGAACTGCGGCTACAGCATTTTTTATGATAGGTTTTACCTATCTGTCGTAGACAAAGATATTTGGGCCATATGATGACCCAAATATTAGCAGATGCAGTCATTTTCAGTAGTTAGAGGTATTACCTAACCTACCTTATGATTAGGTAAATAAATAAATCTAGCCAGACTGACACACCAACTGTATGGTCCCAAACTAAGCAACGCTTGTACTATGGGCACCGTACAATGGACTGGGGGCGATCCCAGTGACACCCAAATAGTTAAAAATTGTTCCTACTGCCGTCTATTCTTCACTCATGGTCGGATTATGATGTAAAGTCAATTACCTACCTATATGATGCCTATGTAGGGTGCTAAATAAAAGTAAGGTAAGTTGCTCTACCTATTAAACAACTTTTCTCAGAATCAGCGTCATGGATATGGGTCTCGCGAGTACTGTGCTTCAAGCGGATACAAGGGCGAATGGGATCAAAATGAGAGAGACGGAAAAGGGTTGATGATATGGCCAAATCACGATGTGAGTGGTGGCTTATATGATTATAATATCTTGGTATTACCTAACAGTTTAAGTGAAGTATCATAAATATGATTAGGTATGTCTATATTTCATATAGCTTTTAGAAAACTTGACTACCTCCCACTGAACCTAAAGAATTTACCTACCCTGACAGTAACTTGTCGCTTCACTATCTGAAAACTGTTGTGATCATGTCCAGTGCTATTTATAGTTTTACAGGGGCGAATGGAAGAATGGAGTTATGTCTGGATACGGTGTTTATATATGGGATGCTTATTACAATAACACAATGTCGTTACCATCAATCACCGCCTTTCGCGGCATGTGGGAAAAAGGCCAAAGAAATGGATATGGAGTATTAAATCTTGGCCTTGGCTTGGGGTCGCATTATAAAGGTGATTTTAAAAACAACAAGAAGAATGGTGTGGGGAAGTTCGTTACCAACAATGGGTTTATTCTACAAAACAAAAAAATATTTGTTGATGATAATCTTGGATCACTAATGACGGATGAAAATGAAAACGAATGGATACCCGAGGTAACAGGTCCGCGGGTAGGGGAGCCGTATCAATTTGATATTTGTGACGATGCAGTCGGTCTACTGTATCACATAGAGCAAGCACTTGCAAGTATGGATAAGCAACATGAAGTTAGAAATAATATAATTAATGATTATATTGAAAATAATAAAGTTTTAGAAGGAGAGCTATCGCTGGCCATACATAGAGTTGAAAGTGTAGTTGAATCAAGTGATCATGTAAATTATGAAGAATTAATAAAATTTGAAGAGGTTTCTTTGTATAAAGCAGTGAGGTGTTACGAAACCGAATTAAAAAATATATATTACAAATATGCAAAGATTTGCAACACTGAAGAAATATATTTTACACCAATATTAACACGCTTGTATTTGTGGCAATTATACTACGATTGTAAATTACACGAGAAAGGATTGACCCTCATCGAAATTGATGATTTATTTTACCAGAATCCAGAATGGCTCGCAAGGACCGCGCATAGTCCATTTGAAAAAATATATTTTTGGCAATTTATGCACAGTTTAATTTCAGTTGCTAGAAAATTGTATGCTAAAAGGGAATTACCGGGCCGAAGACCCGATACAATTCTAGCGAGTGCTTTTAGAACCTTTATGGAAGTCGATATTCTGCCTGGGTCAGATCGTCGAAGAGGTGATATTCTTTAACTTTTTTTAATTTTAATTTATCATTGAAATTTATAAATGTAACCCACAAAATAGTTAGCTAAGCCTCAGCCAGCCTCGTCTATTTTATATATAGATATGTATCTGCTTACTTGGGGTGTACCTACTTCCAATCTATTGATTTGGCTAACAGGCAACCTGGTAGGTACCAATATATATATTTACCCGGAGCGATTACCACGATTTCAGGTCGACTGGTAAATGCTTGTGGTAGATTTGTGCCGCTGAAAGGAGCTTATGCGTTATATCGTTTATTGGGAGAACCGCACACAGTACGCAAATTCCTATGTGCCGCGCGCCGGCCACCGCACTGCTTGGACCAACCCCAACCCGACCTCGTGGAGACACCAGACGACTGTCTGCCACTCGGCCGTAACGCCTACATTTTTGGAGACGAAATGACTTTTATTACTGGTGAGCAACGTCTTTGAATTAAATGAATATAATACCTTATTCTGTGACCTCATCTATCTATTTTATAAATGAAGTTAGCACTGATGTTGAATACCTACTCAATCAAATTGAATAGAGAATATTTAAGTTAGAAATGGGCGTCATTAATTGATTCGCTTGATGTTTGTATGTAGGTAGGTATAGGTATTATTCAATTATGTTGTCATCCAAATTAAAAAGCAGAATTTAGTTGTGTTGTGTGAGTAGGTAGTTACGCATTCCTATAGCTAACTACTTTAATAACTACCTAACATATTTTATTTTAGATGATAACAGGCTCCCCGAAGAAGAACTGAAAGAAGATTACGGTGACTTGAAACTGTTCAACTTCGGCAATTTGCCGAGCAAAAGCATCATAAAAATATTTGCTACCATATTTCCACAGTTATATGAAAGCGATAAAGTTATGAATCTGGATATAGAAATAACGTTTTTCGAGTTTTTCGAAGCATTTGTTGCATGTGCTGAAGAAAGCAACAGAATTAGGGACGAAGAGATGAAGCTCAGGGATAAAATGTCTATAGTCAACACGTTGACAACCACTGCATCCCTATCTAAAAGTAAATAGATAGATACAACATAATTTAATTAAAAATAATTCAAACTTGTCATGCCAGAGAAGATCGTGTGCGGCTTCATAACTAGATGATAGAGCTTATTATTTTATATGTCTTTGTCGTTTCACGTAGGTACCAAAGTTTCATACTGTGTGAATGTGAACAAGTAGGTAATTGGGTGGCGCAAAATCGATGACTCAGTTTGAAATGCGCTGTATTCAACAAATAAATAACGTCAAATAGGTATAATGTGTGTTTCATACGCATTACAGGGACACAGATTCAATTTTACATATTTCATAATTTAGTTAGCGGGGTCTTGTATCTATCCAATGAATAAGATAAATAGGTAATGGGTTAGGTCTATAAAACTAACATAAGGGTCATGGGCTACCTTCTATTAGCCTGGAGTAAGGGTTTGTTCCACTTTGTTCACCTAGGTGATCTCACCCATCATCAGATATCTTCTTTACTAGCCTCGAGTAGATGTGACCCATGACTATGAGAAATACACCTAGCTACTTCATTATAATTATATTATAGCAGCTATCTTAGCTGAGCTTTCAACCCATCGTCGCCATAACTTTTCCGCCGCAGTGTAAGTAGGTACTTTTTAATTATTGTTTTGCCCATTTTATAAGTACCTACTTAGGTACCAAATTATTTATATTGTTATTGTATTTTTACATAATAATAAAGTATTTTTTAACTACTTACATATTTATTAATGTATGGCCGCAATGTAAAGGATAAAGGTAGCGAGCCTATTGCCATCACAACGGATATATATCAGTCAAAATATTGTGTAGGTAGATTTCTTCACAGTTTTCGTTTGTGTTGTTTGTAGTGTTGTTGTGGTAGTTCCTACCTATTGATTTAGAATCTAGGTAAGAAAGTACTTCGTCTACCTGTCCTGAGAGATCGTCTACTACGATCTAGCTTTCGAGGACAGATAGACGAAGTACTTTCTTACCTAGATTCTAAATCAATAGGTAGAACTACCACATTATTAGCAGTAGTGATCGCTCCATCCATAAGCGTTCATAATGTGGGGGTTAAAATATTATAGTGAAATTAAATGACATATGACTTCGTTTGGACTGAGTATACCTAATCTACCTATTAAACTTACACCTCTGCAGTAGGTGCATCTGGACCGAGGGCCCATCTATTATATCCGTACGAAACAAATTGAGACTTTTACAGGGAGTTACCTCGATAGTCCATAGATTCATGGGTTCCTCGTCTTTAACCCACAAAATAGATCACAGTAGAAATAAGTTAGTACGTATTCATGCTGGTAAGAACCTACTTCTTGCACATACTACCTACTTACTAACTTATATTTTTTTACACAAAAAACGTGACAGTTGTCATTTTATAGAAAATATACCTAATACTTGTTTATAAGAGGTGTCTTAAAGTTCTCATTATTTGTTACCTATTTGATAATCTAAATATATAGTTCTACAAAGATAAAGTACATAAAAGGCATATCAAGATGAGGACCAAAAATCCAATGGCTAAAAAGCCACAACAAATTCTATTCTCCAAAAACAGATATGGGCCGAGGACAAAAGTGGAGAATTGGGATTATTCTATGCAGGCGGAGAAAAAGGATAATTACGTTTATCGTGATGAGTTAAGTAACCATTTGAGTACTTACACACGGTTTGGGACCGAAGACCAAGGAGTGCGAATGACAGAAACCCGCCACATGCTAGCACAAATATTCACGAAAACAGATCCTGTGTATTCTTTCAAGCCTCTAGTCAACTTCACATCCTATCCTTGTACTGAGTAAGTGTATTATAAAGGCACGCGTCCTTATTTATTATTAGTTAATGTCGAACTAAATGTACCTACTGTAAATACCTACCTACGTGATTATTCTAACCTACCCACAAATTACATTACTTGCAGCACCCCAGGTAGAAATAAACTTATGAAGAACGCTGATTTGGCCCAGCTTCCGGCTGATTTTGGTGTCATGGACTATCTCTCAACTCAACAAGACGATTACAGAAATCCATATCCTTGTGTTATGAAACCGGTAAGTACTTATTACCTACCTTTACAATGCATGTAATTTAAAATTAGCGCGAAAACATTAACATTTAGTAAGTAACTGGCCGACAAAGAATTTATTACTTACAAGTGATATGATCCACATGGAATTTGCGTTTCTCAGTCATCATCCTTTTATTTTCAGTTAACTATGGCATCTCCACCGTGGTTAATGAACAGAGTCATTCGCTCGGATTTGACGCATAACCATGGTACAGCTCCCCCACGCGGCGACTATCAGTGCCTCGACACCCACACACCCATTGGTCACATTCGCCAGATGAGATTATTCCGCTGTCAATCATTTGATCCTGCTACATGCCTACAAGATTTCCCAACCTTAAAGAAATCGTTGGATACCAATTAAAATAATAATTAATCCAAACGTTTTTATTACATTTGTTCTTACAAATTATAGATAATACAAAATGAAATAAAGTAAAATAAAATATAACAAAACATGCTAGAAAAATTAACGGCTTTTTTATTACAACAAACCTAGAAAACAAAAGTAGTAATAATAAAAGCAACAGCAAAATGGGCACAAAGGTATTACCGTGTCATACTATATCTTAAACAAACCCTTCACAAGCCCTTAATTTTATGAACAATTATTTCATATTTTTTAAAATAATTATGAAATTTTAATGACTGGAACACATTGGCATTATGAATAAAAATATAATTACTAGAAATATTATGTAAAACATCAAAATTGAGTCATTGAAAATAAGTTATTGTTACCCCAGCCTCACACTGGATGAAACATTTACACAGATTTTTATTGTTGCCTCTATTTTAGTCTCTCACTTATGAGACAACAGCAAAATTCGGTATAGTGTTTCGCCAGTGCACACAAGGGGTTATTATAGATATTCTATACCCATCAAATTAATATCCTTAAGAATGTTTAGTACTATCATAAACACCAGCACATAATGATGTAAATTAATGCCATGGATGACAACAAGTAACTTAAATCATACAAGCAAAAACATAGGACTGAGTTGCCAATTTAATAGGTTCTACAATTAATGGTTTTATCTAGTAATATTTATGTATACCAATTCTGTATTATTATTATTATTACAAAAGTTTATTTCAATATCAATGTGTACGCCTTCTTTTGAAGCCTTTGCCTTTTTTGGACTTGATTTTATGTTTACGAGAAACTCTATGGCTGCTAGTCCCTGTGACTTCATCAGCTATCATTCCTACTGTTGTAAGCTTTCTCCTTCGGTTTTTCTCAGCTTTAGTGACAGACAAACGAGTTAGATAGTTTTCTTCATATTCAGTCTTTTCCTGTTCATATTTGGATACAGATTGCTTGACATGATTCCCTGTACTCACTTCAAGAGGTGCTTCAGAGTACTCTTCACGTAGTTCACGCATAATACTAGTGTTTAAGCGTTGCTTATTTGTTTTCTCTTTATTTTTCTTTTCACTATCAATTCTGGAAGTAGTTTCATCAAAATGTACTGCAGCTAGTTTTGGTGGCACATAGATATTTGACTTATTGGTCTTGTCTTTCTTTTCTTCACCATCATCTGAAGCTTCGCTGGAGTCCTCCCCAGATGCATCAATCTTGCTCACTAAGTTAGCTGGATTAGCATGATATGATTGCGGATCATCTTCCATAGAACCACCAACCACAGCCGTTTTAACAAGTTTATCTATTTGATACTTCAATTTGGAATCAATGGGACGAATTTTTTCCAGAACAGTTCTTATCTCAATTAGTCTATCAATAGATGGGTCAGATTCTATTTTTTCACCAGAACATTTCCTCAAGACAATGTAAGTTAAATTTATTAAATAACTAAGCAGCATTTGATATTTCATTTCAAGAAAACTTAGTCCTTTATCTGTAGAGAGTTCTCCACTTTTGACACGCACCAGCATGTTGTCTACGAGCTGTGAAACTTGCTGGATGTTCATATTCATCTCGGTCAACAGTTTCATAGCTTGAGGCAAGTCAGGCTGCTCAGTTTCCTCCGTGGCCTGTAAACATAACATTTTTTAACAACCAAGCTACAGGAAGTATCACAATTTGTATTAGAATTCCGTAACACTAAGAAAAAATCAGACATCGCTTAGGACAAATTAGTGAATTAAATTATTTCTTACTGCTTATACTGCAGCAAAATTTATATATTTTTCTTTAAAAACAAATTAATTAAAATCAGCAAAACTTATCACATGGTCTTACAAAAGCTATAACATCAAATATTCACCTGCACCATGATGACCTGATAACCTTTTTTAAATCAACAACAAAGGCATGGATATTTAATATTATTAATAAACTTTTAGGAAATAATGATAATAGGCTGGAATTCGGCAAAAATAGGTAGGTAACTTTTTAGTAAAATAAAAAAAAACAGTGACTAAACGTCGGACAGACAAAATTACGAACACGAACAATCAACGAACGACGCGATGTATTTTTTTATTATGTCACTCTAAATGTCAATGTCAGACAGCGATCATCAAAAATGTTTGTCAAAAACCACCAAAACATGCCAAAATCATTGTCTATGAACAATGGATAGACCACAGAGTACACAGAGAGAGTCTCGAAAAGTTGTAGTAACAATTGAATATTTGGCCTGTTTTTTTATTTAGGATATGGTGATTAGATAGAAAGAGACAGATAGTGGTCGATACGTCTCCCCATTTTCGAGTGAAGCCACATATAAAACGTCAAGTGGATATCTTGGATATCTTTAATACTACAAAATTAAAAAGTCAACATTTGTTTACAGCTTAGAAATGATAGACTGGCTATTAAGTTTTGTCTTATAGTACAACGTATGAAAAATTTTGGAGTCGGCGCCGTATTTTATGGAAAAAAGTGCTAGTTTATAATAAATCAAAGTAAAAACACTGATTCTATTGCTTTATAACAATACTATGTCTTGTGTTGTGCCAGGGTGTCGATCCCATACGGGTCGGATGAGAAATATTGGTGAACATATAAGTTTTCGTCGGTAAGACAATTTCATTATTTTATCCTAAAAGTACCGGTGATATAGCTTGACAATTTAATGAGATCATATAACGTTAATTTGCCATCGAAGTAATTTAATGCATTTTGTTGTAATACGCTGTATTTTTAGATATTTCGATATTTATTAGTTAACCTTTAGAGGTTATAAAAATGTTTTGATGTTATTATAGTGATGCGCATTTTTTATCGATGTAAACAATTACTCACGATAATAATTAATGTCGATATCGTAGAGTAAATACTTACATAAAATTTTAATTGCTCAATATTACGGTTAAGTATACCAAAATAGTTTAAAATAGTTTACCTACAATTATTTTACTATAATTACCCTATTCTCAGAATACTTAAGGATAAGATGTTGAATTGGCAGAATATTATTCCAGGAGGAGTCAGATTTAAAATAAACAAGCAGGTTATGATCGTATTTTTTTTCCAAACGCCAATTTTGTAAATTGTGGAAGCAGGCTTCCACAATTTAAAAAACAAATGGCGTAAACTAAAACCAGATGCTATCCCAACTTTATTTCCTGAATCAGATATGTTCCATGAGGTAAATAAACATGCTTAGTCGATACAGTGTAGTTATCTTCGTTATATGTGTAGTTATCCTTCGAAATAATTTAATAAAAATAATGCTATACTTTTCTTATGGACCGGGGGCGATCCCAGTGACACCCAAATTACAAAAAGGCTATTTCCAAAATTTACCCCGACGGGAATCGAACCCGCTACCACTCGGTGCAGTGAGCTGAGTGGCTTACGCTTGAACCCCTGCGCCAAGTGGTCGTCAAGTCATTCAAAGTTTATGCATGTACGACAATCACTTGAAGATTAAACTTTTAGTTTTGTTTTTGTGTCGTTTAATTTGTCATTATTAGGCCGTCATTGATCTCAGAAACAAAAGAAATACACGATAAACTGATGATGACATCAAAATCTTTATTATTACTGCTATATAAGATGTACACTGATTACCTGTATGTAATGTGTGTTTTAAATTGAAGTAAATTTGTAATTCACTGATGTAATTTTATCTTTGTTTTACATTAAACCCTGGCCAGATAATTATCATTGTGGGTGGGAGATCAATGGAAATTGGGAGGTTTCGCTATGACCTTTTATTTTTTTGAACGTCATAGACAAAATGTCGATAAATAATGTATCCCTGTATGGACAACACTAAAATTGTCTGTGGTTTAGCAAACAGGCTACAACCTTCCAAAACAACGAGTTGTGAACTATACAGGCGTCCTTCTTTAACTTAACACGCGTTCTTATATGGGTAAAGAGTCTAGATAGATATAGATTTGTTTCGATTTCCATCGCTCTCTCTATTCTTCTCCATACTCTTAGGGATAGACCTTGGATAGACAGTTTATGTTCTAAGGGATAGACGGATAGACCAAGAACTTATAGATCTTTAGGGTATAAAATGTGAACGAGATGCGAGAGTAATTTTAAGTCCATGCATGGTCCATGCACAGACTCGTCGATGAAATTATATTAGTTTGTCAATTTTGACATTTTAGTTGGTGACAAACAAGGTGACATATGAAAACAGACAGACAGCGCGAGCGAGCAACAACATATCTCTAATCTGTGGCGAGCAAGTAAGCAATCAGGCGAAGAGAGAATGTTTGTGTTTTTCTATAATTTATCAGATAATTCATAATTCTAATATGGTTACGGTGAGTATTGGTTACCGTGCTTTGTGTAAATATATAATTTCGTTCTAAAACATAATTAATTTGTTTTCAGGCTGTTCTACAGTGTTTTTTACTTAACAGCCTAGTATTTTTTAGTCATGGATTCTATGTCCCCGGTGTGGCTCCGGTGGAGTTCAAAAAGGGCCAAAGAATTGAAGTTAAGGCTGTTAAAATGACTAGTATACATACACAACTCCCATATGAATATTATTCATTACCATTGTGTTTACCTAAGAATGGTACTTTTGTGTATAAATCAGAAAACTTGGGCGAAGTGTTACGTGGTGATCGCATAGTAAACACTCCTTACGAGGTCCATATGGCGGAGAATATTAAGTGTAGGTTGCTTTGCCATCAAAAAAATAATCCTATGAATTGGAGTGTGAAAGAATCTGAGAAGGTTGCAAGTCGCATTGAACACGAATACTTTGTACATTTGTAAGTATATTCAAGTTTTTTTTTAATTGTTGTTTTTTCAGTTCATCATTTATTTTATTGGACTGGTTTTATTTTTCAGACTTGTAGACAATTTACCTGTGGCTACTAAAATTATAAACACAGAAACTTCAGAAAAAAGCATTGAACAAGGCTACCGCTTGGGCTTCATGTCAAAGGGCAAGGCTTACATCAACAATCATTTGAAACTATCAATGAAGTATCACAAGCATAACCAGTAAGTTCATGTATTTATAATGCCATGTTAGCATTATGTCACTATGAGCAGAGTTCTGCACCATATTAACAGACATATTAACATCTTTAAATTAAAACTAATTGGTTGATATTCTGGTAACAATTGTTTACTGGTCTTACCATCCGCAAATGTGTTGGTAAACTTAACTGTTCATAAATTTATTGATTGTTAACAAATTATTTTCAGAGATTCTTACAGGGTTGTTGGTTTTGAGGTGGAGACATACTCAATAGATAAAGATGATCTGACTTTTGCTGACGATTCATGCCAATTCCCATCTGATCCAACTCCACAGCTAGTTAATGAAGACACTGGAACAAAATTATATTTCACCTACTCTGTAGAGTGGGGGGAGTCCGATATAAGCTGGGCATCCAGATGGGACATATATTTAGGAATGGTTGATGTACAAATACATTGGTTTTCTATTGTAAATTCTATTGTGGTGTTATTCTTCCTCTCAGGTATGTTATCTGTGTACTTATATTACAACTAGCTGTGCCGCGACTTCGTCTGCGTGGAATTTAATTGACAAACTTTCATACAAAACTTTCATCCCCTATTTTATACACTTGGGGGTAGAATTAATCAAAATCCTTTCTTAGCGGATGCCTACCTCATAACATCTACCTGTATGCCAAATTTCAGCCCGATCCGTCCAGTGGTTTGGGCTGTGCGTTGATAGATCACTATGTCGGTCACCATTGAGTTATATATATATAGATTATTACACCAAAAAAATATAATTTAATCAGACAAATTAGCTTACCTTTTGAAATTAAAAAGTATAACATGTGTTAGTCAAACAAACAAAACATATGATTTTTAAATAATGTCCTTTATAGCCCCCAACTCCCCAAGCTTATATGTTTGTATATTTCAAGGTATACTGACAATGATCATGGTACGCACACTCCGGCGCGACATAGCCCGTTACAATTCAGATGAGAGTATTGACGACATGATGGAGGAAACTGGGTGGAAGCTTGTGCATGGCGATGTTTTCCGACCGCCTCCCAAAAGGATGTTGTTTGCGGCTGTCATTGGCAGTGGCATACAGGTGTTTTTGATGGCCCTCATAACTATATGTAAGATGATTTTCTTTAGTATCATCCACTAAACAATTCTAATGAATATTACAAACAACTAGATGCATGTTGAATATATTATAATTCTTCAGAATACAAAATTATCCTCAAACGACATAGTTAAATACCTACTTCAAATCTTTTATTTTGTTAAGGCCTACGGGGGCCCTTACAAATTATCTTTTTTTTTTTCTTATATCTACAATCGGATCGGAACGCGACCTCGACTGAGAAGATCCGGCAAGAAACTCAGCGACTTGTCTTACATTGTTCGCACTTGATTACATTTGTTAAAATTCTTTTTTTTATTGCTGTTGTTTTTGCTGTTAAGTTGCTTTTATAGCTAATAATTACAAAGGGTAGTAGATATTAATATAAATATAAAGGATGCTTTGTATGGTGTTTAATGAATAACTTGTTTAATTATATTTCAGTCATTGCTATGCTGGGCATGCTGTCCCCAGCGAGTCGAGGTGCGCTAATGACCGCCGCGATATTTCTCTATGTGTTCATGGGCCTCATCGCGGGCTACTACTCAGCGCGGTTGTACAACACGATGAAAGGGAAGCAATGGAAACAGGCTGCATTCCTAACTGCGACACTATACCCGGCTATTGTCTTTGGCACTTGTTTCTTTTTAAACTTCTTCATAATGGGAAAACATTCCAGTGGGGCTGTACCCTTTTCGACAATGATGGCGCTACTGTGCCTCTGGTTCTGCATTTCATTGCCGCTAGTGTATCTGGGATACTACTTTGGATGTCGGAAGCAACCCTTCCAGCATCCTGTGAGGACTAATTTTATCCCAAGGAAAGTGCCAGAACAAGTCTGGTACATGAATATATTTATATGGTAAGTTATATCAGCATCCCTTGTGTGTTTTACGTACACCTCATCCAATAATAAATAATCTTTTGTATGTATCTCACTATGGTCACTCGATTTATGTCAATCACATGTTTCTTTACACATGGCACAATACTTGTATTGATTTATGCCAAGAAGATTATATATTATTATATCACAGAAAAATTATAACTCCCTGTGCTCTATGCATTATATATAAGACTAGCTGTGCCCCGCGACTCCGTCCGCGTGGAATGTGGACCACCCTTAACATTTTTCCTGAATTTTCTTTGCTATAAACCTCACGGAGCCCGAGACCTTTCCAACGAATGCAATACCGTGGAATTCGGTTCGTGCGTTCTGGAGTTATAGCGTCAGGAAGGAAAACCCGACTTATTTTTATATAGTAGATTACAATATTTAATCCTTTTGATTTATGCTGTTGTCCCTATTTTAGAGCCTAAAAAAATAGAGACTAGCATGTGTGGTCAGCGAAAACAAACAAATTACTGCTCAATTTGTAGATTATTTTTTCTCTAATTCCCTAACTTGAAATTAAATCTTGCAGCATACTGATGGCTGGAATCCTTCCGTTTGGAGCTGTGTTCATCGAGTTATTCTTCATATTCAATGCATTATGGGAAAACCAATTCTATTACTTGTTCGGATTCTTGTTCCTAGTATTTTGTATACTTGTGGTTTCTGTATCACAAATATCTATTGTGATGGTTTATTTCCAACTATGTGGAGAGGTAATTTTTTTGTTAATAAATAAATATTGTCAGACTGTCACACCAACTGTATGGTCCCTAACCAAGCAAAGTTTGTACTATGGGTACCATACAATGGGCTGGGGGCGAACCCAGTGACACCCAGACCTGGGCAAATTACAAAAAGGCCATTTCCGAAATTTGCCCCGGTGGGAATCGAACCCGCAACCCGGTGCAGTGAGCCGAGCGGCCTACGCTCAAACCACTGAGCCAAACGGTCGTCGTGTTGTTTTATTTGTTATTCTCAGGAGACACTGACTGATTTACATCACTGAGCGTACAGAGCATTAAATACTCTTAAGTGCGCGGGATTAGAGTTCAATTATGCACAAACTGTTATTTTAAATTATTTTCTCACATATCCACGCCCATCGCCTTTTGATGGGCGCGACTAAAATGTTGCCGTGAATTTTTAATTACTGTGTATCTCATTCGTACTACAACACTAGTGGTCACATCCCTTTGGCCTAACTAATATTGTTTTTGAATGTAAGACATTACATTATTTTAGGATTATCATTGGTGGTGGAAGAGTTTCATCGTGTCTGGAGGATCTGCAGTATACATTTTAATATATTCCATATTTTACTTTTTTACAAAATTGGAAATTACCGAGTTTATACCAACATTGCTGTATATTGGTTATACAGGTGAGATTGCAACTTTGTATATTTAGTTGCTGTTAGATATTTTAGGCGCTGAGCAAACGATGATACATTTACTGCCAACATTGGACATCACCAACTATAGTTGCTGTATTAATTAACGGCAACCTAACCAAGGTTTTCTATAATGGTGTCCAGTGTCGGAAACAAAAGTGTTTACGTTTACGCAGCACCTTAAAATGACTGAATAAAATATATTACATTATTTTACAGGTCTCATGGTGTTAACATTCTGGCTTTTGACTGGGACCATTGGATTTTTTGCGGCATACACTTTCATTAGAAAAATTTATGCAGCAGTAAAGATAGATTAAGTTTATTCTATAGCAAGTCCATATTTTAAGTTAGTTTGTTTGTGATGAATGTATGAAATGGAACAAAGATCTTTTGTTGGTGATTTGTGTTGTGCATATAATGATTTTTGTAAATAGATATGTAGGTAAATGTTGCATTTATAACTATGTATTTTAAAGTTTTATTTTGTATAATTTCAAGATAGCTATTGAAATGTAGCGAAAAATCGCAAATATAATGCCTGATTCGATTAATTTGTTCACATCGCAATAAGTGTCGCTCACTTGTCGCCTACACGCTACAACGCTCAGGGGTTGTATTCGCAGTTTAAGGTAAGGTTCCGAAGTCTGAAATGACAGCTACCATCCTTCTTTTATAAATTAGTTAAAATAAGCCTGGCACCCGACAAGCCCACTGAGTTTCTTGCCGGATCTTCTCAATTGAGGTCGCGTTCCGATCCGGTGGTAGATTAACCCTCGCCACCTCTCTTGGCAGCGGCCCAAGCCGAGGTCGTGCCCCTCGTGGCGCCCTTGAACTAGCTGCCCCCCTGCCCCTCTGGATGGAGCGCACTTGCGCTCGCCCTCTGTCCGGGTGAAGTTGTCAAGGCCATTCTGGCCAACATTTCGATAAAAAAATCGTATGGAAACTGTCGTTTCCGATACGGAAACTTTCCGTCGACTGTGAATAACCCCCCGTCATATTGATGGTACCTGCCAGCGTGTTATCTGCTGTAGCCTGTAATTTTCATTAACAGTGGATTATTGTAGTTGCAAGCCATACAAAATGTTATGTCAATAGAGCTCATTAGAATAAAAACCCCAAACACCATAATATTTAAATGAAACATTATTTTCCCTGGACCCAAGGACAAGAATGCTAAAGCAGTGAAGTGATGCGTACTGTGTGATCCGTAAGAGATAGCACTAGTACTGGTGAACAGTATACACAAATAAAAATTACAGATACTGAGCCAACCACTTTAACATCTAACTCTGGTTATTATGCAGACTTATTATTTGGATAGGTTATTATTATTCATGTAATCTATCAAAAGACCACAACCAATGAAATTTAAATAATAACATTTGCTGAGAAAGACAAAAAGTTCTCTAGGCATCTCATTCACTCTAATGTAAAGGTATGTATGCATTTCGTTGCCACAGCTGTCAACATTTTCACAGCGTCTATAATTTGATAAAAAAAATTTTTTCTTGCTCTATGACCATACTATAGGTAAAGTGTAAGCAAGAAGATTATAAATAATCGTAAAAGCTTACACCCAAAAAGATTATAAATAATCTTTTTAGGTGTAAGCTTTTACGTAGTATTTTTAAGTCTGTGGGTGTAAGGTACCTACTGTGTCTACAGCTTTGTGCTTTATCATTTGTCATTGATATCAGTCAGTCAACTATCAACATGAAATGTCAAAAATGACTAAATAAATAATAAAACGAAATGTTCTGTCATTAGACCCACTCACTGATATAATAAATATTTATTTTTATAACGTAGTATTTTCTACGTACCTTTATTAAGTTTCTAAATTTTTATGTACAAAATGGAAACCAAAGTAGCAGTAGTGACGGGTAGTAACAGAGGCATAGGCTTTGAAATCGTCAAAGGGCTTTGTCAGAAGTTTGATGGTGCTGTGTACCTTACAGCTAGAAACGAAGAAAGAGGTCTACGGGCGGTCGAGAAGTTACAAGATCTTGGTTTAAAACCTTTATTCCATATATTGGATGTCACAAGTGAAAAGAGTGTCCAAGACTTCGCGACACACATCTCAACGCATCACTCTACGATAGATGTTTTTGTAAACAATGCCGGCATCCTAGACTTTGATAAGTCTATATCTCCGTGCGAAGACGCCAAGAAACTCATCGATACCAACTTTATGAGCTTATTAACCATAACAAAAATATTATACCCCCTACTTTCTAACACCGCCAGAATTATCAATATCAGCAGTGACTGGGGATTATTATCAAATATACGTAAACAGATTTGGTTGGACACTTTGGTGAAGGATGATCTTACAGTTGATGAAATTTTACAATTTGTCAATGATTTTCTGCAAGCAGCTAGAAGTGGTAAAAGTGCTTTTATATCATTTGCGGGCCATTATGGTGATTATAAAGTGTCAAAAGTGGCTATGTCGGCGCTTACCTTTGTACAGCAGCGGCAGTTTAGTGAGCAAAATAAAGATGTGTCAATTAACTGTGTGCACCCAGGTTTTGTCAAGACTGATATGACCAAAGGCATGGGGGACTTCAGCCCCGAACGGGGGGCCAGGGCTCCCTTGTATTTGGCCCTGGAAGCTCCACAGTCATTAAAAGGAGCTTTTGTGTGGCACGATTGTCACCAAGTGAACTGGGATGATTAAGGAAGCATTGGTTTGTGAGGACTGTTACTGTTATAACCATGTTATTCCTGTGATATCAGTGTCACATGCACTTTAAACTAAAATACATGATTTCCTTTAGTTAAAACAGTTTTTATTTGTATCACCTTGATATAGCTAAGCAATGAATGTGCACTTCTGAACAAAGATAGATAATGTATCTATTATTGTAGGTAGTACTTACAGTTTAATTTTCAGCCAGCTTGTTTTTAGCTTATACTGCTTTAAATGCTAAACTAGTATAAGGTATATAGAAGCTGGTGGAATAAGCCGGCTGGTTGGTAGATGTTGAGAATTTTCTTTATTGCAGCTAGCTTCATGGGTTCACATTGCACGGGCCAATTTTATACATTTTATAAAAAAACAGTACACAATGAAATCAAAATTATCGGGATACTGTCAACACCACTGCTTTGATGAGTGAGGCCTTTAATCTTATACCTAACTATTCTTAGAAGATACAGATATCAGTACTATACTAATATGTTTCATATAAGATTGAACACACCTGCTTCCTACCTAATCAGAGTTAGATTCTGTAATGCAGGTCAGTAACACTTATTTTTACTTATAAAAAATGAGAAGCAAGTTATCCATGGCATGAAAGAAGTTAGTTATAGATTTATTATTTCTACCTAATTTTCCAGAATTTACATATACATACTAGCTACATTTCTAATGTTTTATACCAATGCATAATATTAAATAACAGTGTGTACTCACATTGTTGTGTGATGATAACCTTTAGAACTTGAGGAAGATATGATGAATAAACAAGCAATGTAGCTACTGTTTGCTATATCTACCTACTTACCTACCTAGAGACCATAGCTAAAGTCTGTCTCACGAAAGAAGACCCACGGCAATGAGTGGAACTAATAATAACTAATAAGTCAATCTATTATATTTTTTTTCTGATGTCATTTATATCAATTTCAATAAATTACAGTAATAATAAAATTGGTAATACAGTGATAAAACATTGAGTTTTTGGGGAGTCTAAAACAATGGAGGTTAACAACATTTTGCCGCATGACTGTGGCGCCGGGTCTGCGGGACTTCTTTCGTGCGATGGACTTTAAATATATATATTATGGAGATAATTCGAGGGATGGGCGAGGTGAAGCAAGTTTGAAATGTCTTCAGGTGTGGACAGTTTGTCAGACAAATAGCCTAAAGTGACCATCACACATTTACTTCTTCCTGAAGGGTAAACATCGGTTTTAATATGTAAGTATAGTCTTTGAGGAAGACAGAAGTCAGGTAGGTATCATCATGGATGGTTATGATAATGTTCATCCTGATATTATAGGCGGTGAGCCATTTACGAGACACGACAAGATAATTTAGTACAAATACATAGTTTTGATAGTTTTCCATAGGCATAATTTCTCTTGATCGATCGAATCTTTCCATGTGATCCATACCCGTTCCAAATATTACCCACCGCTTGACGCAGTGGTTTGAGCGTAGCCCGCTCGGCTCACTGCACCGGGTGATTACAGGTTCGATTCCCGACTGGGTAAATTTCGAAAATGGCCTTTTCGCAATTTGCCCAAGTCTGGGTGTCACTGGGATCATCGCCTTCAGTCCATTATATGGTAGGACCCACTACCCCTAGTACAAGCGTTGCTTGGTTTGGGACCATATACTTAGTTGGTTGATGTGTCAGTCTGGCGATATTTATTTTTTTATTACTAAGCCTCACCTACCGACCAAGCGCCCCATCACACCCTGTGGCAAAATCATCGACTACCTATGCGATGAAAGCCATATTTTAAAAAAGTGAAGTCAGCTTGGGGCGCTTTTCCTATAAAATTAATGTACGTATAAGAATATTTCTGACTAGCGGCCCGCCCCGGCTTCGCACGGGTACATTGTGGTTACATTATTCGAGTTTTAGTAAGGATCCCTAATTTTTTTGAAAATATATTATAGCCTATGTCACCCGGGGATAGTGTAGCTTCCCAACAGTGAAGGAATTTTTCAAATCGGTTCAGTAGTTTCGGAGCCTATTCATTACAATCAAACAAACAAAGTTTTCCTCTTTATAATATTAGTATGATATCGTTGCTGACCATACCTATAATGTGTAAAGTGCCTACCGATGTTTTTATTTGTGTCACGCTCCATCGCAACCATCCTACCCCACAACAAATCTCATTACGGGTGTACCTATCCATGAATAGAGTAGTTTTGTATGGATTCACTGGCGTTAACAGTCCGCCTTCTTTCCTAATAGTATTAACAAATCGTAATGGAGGGAAAGGGGTAGTGCACTGGTGTACAGCCTATTGTCGGCGCTATGTATGGCTTCTGTAAGCACATAATGTGTTAATATATCAGCTTTGGTGTTAAAGGATTGGGCCGTGTTTAGATCTACTTACAGCCTGTTCGTGAAATATAGGTAGGTAAATATATAGACGGATATTGGCCTGATCACGGAATTAGAAATTCCTGTAAGTGCATGGGCCAGGCGTCGTCGCCAGGTCGCCCGGCTGGAGATGTTATTAATGACATCAAAAACCTACCTATAAAAAATTACGCGCGGGCGACGCTTCCGCTTTTCTGTGGCCCTAATATCAGTAGGTACTAATTATAAAATTACCAACGTACCTAGTAGGTAATAATATACACAATGCGGATATATTGCGAAGGGTGGAGCTAGCCGTGCCAGACGGGTATGTGGGTCGTCGTCGTCAGCCGCGGTTGCTGGTGGAACCGTGCGCGCGAACTAACTTGCTGCGCGAGGCGCCGCTCACGAGCTCACTCCGCACTCTCAACCTCATTGCTGAGGACTTGGACTTATTCTGTTGCACTTTGGGTGAATTTACAAGAACAGCTACATTTAGAATTTGCTATGTTAAATAAAAACAGTTATATTATTTTTAATTTTTAAGTTTGCAATAATATCGAATTGGGTCTAGCCTGTAAAGATGTTTGTATGTATTGAGAAAATAAATAAATAAATAAATATACTTATAAAACGTGAAATACGTAATGTTTAGTAATTAAGTACAAGGTAGATATTCACAGGTTTGTAACACGTAGGTCTTACCTATGATCGATATCTACTGCTGACTACTAAATAAAATAAAAAGTACAGATACCTATGTACCTGTCTACCTATTTGTCGAGCTGCTACAAGATATTATGTCATAAAGCAATTGAAATAATTGAGTTGGACGAAATGACGAAATTCTTTTAGCGCCACAACATCCACGGAATTAATAACTATCACGCGACAGTCGTTATTTTGATTTCCTTACATTTGGAAATGGAAGTGTTTTCATAAACACGATTAATTCCGAATGAGTGTACTCAACCACCAACACTTACAGGCAGGTACCTGCTTATATGTCTATTGTCTACCTATGTAATAAATAAATTGTTAGTGGACATTACAGGGTGTAAGCGTCAATACACGTTGTGTGCAAATAAATTAGAATTGATTGTGTAATTATTGTGTTTTGTAGTTCTAGATAATGATAGATAGGTACCTACCTACTGGCAAAGACCTTTAAGAAATTTTCACTCCTTAATCTATGGGTACTGGTTTGATCATTTTTGTAGTAGGTACCTACTTACCTATCTTCTCAGATTGGTTGATTTATGTTCCTCAAATAATCTAAATCATTATACTTATAGTTACTAAAATATTGTAAAAAAGTCGCCCCATTGATGGTTCAATTCCCTTTTAGAGTCATATACTTAATGACCCTCACGTAATTTACTCTTGTCTGAGTGTAGGTGTTTGTTATGTCAAAAACAAAATAACAGCTTTTTACTAAATGTGTAAATAAAAGTATACCTACGGTACTTACAGAATGTCTGGCACGGTAGTTAAGTATTCTTTGAGTTGTTTTCTCTAATCAAAGACAGTAGGTACTTACTACACTCTACATACATATAACAAAACAACAATTTAGTGGAAAATAAAATAGCAAAATATTTCATAAATATTTATATTGAACTGGCCTAAATAAATTACAACTTAAATTGAAACTTATATGAAATGACTTTTACAATTGTATGATACCCACCTACATGTTGGTAGGTAAATATTTTTTTTCCTATAGTCTACAACGATTAAAATTTTGACGGTTTTACCGTAAAACTCTAGCTTGAAAAGGTTTTCAATATACAAAGGTAAATCTTACGATAAACAAGCCAGTGATGCTTTCTTCGCATAGTCAGTCACTAGGTTTAATGCATAGAGATCTGCAGGTAGAGTGATAGAGTGATAGTGGCTTTACATTTACACAAAAAGAGCGACTCTTGGAATTATCTTTGCGTAGACAGATACAGAATATTATTTAGATGTTCTAACTTTGTTTTTGGTAGTAAAAAGATAAAGAAAAGAGACCTCTAAGCCTATCAATATAAACTTATAGTATGAATAGTGGGTCGGTAATTTAATAAATCGAAGAAAATAATGTAGGGATTTATTTGAGCATCGCTGCCGCGAGTTCAATTTAGAAAAATACATAATGATAGGCATTCGACAGAGTTTCCTAGCGAAACGCGGTCATTCACACGAAGAAGCAGACACCGTACTGTCTATACCTACATTTTTGACAGATAAAGGCCTATTTAGACATTTGGATAAGTACAGTAAAAAGTATAGAATGTATCGGTGCCGGGTTAACTGTGTGAATGACTGCTTAGATGTATTATCAACTTCTGACCATCTACCTCTATGCTTTATGGTAGACAAAACAAATATAGCTGACCGCGCTCTTTGGTGTTCTAGCCGTTAAATCTTGTGTCAGTGACGTCACACTTATTAAATGAGAGCACGCAGATTATTAATGACGCAGATGTATCATTTCATCTAGACATCATTTATCTAGATAATTAGGTATCTCTACGTTAACAATTCCCGTCTAATATACCTACACGGTGAAACAGAAGGGTAGGTACCTTAATATTATTTTCAAAACAAAATTGTAATTCTAAAACTGTAGGCTATGGGGGTAAAGTTAAAAAATCAAAAGGTGTTGTAGGAATATAGCTGTAAAGATTTCATAAATCTATAAAACCTTTAGTTCTTCAACTTTTCTCCGAAGCTGATAGTTTTAGATTTGTTGTTGTTTTTATACAAGTTAAGTTACAAAAGCCGGTACCTATATATACTCCTATTTCACAGTGTAGGTAAATAATTTTCACATTTCAGGTTTATCACTATAACTTCACAATTTTAGTAGTATTTTTTTGTAGTTTACCTACATAAAATTACTACAAGTTACTTACATTTGATGTTAACGTGCATGCAGTCTCAAAAGTAAGGTAGGAAATAGCCTCTACTGAACTAAGAATATTTAAATTAGGCATCATTTTTGTAAAACGTAACTTAATACTAAACTAAATGCATTATATGACAAAGATAAGTATGTAACTAAAATTGCGTTTTACAAAGTAGGTAAGTAGAGTTAACAGTCATAGTCATCCTGTGTACCTACAAACTACTAAACCTACCTACTAGAGTTGAGAGATTTTGTTATTTTTATTGATTAGCTTTTGTTAAAGCTAGACCGTTTGATAGAAACATATTAGGTAGGTAGGTACTACAGATGAAGATAATAATATAATGATTCAGTTGGCATTGTAGTTTGTTGTTTACCTGCTACGTAGGTAACTAGGTAATCGTAAGTAACACAAATTATATCTAAAGCTTGGTAAGAGCTGGCTATGAACCGAACTCTAGCAGCGCCTTAATGGTAACACACCAACAAGTAAGTGGTAACACATGTTCCTCTCCAGGACTTTCTTGTAGTTAACATAATAATATGTACTTTTATCAAAGTTTTTTTTTTCTCTTCCATTACAAAGAGATTTAAAATTGTTACAGAGCGGACATTGGAAACATTTTAATACAAAACCTTTGATCCAAAATACCTACCAGAACGCTATATAGCTTTGAATTGGAAACAAACACGTAGGTATTAAAATAATTAGAAGACATTTATGCTTAAGTAATACAATAATTGAAAAGAAAAATATTAGTAGGTTAAAATATAAGAAATTTTTAACACACAAATGCGACCTCTTAAGGCGGCGAATTAAACTAGACGAAGCGACTTGTTTACATCGGTAACAAGTAGGCAGTACCTACATCAGAATTTAGTTTGCTTTGTCCCGTCTATAGCTCTTTAACTAATATTATAATATGTTTGTTTGTTACATTCATTTGAAAGGAGAGGGGCATTTCATTTACATATTATCGTAAATTTCTTAAAAATTAAGGGTCCCAATAAAGCTCTTATGATTATCTACACATTAGCCACAGGAATATCTGTAGGTAGGTACGCACTAGTTTTTCTAGTTAATAAAAAAGTTTTATAGCATTACATCCAATAATGTAATTGACACAAGAAATTAAATATATCGGCAAATATATATAAGCCAAGTTGAAAGTAGATAATCACCCACACACATAGAGCTGTGTTAATGTGGCACATAACAAGAAATAAACACTGAAAATAAAGATGCTTATTTCACACTAGTCTAAATAAATAAAGCGTTTCACACTCGACTAATTAAGACACTTTACTTTGGTATAATATTAGACTAAAGTAGGTACCTAGGTACTAGGTATACATTGCCTATTCAATGTTTTAGTGGTCGCTGTTAAACAGTTGGTGAAGAAATAATACACAAATAAGGATCATAATATTAAATTATCACTGTTTCACGGGACGGACGATTGGTAATATTCCATTATTCTAAATATATACTTATATCAAACTAGATAGTTTCCTTACATGGTTAAATTAGTAACAACGTTTATTTCACAGGCGTTTTCCTAAGGCACTAAAAGGTAACAATAGTTTTTATTTACACTTAATTATATCATCAATTCATCATAGATTTCTACAACCATTCAATTTTAAAATATACCTCCTTGGGCGAGGCGATAGATTTTAGGGCGATGATCATAATTTTTCTACATTTTAATGGTAGGTAACTACAAATTATTAGTAGTAGCTACAAATTGTTTAGATCTTTGGCCTCTCAATCAATCAATTTTAGAACGAGGAAAACAGTATTTTACTGTAGATAAATTATGTTCGTACGAAATTAATGGTACTTGAAGAACCTCGCAGAAATAAAAGATACCTTAGTTGGTGATAAGAGGTGTGAGGGGGGCCGGGGGCTCGTCTCCGAAGAACCTGTAGCGATGGGGCACCAGCAGCGGGGCGGGCGGGACGGGCGCGTCCGCGGCCTCCGCGTGCTGGGAGTCGCGGTGGCGGCGCAAGTCCACCTTCCGCTGGAAGGCCTTCTCGCAGAGCCCGCACGAGAACGGTTTGTATCCGGTGTGCTTGCGCATGTGGGTGATGAGATTCGAGCTTTGGCTGAAAGCCTTCGAGCACACTACGCATTTGTGGGGTTTTTCACCTGTAACAACATAATTACTTATAGAATACTAGCTGTTAAATTATGTTAATACTTATAACATCAGCTATCTGTCAGTGAAAGTGCCATCAAAATCAGTGCAGAAGTTTCGGCGATTAGCCGGAACAAACAAATAGACATTCAGACAGACAGTAAAAAAATGGAAAAATGTTTTGGTTTTGGTTATAAGTATAACTTTCATATGCATTTACCAAAAAGCTATTATTTTGATATTACAAACATACACTTCAATTATATTTATTTGTATAGATACAAGTAATAGTAAGTACCTACCTATCTTGTTGTTTAGCAAAAATAGTCTCGGTTTTATATCACAATCGGGGTTTATATACCGTATAGGTATACCGTAATAATAACGTTAAGTTATCTTCAGTCGAGTTGTAAATTTTTGAATAGTTTATTGTTTCAAATGACTGACACAATGTTTCGATTTCCCCGGCTAATTCCACTTAGGTATGCTTACATACGTTACGTATCACGTTGACAAGTAATTAAAGACGGTATAAGTGGGCCAATACTTGTCGTATCATCGACTATTTATTATTAATGGACCGGCTCCCGAATTGATTTAATATGCAACATCGCCTCGTACGCCGGTATTTATTAACTTTAACGGTAATCGTTTGTAGTTCGATAATGCTAACAAGTTTTCCTCAAGAAGTTACGTACAATATTACCTTTTGATTTTATATTAAGACTAGTTGCGCCCGCGACTTCGTCCGCGTGTAATTTAACTTAACAAAAATTTCGGGATTATTCATCCCCTATTTTATCCCCTTGGGGGTAGAATTAATCAAAATCCTCTCTTAGCGGATGCCTACGTCATAACATCTACCTGCATGCCAAATTTCAGGCCGATCCGTCCAGTGGTTTGGGCTGTGCGTTGATAGATCACTATGTCAGTCAGTCAGTCACCTTTGAGTTATATATATTTAGATTCATTAATAACGTTATTATAGCGAGATATAATTATTTAACAACTTCCTGTTCGTCGGAAGGCCGTAATAAGTATTCCATAATAAGTTAGAGCTACAAGTTTAGGACGCAGTAGTGAAATTAAATGCATTGATCACTGTCATAGTATACAGTAATTTTCCAGTGCATAGATATTAGATAGGTTTAGCTGGCTGGGCCTGGAAGGGTGTTGCGTAGGCTGGAAATAAAACAAAATAGAGCTTTTATAGGTCTCAAAATCAATTGATTTTTTCAGGGTCATTCGTTGCGTGGGAGGTACGACTCTCCGGAACTCCTATCAATTCAGTTTGAGAATTTACCTACCTATAAAAGTAATTGTTTACGAATAAAATGATAGTAAAAAATGCAAATGTCATTTTATAGATAGAACAGGATTTAAGTTAACTTTTTGTTTTCTGCGGTCAGCTTGCACGTGAAGGCCTGTGAAGGCTGCGCGGCTAATTGCAGGCCGAGCCGCATTTTGGAATATTGATGATGAGGCATTTATCGGGAGGACGAGCGCCATGTAAGGCCGCTGTAAATCATTCGAAACGGGGCAGAGACGTGACGAGATGTCTCCGGCCAAGACAAATATGTCTGCCACATTTTTTAGCTACTACAATTCGTCTCGTTGAGTTTACTGGAAGTAGTCGGGCCATTGAAAAAACAGGCATACCAGTTTTGTTTTTGTTGTTTTCTGCCTATATTTTAAAGATTCATTCTAGTGGTAAATCTGTGCTACGAAGCTTTGGACAATTCCAATATTGTTTTATGGTAAGCATGAACATGACTAAAATTTCAAAACGTGTCTCCAGAACTCATATATCCTCTCGTAAGCTTGCCAACCACTGATAGTAACTATAGCTCCGTGCGTAGTAGGCTAGTAGTAGTGTAGGTAGTGCGACGTCGCCGGCGCGCCCGCGCCGCGCCGCGGCGGCGCGCGGCGGACGCCCGGCACTCGCTGTTTTTTTGCTCATTGGAAATTCATTAACACGCCGAGGACCGGCTGCGATTTGCCGTCGAAAAGGTAATTGTACAGCATTTAAATGTTTAATTCCCAAGGCATCGTCTTCGATGTGTCGCGTGATTGCTTTTATTGGAGCCACTATACGTTTTCGATTTAATGAACTTGTTTCACAGTAGTAGAGCCTATATATATAGATATTCCATTGGTTATAACAGTATATTACGTACTTATGCAGCTTAATAAATCGAGAAGGATAAAGTCGGATAACGTCTTCAGCAGCTGTTTACTGTCATTCCGATTAAAAGGGCAATCGCTGGAGATTGCCTATCATTACACGCTCGACTCGGACGCTGGTATCGCAGTCTACTAATTGAGAAAGTAAAATTTTATGGAACAAATAAATGAACTATATCTTTATTTATTTATTTATTTATTTATTATAGAATGCTTGTTGTGCTTACAGCAATGCCAAGACGCACAACAAGCTAATAAGGTACAGGGGCTTATATTTAGGTACTTAAAAATCTAATGCAGTAGTTTAAAAACATGTGTAATTTCATGTTGAATATGTCAACGTCTGGTTGGTTCGCAATCAAAGCGTTGAGTAGATGTACGGCCTGGGCTGTCGGGGCATATTGCGCCGTGCGCGTGCGCACCGGCGGGGCCGCGAGCAGGCGCCGCGTGTGCGCCCGCCGCAACCGCTCCGGAGTGATCAGTGAACAGCGCGACAGAGTGGTTGGGTTATCTATTGCATTATTAAGAAGCAGGAAATAGTGAAGCATTATTGCACATTTACGCCTAAGCTCTAATGTGTTTATGCCAACCACGCCTGCCACAAATAGTGATGGGTAAAGAAATGGGTAGTAACCGTATAATTTTTTATAAAGAAAGCGACAAAACTTTTTTTGTACTTTCTCGACCATTAATTTATATTTACTTTCATGAGGATCCCAGATTATCGCATTATACTCTAATTTACTCCTAACAAATGCGTAATATAGGGTAACAATCGTACTACGTCTATCGAAGCGATCAGCCTGCCGCATAACAAATCCGAGGGATTTGAAGGCTCTGCTACATAGCTCCGTAATATGAGCGTTAAATGTTAGCTCATTATCTAGGGTCAGGCCCAGGTCACGAATCTTTGCCACGCGCTCTAGAGGGACACCAAGCATGTTATAAGAGTTTACAATTGGTGAACGGGAGCGGGTGAAAGTAATGGTTTTGCATTTGGTTGCATTGAACTCCAGTTGGTTAAGTTCACTCCACTCCACAACACTATCGATGTCTCTCTGCAGGGCTTCGCAGTCTGCTACGCTGCCTATACCCAAGAACAATTTCAGATCGTCAGCAAACATGAGACACCCAGCTGAACTGACTACACTCGGCAGATCATTGATCATTATCAAAAATTGAGTGGGCCCAAGCGTGCTGCCTTGGCTTACGCCGGAACAGGTCATATATGAGTCCGAGCGATATCCTGAAATTTGTACATATTGGACCCTATCTGAAAAATAACTAGAAAATAATTGGAGTAATTTAGGAGTGAAACCAATGGCCGAAAATTTTCTCAATAATAAATCATTATTAACGCGATCAAACGCTTTTTTTAAATCAAAATAAGCTGCGTCCACCTGTTTCATATTGTCCATCTCAGTGACCGCGTAGTCTATAAAGTTAATATGGTTTGTGGCGGTAGACCTGCCCGCCCTAAGTATACAATATACCTAAGTATACAATATTCCGGTGTGCGTGTGTTCGTATTTATTCTCCTACTTAACCGCTTGACCGATTTTAATGTTCTTTTTATATACTTATGGGGTTACTGAATGGTTCTTAGCTATATTTATACCCGGAGGTGGCGCTGTTGTCGGTATCCAGAAAATACACTAGCGAAGCTGCGGGAAGAAGCTGATTGTCGTCTATGTTTAAGTTATAGATTATCATTTAACAAAAGGGTTCTGAATTACGAAAATTACAGAAGTGATTAAGCACAGGAAAAGGCTTTTTGTAATAGCTTAGATTAGAGTGACTGCTTTTCATTGTTATCTAGGTAGAAAAGATAAGCATTATATTTTATTGTTCGGCTGTAATCAGCGGGTATAGGTACTTAAAGTGTCTTCAGGAGCCGGGATATCGGAGTGCCTAGTATTCCTAGCTCCCACATACACCATAATAAAATAAACTCGTTGTTCGGCATCTAGTACCTATCTACTTAAGGTACTTAAGTATGTTAAAATATCTTCATACATTCACATTTATTGCTTCATCGTTATTCGTTTTTAGTAGAGAATACGTTTCCCTCAATGACGCGGCGTTACAAACTTATTGTAACGAGGCATCGCCGTTAACACCCGACATAAGTTACGTCTAGCGCTTGTCATAATAATTTGACTTTATCACTAGTTTGAAACGTACACCGTATAATTTTATTCGTATTTTACCACTTTTCTAGATAGTAGAACTGTAATTTGTCTTTTGTTAACGTCTTTTGTTCGTCGGCTTAGTATTTTCACAGATTATATTATATCGAATTTCGTAACTTTTATAATACTGTTGGCCGTTGGGATTTGAAACAAAATCTTCTATTATTAAGTTATTAGGTAGTAGGTATTTTAATGATTTGACATGTATTGTATTGTGTGCCATATGGCCAAATAATGTTGACACATTATCAAAATTCTACCACCTGTATTCTAATTATAAAATATTTCGGAATCAATAAATGTATTTAATTTAATTGTAGTGTTGAAGGTGAGATGTGGCTGACCTGTGTGTATGTAGGTGTGCTTCTTCATGTCTGATTTCTGGTGGAACCGCTTCCCGCAGTACTGGCAGGGGTAGGGCCGCGTGTCCGAGTGGATGAGCAGGTGCGTGGACAGCGTGCTCGACCGCTTGAAGCATTTGCCGCACTGCTTGCACTGGAACAAAAGTAATTCATTACTCACTGTACCTACTAATGCATTTGTAAAATGTATATGGGACACTTATGCCTGCAATAAATGAATATTATTATTATTATTATTTATTATTAATGCACAGGTAGATACGACAAGTATCGTATACTAGATGTCGCTACAAAAATTTTTTTAAAATAAGTATTTATTTAGCTTTAGTTTACTGAGCTAAATAAAGTGTATGCGTTTTTTACGTATACTATCGCTAAAAAGAAGCGATACGTATATCTCAAGGTATTATTTTATTAAATTGATGGTTTTTCTACACAGAATGTCACAAACTTATAAAATGCCCGCCCCAATGTTGGTGAGCCCGGTGACCGACTTGAACCATTACATTACTTACTACCATACCATCGGTATGTGTTAGAAGCGGTATAGTTATGTTTTATATTCCTTGACCACGGTTTTAAAAAATAACACGATTTTAACAAAGAACCTACTATTTTAGATGTTAATTATAAGCGCGACGGACAGCGGCTATCACCTTTCCTCACCGCGGCTAGGGCTGTGACAACTAGTAATAAACTAATTACAGGCCTACATTCAACCCCTTTCTATCATTTTCCTTGATTTCCCCTCAAGGACCATGTACCTATGATTTTTTTTATTGCCGCTAATTAGTGTCCGTTAAATGATTCATATACTGTTCAGATATGAATGAGTATCGCAACAACATGATGTGTAAATCAATACACTGTACATTTTATTTGACACCGCATTAATCAAATAAATATCGCCAGACAAACACACCAACTGTATGGTCCCAAACTAAGCAACACTTGTACTATGAGTACCGTACAATGGACTGGGAGCGATCCCAGGGACGTCCAGACCAGGGTAAATTACGAAAAGGCCATTTCAGAAATCTACCCTGACGGGAATCGTACCCGCAACCACCCGGTGTAGTGTGTCGAGCGGCCTACGCTCGAACCACTGCGCCAAGCGGTCGGATTGGCTTTTCATTTATCGATTTTCCTCTATACTTCACCCTTTCCGCTACCTATTAAAATGTTTATTTCTCGGTGATTAAAGTCTGTTTGAATAGTCCAATACAATGCTTTAATATCTAATACCTAAAACAATATGTTTGCGGATTGCTCAGAGATGGCAATGGTTATTATTATTATTACTTTACCACACAAATTTTTTTTATACAAAATGGTGGCAAAATTGAATAAAATGGCTAATTTTAAACTTGGCCACACAAAACTTATTTTTTAGAAAGTTACCTATTGAAAACCAGAACTCTGTCGTTTCAAAACCCTGTTGACAAAGCTTGGAAAGTAAATATTGAACGTTCTTTTTCATTTGTTTGTGCGGCAGACAAAAGATTTTTACATCTAAGTACTTGCTGTGACTCTACTTTAGATTTATTTAATCAGATGTGTGTGGAATGCAACGGAATAATTTCGTTTCCAAGTTAGTTTGTTTAAACGGCACACAGATTAAAGCGTTAGACACGGATTGTTTTGAAACATTTCACAATCAAGCAAACTTTAGAACATTGCAGTAATACGTATAAATACGTCTCTATCTATATCATCGGCAAATGTAGAGGGTAAATAGGTATTCTACATTACCGCTGCATTTGTTAATTTGAAATAGATAATATTTATTTATTTATTCAGGACAACAAACAATTGCATAATAAGCTTAAGTATAGATGATGTAGTAACAAATAAGGAGTAATTACACAACCAGCACCGTTATCCACAAAATAATTTCATTAGTGAATATAAAGGTAAGTAAATTTTTTATCTACTTTATACTTATTCAGTTACTAGCTGTGCCCACGGACTTCGTCCGCGTAGTATTTAACGTAACAAAAATTTCGGGATTATCGGGATAAAAAGTATCCTAAATGTTAATCCCGGTTATAAACTATCTGTGTTACAAATTTCATCCAAATCCGTTCAGTAGTTTTTGCGTGAAGGAGTAACAAACATACATACATACATCCACACTCACAAACTTTCACATTTATAATATTAGTAGGATTACATTGGGACCGAAAACACAACAGCGAAATGTCAGTGCACTGCAGTGCACCTCTGCCTACTCCTTCGAGGATTACAGGCGTGATGGCGTATAATATTGTTCACCTATGTACCCTATACCTACATTCTCAATTCATAACTATAGAGAGCTGTAGTGAAATTCGTTGAAATCTTTTACATGCATATTTGGGTCTGCAATAGGAGTCATGTTTCGTTGAACAAAAGCAGGCGTTTAGCATCCACTCTAAATGAACTAATTAGTTCTTTATTTAATAATAATAATAATAATTCTAGCCCTTTTTGACACGTCCCACTCCTGGGCACGGGCCTCCCCTCAACACGAGGGGGATTCAGGCCATAATCCACCACGCTGGCCCAGTGCGGGTTGGTGGATGAGTTCTTTATTTATCGTTGTAAAATTAAGGACTAAACAATATGTACCTAGTAGGGCTAAAAGGGCTATTAGTGGAGTGGTTAGTGCTCAAGTATGCGGCTCAAGATAATCCTGGCGCAAATCCGCGTAGCGGGCCGCGTGACAGTTGGCCGGGCAGCTGCACCGCCTCGCGCCTCACAAAAACCGCTACTTTTTTGGTCGCCTTTTTATTCCATCGATGCACTCTCTTATAAACAACACAGGTGCTAGGGTATGACCGTCCACATATGGTTATCGGTTTGTGCCACGTACAAAGGCGATATTTATGACAGCCGTTTGAATTAAAAACAGTTCTAGAGACGTTTTTTTTATGAAGTTTACTTTTTATTAACGGTTTAGTGAAACCTGCTATGGATTGAGATAAAAAAGGGCACGATTATCATATGTAGATCAAATGAGGATTCTAATTCAAAGCCACTCTATCTACCTATAGGTAGATCTCATAGCAATATCTATATATAGATATTGCTACAGGAAGAGATGAAATTCAGTTGACACGGTATTAATTGATTCTATTCGTTAGCGATTGGTGGATGCCCGCCATTTATTTAATTTGAGATTTTTTTAAATGAAATGTTACATAATTCTAACCAAACTATAGAGGCTACATTGCAGGGCGGCGCGCGAGTGGCTCGTGTCACGCGCGTGCCGCTTCTGTTCCATGCTTGCAGTTATGTTACAGTTTACTGCGCCGGCGTGTAGCCGACGAATACCCTACTAATTAGTATTGTTTCCATTATATAATGACACGCAATAAAAACTTACAGTATAACTTTATTTGTCTAAATACTTATGTACCTACAAGTAAGGTAAGAACATCACCTATTTATAATACTATGTACACAAATGTAAAGTACCTACTTACGGCTGAAATGTATAAGTAATTGAATAATGTGTGGTTGTTCTCTTATCAATATACATTGTAGCAATTAAAATGTTAAAAAAGACTGACATACTTGCGGCCAAGGAATCTTTTTGTACCGAACAAATTACTTAAAACTCATATCAGTAAAGTGCTAGTAAGTACCACCAATACGAGTACTTCTGCTGTAGCTGTATATACGTTAACTACCCACTGAAGTACGGAGTGTAGGTGCAACACTTTTATCGTCGTATGACACAAGGTCCATTATTCGTCCAATTATAACCTGGCACAACGCAATATTAAAAGTTGGAATTTTGATTAAAACCGATGCGGATTTTTATAACGGCGGCGGCGCGTAGAAAAAACGAAGGGTACAAAAATGGCGAGAAGACGAGCAAGCCTCGCCGCGGCGCGCGACCCGTTCCGACACACCAGTACTTATTAAGACGGGGCAGTTTTTGCTATTTGATTTGTTAAAGAGGCTAAAACGAATACTGGTTTGCTATTTTAAAGCATTTTGAACGGAAACTGTACAGTTATGCTGGACTTGTTATAGGATGTCGCTACGTACCTAGCTGCGTAGCGAGTTGAGAATCTTTATAGGACATACCTGGAAAGATTTTTCATTTCTGTTTTCATTCTTGAGGAGTAGGGAGAAGTTGAGATCTCCCGAGGGCGGGGGCGCGATGGGGAACGTTTGATGAGCCGGTGCGGACGGGCAGCGGCGCGGCTCCGCGCTGGGCGGGCGCTCCGCCTCGTCGGGGCTGCTTCGACATCTTTTCACCAATTCGAGGGGCGCGTCCGTGTCATCTTGCATATCCCACTTCGAAAAGGGTGATTCTGCCCCGATCTCACATTTCTCGCGCTCACACGCACTCCCAGGCGACCAAATCTGACGATTCTTCGTCGACAGATTCAGTGGCAGCTCCTCCTCATCATCTGTAAAAAAGTTTAAGTTATGAAAAAGCTCGGGCAGAGAAATCATACACACTTAGGTACCAGAAACCACATTTATTGCATCACCTTAGGTAACAAATGGATATTAACTATATGTGTCGTCGGTAGTTTCACTTCGTCTCCGACTGTTCTTCACGCTTTTATCATAATTTAAAGTCGGACGAGTCAAATCGGTCGTCTATAGAGTGACTTATGAAATCAGTACAGGTGCGCCACTATTTGTCGACGGTTACGTCATTGTTTGCTATTGAATGTACATTTAGTTTCAGACTTGCATAGTTTACACTTTTGGATACTGATCCATGCATGTGTACACCTCTTCCAACCGCCGGATTAAGTCAAAACAAATTTCATCAAATTTAATCCATGGCCTTTTAATTCAACATGGCCTTTTCGCACGTTTCTCATCAAATTGCTGTTTCAGTTTTGTATGTTTTACAGATTAATGAAAATTCAACTAAGAAGCAGTAGTTTAGTATTATACCTAATAGTCAAGTATCTACTTAGTTTATATAAAGATTTAACTTTGCCTTTTTGAGCCGGTAGAGTTAAGTACAATTTTAATGTACATACACAATAAAATGTGTTCTAAATATACCCACTATCCAAACAGTTACTGTCCTGATGTGATGCATAATTATGATGCAATGTTTTTCTACCTACACGACGAAGATTCACACATATTTATTTAAATTAATACTTTTTGTAAAATAAGCCATAAGCTCCCCGCATAAAATAAAATAATGAAACACAAAATAGATTCTCATGTTTTATTTTATCGTTAGCAATTAAATACTAACCTGAATAAATTACTTAGTCAAAGTGGAAATAAAAATCAAGTGCCTTTAAATACGAGGTTCCAAAGCCCGGTTTCCTTGTTATCTACGAGGTTGACTGGTAACTGGTACAAGCGCGGATAAGGAGCAATTAGAATACTTAAATATTTTGTTTGGCGACAATGAGTCGCGGTCTTAATTCTTATGCATTGTCGCGTTTCCTTGGGGAGTCGCACCGCGCCGCGCCGTCGTCGGAGGTAAACGACATGTAAACGACGACCTATCAGCGCCACGAGTTATTAATCGGTGCCTTACACTGATAGCTATTCTAATGAGTATTATTCACAAGACACCGAGTAAAGAGGCCGAGGCGAAACGATGTTTTGTAACACCGCAAACGTATCTTATTACCATTTTTAGGATTCTTGAAGCGCGTAAACAGTTTCAGTCTGAGCTCGATCTACTCTGCTTACATGAATTCGAATGTGTCGAATGAAATCGAACGACACACTTTCTGAATTCAGAAACATTATTCATACGACTTTGATTTACGTGTTCACGGAGCGATAGTAATTTCAAATACAGGTCAATATGACTGAAAATGAATTGAAAATAATGTTAGCCTTAAATTCTTGCTTAGGTTGCTAAACATGTGTGGTTACTGTTTATATAAGGTCTTATTTTAATAATGAATAATATGCATAGCGCCTAAGTAAATGCTAAAGATGATGTACTCCCCTACCTACCACAAAATAATGTGTTCTGTTGGTTGGTACATCTGGTTGGTACCGAGTAATTTAATATCTATGGGCCTGTGATGCCTGATTATAAACGAATAAATTAAATTAAATTAATTAAAGGTTAGCTGTGGAAAGAACCCATCAGATTATTATTGATTTTGCGGTAGGTAAGTACGTAATCGTCATTAAGGTACTTAGGTATATCTTTAGCATTTAAGAATAAAAAGGCGTCATGCAAAATAGGTATCTTGCATTACAAAAATAAAACCTTATATTAATGAACAGTGGTTAACTTTACACTGTTTATCTACTGACGTTTAAAATAATAATGTCCAGACACCCAGACGTATTGTTCTAGTATAAACTAGGGTATACCTACCTACTAATGAATGAGTCACAATAATATCGGCGGAGCCAAAATTAATAAGTACTGCTATCTTTTGTCAAAGATAGCAGTACTGTCGCTGTCGCGTAGTCATAGTTCAACAGTAGGTATGCTCTTTAAAATTACCTACTACTTATGTACATACCTAGATGATTCTATAAATAGCGAACAACCTTCTTTTGAATAATATTACCTTTAGGTAGTGAATTATGTTGAATGTGGTTTTTATATCGATGGTGTCAAGGTAAGAATTGGAATACCTATAATGTAGTGATAAGATTCTAATGTTGAGGGGCCCTAATAGATACCGTTAAACATTCTCAGACTTTTTACTTTTACTAAGTAGGTTAACTTATCATTATTGAACAGAGAGATGTTATTGATCTATCTGATTTTGGTATTGGAAAACATTGAACTAACTACATCTAGAATATCAGTTATCAGAAAAAAACCGTGTAGAAAATAGGTCATCGGTTTGACAGCTACAGAGAGACAGCCAATCGTTCTAGAAGACAGACCAAGACAGACAAGACGACAGTTCTAGAAGACAGACCAAGTGGTGACAACTGACAATACTATACGACCACTTGTCTTTACTATGCGTAGCAAAATGGACGGTCACATTTTTCTATTGTATTGTTATTAATTGTGTTTTTTATTGCTATTTGTTACCCGACATTGGCAGAATCATATTGGGCCTGACCCAATGGAAAGAGGCCATTAATATATAATAGTACATTGTTACACGAGTGGTGAAAGTGACTTATTTTTTGGGAATTGGCTAAAGAAATAATAAAAGGAAGTATAAACAATACTCTATAACTCGAAAAAAAAAAGATCGGACTGCCGCCTATTTTGTCTTTTTTCGTTGGCCGGCCAGCTTCATTATTTAGCCATTATTTTTCATTTTCATCTTTAAATATTTTGCCCAAATCTATGATATTTTAAAGAAATTGTTGAAACTAAATTATAATTAAGTCATTTAAAAATATATGAAAATGGAACTAGTTTTTTTATTATAATTTAACAGCTGTCAGTTGAAAGCGATTCTCCCGAGCCGGAAAAGTATTACTTTCAACCCGCTCCTCAGGCAACTTCAGAGCTACTTTCAGAGTATGAGTAATGAAAAATATATATACTATGCGTAGCACAGATATAGATTTACATAGATAACGCAAATGTGCGTACTTAGCGTGTCCGAAAACCCCGACCAAGCGTCCAGGTTGGTCGCCGATAACTTACAGTGCTCGCGACTACAGATATAAAAATATGAGTATGAGCGTGATAATCACTCGAGGAAATCGTAGCAGGCGGAGGGGCATAGGCGGCATCGGTGTCTATGAAGCGGTTCGGATTTCCCGTCACTAATGACGTCATAGAAAGTGTTAAAAATCGGCACGCTTGGTTTCAATACCAATCGTGATACTTGCGTTATCTATGTAAATCTATATCTGTGATGCGTAGCGTGCGGGTAAAATTAGTAAAACCCATACCATCTCGAGGCGGGGTGTGTCGGGCATGGTCGAAGGGCGGCCTGGCGAGCGGCGGCGCGGGCGCGGCGCGCGGCAGCAGCAGCGGCCACACTCCTGCGCCGCCGTACAGCGCGCCCAGCCCGCTGCAGTACATCAGGGCGCCCAGCTCTGATCCAAAAAATTTTGATGCTTATAATAACACCTCCTTGGTTATTAGGTATAACTCCTGGGCCTTAACCACGCTAGCTACTCAAATCGTAATAGAAAAGCAAAAGCTAGCGATTGCGTTTCAAACGCTCCGCTTTTGAAGTTTTGCTGACACTATACCATATCAATGTCAGTAGAAATCGTGAAGCTCGTGTCAGAAAAACGTCAAAAGCGGAGCGTTTGAATCGTAATCGCGAGCGTTTGCTTTTCTATTACGATTTGAGTAGCTAGCGTGGTTAGGGCCCTGGTCGTAAGTTGTGTCGGCTTGCTGATAAAAATTAATATATTTTTATTATTTCATGTTTTAACCATTCAACTTATAAATTGTCAAAAATGGTGTAAGGCTCTATTGCCTGTTCGACGTGTTATTGCTTAAAATACAAGTATTTTAAAAATAAAGGGTTAACGTGTAGATAAACTTACCCGTAGCTCGAGCGTATTGTTTGAGGGCCCGTCCAGCTATTTCGATGTCGCCAAGCTGGAGCAGGTCCAGGCGGTGATGGGATCGAGAATCAGGCGAACGAGGGGGCGAGCGGGGTGACTGCGGGGAGTGTGGGGACATGCTGCCCTCCGGTGAAGGAAACCGATGGGCGGGCGGCGGTGGCGACGACGGCTGGAACTGCTCCGCCAGCCGGGACAGCAGCACGTGCCGAGACATCGTTCACTATGATAAAAAAGATTAAATTATGGATACATTCATAGCTTTTCATATTTATGTTCACGTCAGCACAATTTTGTCTCCAATTTTGTATCTAAATAGCGGGCCAGTCATACATCCTACCCTACCTAGGAACCGATTTCAGCCTACCGGGTCCAATTACGAATCTAAAACATCACGGCACCCACTCATGCACACACGAAAAAAAACATTAAAATTGGTCCAGCCGTTTAGGAGTTGTTTAGTAACAAACACACGTACAGAGGAGTTATATACCTATAAAGATAACGGCTGTACAAAATATACAACCTTGTATTGTAAATATCACACGCATCATATATCGACAAACCCAGGTATGTAAATTGGCCCCCACGGCGCTTGCACTGCTGACAAGTTTGCCTTTACTGATAAGAAAAGATATTCCAGTCAAATTGTGGGTCATTATTTAAAAACTTCACATGGCGAGAGCATCATTCTGATTTATTTGAACACTTTACGTTTTGTGCCGAGGTTATGTATGAAAAACAATAAATGTGATAAAGTTCAAACCAATTCTAGAAAATTGAAATAGGTAGGTAATACAAATATCTCTGTAATTGTATGCTACTTGCATGTAAAATTGGACCCTGAGAAGTTAAGCACCTGCACAAACAAGACAACTCGACGAATGTAACTATTGCACTTATCAAGATTTTACGGTTGGAACTGATCAATTCAAAACATGCGATATCATCTTTGTTTCACGTGACGGCCGTCATTAGCGTCCAAAGGCCCACGTATTTGTTGACAGCGCTCTCTGATTAATCCGACCGCTTGTTTGTTGACAGCGAATCGTATTAAAAGCTCAATCAAGCAAATGAAGAATCCGAATAATGGAAGTGGTCGGCGGTGCGGCGGCGGCGGCGGCGCCGGCTGCGTGCGCGCATTAATAATGCAAGTGTCCACTAAAACAATCTTCATTACACTAACACATATTTACAGAACTAACGGCCGAGTGTTACGATACGATACACTGACAGCCGTGTCCATTAGGAATTAAAACCCGAGAAGCTCGTAGGTGGAGACGAAACATTCTTCGCGACAGGTAAATTATAAATAATGATCTCGGACGATGATTCGCGAAAATTTATAATTATGATAATGCATTAACAAACAGTCGAGGGCTCATTAACTAATTGTGAGCTTTTCATCAAGATATTGATCGCGCTTGCGGTAGGGACCGTTTTACATCTTTCCTTACGAAGGTTGATACGCAATTGATTTATGCTATTATCTACCTTCTGTTGACTAACAAGGTAACTACGAAGATGTGTATCGCAATTTCTTATTATAAAACAAGTTTATTAGATGCCGAGTGGAGTAGCAATTACGTGCCGCGCAACTCTGCAGCCTAGTTTTTTTTCCTATCGGAGGGCGTAGTGGGAACTCGAGCAAATGTCGGGAAAATCAATCAGCGCGAAATATTATACGCTGTGTTGTTGATTTAACACATTGGGTATGTTAACAATTTATTGTTCAAAGTCTATAAGTATTAAATCAATACAGTGCTTGCTGCTAGCCAACATAGCGTGTATTGAATCAGACAGGTGTTTAATAAGATTATCTTGAAACTGTATAAATCTGAATCTGAATTGTGAGGATTGTTTGAACAGATAATGCAAACAATATTTTAATAAGTTTTTACTGTAGCATTATTTAATTATGAATATTGAATGTATTCGATTGGGAAACGGTTATTAGGCTTCTGATCGCTGTGATAAACTGAAGTCAATAAATCTATGCGGTGAACCAACTAAACTCTTAACATTATTGATCGAGCTTGTAGCCTATGCTCAAAACACTTGGTTTGCATACTTAGTTAATAAAATATTATGAAGTATGCTACAGGTATGACTAAAAGTACTGGCTAGATCTATCCAGTCATATAGGTAAAGTCAATCAGTTTCCAATAGGTAAGTAAGTTTTCCTGGGATGACGGCATTGAAATCCAGTAACTGCACAATATGTTGAGTTAAGTAGTTTCAATGTTTTCACAGACGAAAACATATTTCCCAGTCTGGGGTTTTATGTACTCACGTTGTGTTGCATTCGAATTCTAGGTATGAACGTGACCTGAACACATGTACAAATTTGAGTTGGCCGTGTTTGCATATTGCTATGTGAAATAGAGTTGCGGATTATTTTCGCTGCACTGCATCCTTCCAGACTGTCTCTAGGTATCTTTTAACCGTCTACGTAATACCTTAAATATTGTCTTTGTACAAACACAGCCATGAGTGAAAGACACGGTTAATTGGAACGTATTAAAACTTTTTGTAGCAGCAGGTATTATGCATTTTATAAACTTTTCTGAAACGATATTGTTTAAAACAAATCAGTCGATATACTTAAATCCTACATCTATAGCTATAACTGATGTAGGTACCTTCTGTTTTTTATCCAACTCGTATAGACCTAATGAATAATTTCGTTGACATTTTTTTAAAAATATATATAATAAAGCTACGTGCGGAAATAAGTACCTTCCTAATTATCTATTAAATAAGTAAGTACGTAACGCAAACAATAACGTATCACACTAAAGATATTTTACACGAAATAAAAAATAATGCATTGTTTTTTTTTAAATGAATCTAAATTCGGAACTGTGTTTATTTAGATGTCTTCGAAAAAGGTCAGTATTTGTTATATATCCATGTAAATAGTAGGTAAGTGTAGTAACTGAATACCTAATTTTGTAACCAATATGTATTAAGTAAGAATTAACAATAATTAAGAACTACACAATACGCAATCAAAGCGGACTTACCTTGGGCGGAAATTCTTCGGAGCTACGATTTTCTAATTCACTCACTGCTACGATGCACTTGAGGTTTTGTATGATTCAGATGATGATTCAGAATTACTCAATTATAATAAATCTTGCAGTTCAACTCACACAATAAATATTCAGTCATTTTATTTGATCAACTTCAATATTTTAAAACATCCTAACTATATAAAAATTATTTACTACGAAATGCTTCGTTTGTCGTCGCGAAAATCGTAAGGCTGCGCGGGGTCGGAACACACGGCAACGCACAATGCGTCGCGTTTGGCGCCTGGCACCTGACTGAAGGAGGCTCGCGCGCCGCGACCTACCCGACTACTACCACAATAACGTCCTTTTTTCAAAACTCTGCTAACAAAAAAGAGTTCGGACGGAGGCTGAGCCATAAAGAAATGATTTGATGAAACGGCTACTTGACAGGTGGCTCGCGTCGCATCCTCGAGTCCACCGCTTAATTATTGGTTGCGTTTACGTCGACGGCGCGGAGGATGCACTGAAAAATGACTTCAAAGTATTAATGCCCACAAATAAGCGGGTGCTACCTGTGTGACATTAAAACCCTTTTATTATGCGTAGCAAAAGTAAGCTGCGGATAGACCGGTTAGGTTATCAGGGACGTGGGGATAGCAAAAGGCGTTTCAGGACTAGTGGTAAGTAATGCTTAATTTGTTTAGTTTGTAAACTGAGATTACTAGACGCGCGAGGTTAGAATTCTCGGCTCGCTGGCCCCGCCCACCGCGCGCTATTGGCCGCCATCTAGCGCTGGGCGGAGCGTTGCTTAGATACAGCTTAGAAGCCTTTTACTGAAACAATCACATTTTCAGCGCTTCACAGCAGGTCAGATTGATACTTTGTTTGTAGGTAGTTAAGGGTAGGTATATTACAAATAATCTTGTTGTATATTATGCTAGCTCGTTAGTCTGTATGTTAAGTATAGCTATGTAATCAGGTATTAGGAAAGTATTACCTACATAATTAAGTAATTAAATCATGGATAGATTTTAAGCACAGTCTTTAAATATAAGTAAATAATAAATATATATTTGCGATGTCGTATCACCACCCAATTAAAAATTTAGGTTCGCTAATGACCTATTTATTGTATGGCTAATCAAAATTAAGTACTTACCCAAGTCTTATAGGTATTTGATGTTCGTTTGAATACTCGTTGAATGCCTCTAACTGAAGTTATGTAGGTACCTAGTCACGTACCTTGATATTGATACATGGGTGGGTATGTGGTCTTTTTTTTGAGTTAGGTGTTTTTTTATCAATGGACTCTACGTAGTTTTAAACATGTTTATCCTATTATTAGCCCCTATCGTTGTCCGGGTAGGTGGCATAGAGATTTAAGTGTTGACCTGAAATAGAGGCTTATAATGAAGCTTTTTGAGTAGAGACCTACCTAATGCTAAGATTTTGTTTCACATGTTTATCATTAAAAGTGAAACGTAAAATTATAGCCCCGAGTGTCACGTAGACACCCGCCTATATGATTGAATCGTTTTATTTAGTAAGGAACTACTACGTGCCCTTAAAAAACCAATTCCAATGCATGTAGTTACACTACCTACATAGTTCATACTTGCCAGTGAAGTAAAGCTAAAGTTACATTTGTGGTCACTCGAATCCAATGAATCTTAATAACGCTTTAACAAAATTTTTCACTCCATTTAGCGATTGTAATGACAATCTCGGGAAATTCAATTAGCCGGCTAATCTGCTTTGGTTGCTGCGTGTTGTGTTACCTACGGGACGGTACGGAAATGTATGGTTTCAGCTGGGGGAAGTGCTTCAGTGCAGGGCGCGGGGTGTTAGCGGTGCATGCGCCGCGGGCGGGGAGGCTGCAGGGGCTGTAAACATAACGGCGAGCGCGTGTCGCGGGGCGGGGGCGGGTGAGGTGGCGGGGGCGGGCGCGGGCGCGGGGGCGCGTCACGGCCCGTTAGCGCGGCTCCTCGGCGCGTGCACATGTCGCCCCGGCACGCGCCCGCCTCGCTTTTTATCATTCTTTTTCTGTGGCTGTTTTTGTTTTCTCCCTTTGTTCGAAATTCGTATTAAGGCCTCCTTTTCGATTTTAGGCGAATTAATGAGGCCGGATTTAAAATATCACGATCGTACTCCTGATAAAATTTAGAGGTAAATACGGAAATAAATAAATATTGCTAGATTAACACGCCAACTTCATGGTGCCAAAGTTATGCAACGCTTGTACTATGGACTCCAGTGACAATAATGAAATTATTATTCTTAAATTTGCTCCAACGTGAAACGAACCCGCAACCACCAGGAGCAGTGAGCCGAGCGGCCTGCTGCGCTCAGAGCACTGCGCCTCGCGGTCATCTCTCTTTCGCTGATTTTTGTTTATAACTTATGACTTTAAATACATTGAGATTGTAGGTAGGTATATCGTTTAAGGCAGTATTGGGGTGAGTCACGACTTCTAGTAAGCTTGAGCTACAAATGACTCGGGACCAGCTGCCTCGGACCTTACTTTTATTAATAGGTATGAGATTCATATCTAAAAGTAACTAAATGTAGGTAGGTAAGTAAATGAGTAGCAAGTAAGTACCTCTTAGTTGGTGAAGAAAGATACATGTGATAAAAACCGTGCCAATCCTTAAACACGTTCATAAAGTATGCGAGTACACGCTTGATAGATAAGTAAATCAAAATAAAACATTTGAAGCGCAGCTATGTTTCAGCTGCGGGCGCGCAGGACCGGTACCGCGGCGGAGCGGCGGAGCGACGCTGCCTCGCCGTCCCCGCGACCATTCCTTACAGTCAACTGTTATTAATTGGGCAGATGAGAGCCCGGCTACCATGATGAATGCTTATCCCTTGTACGGGCAACAGATCGCCAAACCTTTTATAGATTCTCAATTAAAAGTGTCTATTATAGTTAATAGGACGATCGACATTGTAGCGTTTATAGGAACGAGAATATTTGCTTTAAGTGTGGATAAAAACAGGTAATATAACGGAAATAACGATTAAGTGGAATAAAATATAGCGTGGGGGTGCGGCCGGCAGGTGGCTGCGACGTTTAGGGATGCTCCCGTGCGGCACGTCGCTGTCTATCGACGACTGTGACATTTGAAAGAAAGTAAATTTATAAATAAGGCTGACACACAATCTGATGGTCAACATGTTTCATAATTTTATTGCACGCATAAGACTAGAGATTCAAATTTCATAATGAAGTATATGACTCCTGCAGTTTCTATTAAATGAAACCGTAAAGATCCTGAAAAAAATTACGAATTAGTTATATTACATTGACTAATCAGATGAGGTCCATCACCCGTTCTTTAATCATTGTTTGTAGAGATCAACTGGTAGGTACCAGTAGGTACCTACCAGTTTATCTCTACAAACAATGCATTAGTTTATTAGTAGGAACATTAGTTCTCCAATACTACTGCTATATATACAAGGTGAAACAGAGGGATTTTTTTTTTTTTCAAAACTTAACTTTGTAATTCTAAAACTATCAGCTTTGGAGGAAACTTGAAAAACAAAAGGTGTTATAGAAATACAGCTGTTGGCAGATTTCACAAGTCTACAAAACCTTTAGTACTTCAACTGTCCCACTAAGCCGATAGTCTAAGATTTACAAAGTAAAGTTACAAAAAAAAATAGTATACCCTTTATGTTTCACCTAGTATGCCTCTTTCTTTTATGAACATACTCTAATAAATAAAATTGAGTGTTGTGCTTGGTATCGATAAAGAATAATCGATTCTCGCCCGCCCTCCGACAGCACCCTCAGTCTTAAGTCAAGATTGACCGCGCGACGCGGCCGCGCTGCGCCCGCGCCGCGGCATGTGCGCTTAACGGATTTATTGAAACGTCCGCGCGTGCCGTGCGTCATAGGCCTGCTTACGTATGCACACCTCGTATCTAACGACTTGCTTCACATTACCCAGTCTACCTGTCTCCACTACACATTGAAGGTAGTAGACATTACTGAAAACTTCAGACTTTAGGGCTATCACATTGAGTGTTCAGCCATTGTACTCAAATCCAACGGCGAAACTAGCGAGTGTCAAGGCGATTTTAGTGATAGGGGCTACTAAAAAGCTGTCATCTTTCTTGCAGGATGAGTATTGGCTGAAATATGATGAATGATGCTGAAATATGGCGTTTTCAGGAGTCTATTGCACCACCAATTGCTAAGGGTTACGTCATTTATTACCTAAGTAGGCATCTTGATCATAAGCATCCATACAAATAAATAACAAAAAAATAAGAAGGTAAGATTTTGTTACAGCTCTTGTAATAGTCAGAGTCAGAGTCAATTCAAGTTAAATCTCTCTAAACTTTCCCTAATTCTGTATTCTTCTCAGTCGTGTCTCATTTAGCTGATATCAGCTATTTTAATCATCTCAAATACTTGCGTCTGATTACTGAAAACTGTAGGTTTAGATATTTATTGAACGGATCGCAGTTAGTTTCATTTTGTGAATAGGTAAGGTAACAACAAAATTTAGGCATTCATCTTCCATGCGGCCTAATGTGACCAAGAGTTTGCAACTATGACAGAACAATGCCAAGAGGAAGGCATGGCCACATGGCATTAGTGTTTAACTCTATTGTATTCGAATCAACCGTAACAGGTTGCAAGCTGGTGCTCTCAAGCAACATTGTCAAAACTTTTCTACCTATCATGGAAATAGTTACCTTTTTGAGAATTAAATAGTGCCAATTTTGGGAAAGTGGTCATTTGGGAAAGGGAAATTATTTTTGAAAGTGGCCTTATTGGACATGAGTGTTATAAATAATAAATAACCATCAGTTACTACAGTTCTTAAACGGCACGCGATGAGCGTCATATAATGACCTTAACGACTTGTGCTGTATAGACAGCCATCAAGGTACAACATGACCTCCGAGAAAATTAAACAAGGACGTCGTCGGTCATAAACACGAACGTTCTGTATGAACGACTCCCTCGCACACCACTGGCTGTGAGTGTGACAGATCCGAACCACGAATAAATAACGAATGTATGAAAACGTCTGAAAATCTGGAACAATATTGGAATATTCGTTGCGCTGGTCGTGGTTTGTCTCACGCTGACACCGCCATATGACTAACTAGTTTCTGCCCGCGACTTCGTCCGCGTAGTATTTAACTTAACAAAAATGTCGGGTTTATTGGGATAAAAAGTATCCTATGTGTTAATCCCGGTTATAAACTATCTGTGTTCCAAATTTCAACCAAACCCGTTCAGTAGTTTTGCCTGAAAGAGTAACAAACATACATCCACACTCACAAACTTTCGCATTTATAATATTAGTAGGATCATATAGCGGTGACAGCGTACTACCGGTCAGTGATTGAGAATATACCATACCTACATATTTTTTTATTGTGGGTAAACTTGGGGGCCATTTTTTATTTTGGACACATATGAAGCACCCTGTGAGCAGGGGGAAATGCTTATGTTCTTAAATTTAAATAAGTATGTACCTATTACATTTTAAGAACACAAGAAGCGTACTACATACTTACCTAAATTTAAAAAAATCCTACCTATTTAGGTATGTGTGTCAATTATTATGGGCTAATATTTCAATGGGTTATTAAAATTTATCTAGTTTTATTTCATTGAACATCTGACAAATGATTAACGAAGCCAATAAAAAAGCTAGGTTGACATTAATAAGAGAAGTAATTTGAACGATTAATTCACGTCATCAGATAACGTATAGTGTATTTATGAATACGGATTAACGAGTGAGGAGAATCGCTTCGGGCCCGTGGAATACGAAGAAATGCGAATTTAAGCGTTAACCGCTTGGGAAGCAAAGATTTGCCATCTTTCGTAGACACTTGCCTAAATCTACACGATGGGTATTTTCTTTCTTATTTACCTACCTAAGAAAACCAGATCACTGTTAATTGGTACCTACCTATACCACTTATAATAATATATGTTTGAAAGGGAATTTTGATGAATTTACAGGAACAAAATTCAAAAATTGCCTAGGGCTCCAATTCTACTAATTTAATAACGCATAATATATGTAATTAAAACAGATTGGGTGGTTTTTGTTCCTTTGGTCAGTTTCGGCAATCTAATAAATAACCACTCAAACTTTCATCTAATAAAAAAATATGTGTTAGCTATCTGTGGGTCGACAAGATGTTGACCACCAAGGAATAACCTACCAATTTTCGACACGACGATAATATAATGAATTGTTCCTATGGAATGGAAACATTATGCACTAAGTTTGGAGAATTGGGTAACAGGTTATGAATAATTGTATAAATAGAATAAAAATCCGTTTTTTTTTAAACTACGTCATTTGCTTACTTACGCATTAACAAGACTACAGTTAGACGGGGAGTCATATGGCGGGCGTCGTCTGGTGGCCGAAACCGTAAAAGCTCAAAAGCTCCGCGAGCGCGGACTTGCGCGTGCGCAGCCCTCGCAAAGTTGCGCCTTGAACGCGGACGCGCCCGTCCGTTCATTACAACGAACAGCTCCGCGCCTCCTCTCCGCTAATTGAGATCATTTTTGCGCTTCCATATTGACAGCACATGTTCCCTACTCACAGTCTCCGACTGACTGCTGCTATATTGCGGTTAACAATTATTGTGTGCGTAATGACTACGCGCGTCACTGGCAAAAAATTAAGTTTCACTTTATATTTTATTAATAAATCATTAAGCATACAACAATCACAATTTGCGGTAAACGATTGCCGGGTTGAAGGGAGAGTTCGAGTGTGCGCGTGAGTGACTAAGTGTAGAGTTACGACCGCATCTATGGTGTTTTTCAAAAGAACACAGCTATTTACTTGACTTTTGATTATTGGATGCTATCAGGGTCTTACACAGCCATGCGTACGTGGACTCTTTGACAATTTAATAGCATATGCGCCTGCACCTGCCATTGCAAAAAGTAAGCGCACGCTTCAGGCAGTGAAGCGCGGAATTCGTCGCCGCGGCCGTCCTCTAGCCTATCTTATACGCTATTTATTGGTAATTGATTGGAAAGGTGCATTAAGCCCTGTGTTATGTTTTTATAAAGTTTAACCATACTTGGATTTCTTCGGTCTTTTAGGCGGCCACGAATGTACAATGTGAAATAAAACAAGTCTCATTTTTACATTTCACGTAGGTACACTACATCAGCTTTAAGGACCTACTTTTATTTTAATTGCGCAGCCACTTATTCTTACGCTATTTATTCCTTTAAAATTCTTCCTGTTTAAGGGTTTATCTTTACTGTACCTACCTACCTACTAACCTACCTACCTAGTAACTGCTAAAACTAGATTTTAGAGAGTTTATTTATCCTAAGATTCGCTTGAATGCATAGTACTTGTCACCAGCACTGATTAGGTGATTACGTAATGCCAAATAGATTCCGTAGGCACGCACGCACGCATAAGATGCGTAACATGAACAGCCACAATACCACTCCTCGTGTGCACATATTGAAAATGGAATCTGTAATAACGAGAATGCGAAATGTTTTTCTAGTTTTTGTTTGGCATGCAAATGATGAGTCCGTGTTGGGCGGTTGCGGGCGCTCAGTGAAGATGTCCGGACGAGTTAACGCGCGCCCCGCGGCGGTGGCTGCGGCCGCTGCTCATGTCCGCTTAATGAGTGTTTTAACTACTGTTGGTAAATCATACTGTTTACATCCCGAAGGCTCAGATATACGACACTAGGTAAGAGTCAGCTGTGCATGGTGATTCGAGACTTGAAAGTAATTATCGTTCACATCGAACGAATAACTCATGGGAAAGCACGATTAATAATAACTCTAAATTGAAAATTTAAAAACCCCCGATGCGACGACCTTTTCATCAGATGTATACTTTACCTAGTTCTTCCAAATAATTAAGTTAGCGAGATTTGCGTAGCTCCCGTAGCTCAGTATTCATAGCTCATCTCGCAAATTCTTCTGGTACAACTAGTTTCGATGCCAGATTATGAAAGCGCCATTTACATCATCCGTTTTGGCTTCCTCGTTTATACTATAAGATAACCAATGCAATGTACAATAATCAACAGAAAATCTGTGTAAAAGTATGTGTCATTATCTTGTTATGACTATTAATATGATTTCTTCGCAAAAGGGGATTTCAACAGAGATTTTTCACGACACGACTCATAATATACTTATATGACAATGAAAATAAACTTCGCAATGTGGTGTCCCGAGAGACAATTCGAAATTCGGCTGCCAAAAAATGAGGTTAGTGCAATTAACCGCCAAAGGTGCCGCGGCTTTTCTTGCGGATAATGAATGGGCAATCACGCGCCTTTGATAAGCGACCAGACAGGGGCGTCCGCGGCTCGGCAGGGAGCTGCGTCTCGGCGCGCGCGGCGCGAGGGCGCGCGGGCAGCGCGGCGCGGCGGCTTCAGTTTGCGGGGAATGGGGACCTGGCGGCAGGTGGCGCGAAGGCCGCCTTGGGACCGGGAGCGCGTCGCCTCCAGTTAATTGATTCCAATCTGAGAAGCGGCCCGCGATAATTCACTCTATAAGTACCCACCTATGTACCCACTTTCGCTCTTAACTAATTATAAGCAGGTTATGAAATAACGGCATTTAGTACATGAAAAAGTAAGAATTAATTAACTATATTCTATATAATATCTAATATAGTACCTATTTCAACAAAAATGTACCTCAATGCCGTATAATCTGGTGTATGTGTTTGAATAATTCCATGCCAGTTACTGTAGGTATACTTACTCACCTATAGATACATGTATGACATTAGCACTCAACGAATAAAAACTCTGATACGTAAAATATTAATAATAAAATATTAAAAAACATAAACGTATTCATAAATCTTGGACTCTACGACCTGAACAGACTAAGTATATCGGATAGCAATTTATGGAACTTGACAGATATGGATCGAGAAATTATCTTTTTTGCGAACTGGCCATTCTTGCGAGTAAATACAGATTACAGAACCATTGGTTATCATTAAGTATAGTCTAAAGACCGAAAGCGAGCGTCTCGAGCGGCGCGGACCGCCGCGCCGGCGGCGCGGGCGCTAGTGATCGGATTTAATTGCCGCCATTAATCCGCGGACAAGATCGTTTCCTGCGCGCAGTTGCTGACCATTTCGAGTAGATATTGGTATTTTCTGCCTATCCTCATCAATAACAATCAACGAAAATAACTCTATTATTTTTATGCTAAAAATGGATTCGCTTAAAGCTCAAGACTATCTAGATAAGATAGATATCTATATATTGACATGTTTTCCTTAGACATGATTTTTTTTATAGAATTATATAAACATTTCAAATAAAAATATTTTAGTGAGTCTCCGGATCGTTAACTGATAACTAGGCATCAATAAATAAAACACTACGTTTAACTATTGTGATTAAAATCAAACGAAAAAAATGTTAATCAAAGGGCGAGTGTGTTTTAAAGTAGCTGTTTCCATATAAGTATTGCAGACAGCAGCGGGTAGCCAGTGCGTGGATGCGCACGCGCCTCATAATTACGCGCAAAAGGTCGCGCGCGCACATTGCGCCACCCGCGCATGCGCCATTCTACCACCATTATATCGCCTCTGGGCCGTCTTCCCTTTCATTCAACCGTCAATTAATTACAACAAAAGGCAGTAAGTACCTAATAATACTAAGATAAGTATCTATTTTACTAAGAGATTGTTGTAACTAGGTAAGGTATGGTACATATGTATGTATTAGCTACCCATGCGATGTATAATGAAGTTTATGAAACTACGAGTTTGTATCCCTATAGGTATAAAGAATGTCAGAAATTTGCACAGCGTTGCATATTTCTATGGATGCTCGATATTGTTAACAGTCTTATAATAAATGATTATACCTATATTATTATGTACTATTGAATAAGATTACTGATTCGTTTGTCTGTACGATTTTGTCAGTTACAGGTAGAGAAGCTAGGCTATCGAATGTTTAAGACAATTATTGTCTTAAACATTATAAAATCTCATCATGATGTAGGTTTGTGGGCAACCACGGTAGGTGTATGAGTATTTAAACCCGTATAATTGTTTTAGCGACTCCATTTAAACATACGTAAATATATTATGCAATCGTAAGCTGAGTGCCAACTGCCAGCGCTAAGCTTTCATAGTTAATTGTATAGGATGACACTATTCGAGAATGAAGATATTTTAAGGATTTTATGGGATGTGGGCTGTGGGGAGGTATGGGTCATCATTGCATTTAATGTTATTTATCTGTCCATAAATTAACAGGTACAAGTATAATAAATAATAGGTATGATAATAATAAATTAATTTAATATATAAATTACGCTTTTAAACGCTGATATATATATATATATATAACATAGTTTTTTCACAAGACTGTATATATTATGTTTATTTTTTAGATCGTTAAATACTACGCGGACGAAGTTCGTGGGCACAGCTAGTATTCTATAAATTTGCTTGGCTGCTAAGCTGGTCCTGTTATCTACAAGCCAAATTCAATTACCGGCGTGTTATTATTAACGATTTCGTAGCATAACTGACCCTCGATTAAGTGCCGACACAAGGCCAACATTTCATGATTTAGATTGTAAATACGTTTCAATGTCAAAATCAACCACATTTATTTTCAGGTTCATGTTAGTTTATGGGTACCTCTTAACGTTCATATTGCATAGTTTCAAAACTAAGTAAAATGTAAACTATAATATTTTTATATTAAGAAAAAATATAAGAACTACCTACGTAGGTAAAGTCGTCAAAGTCGCCGTCAAAGTTACATTGACGGTAGCGTCAATGTAACTTTGACGGCGGATTATATTAGTGCAGATAAAAATATTACGATTACCTACATTAAGTTAAAAGTCATAATCAAGAGCAAGTCATACCAAGCAATTAGGTTTTTATGACCACATTTGAAACGATTTTTTTTATTACGGAACACCCATAAAGGGGACTGATCCAGTTAAAACGAATACTTAATAGGAGACACCCTATCTTATTAGTATTTTTATGGAATCACATATAGATAGCTCCTATACAAAATAAGCGTACTCTTAGGTGATTTAAATAACCATGGTAAGTACCTACCTTCAACCATAATTTTTCTAATGGCTTAATTATTAAAAATGCAATAATAACATGTGAGTAAGTAAAAAATTGGTCTGGATAGACCTGTGTTATGACGATATAATAGAGCGCCAAATTACAAGCACTTGTAGCGGGTAATAGCTGATGAGCGCACGCGGCTATAAATAAAACTTTCGCGCTGCGCAAGCGCGTTAAATCGAATCCGACGATGGCTGGAACTCGTCCTGGCGCACCTGCGACAATTTTTATAGTATACATTTGCATTAATTCATTTAGTCCTGTTTTCAACGCAGTGTATAAATGGGTTAGCCGGTAAGTGGTGGATCTAGCCGGTGCCGCCCGTCGCTCGCCGCCGGCCGGCGCGACGCGCGACGCGCGCCACGCGAGCCGACGACAGCTCGGACTCCGACAGTCAACATGCCCATACGCCTTCTTTGTAATGTCCCTTGACAATTTCTTTCATTCACTATGAAAAAAAACTACCTCATGAATTCTGTTAGGCAGAAGTTTATAGCATCTAGTTGTTAAATACCTCTCCATGACAAGTTTGGTACGGATGCTCATTATCAAACGTTTTGATAATTATCACATTACCAAGACGGCTCTACTTATACCTAGGTATCTAGGTACCTGGGAATACCTGATTCACATGCTTCGCGCCGTAAAGTGGTTAAGTAAAATGTTTAATGCAAGTAATTACTTAGGTGTAATTCAAATATCTTTATTTAGAAACATAGTTCCAATTACTTATACCTATGTGGAATTGTATGCCGGCTGGACTTTTTATGCATGCGAGATTTCTTTCTACGCGATTTTCGCTCGCCTTTTAAATTTCTTTCTATGAACCTATTTTATTATATTTATATCTAGAATGGTGGAAGGAGGAGTCATAAATCTATCACATGTCAAAAGAAACATCCTGACCAATCGATGTATAATCGCGCTTATCAGGCGATTCCGCGCGTCCAATTAAGATACGAACTCGGACGAAGATAAATAGGCTTAACTTACCCGTGAGAGATAATGGATAAAATGTTTTTGTGTATTATTTATTAGCTACATAATTATTTGCACCTTTTGGAGTATGAGTGGTAAAACGTATAGGCTCCGATAGTCAAGACAGAGTATTGAATGAGCCTTTACGTATAAAAAATATACTCAGCCGTAAAGCTAGTAATTAAAACTTAAGATACATATCATATTAGGTTTTGGGAGCATAATATATAACTGAACTATCTCACTATCTTCAAATATTCAAGGCGCAATAAACATACGTACACTTAAAAACTTGACTAAAGTCAATTTAATTCTATATATTAAAAAGGCAAGAAAGTCCGATATGCAACTAGATAGTCAATATGAATTTCTTAGATATTAATATCCTGCAAAAATGTTCGCATCATTAAAGAGGTTTGCACATGGATATTAATATACAGTCGTATTATTATTCATTGTATCATACTTTCGATTTCATGACCAAAATGATACGTATACTAAACTGGTTTCGTTACACGTAATTTACGCAAGCATTTAATAAAACACACGTGTTCTGTAACAAGGGAATACACTTAAAAGTAGCTTAGACGATAGTTAAGCAGTGGAGGCACGCCCGCGAACACAATAAAACATTAGACGTTACAAGGATCCGGGCTAACGGTTCCAACGACGTGGCCGCCACTTCGCTAACAGCTTTCCCACAGTTAATTAATAAGTAAATAAACACGCTTTTAGGTTTTACAATCTATTATTTAATTATTTTTGCTTTACTGCTACCGAAATAAGTGAGAAAAAAATTATTGCTAGAAAAATCTGTGCGCAACTGCTACGCGGTTTTGGTTAGTACAAAAGACTTCAACGACGCGTCGCTACGAAATCGTGTTACGTGCAGGTAAATTTTGTGTGTGATATCCTTCTTCAATATGTTTACTTTGTGCTAGCATAAAACCTTTGTTCTTCTCGTTCTTGAGTCTTCAATATAATATTTAGCAGAAAAAAAATTAAGTTACCTACTTAAGGGACTAAAATAGATTGCTTAGGTACCTATTCCTCATCGTATTTTAGTTAGTTGAATTTGTCTGTAAAAAATCTAACATGAACAACGACTTTCTCTTCGATAGTCGAGTGTAAAACAAAACCGCGACACTTTTTATAAGATGCCTTATGATATTATAAAAAGTCTAAGAAGTTTTTCGGTATTCAAAAAACTTGTGTGGGGTAGCATTGATAGGGTAGCATTCTGTTATGACATAAAGCTTAAGTTTTACATTGTTGCTGGATAAGCTACAGCGCATAAAACATTTAAATTTAAGCAGTTTTTATTTAGTTTACATAACACCTTTAGTATTTCTGTTACTACAGCAACAAAAATAAAATATCCATGAATAATGTATTGTACGGGTACTACAGGCCAGTAATATAAAAATGCAATTTAATAAAATGAAGTTTAGTACGCTGCATTAAGCAATGAGAAATTGCCTAGCATCCATTGCAAGCGGCGTAGCTAACTTTTTACAAATTTAAATATACTTCCATTTTGACATTTGTATCTGAGTAATTAATTAATAAATAAATAAATACTTGCAGACTTCTCTCCGGTAGGGTACTCAACTTTTAAGATTTACGTAGTAAGTACTTAATAATTTCATGGATTACCGTATTCACCATAGATATAGAAGATTTTTACTAAGAAGTATACTCTTGCTTTTTGGATTATTTCTATATTTTGCAAGCCTTTTTAATTGTTAGAATTTCGAATAATCAAGTCTTTAAAGCAAGGAAGTTATAACTGTAACGGGTGTTTTTAAAGTATAGTTTTATTATCGTTATCAATAGCGGAATTCTTTGGTTAATAATGTATACAACACAGATCAATATACTCCACAATTTGTAAACTTTCCAGTAGTCAGCTATATCCCTGTTTTGTATAATAATGTAGCTATAAGGTTCGGGAGGCATCCCTCGAATCGCTGGCGATGGTTCACGCCATATGGCGGTCGACATGCGCCCGCGCCCGTGCCCGCTCCAAATTGCAGGTTATATCAATTGGTCTCATTGAATTAAACAGGGGGACCTAACGTCCGATGTCAAGCCTGGTGTTAGTCTAATTGTTGGCACTTTAAATTGAGCGCCTCACGCTGGTACACAAACACGATGTATGCAAGAGATAAGGAAAGATAACGCGAAATCCGCGGTCAAATAATTTTGCAGAGTCGATGATTTTCATTAGTTTACCTAGGTAAATATGTAAGCGCCTAAGAACTTAACTACTTAACTTATGTATTTCTTACTAAGACAAAGAATACATTTATTTCCATTCTAGGCTTTTCGTAATTAGGTTGGAGTTGGCTTCCAGCCTAGCCTAAATTGACTGTTTACTGATAGCGACTGCCATTCCGCCTGCTCTCCAAAATGGAGTTAGGGGGTACCTACTACCTACTAAATAAACAAATACATAGGTATTATGTAATAAATGTTTTATTATGCATAGCTAATAGCTAAATACACAGACTTATAGGTAACTAAGATAAACAATAATGGTTTGTTTTTTTTCTAATTGATAAATAGATAAGTAGGTATTCCTCTGATTACTCATAATCTCCTCTTAACTCTACCAAATCTTAGGGTGGTTGTGTTCCAAATTAACTAACAGACGTAATGATAGTTCCCAATCATTAAACATTCTTTTAATTTATTGCTGTATCATCATAACATTAGGGGGAGGGGGGGGAGGGAGCATCATCATCTGCAACAATAATTAGGTACCATCCCCCGTTAATAAGTCCGTCGAAAACCGCATCGAATCGCTCACGAGATCAATCCTGAGCAATAACGTGTCGACGTTTTAATTGTTACACATTGTTTTAGATGGAGGCAATATGTCGGAGGTGGTGGGCCGTTATCTGATGAAATATGTCCGTTATGATTGGCAAACAAACAGTATGGCGCGCCGCCATATGCCGCGGCACGTGCGCCGCGCATCGCGCGCGCTGCTCACTCAGGGATGAAACTGCACCACAGACTTGGAAACCAGATAGACTTAAGGTATTTTTATTTTCTTTTTAATTTATAGAAACTTGAATTTTTGTGTAGCTTAGAATACTGCACAAACGCAATAATCCACTTAGTCAATATAGTAGATACCCCTTGGTCCGTACCCCATTACTCTAAAAGTAGGTACATACTTGTCCAAGTGTTCATATGTTTTAGCAATTTTTATGGCACTAACAAGCTTAAGATTACGACTTCAAGAAATTAAAGTAGTACGATTAAACGAGGCGGTTCCGACAATTTCACTGACATAGTGAGCGGAGAGTGTAGTAGAGTCAAAGCTCTATGGTTAGGGAAGCCAGTGCGCGCGCGCCGCCCATCCGTCAGCGTAATCGCTACTTAATCATTTTTCGGTTGATGGGATTCATTGTATTGCACCCTACACGGATTATAATTCATAGCTAATTTTAAAAGCGTGCAAAATTTTGTAAATTACTTTTTTTGTAGATGGTGTCAACGAGGTTCGTATAAACAGAATAACAATAAAATGATGTGGAGCGTCATCGCTAGTCACCCGTATGGCACCACCGCGGCCGCGACCCTACCACTGACATTGAACTCGGCAGCTTGGAACCAGAGTGACGCGGGGTGATATGAACTAGTAAGTGTATAATGGATTTAACAAAAAAAAAATTGTTTTAAATATTCCAGTACCTATCTGCGCAGAGGTAGGTAAGATTTGAAGGTCTAGTTGTTCCAATTGGAATGCTGTCAACCTATCTATTCGCAATAGTACTAAAGTAGGTACAGACTGCAAATATCCACCAATTTTTAAAGCTTTTTTATGATTTGTTTTGTCCCATTCAAATAATTAGTAAATTATAACCACGCTATAACTATTCCAATGTAGGTATGCGATGAACGATGCTCAATCAAAATTGTTAGCAATTCAAATAGGAGAACTTATTTGCCAAAAAGGGCTTCACTTCACCACATTCACTACCTTTTATCGCCAGTACCTAGGTATTAATAATTAGGTAAAAACTTAAATAATTAGTAACATCTCTCTGGGTATAAAGGATATGGTGTTGACCTTAGCAAATAATAAATACCTACCAATAAATATTTCGGTACCTACCTAATATTCAACATCGCCAAATCATTCCATTTAGTCAACTAGCAATCCGTCTCAATACCAGTTTTGCACAAGCTCCTAAACCTTTGTCTAATAGTACCTAAATGAACAGCCGCTTCAGTAGTGTCAAAGATTACGCCGCACATGATACGGACACAGGCTGAGTATTGAAACAGTAAATTGTCATGAATAGCCTCGTTGCAATAGAGCCGCGCCTCCCCGGCGCGGCATGCGGTGAGGGCGCTGGGCGCCCGCATGCTCGCGGCTCGCACCGCGGTGATTTGCATGCTCCTCCAGCCGGCAGATAGCGCCCGCGATAAATTTAACTGCTTCCATCGCTCAAAATAAAACACATGACTCTACGTGACGCTATAGGTACCCTACTAACGTTTGGACCGGTTAGTTTATATGTCCCTATCATATCATTAGATTCTATGCATTAATCGGCTGCGGTAAATACCTTTGAAAAGTAACAACTAAATATCCTAGTTAAGCAGTATAAAAACCGAAGCGAGTATTTACTACGTGTAATAAGCTGCTAATCAGGTATTTTTCCAATTCTAGGTTTGTACTGTCCAAAATATAACTACACTGAACAAGTTGTTCCCATTTATAACAATAAGAATCAAACATATTCATTGATAACACTAGGTATTTTTGTATGTTTTGTCAGTGCAAAGTATAAATCTGAGTACAAAGCAATTCCGAAGATTATAAATCTGAATGTTGTCGGTACAACTTACAGATTAGGTTATTTGAAAAGTCTACTTACCTAAACAACTAACTAAAAATTATACTTACCTACTCGTTAAGCGCTATACGAGTACAATGCCTTAGTGCTAAACTTTTCGGTGGTCTGATGGATGATTGACAACAAACTTATGTGTAGTTGATTGGCTTTACTTTAATACAGATTGTCCAGCAAACATTGATAGATGGTAATCAAGCTTTGTAGGCACCTGAGTATCGTACCATTCATTGTAAATAACTCATTTTCAAATAGGCAGATATATATTTTTTTAATTTATTTACAGAACAGCTAATGTAATATTAGTTCCCATAGGAAATTAACTTGTCTAAAATGGCCGGTGTGCAATAAAACAATGATAAGATTGCAAATGTGTTGTTTCACACAATTAACGCACCCTATAAAATAATGTTTCAATATCCCGTCTATATATTCAATTAAGATAAAGAAACGGCCCAATAAATTGGAAAATGTTAAAAAGCATTCGCTACAAAGGAAACCATACATTTTCGGTTTTTGCGATTAACTAGAGAATTCTTCTATAGCAAGCGATAAGACATTAAAATAAATAATGCAGCGAGGTGTGTCTATTATTAGACGATGGTAGATATTAATTGCGCCCGCGCACCTGGGCCACGCAGGTGACTCTTTCAATTTGGGGTCAGCGATGGTTTTGACACCGTGGTCACACACATGCAATCGTAGCTTCAATCGCATACTTACGATAAAGAAAATGATGTGTTCGAATGCTGGAATTTAGTTTTCTGGCCGATTTATTTGTTTTCTCAGCCTCATCACTAAAATTAAGATTCGGTTTTATAAGAATAACAACTGGGTTCGTTAACAAAAAGGCCAACTAGGTAGACACCTGCACCTCTCAGGGAACAGATCCAGTAAAAACTGAGCTCTCTATCACTGTATCGGTGTCAATAATGAAGATGCTCAGCTTCGCTAAACGCCAAACGGGCTCAATGGAAGACCAGCGCTGGATCTTGTCAACTAGCTCATACTGAATTGGATCCGTTTGCGGCGAGCAGAATTTGTAATTATTTTGTTAGTTCCATTTATTATTATCTTACATTCTTTTATTTTATTTTTCTGCTGGCCGCAATAGTTTTTCTTTATTTTCTTATGTCGGAAGTGTTCCCTGGGATGTGCAGCGGACCGTACCAACTTGACGATGTTAAGCGATATATTCCAAGCGAGGCTTTACAAATTCCAACTCGGTAACAATAAAAAGCAGTGATAGCCGATTGGTTAAGCACGCGTCTTGCGGGTTACCAGGTCTCGGGTTCAAACCCCGGCTCGAACCTCTGGATTTTTCGAAATCTATGTGCGAATCATATATGATTATCACCTGCTTTCGGTGAAGGAAAACATCGTGAGGAAACCTGCATTTCTAAGAAGATTTAACCGATTTTCGAAAGACATGTGAAATCCGCCAACCCGCACTGGGCCAGCGTGGTGGATGGAGGCCATAGCCTGAATCCTCCTTGTCTTGAGGGGAGGCCCGTGCCCAGGAGTGGGACGTCAAAAAGGGCTAAAATTATATTAATTATAAATTACTAGCTGTGCCACGCGACTCCGTCCGCGTTCTGTTGAAATTTTTCCTGAATTTTCTTTGCTATAAACCTCACGGAGCCCGAGACCTTTCCAACGAATGCAAAACCGTGGAAATCGGTTCGTGCGTTCTGGAGTTATAGCGTCAGGAAGGAAAACCCGACTTATTTTTATATAGTAGATAACAATAACATCGTTTGTTATCTTCCAGATAAGAACTAATACCTATTCCTTTCGAGGGCGGCTGAGAGTAGAAGTTTGCGTAGGTATAAATAAAAGCATTATGAACACTTTCCCGTTTATTTTAGAATAATCAATAATATTTTATCACATGTCGGTAAGAGTTTGACAATAAGCACGCCAAGCATTCTCATATCTTACCGCGGACGTCGGTAAACAACCTCCATACACCAACACCAATTCACATACAAAACCAATTCACGTACTTTTGCTGAACACAAATTAAAATTTATAAAGCATACCTACATTATAAAACATGGCTTTTAAATGTCTTCAGTCAACGTATTTCGGAAAGATAGTTAAAATAGTATACTCGCATTTTAAAATTGAAATTAATTTATTTAATAGTTAAATAGTTGAATTTACTATTACGTCGCACTTTCTTCTTTCTCTAATGCTAAATATGCATTTACTAAATTACGGGTGCATTATTACATGCTTCTGAGTCAAAAGATAACGTATATACGAAACATAAGATTTATAAAAATACAACAATGATCAATTAATCAATTAAACCCTGTCTGCCTTGTCAATATCAGGTTAAGGCTAAAGCGCCCATCTAGCCCGCGATGTTCAAATTTTTTGAGGTTTTTTTAGAAAATTTTCAAAATCTGACAATAATAAAAGGCACATTTTGTGATTCGCGACAAAGACCGTGTGCAATGCATTTATTAATATATCCAAAGTACTCGTAAAACATTTCAAGAACGACAGCTATCCAGATAATCTGGCAATTTGTGTATATTTAGTGATTTACTAGTATCATATCCACCGTGATAATATTTAGAGTAAAATAAATGTATTAATAAACGCACTGCTTACTGTGTTAGAAGATTTAACCAATTTTCGAAAGACATGTGAAATCCGCCAACCCGCACTGGGCCAGCGTGGTGGATTATGGCCTGAATCCCCCTCGTGTTGAGGGGAGGCCCGTGCCCAGGAGTGGGACGTCAAAAGGGCTAAAATTATTATAATTATTATTATTATTACTGTGTTTATCGTAAATCACAAAATGTTGTCTTAAATGTTTTCAGATTTTGGATAAACTATAAAAATACTCGAAAACTTTGAATTTCGCGGGCTAGACAGGCGCCTTCACCTTAATGTCATAATTTGCAAACTATTATAAAGAATGCCTATAATCATATTTTATTACAAAATCAAAGGGATGCAAATAATATAAAGTGCGACTTTTTATACGACTTTTTTATATCAGCTTTCAGTGACTGATACAATAACAATAAATAAATTCTTTACATATAAATGCGGGATGGTTTCATGAAATATGAACTTTCAGATGAATTCAGATTTTAAAGTGAATATACGTAGGTACAATACATAAGTACAGTTGAGGCCACACTACACATATTAACCAAGAACATGGCGACTTGGTAGACGTAATTCAACCAAATATACAAATAGATATTGCAGAAACACAAGTTCGCTATGCTCAAGGTTGCATGTAAGTTTCAACCTTAACTCATAAGAAATAAGAACTTAAATATAATCACAAATCTATATAGAACTAAGAATAATGGTAACTAATACTAGCACAGAACAATTATCAATTCATAAAAATCCTTAATATCAATAGGTACAAAGTAGGTATACAACTTGATATCTCAAGTGTTGACATGCATAGACAGAAAGGAACAATGTATCATAATTGTAATATTAAACAAAATAACCTTGATTTATCATCTTCTAGTACTCAGAGCCGCGAGAGGAAAACTTAAGTGTAATATCAGGGCTGTACCATAAACTTTTTAAATGTTATGCTGTAGCTACAAAAACTGATAACTTTAGTGAATCTCCCGACTGTACCATATTTGTGGAAAATAATCTTTAGATTGACAATGGATAATAATGTTCATGTGTAGATACCTATTATATTATGTAAGTATAACCTGAATTAATTATTATGATAAATAAGAGCCAAGGAACATTGTGGAGGGGGCAGAGAGACTAGGCTTAGACAACATTTAGAGAGATTCCGTTTTACCGCTGTGCATTAAATCAAAAATATGGCTGCCGATTATAATTTTAGGTAAAACTTATACTCTTATTCTAAAGTATAAGTCATTAATAAACTTTCAATCACATGAAAGTTCGAACTCAATTTCATTTTTAATAGTTAAGAACATCATAATATCTTTGTTATTTATCATGTATCACCTACAGACACCATCAAATTGCTTGAGAGCTTAGCGAGATTTAAACTATAAGGCAAGAACAATATTCGTAGGCAGTAAATCTAGTTATTGATTGGTTGATACAACATATTACCTGTCACAGAATGCTTCTCTTTGGAATGCGAATGTACATACATAATACTTAAAATAAAACATTTCAATACTAATTAAAAACAATACAAATTCGTATTATATAAAATAATCAATTCAGAAGGTAAGCGACGATAATATAGAGATTTATAGAGATTTAAACATAAAATTAAACCTTCTATATCGCTAGTTTTATGCAAAGATTATTCCGTAAGGTGGTAACAGTGAAGAGTGAAATTTTTCAAATTACTTAGTTAATTATTATGTAGGTAACAACCGTTATCTGTTTGCATTCCGAACTAGATCCATTACGAACAAGCCTCCGATCTGATCCGCCTGGCAACGCTGGCGGCATGTGCATCACTACACGCCTAACTATTATATACTGTGAGTACACTACTATATAAAAGATCTGGTCTACACTTCCGGTGTGAGATAGTAACCCCAAATAAATTGCGGCTAAATAGCGTAACATAAGAAAATATGTTTTGTAATTTATAAATTACATGGTGTGTTGTAATTAAATAAATAAATATCGCCAGACTGACACACCAACTGTATGGTCCCAAACTAAGCAACGCTTGTACTATGGGTACCGTACAATGGACTGGGGGCGATCCCAGTGACCCCCGGACCAGGGCAAATTACGAAAAGGCCATTTCCGAAATTTGTCCCGGCGGGAATCGACCCCGCAACCACCATGTGCAGTGAGCCGAGCGGCGTACGCTCGAACCACTGCGCCAAGCGGTCGTCTAATCGGTTTATATATTGTAAAATAACGTTAAAATAGCCGATAACTTATAAAGGACAATAATAATAACATAATTAAACATTATTAATTGTAACATAGAATTACACCGCTCAAACCGAAAGTATAGACGTATTATCGACCTATAACAATGAGCACTATTATGAAAAAATATTTTTGTCTAATCTGCGAATAATCGTAAAATATATTTAGGTGGGCTAATATGTATCTATTTAAAGCGGACATTTATAATATGAATATACAGTAGATCCAATATACACATATTCGTATATATAAATATGGGTACATACTGTCACCTCACTAATGGGAGAGCCTTATATACAAATACTAGCGGCCCGCCCCGGCTTCGCACGGGTACATTACGGTTACATTATTCGAGTTTTAGTAAGGATCCCTAATTTTTTTCAAAATATATTATAGCCTATGTCACCCGGGGACAGTGTAACTTCCCAACAGTGAAAGAATTTTTCAAATCGGTTCAGTAGTTTCGGAGCCTATTTATTAAAATCAAACAAACAAAGTTTTCCTCTTTATAATATTAGTATGATTAGTATGATAACACCGCGGTGTACCCAGATGCCATGCAGTGGTAGCATTTGTGCCGCGGCGTCGCGCGACAGTAGGTTTCATGCAAATGTGCGGTCACTGGTCATTAATCTTCCTCTTACTTTCACTAAACTGCTTTATTTTAACTTGCTCATAATAACTGCAATAAGCCTTTTAACGGGTTTTAAGACGGCGTGTTGAAGGAATTTGGCAAAATTCCGGCGTCTAATTACAAATTTTATTATGATAATCTGTGGCTGGCCTATGTTGTATCCACAGATATAGAATTACATAGATAACGCAAATACATGTACTTCGCGTGTACGAAACCCTGACCAAGCGTCAAGGTTGGTCGCCGCTAGCTTACAGTCCGCGCGACTACAGATATAAAAAATATGAGTACGAGCGAGATAATCACTCGAGAGAATCGTAGCGGGCGGAGGGGCATCGGCGGCATCAGTGTCTTTGAATCGGTTTGGATTTTCCGTCACTAATGACGTCACCGTAGGTGTTAAAAATTCGGCACGCTTGGGTTCAATACAAATCGTGATACTTGCGTTATCTATGTAAATCTATATCTGTGGTTGTATCCGAACCCTTTTAAAGCCCGTTCAAAGGCTTTAGATTCTTGACGTTGGTAAAGCCAAGTTGTAGCCAAATGGGCATATACGGGCTGGGTCAACTGGGGTAAAGCAGGGTCGCTGAACACCTGGGGTAGTACCAGGCCGTCTCCCTTTAGCGCTGGTGGCCCGGCGTAAGGCTGGGCCGTCCGTCGGGGCGTCTCGGCTAGTTTGCTACCGCGATCACGGGCGCCCCACACAAAGACGGAAGCTGGTACACCGTGGGTTTTTAGTGGGTATACGGCCGACTGCCGGACTCCCACATACCCCTCCCGCCTCCCCCGAGGCGGAAGGGGACCCATAAAGGGTTTTCCCACGAAAAAAAAAAAAAAAAGGGTCGCTGAACACGAAGAATTTCGTACAATGACCTGCTATTACCTGTCTCTGTCACTCCCGCGCGAATCTAATACGTCTCGGTCACACAGTTGCCGTTCACACGCAGTTTACGCGGGAGTGACAGAGACAGGTAATAGCAGGTCATTGTACGAAATTCTTCGTGTTCAGCGACCCTGCTTTAGTACCACCCTCTCACAGATCGTCAGAAATTAGATATAATAGCTGCGATACTACGATAAGAGGATGTGTTTGTCTAGCGGCTCTAGCGTAAAATAATCACTACCGCGCCCGCATCACTTTATACCACATTTTATCTTCACTTTAGATTGTATTTAAAACGGTCATTATGGGCTTATGGCCATAGAGACAATTTAGATCCGCCATAAAGGAAGTTACGTCATTCATTTCCTACATTTCATGTCACTTCCGCCATGGTCACCAACGCCGCGTTGAAACTAATTTTGCTTTTACTAATCTTTGTCAATATACTCATATTATTGATATATAATATGGTTTAGGAATAACATTGCCAGTACGCAGGTAGACATTACAATCGTTTATGTAACATTGTTTGTTGAAGAGGAATTCACATTATACACTACGTCGCAAGCAATATCTGCGTTCACTTACACAAGTAATGTCTAAAATAATTCGTCACAATGAATAGGTGTCATTATAAACATTACATTCGCGTGATTTCATACTTTTAGTAAGTTTAGTCATACATAAACCATAATTAAAGAGCCATTCGATACGCCGTTGTTTCTCTTTATAATGTTAAAGATTTATTATAAACGCACGTGGAACAATGAGCCAGATCTTAGTTTTGGGATTGCAATATCTACATTCGCACTGTTGAATACATGCCCTTATGACCCCCTTCGTATGTACTAAATAGATAAATCGCAGTTATAAATAAGCCTAACAATATCGTGTACTTATTTGTGCACTAGAGATGCGAGTCTCCGCATGCCTCCTCCAGTCTTCGCAGGGCCTTTGGTTTTCTTGGCTTGTTCTTTAACACCCCTGAAATATATACAGATCCATTATTTTGTTATTCACGTAATCAATACGTCACTATACAATACGTGATACACAAAATATGCTAAGCTACAATAAAATGAAATATTATCTAATTTAGAAAGTAACAATACTATACAATAAATCATATTTTTACTAGCTTATGTATATGTCCCACTCTTGAGTGAATATGATAATAATTGAAAATGGCACCTATAGTGAGGTTCCTCTCCCTCTGATAACTTGGACCCTGTTCCCGATGCCAATCAGTGGGGAACTACTTTATACATCTAAATATATATAACTCAAAGGTGACTGACTGACTGACATAGTGATCTATCAACACACAGCCCAAACCACTGGACGGATCGGGCTAAAATTTGGCATGCAGGTAGATGTTATGACGTAGGCATCCGCTAAGAAAGGATTTTGATTAATTCTACCCCCAAGGGGATAAAATAGGGGATGAAAGTTTGTATGAAACTTTGTCAATTAAATTCCACGCGGACGAAGTCGCGGGCACAACTAGTGTTTAAATATAATCCTACTTATATTATAAACGCGAAAGTTTGTGAGTATGTTTGTTACTCTTTCACGCAAAAACTACTGAACAGATTCGGATGAAATTTGGAACACACATAGATTATAACCTGGATTAACACATAGAATACTTTACTTTAGTCTACGCGGACGAAGTTGCGGGCGAAGTCCGGTAGCTACTAGTATCCTTTAATTAAGATTTAAAAATATAAATTAAAATCGTAATTTAATTAAACAATAATTATTATGCAAAAAAATAAGAGCGTGCCTATTATACCGACAGATTGGGCGACTTCTCTTTTTCTATTTTATTATATTTAAGTTTGTTTGCTTCAAGATTTTCATCGTCAAAATTCTCGGTTGATGATCTGTCCGTATGGATGGTGAGCGGTACTCACTAGGCATGGAAATGATTGCTGCTTTCAATTCAATTTCATTACGTGAAATTATATTATTCTTTCACTGTTATTTCACCACTGATTTATTCATAGGCAATAATTTATTAAGAGTGTTTTTTCACAATGAGACGTAATCCTATGAAGTCACTGGTCGATGATTTATCATAAAAACCGCGACAGTACTGAACGCTTTGCGATTTCATTGCAATGATTTTTAACTGTTTCTACCTATGTCAGTAGCAGGTGCTACTTATGAAAACCTATATAATATGATTTCACATGCGACCTGTGAAATGTTCCATGTCTAGTACTCACAGGTAGCGCGTGAGGTCCTCGATGTCGACGAGCATGGAGTCCTGGCCCATGTGCAGCTCGTCACGTGCCATCAGCAGCTTCACCAGCGCGTCGTTCAGCGACTCGATCTGACAGTGCAGCTCGTTCACTATCACCTACCGACAACATGTTCAAGTGGGGTTAGTTTAGACCAAACAAACAAACATATAGACCTGGCTTTCTTTTCCTATCTTTTCTTTTATCTCCGCAAACAAAGATAGAAGAACGAAATTAAATTAACGCTCCATCATTGTTTGAGGTATAGATAGACTCTAAATCCACCTTTTCAAAACAATGAACTTATTATTACAACTTATTTTCTTAGTTCTTATAAAAAATAATATAATAAGAACTGGATGATAGATGTCGAAATATGTACCTATGTACACTAAAATAAATTACACAAGTTTATACTAATAAGCTATTATAAAGTGTACATACAATTATAATAACTTGAATAAATGAACAAAAAATCGTTTATTCAATGCTCATTGTGGTTGAATAATTCCATTGTAGTAAATGGTCTTTGTACACGAGTCAGCGCGGCAGACCGCGGTTGCATGTTATAAGCAATAACATGCTATCCAGATTGAATTATATATTTAAACATTAACTCAATCACGACGTACTACAGTTCATTTTACAAAATAACATTTACAATGGTTGACACGCTATTGAAAGACGTTGCCGTGATCTTGCTTTTCAAGGTCGCACAGCAGCGTAATAAAAACCACGAACAAATTCACGTCGCGCGTTTACTAATGAAATCTAGGTTCTAGATCCAGGCCAGTCATATAAGTCGTGTGGAGGCAGTCGAAACAGATGAATCATACCAACACAATAACAACACACCAAACGTGCATTGAATGGGTTGCTATTGATGCTAAATTTAAATTATTTGTTTCGTAACTAATCGACCCTATTCATACGCATTATTGCATGTACCTACAGAACAAAGGGGACACATCTTGTGTGTAACTCAATTTATAGAGAAAGTAAAAGATTATTAAATGTAATACTGCCACGTTTAAAACAAAACGTACACTCTAGAAACAATAGCTGATCAATAATGTTATATCACTTCATAAATACCTACCTACTGCTCCTAGAGTTGACACGAGAATTGGTCGGCACAGTTGAGCTAGTGGGTGGCGGACTTCGAAATTTTTGAGCTCGATCGTAAATGTGAAAACCGTAAAAACGTTCTAAGAGTCGAGTGCAAGCCAAGCGTTACTAGAACGGTTAAAATACATAGCCTGGTAGTAGGAAAAAGGTTCACGCATGCATGCATGCAGATAAACTAGACCCAGTTAATGTTTTTCACAGAAATTTTCGTATGGCGTGTCGGTAGATCTGCGTATATGGCAGATATATGGCTATCAAATCGATCTTAAAATATACGGTTCAAGAGTTAGAGGTTGAATCTTGCAACTCACATAAAAACGGCCACTTTGAAGCTCAATATTTCGTAAATAGGACTTAATTATGAAAAACTGTCAAAGAAACCTCAAACTTATTTTAAACTAGCGGCCCGCCCCGGCTTCGCACGGGTACATTGCGGTTACATTATTCGAGTTTTAGTAAGGATCCCTAATTTTTTGAAAATAAATTATAGCCTATGTCACCCGGGGATAGTGTAGCTTCCCAACACAGAAAGAATTTTTCAAATCGGTTCAGTAGTTTCGGAGCCTATTCATTACAATCAAACAAACAAAGTTTTCCTCTTTATAATATTAGTATGATGATTACCTATCCAACAACGCCCCACTCGAACGGATGAGTAAAAAATTCCTTCCCAAGTACGTTTCGGGCGTAAGAAGATATGAATTGATTTTGTGAACAGTATACCTGCAACTGTGCGATGTTCATGTCCGTGAGCAGCTGCCGCGAGACGCGGCGGCGGTCGGCGGCGAGCGGCGCGCCCGCCTTGTCCATGCTGCGCCGCAACATCTCCGTCACCGGCGACGCCGCGCGCCCGAGCCGCTCGCGCTGCCCCGACATCACACATCAATTACTACATCCGACGACCGCTTGGCGCAGTGGCTCGAGCGTAGACCGCTTGGCTCACTGCACATGGTGGTTGCGGGTTCGATTCCCGCCGGGGCAAATTTCGGAAATGGCCTTTTCGTAATTTGCCCAGGTCTGGGTTTCACTGGGATCGCCCCCAGTCCATTGTACGGTACCCATAGTACAAGCTTTGCTTAGTTTGGGACCATGCAGTTGGTGTGTCAGTCTGGCGATATTTATTATTTATTTGCTTTTTAAACGATCAAAACTTAGTCAACATTGAGTACCAACAGAATTAGCACCATACTTAATTATTTATACATTCCCACGACATTGACCGGGAAGTCAATAACCTAAAGGCTGTGGGTGGCTGCACCAAATAAATCACGTCAAATACATTTATCATAAAAACAAAGCATAAAATTCTCGTGCAGGCTAGCGTGACGACCTAGGATAGTAACATTAGGCCAGTAAGCTAGTCGGTAAACAATTAATATATTAAACCAAATTTGTAAACATGTAGTGAAATTTTCACAAGACACGTAATTTTACTAATCCTCGCTAGTAATACCTACTGGTGTACTTGAAGACTACAGCAAGAGACTGCGAAATTGAGTTGGCACGAAAATCCGATTATGAGGAATTCATAGTCGTAATGTGGTTATCGTTAATCTAAATATATATAACTCAAAGGTGACTGACTGACTGACATAGTGATCTATCAACGCACAGCCCAAACCACTGGACGGATCGGTAAATTGATTTCCGTATATGATGAAAATCTAACCTCCATTTGCACACGAGCCATCTCCTTTGCCTGAGCCAGCGCGATCCTGGCCTCCGTCTGTAGGGTTGCTTGTAGTACATAGAAGTCGGACTCTTTCAATTCTATGTGGCCCAGGGAATGTGATGATCTAGATTTTGATGTTTTCAGTGTCAACGATGAGGGGCGTAGCTTTGCACCTGTCAGAACATAGTCACGTGTGAATCAAGTGTCACATAGTTTACATTGTATGACAACAAAATATGTAAGTAATAATTTACAATACAAATTATTTGTATATCAATAAAATAACAGTGACAGCTGATTGGTTAAGCGCGCGTCATGCAGGCACATGCAGGCATGAGGAAACCTGCATGTCTTAGAAAATCTAACCAATTTTTAAAACATGTGAAATCCACCAACCCGCACTGAGCCAGCGTGGTGGATGGAGAGGAGGCCCATGCCCGGGAGTGGGATGTCAAAAGGGCTAAATTATTTTTTATCAATAAATCAATAAATTTGTATTTTCAATTTTATTCATCTTGCATAACAAATTGTTAAACTGATTTCAGCTTGTTACAATGGCTTTTGTTATTATTTAGCATTTCGAAAAATATCTTGTTGATATATTATACCACCCAGTTATTGATTGTATAAGCAAGGTTAAGCATTAGTAATGACAAATCAAGAATGGAACAGCCTTTTGGTAGGGTGTTAAATCAATTTCCCACACTCGGGTGCCTACAACAAAACAATAGCCAGGATGTACTCACCACTCTGTACTGTGCTAATTTTGTCATGTTTCGTAATATTAACAGAGAGAGGCCTCGTCTGATATGGATGATTGTAGTTTGATTTGCTGAAAATGCTTGACTGTGATAAACTTTTTGTGTTATTGTAATTTTTTTCTATATCTGATGCTTGAGATTCATTGTCAGAGGCTGTCTCGTTCATGAAACATATTTGTAGGTTCATCCCTGCACCACACACACCACATTTAATATGAAAACAGCATAAACCCAATGCATATGAACATGATTATAATGTATTTATGTAATCTACACACTATTACATAATGCAAAAGACAGTAAATACTTATTTGTTCCAATCATGCCTTTAATCAGAGGAACAAATTGGTATAATGAGAACATCATTATACAGAATAATGCTCAAGTGTTTTATGTATATTTTAATTGCATAGTAATAACACTCATGTAGAATACATATAAGTACTTTCCATCAGGAAAATAAAGGAAGATGTCAGTACTGTGCCTGACGTAATAAATGTATTTGTGATATAGATATGTGAGGTAATGATAATATTATCAAAATTTATAACATAAGTAAGTACTTGCACTGTAGATAAATGAGCAAGCATTAACTTTTTTCAGCAGAAAAGGCAGGTGATTATTTATTATACAAAAGGTTATAATAAATATCTTTTGTTTAGTCAAAGTAAACTTGTAGAAAGAAGTCCCCAATAAAAACCAGTATGCAATTAGGTACTAAGATTCCAATATTTACCATTTTGAAGTCGGGAATGGAGGCTGGGTTTCTTGCCAGGTCGGTCTATGTGTCCCATACTGTAATACTCATCTGCATCTGCCCCCATTGCCAGCCGTTTCCTGATCTCTTCCCTGTCATTGCGTTTCTGATAACAAAACAACAAAACCATCAATGAATGTTAAAATGTTTGACAATTATCACTGTACTTACATCTATTTGTTGATAATAAACATAACCTTACATTTCTATCGTAAGGTGTATGGTCAGTAATGGACACGATCCTGGTAAATCTGTCCAATATGTTAGGGTTATTGTCCGTAACATTGGGCCACTCGACTTCCGTTAGAGCGCAATCAACTGAACTAATAGCCCTAGGACTTAAAGCAGTATCCTCCCGATTATCTACGGGAAGGCTCCTGCTTTCACTTTTGAGTAGTTTCGACTTGAATAAGTGTAAACTTCGCTTGAATCCAGACTTTTCTACTAGTTCTATGTTCGTGTTTTCGCAAATTTCTTCTGATGTTTTGCTGAATTTCCTACGAATATTGCTAACTAAATTCTCAAACATTATTAAAAACTAATCAGTCTTCGTTATTTTGGCAATAATATGGCACGGATTGCTTTTGTAGGTACGAACTTTGAAATAAAAACTATATACAAGGTAAACAAAAAAAATAGAAGCAAAGCAGTCGTGTCCTGTCAATCCTGTCAACATGACATTTAGTTAGGCCAAGGTCAAATCAAGACTGTGTTCCATTTTACATCCCCATTTTTAAATAGGTTGCGTTTGTAAGGTAAGTAGCCTATAAACACAAAATAAATTAAAACAAAACTTACTAAGCAACAAATATTGTCGACTGATTCATGGTTATCATAAGTAATTGTGTACAAATCCAATAAAAATCTTGTGTCCTTTTTGTAATGTCTTTGTTCTGAATTCACAAAATATGGCATTGACGCCATCACTGAATTGGTAGCAGAGTTTTAAAGAATTAAAATTCGAATCACAATGTTAGCACTGCCCGCACACTTTGTGGAATGACTATTCACCGAGAGACTGGCAGTCTGCTGCTTCGCTGAATCACCTTAGAAAGCTGAACGTACCTACGTACTACCTATTGATAATTAACTGTTACACATGGCTGCGGCAGACGTGGATCAAGCGCGAATGTGCATTTACCGTTACTTTAACAGCGCGTAATTCAAATTATGTCTAGTTTTTGTAGTATGGTATCTATATTATACATTTTATAGACGCTTAAGATTTACAAATTCTGATTACTCACCCGTCTCTCCGCTTCCTTTGCTGCCTTCAGGTGATTTTCGATTGCATCCAAGTCTAATTTTGGTAATGCTGTTTCTATATTGTACACATCGAAACTCCCTGAAGGATAAAATCAAAATCAGTAGGTATCAACTTACATACTAACTTAAATGTATGTTCCTAATAGTTATTATAATGCTTTTTATGAAGCTCTATCCCGTTAATTGTGTGCCATTAGTTACAAATAGTAGGTATATATAAATTCTTTGTCAAACGTCATTTCAGGAAGAATCTCGAAGTCTTCGATGTGATATATTTGATACATAAGTACTATCATGAAAAAACATTTATGTAAACCTAAATTAGTTACCTAGTAGGTACCGATCGATACCACGTCTGTTATGGGAAATTGGTACTTAGGTACTTTAGATTTTTAAATTGCATTTGCAGTACCCGAAGATCACCTCGAGTGTGAACCACTCGGCTCACTGGATGAAGTGTGGTCGCGGTCTTGATTCCCTTAGTGGGTAAATTACAGAATAGCCTATTTCTGTAATTGACCGGTCTCGGCATTACTAGAATCGCCTACAGGGCTGCAGCTTATTCATAATACAGGTGTTGATTAACATCATACATTTGAACAACCGTCATAATTGTTTGCAATTATAGGTAGCTAATATAGATCATGAGAAACATGTAAGCAAATTGACCAATAACATACAGTCAAAATTACAATTGAATAAGATTACAAGAGGTCAATGCACAGTCAAGTAAGACCACAACCACCAAATCACTTCAAGTACGTGTACGTAGACATATCCCTAATATGCACTCTGCACCATACTATGTACAACGAACTTATAGAAATACCTACTAGCGAAGCTGCAGGCAATAGCTACAGTTCATTTCACATACGAAGTCCGGTGATGTCTCGCTGTATTAGCATGTCAGAAATACAATATACACTGTGTACAATTAAGTTCCGTATTTTAACACTCGACTTCCAATGTTAAACACACTGTAGCTATTGCCAGCAGATTCGCTAGCGTATTTTCTGGATACCGACAACAGAGCCACCTACCGGCGCCAACTATAGCTAAGAACGATCCAGGTGACCCCTTAAATAAGAAAAAAAACTGCCAAATCGGTCAATCAGTTTAGGAGGATAAGAATTACGTACACACGCACACTGCAATTTTATATACAAAAAGAAGGGAAGATTTAAGATTTTTTGTGAATTATATTATTTTATACAAACAGGAAATATGAATGAAAAAATATTTCTTATTTGACGATATATTAAAATTATGGATACGAACTACTTACCAAGGTCTAAATCACTCGCATTATCATTTTTACGGACGGATGTATTATTTTGAGCAATGCGGCAACAACTTTTACTTGGGGCTATCTCCTTCTGCCGGTCCCTCGTCGGCTTGATTTCACTGAATTGTGAATACATTTTTGAATGTTAAAACAAAACTCTCGAACCACGCCTAACTTGCATGAATTCCAACACAACAATTTTTACTAGGTAACTAAAATAAAATGATACAAGCAATGACGACTACCCGTACGCAAAGGTTCCTACTCAATTTACCAGAGTTGTGTGGTGTGGGTACGTCAAATCTATTTTGAACTTTATTACCTCTACACGTTGTGTATGAGGTAATGAATTTGCATCTAACAAAATGATGCAATTCCAGACACCGAAATGAACTTTCTTCTTCTTAAACGTTTTTGCCATAATAAGTAAATTCGGTATTTATACTAGAAATTAATATTATATAGGTACAGAGATATCTACATATTTAGAGTGTAGGTACCATATTTAAGAAAATAACTGAAATAAATTAGATACTTCACTTACATTTTAGAATTAATGGAATGGCTTCTATTACTAATGTAATTATCAACGTGCCTAATATTTTTGCTTGTGTCTGGTTTATCTTGTGAATTTACAAGGTTAACTATTGGGAAACATTTAGAACTATTCTCTATTTTATTCGAATTTCCATCGGTAACAACTGTTTCTTTGCTAGTTTCAGCCCATAGCCGATCGCGTTCGCGCATTTCGTCCAATTTTGGAATTATCTTACGCAGCTCGGTGCTCAGTTGCTTAATTGTATTCTCAACATTAAGACTCAACTTCTCGGGATCATACTCATTAATATTAATTTCATCCTTGCCATCTGAAAGGACAGCATCTTGTATTTTGCCGCTATTGTTAGTATCTATTAACAAAAACGTAGGCCTGTTCCGGTTCATTTCCGTTTGAGTATTTCTTTCATTTTCTTTGCTAACTTCCTCATTCAAGTCTTGACTAGGAAAGGAATTGGGTTTTAATTTATTCTCGTTATCCTCGTTACCTTCACTCTGCGTTTCCACCAATTTCTTTATAACCTGGTTCACAACATCGCTTATATTATTAATAGTATTTTCAATAGGTTTTGCAAACGTATCTTTGATATCTTTGCGTAGTTCTTCCAAATCGTCTTGGATATTAATGTTATAATTAAGTAGTTGTTTAATCTCGTCTTCAATTTCTTTATTGAAATCACCTATTATATCTTTGGTGTGAAAATTGTTTTCTATATCCGCATCTGAGCAACTCAAATCATAACTTAACGCGTCATCATTGTTATTATTATTCTTGGAAACAGTTTTTATAAGATCCGGTATTTCATTTTGTACTTGACTATCTAACTTTTTAGTTTGTATGATGTATGGATTATTTTGCGATGATAATAGTTTTGGTTTTGTTAACTCACTATTATTGTTATTGATATTTTTATAATCAGCGGGTGCCCCGTTTTGATTTGGTTCAGGTTCATAAGCCAACTCCGTAATTTCTATATCCACATCATCATCCGTCATATCATTTTCGGAATGATAAAAATTTTCTATATTTGACGAATAATCCTGTTGAGACAAACAAAAATATGTTTAAGCAAATAATAGAAATATACATTATTAAATTTTCGAAGCACAAAAATTTGTAATTTGCCTTTGTACCAGAAATCTCTTCCTTTCGAATGAACTTTGCAATCTAACCTAAAGTTTTCCAGAACATTAAACATGTAGTACCTCCTTAATCACCGATCAGTATCTGATCTGCTATTCAGTAACAACTAGGGCTTCTTTGTGGCGCTACAACGGACAATCTTAAAACACTTCCAAGGCTTCATTCCTAAGTGTAACTTTACCTGTAACGTGTGCGCTAAATGTTGGAAGCCAGGATAATTCGGATTCACGATTCCCCTCGGCACATGATGGAGGGCGTTTTCAGACATGTCATCTGTATCAGACAGCTCAAATGCTCGTTCCTCATCAGCGGGTGTGACGTCAGAATATGCATTAGTGTTACTACCTGAAACACATGGCATGGTTTTCAGACATAGTGAATAAATTAACATTAACAAATCATTGAATTTCTAGACTGGACTAGGTTGTTTTTATTGCGATAAAAACAACAAAGATAAATTTCAAGGAAAACACGATATCAAATAATGCCCAACAAAAGAATTCATGTCACGAATAAAACCAAAAAACAAGTGTAATTGATAAAAGCCTCGAACTAAATAAATCACGTTAACTACCTAAAAAGCTTTCACGAGGAGCGCAGACAGCATCCGTGGGTCCCTCCAGATTGGCCGTTTCACTGTTATTGTAGGATTCGACGGTATTTACGTTCCTACTGTTAATCCGGTATTGTCTGTTGCATACCAGTACTGGTTTCAGTTCTGTAGTATCGCTTTCAATTAGCGCTTCAGCGTTTCTGTAACTTTCTGAATTCTGTCTAGAGTCATAATTAGTATTACGATTCGTATTAAATTGTATGTTATCCGTTGCACGCTCGTACGCTTCGGAATCGGTGTTATTTGAAGCGAGCCAGGTCCGGTTTTCAGGATTACTGATGAATAATACGTCTTGCCTCGTGTACACTAAGTTGCCGTTGTCAGTGATTTTGATCTTCATGATTACCTGAAAAATATAAATGACAACATGGTTATGGCATAGAGAGCATCTAAGTTTTGTAGTTTCATAGATGACGAATACATATTTCGGTTATTATCGTTGTACCTAAATAAAAACCCATCTTATAAATACCTAATCAACCATTTTTCGTGAAAAGGAACCCTTATTTCTGTAGTAGGTAAATATTTAAAAATAAATAGGTAGCTACAACCTTAATTTACGTTTCCCATTAGATCATCAAACTACTAAAGACACAATACCTAGGACTAGATGGCATAAACACACCTAGATACCTAACTACCGATCTATCTACGCCCAGATTATCAGACTTACGTATGAATATGCGTAGATTATTTAACTTGATAGACGAGTTAGAACTTTATATTACAAGCGAATAAGTACCTAAGACGCTAAGTACCTATGGCATAACTTATTTCGTCCAACTAACATTTACCTACACAAAAATATGTTATACAGAACACCTTAATAAAACTACCTAAGTTCTAACTAGGCCACCTGGGGAAAATTAGGTAACTCTTTTCGGCACGACACGCACAACATAACGAGTACACGAACAGGCGCCACGATGTTTTTCAAAGAGTCTCATCCTAAAGGGTAATATCGAGATAAAGCTCTCGGGTCGTATTATAATCATTGAATTTTATATCCTAAATCCATACGCGGCGATATTGCGGATCAGGGCCGGATATTGTAAGCGGCCGTTTTTTTCGTCCTTCCGGTAGGCTGGGGCGGGCGGAATCCCGTGTCTTTGGCGGACCGAACCCGGCACGCACTACCCGCTTAATAAACCGACCGACCTTGTCCATTTGTATTAAATATAGGTAACATTACTAAAAACAAACTTGAATAGAACCGTTTCGTGTCTCAAACTACAATTTCCCACGCGTTTTTAAACGAGATACGAAAAGGTTTCTTGCAGCCCCGGCCTGCGTAGAAACAACCACATATAAAATTCATGGATATGCTAATAACACAATATTAAAGGAATATATGGAATAACTATGGGAACTCGTTATTGCGTATGAAAAAACGTTGTAGGTAACACGAACATATAGGCAAGGGGGTAAGTACTGTACCGATATTGTATAAATTCAAAGTTAATCAAAATAAACAAAGATTCAAGTTAACCAATAATCCTACTATCCTACTGTATGTATGTATGTATGTATGTTTGTTACTCCTTCACGCAAAAACTACTGAACGGATTTGGATGAAATTTGGAACACAGATATTTTATAACCGGGATTAACATATAGGATACTTTTTATCCCGATAATCCCGAATTTTTTGTTACGTTAAATACTACGCGGACGAAGTCCGTGGGCACAGCTAGTGTAGGTATAATTTGTGAATGTCTCGCAATAGGTACCTAACCGGTAAAACAAAGTTTAAATAAACTGGATTGTCTGCGGTAAGTCACTATCGCGGAGCTCATTGGTTCAAACAGAAAACTTTGAATTTTATGTCCCTAGAGAACGAACTTCTTAGATAAGTGAGAGATTTAATTAAATTTAACTCCGCCACCAACTCGTGGCTTCTAATGGCACTTTACGAATTTCACAGTAAGATATAAACACGATCTTATTTTCTTTAACGATCTCGATCATTTCATTCGAGCTAAAACAACGAAATGAGGTTTTAAGGTACCTGCAACCCACTTCAGGACTTCGCTTAATGTATTGAGGTGCCTAATCGATTTTATAATTTCAGATGTTGAATTATGAATAAAGCATAATCTGGTGAAAAAAAATGGTTAAAATACAAGGAAAAACATTACAATTTGTAATGTACCTTGCCCACTAAGTATTCATAGGAGTGAGTCTAGGCTCCATGGCACATGATAGATACATAGCTTTTGACAACACTTGAAATGATTTCAAGAAATTAATTCATGAGACGTGTTTTGTCGCTGAAATAAAGTCAAAATACATTTTGTGTTCCCTAACAATCCCGTTAAGACGCTTAAATAAAGCAATTCAGCTTTTAATTGTTAATTTCTGAGCTGTAACGATCTTTGTTTAGGATAATTCAGCACAAACGGAGCGCCTCGTACCCCGTGCCGCAGCCCGGCTGGAAAGTACATGTTACAGCTAAGAGGTACACTCACTAACAATATTTTAAAGTAAAAGTATTTTAAAGTACTTTTACATGTTGTTGCTCCTTTTCCACCTAATTGTAATCGATAGAATCCTATTTTCTCCCACGCAATAACATGGTAAAGCGAACGCATAGCATCAATACTCCTTGGTACTACACTACACTTAATTCCTAAACCTACCTACTTACACTTACTTTTACTTTCAGGAAGCACTTTCAACTAGTTTATAAAGAACGATAGCCTACTTACACCTATCGTTCTTTATAAAGCAGTTGAAAGTGCTTCCTGAAAGTACCTTGAATAAGAACTACAAAGCTATATTTCCACTCCCAGGTACACAATGTTTTGCGTACACAAAAACAGAAACGAATGTAGTAGACACTCAGTAGGATAACGGGAAAGTTTGAGAGTCCCTTTTATACCAAACACAACAAGTAGAGGTTGTGTATTAAGGCTAAAGCGCCCATCTAGCCGGCGAAGTTAAATTTTTTTGAGGTTTTTTAGAAATTTTTCAAAGTCTGGCAATAATAAAAGGCACATTTTGTAATTCGCGACAAAGACCGTGTGCGATGCATGTATTAATATATCCAACTTACTCTAAAACATTTCAAGAACGACAGCTATCCAGATAATTTAGTGATTAACTAGTATCATATACACCGTGATAATATTTAGAGTAAAATAAATGTATTAATAAACGCACTGCATACTGTGTTTGTCGCAAATCACAAAATCTTGTCTTAAATGTTTTCAGATTTAATATAAAAATAATAAACTATAAAATAACTCGAAAATTTTGCATTTCGCGGGCTAGACCGGCGCCTTCACCTTTGAAGCAAGCTTTGTTTCAAGTGAATGCCGGAACAGAGAGCATCATAAGCTTGTGGTAGAGCCATGCGTAGCTAATTGACTACACCTTATTAGTATGTGGGCTAGCTCAGCGGGGTAGTACCACTCCCTCACAGAAGATCGATGAGAAGATGCAAAGTAAGTAGCTTCCTACGCTGAGTGAGAGAGCCGGAAGCCCAACCGCCTACCTCTGCTTCCTTTGTCCCACTTCTCTTTAGGTCGGCAAAGGCCAGCAATGCCTTTAGTATAACGAGTATCTATCTAAATATATATAACTCAAAGGTGACTGACTGACAGGTCGTGTCCCTAGTGACGCCCTTGAGCTAGCTGCCCCCCTGCCCCTATGGCTGGAGCGCACTTGCGCTCGCCCTCTGTCCGGGTGAAGTTGTTATGGCCACTCTGGCCAACAACATATAGTCAATTCAAAAAAAAAAAAAAAAAAAAAAAAAAAAAAAAAAAAAAAAAAAAAAAAAGTGACTGACTGACTGACTGACATAGTGATCTATCAACGCACAGCCCAAACCACTGGACGGATCGGGCTGAAATTTGGCATGCAGGTAGATGTTATGACGTAGGCATCCGCTAAGCAAGGATTTTGATTAATTCTACCCCCGAGGGGATAAAATAGGGGATGAATAATCCCGAAATTTTTGTTAAGTTAAATTACACGCGGACGAAGTCGCGGGCACAGCTAGTAGGTTAAATGCAGGAATTGCTTAACATTAGGAAACTCGTAGGCTTGCTTGCCAACTTTGTTACATTTAAAAAATCACAAGGCCAACGCGATCAAGGTATCAAGCCAAACCTCTCGACTATCAGTAAAAAGACTTCATTATACAACCACGATTCAGACGGACATCCAATCAGGTAAAAAAAAACTTAATACAAGAAGGAAGCTATTAGGGGGAAAAGTGTTTACTCATTTAGTGATCGAATAGGGTCACAACAAAGTTAATGTGAGTACGAGTGTATAGGTGCCTGGGTACCATAATTGGTTTCAATGAATAGTGTTTCTGTTGTGTCTACAAGATGTTTTTAGTTAGCACATTATTACTAATTGATAACAAGTCTCTGTAAATAATCTATTTAATTTAAGTTGAATTTGAAATGAACTGAAAAACAGAGGTGCGAACTAAGAATCTTTACCGCGCCTGAGTGGTGCGTCTACATAATACACCGGACGGGCGGCATAATTAAGGATGCAATGCGCCTGACCCGTTTTAAACAAATTATTACCAAACAAAATCACAATCAAAAAATACATTTTGCATTATACATTCATACGTACGGTTCTTTAGAAATTAACTTCAGGCACATAATAAAAGTTAATAATAACACTCTTAATCAGCCTTTCACCATGACCTGACGACTTACAATGTCCAGCCGCAACAACTTTATCGATCAAACGAGTCAAAACACAACCCATTGCGAAGCGAAGCCTCTTTTAATACTGAAATACCTTGCGACTCCGTACAGGAGCCCGGAGAGGTATGAAGGTATTTCATTTTGTTTATTATTAACGCGTAAACTGTGCGTTCAGACCCTAATATACTCTCGGGGATGCGAATACCTTACAGCGGGGGCATTAATTCCTGTTATTAGAACGTATGGGATAGGACAGTGACACATATATCTACTCGTATGGTGTGTGCTATTGATTCTCGCGGCCAGGGCTCCGCCTCGCACCGCGTGTGAACTATGAAGGCATCGCGGCATCAAATATTTATAGCGCGGTGTTAGGTACAGCGTGCGAGCGGCCGCGGCCCCAGCGACCGCCCTAGTACCCCAACCGTCATCAATTGCCAGAGCCATCACGGACCAAAATAAATAAATAAAATATTCGTGTCAAATGCACAGGCAAGTTTATTTCACCAGCTATATCTTTACAGATAACTAAACACCGTCTACCGTTGAAAATGTCTCGCAGGTGTAATGATTTAGTTAAAGTGAAAATCGTAGTATCCTGGCAGTAGGCTGTGGGTTGTTTTTTATACAATCAGAACACGCATGAATATTTATTTGAGCAAGTATTATTTGTACAATACCTATTTTTATACTTTTTGAAGGAGCTTTATAATCAGGGCGATTTTGCTGTTCTATTTGATGTAGGTATTCACGTTATTAATACTTCACTACAACCTCTCCAATTTCAATTCAATAAGTTTTGTCATGAATTTGTTTATAAATTATTAGACAAGAAATTAATTGCGTGCACTTACTTTAACTACACAATTTACGTAAGTCCATTGCTATTTCCTATGATCACCTACTTCGATCAATATTTAATATTATTTATCTAGCTCGCATCATCTTAAATTTACGCACTTTCGTTAAACTGGAACATTATAGTGCGCGAGGCATCGCGGGGTTGCGTGACCGGGCGCGCCCTCCCTTCGTCCGCGCTAATGGTCGCCGAAATGATGGATAGCACCAGTGCCACACGACACAATCGCGACCCAACGCCCGCGGGACCCTTATTCATAAAACCACCAACATTAATATTAATTATTCTGTAAATTGGCCACCGCACGACGTTTTATAAGACTTTATTTGTATAGGAACACCGAAATATCGGCGCTTTACTTTCTCGAACTTGTATCTCAAAAGAAAGATTTTGCAGTAGAATAAATGCAGTTCGGCAATTTGATTGAAAGAACTTAGGAATGACTATACGTTATGTCAATTGAATCACTCAAATAGAAGCCTATAAGTTTTCCTCGTTCCTAGAGTTTGAGAAAGTAAGACAGCGATATCACCTATATTCACACTTTATGGCACTGACACTGGGCGGTCCTTTGGGGAGCTGCTCTACCAACCTAACAAGCTCTCATTGCAATTTTTCTTATGTGACGTCATTAGATGACGCTCAATAGAACAAATGTGTGTTTTTAAATAAGACTAGCTGTGCCCCGCGACTCCGTCCGCGTTCTGTTGAAATTTTTCCTGATTTTTCTTTGCTATAAACCTCACGGAGCCCGAGACCTTTCCAACGAATGCAAAACCGTGGAAATCGGTTCGTGCGTTCTGGAGTTATAGCGTCAGGAAGGAAAACCCGACTTATTTTTATATAGTAGATGTACCTAATATTAGAAAAGAAGTTATGGCGAATAACTGAGTCCGATTTTTAAAACCTACTTCGATGGTTTTGAGAATAAATTATTTTATTAAAATTAAAATATTAATTTGACTAAAGTTGCAAGTCCGTCTACAGTCGCAACTAACTTAATAACAGTTGAAACTTAGGTGATGTAATTTTTTCCTCTACTAATGATTTTCAGCAGTGATAGCCGATTGGATAAAGCACGCCTCTTGCGGGCCAGGCCCTGGGTTCCAACCCTGGGTCAAAATTCGGGATTTTTCGAAATCTATGTGCGAATAATAATTTCTGTATGATTATCAATCACTTACTTACGGTGAAGGAAAACATCGTGAGGAAACTCTAACCTTACCTACTCTGCATGTATTAGAAAATCTAACCAATTTTCGAAAGACATTTGAACTCCGCCAACCCGCACTGGTCCAGCGTGGTGGATTACGGCCTTAATCCCCCTCGTAGTGAGGGGAGGCCCGTACCCAGGAGTGGACGTCAAAATGGGCTAAATTATTATTTTATTATAATGATTTTCAGGCATTTCATAGACACCTATTATCAGTAGATACAAAGCCTAATGAAGCGTGCAGTAATTGTTACGGTTCACTGGCGCCTGGCTCGTCTACTAACTACTTTGCATTCCGGTATTGATTTACCATCACCGTATAATCCCACGCTTAGATTTTCATCTTAACGAAATATTTGACACAAGCTGCTTTAACTTTACCAATAAACTCGTTAAATTTAAAACTGGTTCAATCAATCCTTTCTAAAACTGAATGTATAAAATTTACCATTGTTTTTAGGTTTCGTAGTCCATACGTGGAGCCCTCATACGTCCGTCCGTCCGTCCGTCCCGGTCTGTCATAGTGATGGTAAGTTATGAAAACTTTTTTGTGAATAAATAAAATGTGTTTATTAAATTTTGATATATAAATATTATTTATATAAATAAATTTATGCAACCATCAATTAATTGTAAATATATTTATTATAAATATTCGATTTATTATACCTGTGTAATGACCAACTTAGCTCACTTTATTTATACAACCTCTGTACACTTAGACCTTTTATCTTGGTTCGTTAATCTATGTCTGTACACGATCAAATTTTCGTCAAGCGGTAATCCTGTATAATTTAGATTGTTTCGACTTGTAATCTATGGCGTACCCATTTGTATTGCTGCTACAATGGAGATCAAAACGCAACATATAGGATCTTGTAAGCGATTTCCACATAATCAGGTCCGACTCTACGGGCAGTCGCGCCGTCGTCGCCGAGACAGACGCTTTCAGGCCCCGCCTGCCAGACGCCGGCCGTCAGTTCAGTCTCGACACATACTTTGTACCCATTATTATTTAAGCGATAAACCTTGCAAACAACATCACCGACTAAATATAGACCCAACGATGAAAAATTAAAAACAACATCTTCAAAAAGCTTTCATAGATTAAATGTACTTTTAGCTACTCGGACGAACTTTTGATACCTAAGCGTAAAACAGCAATTTTGTGAAAAAACAAGAGAAACGTAAGCTCTGTCTGCTTAGTTTTTACTTGGTCGGTTACACCCACGGACTCCGTGGTTACACCTGTACCAAAGAATTTTTAATAATAAGACATTATTACAAATTCTTTGCACCTGTACTAAGGTTTTATTTTAATAAGGTGCTTACCATGCAAACCATCGTGCATTATTAAAAACAGACCATACGTTAGGTTACAGAACATAAATTTGTTGGGTGGTCATAGAAAAGTACTCTCTGGGTAAGCCCCATTTAAAGTCACAAATTTACTACAAAAATTCACAGCGGTCATTTAAGGGATTTGTCCATTAGTAATTTATGACCTACCTTTAATAACACTGATTTTGAATTTTCTATGGAAATATATAGATACAATAATTTATTTAATACTACACTTCTCTGGTAGCGTGGTTGAACAACATCAACTACGTATTTTCACTGTTTCCTATAAATACTTCTCTGAAAGAACCTCGTTCTTATTCGTATTTTTTTAATTTATCCAATAGTGGGAAAGTCTATAAATGTATGGCTTTTACACTATGAAATGTTACTACGTACGACATGGGTATCTGCCCCAGGACCGGATTATGGTCGTAAGGGATAGCCTTAATGCATATTTACGTAGTTCACTTGATACAAACCCACGCTTCTGTTGTTTCGGATCATGCGTCCTATTTAAACTGTATCACTAGCTATTGGTATGCTATCTGGGTAGTAGTATCGTTGCTTAGTTTGGGACCATACAATTGTTGTTAGTCCATAAGATATTTGTTTAATAATTATATACCTAATGTAATAATTTAGCCCTTGAGGTTAGGCCCGATATTTGTTGATTTATTACTTAACTAGCTGTGCCCCCGACTTCGTCCGTGTAGTATTTAACGTAACAAAAATTTCGGGATTATCGGGATAAAAAGTATCCTATATGTTAATCCCGGTTATAAACTATCTGTGTTCCAAATTTCATCCATATCCGTTCAGTAGTTTTTGCGTGAAGGAGTAACAAACATACATCCACACTCACAAAGTTTCACATTTATAATATTAGTAGGATTGGATTCATAGGGAATCGTGTGTAAATATGAATACTATACCTATTCTATATGTAATTACTGATCCGATTCTGAATGTTATATCACTGATAGGAAGCTATAATCAATAATCTAGCAACCCGCACTGGGCCAGCGTGATGGATTATAGCCTTAATCCCCCTCGTATTGAGTGGAGGCCCTTGCCCAGGAGTGGGACGTTCAACAGGGCTTAATTTAATTTAAATTAAATAAACTATGAGTGGCATGGCCTTATATCTCAAAGTAGGTACCACCTGCGGGTAAATATTAGTGTTTTATAAGTTGACTTAAATGTTATAATCATTTTAAACTTGTGGTAGCTATAGACGAATTATATAAATTTAATAGAAAGGGCATAAAGTCATGTCTCGTCACTACTAGTTACAAGTTACAAACATCGGTCTTTGATCTAGGTCATATTCTTGGTACTTAGGGACTTACTTTTAAATGAGAAATCTCAGACGTGAATCATGACGATTAAAGATTATCTACGTTCGAGATCAAAGAATCGACATGCAAATAAGGGTTATGTGACATGGACTTATGGAGCTGGCGTGCTACCTATAATATTGCCGCAAGCAATAAGTAACACAACCCTACGAAACCTTACTGTCCTCACTGCTTAGCGGGGTTTATTTTTAAACCAGTGTAAGACAATGCGAGGGTTGGCAGTTCTTTGTTTGCCAAAGAAACACGCAGAGCATGGGACCACGTGCAATAATATCGTCTGACGTCAGAATTTCAGAAAGCTAACTATTGTTTTCACTGTCTCGAACGATTCATTCGCGTCACGATTTTTACTATTTGCTGCGGCATAATGGCCAAATGTTTTGCTCACTTAGCTTGCTCCGGTCAATTGGTCTGACGCTTAATACTCGAACATAAACAGCACAGCCAGCTAATAAGGTTTTATGAACCCTAGTCAGGCAACACGCTCGCTTATTCTAAGAAACGTCGAGTGGTGTAATGTAAATAACGTTTTCGATTACATTCACCCGATGCCATTAATCCCGTTGCGCAAGTAGCTACCTATTGCCAGCCAAACCCCGACCCATACATTCTTATGTCGGACGGTTTTCCACAAGCCAATAAAATTCGGCCACGATTTAATTTACATGAAAATCAAATATATAGTTTTACGCCTTTACTGAATTAGATTACATTTGAAGAACAATTTTCGTGCGTCAAGTTCACGATGATAACTATGTCGTTGTGGTCTCGTCGCATTCCTGCGATCATTGGAAAATTCCAGTTGTCTCCACACATGTGTCCGTTACAGAAGTCACCAATATAGCGTTACTCAAACATCTTTAGCCAGCAGAATTGTGTCGACATAATATATGGACATAAAACAGACGCAATGCTGTAACGTTATAAGCCTCCTTGACCCATCTAGAAGCAGTAAGCTCAGTTTGTATTACTAGGTAGGTATAAACAAAATACTGTTTCCTTGCAGTGATTTTGTAATGTAAGATTCAATTTTAGTCAAACTTGTACCGTACTATAGTGATGATTTAATGTTTGGCAGCATTTATATACTTTCAAGTATGTTCAATTATTATAAATAATTGTATGTAGATAAACTTACAATACAAAATCCTCTCAATCCAATGTTAGTATGGAAGAGATTGCAATTATTTCTGTTTTGATAGCACCTAACGATAATTAATGGAGCGCAACCTACGAATACACCGTTAATTAGCTATACAATAGAGAGGCTATGCCTATACAGGCACTCTATGTGAATCTCTATTAATATAGAGCATTATTGTAGCGTTCGCAGCCGGGATATGCATTAAGTAAAGTTCACGTCGTCGTCGGCAATAAAGTGACCGACGGGAAATGAACCGTTGGCACCGTAAATAGCGCTTACGACCGCTACCGGCCCTTCCCGCACTGCTCTACGCCAATCGTTTTAGTGCTCTACCTACTGTTATAACACTGATATTGTAAAAACCACAGTACCTAACCACATCGTCAATTTCACTTTGAGGTCCACCACAAAAAGCGTAATTATGTTTGTATGATTTAATAATACCTACGTGCGGTTATAACATTAGAACTCATTACCATAACCCTCTTGGCATGTTTCCTTCATGTTTTTCATTCCAAGGGCACGTAAACCCTGAATCAATGCTGTAATGACAGCGTTGTTGGTCGACGTGGGTAAAAATTGTTGGAAGGAGTTGCGCACCTCGGCAAATGCAGGCGGATAGTGATTGCACATCGTCATACGGTATGGCATTTTGAACCTTACGGTCAATGCCTTAATGGAATGCGTAAAATGCAGGTACAATATTGAATTGTAACAGGATAACGTGGATATTGCATGCAGCTGTTAGCTGTTATTTAGCGTTTGACGTTGCTTAGTTATTTACCTACGCATATTGCTATTAAAAATACAATTCCGATATATAAAACTCACCTGTACGAGGCGCCATCCTGCCTATTTGTTTCAACGCAGCAACTGAATAATAAATGCAGTAGGTAAGGTTATCTTTTATGTGTCCGTACAGTACAATCCAGCGGAATAATTCCACGTTGTCCTCAATACTGGGCGGTGAATGCGTTCACTGTACACGTCTATATGAAAGCTTTACGTCACTTGGACTAACGAGGTTATAGTATAAGAAAATGTATGTGGGTGGCGCGCGCGGTTCAGGCCTGGCGACGTGCACCCCGGCCGCCCTTAGCTGCAAAATGATCGCGGCGTGGCGTTCCCACGCACCCCCGCGCCTCCGCCCGGCTGCAGGCTTGGGCGGCTTTCCCGTAGTAAATGTCAGGTTTTCAGATAAAATACAATTTGGTTTTTTTATGTCATCGGTGTTAATTAATAACTCAAAAAAAACATAGTAGGTACTTAGTAGGAAAATTCTTAATTAAGAGAAAATAAATAGAAAATTAATACCCCCCTTATTAATAAACGTATATTAGCGGTTGTTTAGTTTAACCAAGGTTAGTCTTCTTTCGAATATCAAATTACTGATATGAGAAAGAGTTAGTTCGGTGAGTAATTATTTGCCCGCTTATAACGTATATTAATAAGGGTGTTTGAGTTAGATTTTGATATGCATGCTGATTTATTATATTATTTGCGTATCTAAGAAACATACCTACTTATTGTATTGTTGCTATTAGGTCACGTCAAATATACGATTCTATTTCTGAGTGATTTTTCTTTCAATAATAATCTGCAGTGCTTCTAATTTATCTCCATCCACAAATAAAACTGCACTGTTTCAGATTGCATTCGCGGCCTAGGTCACTACCGCGCAAGTCTGTTTGATGACGCCACTGAATTGTAAAAGCGCTCTTGTGTTTCCATGAAAAGCTTCACTTCACTTCATATGGAAATAATTATTATAAGTAGGAATGTTTAGATCCATGAAAATAATACCATATCCTCCAACTACTTTTGCACGTCGAGGGTTTTACAAAGAATGTTAGTCCGACTAAAGTATGGATGTTCGGTAGATACTTATGGAAATAAAAAACCACTGATAGGAAGAACCATAGCAACCTTATAACAATCGTAAAATTGATTTGAGGATGGTATTTTCTACGCAACGTAGTAAAATTTTTATACGACCCACAATGCGAACCGAATTCATGGCGGTCATTACATTACATGTGGCTTTGAAAATCCATTCATAGTAGGTATATATTACATAGAAAAATACACCTGCTTCTACTTATATGTCTATCGTATAAAAAGGGTGAAGCCCTCTAGCCTTTGTTTTTAAACTAGCGGCAACTACTGAGGCGTTCGAAATAGTTTTATGAAGAAAATTGGCTGTAGATGTCGTTGTCGCCGATTTTCCACGAACCGCGACCCTTTTCCACGAAGAGCTGGAAAAACGTTGCAAACTACCCCGCGGTAGATGGCGCTTTTAAATTCGGATGATTCTGAAGACAGGGAACAGTATTCAGAAACAATCTCAAACCATACAGGAACAAGCAAAGTGTATTCGCCGTTCGAAAGATGGCGGTGAAGTGTTTTGCTTGATCCTTGAACCATTTTACATAATATCATCGCGACCTTAACCCACTTTCTAGACCAACAAAACAAAAAATATGTAGGGCTTTACTTTATTACTACCAAAGGCGTTCTAGCCTTTCTTTGCTAACATTCAAAACATAGTAAAAATATATTAGTCGGGGTATTGCCAAAACGATAACTTTTGTTTTGATTAAATTTCACTTTGAAGCCAAGATAATATTTAACTTTTAAGATTACACGAAAGGAACTAAACTATTTAATTATACAAAACAAAAAGTATAAATATGAAATTTCCAAAGGATGCAGTTAATATTAAGATGTATACTACCTTTGGTTATCTATATGGAGCATCGCTATGAAATACTGGCTGTAGCCCGTTTATATAACGCACATCGGGATCTTCTTCTATCTCATGTCAGCCTAGTACTACGAAAGTACAAACATCGATTGTATGTTAATAGTGTGAGTTAATCTCATCTCCATGATCTCTACCGTGGTGGTACATGTACCACGAAGGAAATGGGGAGGTAATCATCCTGATAAAACTGTTAAAACGATTGGTAACCATAACTGGATGACACTTATGACGGTAATATACCGGAGCCGAATCGCGAGCATAACTACAAATATTCAACCGAATATATTTATCCAAGTTTATTTCTCAGAATAAAGTGGCCTTTCCGCGGCTCCGCTCTGGGAATTCCTTCATTCTGAACACCATCTCTGAAGCTGACTGTTTTTCGCGACAGTTATTACTGTAACCTATTTCGGGTGGCGAAAATAGAACCTTTAAAATGTAACCGATTTATATGCTAATGAGGAGCAGTTACGCACGGTTTCTGCCGGAATAAAATTATATTGTCACACTTCCCGTTTGTCATTCACGGTTCAAGGAAGGCGTGGTTTCCATAATGGAATATAGCTACGACCGAGATGCTGTACCTAATTAGGATTTTCGTGTCGCAGTTTTCTTTCCACTTGAAGCCCCTACTTAGACTAGAACCCCCGGGGGCTACGTGGATACTAGCTATTATGATTGGGCCCCCCAAGGAGCGAGCACCCGTGGACTCCCTAGGCATATACCATCAACTGTCACCCAAATTTGAACATTAAATCAATCAATTCTGTGCCACAATTAATTTTATAAATATTTAAGCCACATTTTGCATAAACTTATTTGCCTTTCAGAAAAAGCAGTGTCAGCCGATTGGTTAAAGCACGCAACTGGCGGGCACCAAGTCTTGGGTTCAAACCCCGGCTCGCACCTCTGGATTTTTCGAAAACTATGTGCGAATCATAATTTCTATATGATTATCACTTGCTTACGGTGAGGGAAAACATCGTGAGGAAACCTGCATATCTTAGAAGATCTAACCAATTTTCGAAAGACATGTGAAATCTGCCAACCCGCTCTGGGCCAGCGTTGTGGATTATGGCCTGAATCCCCCTCATGTTGAGGGGAGGCCCGTGCCCAGGAGTGGGACGTCACAAGGGCTAAATTATTTATTTATTATTATTATTGCCTTTCGGTTATCCTCATAGCAAGTTATGACGTAGATACGTATCTAGGTAAATAATAATATTTTCAATTTGTTGTATTTCGTATTGTTACAATGTCTTCGGAAGTAATTAAAAACTTAAAATTACAACGTTGTTAAATATACATAATTACATTTCAGTATGTAGGACACTACAAGGAAAACCATCTTCAAAACAAACTGGAGCTGTTGGAGCAATTACGCGTAGCAAAATTCGTAGCACGTCTACGAAAGCGTAGTAGTTGATTTTCGTAGCAACCTACGTGATTAACAATATTTTGATACATGTAGCTTTGTGTGATACAAAGCTTAAATTAAATACACGGCAAGTTTTCAATAATATACAAAAACTGCAAAAGTTTAAAGTACAGCGTGCCAAATGTTCTGTTGTTTAAATACACATTATATGTGTTCCTGGGTTGTGTTTTTGTTTATACAATAAGCTATTTTTATGACATTTATATTATTTAGACTATTCATTATGACTATTTAGAAGGGTTTCGCTTTCTCAGGAAAAATATTTTTAGAGGCGAGCAGAAGAAGTGATTTTTTAAATCTACGAAATCTCAGTTTTCTTCCTAACTATAAATATTAAACTAAATATATTATTTCTAAATATACTTAAATAACACAATATTTTGATACTTCAAGTAGGTAATATTAAAAAGCGTGATTTATATTTTTGTAGTAGAATCGGTAAGTCGTAACAGGTTAGTCGTTCAATCATTACAAAGCTGAATCGATAAAGCTCTATGGGAATGTAAGATAAAGCTCTAAATGGGAATGAGGCCTGAGGATCGAGACAGAGTGGCGCGCCAACATAGCGATATTAGCACGTCCACCAGACATTACAGATTGTTCCTAGATACTAGACACTAGTACTATACCGACTGAATTAATTGAGATACCTTTTACCTACCTGTATTTTTTGTATGGATTTCCACTCGTCACTTTCGCTATTTCGTGTCTATACCTAACTGGATCTAGTGAAAGATTATTTTATCAATCGAAACGCTTTTACCGCGTTTGGCGCTGCGATTGGCCTACTCCATACATTTTAACCAATCAAAGTGCCGAACGAAGACTTATCGAACGCGTTAACGTTTATAACAATTGGAGCTACTTATGCAAAATGGAACCAAACCACACACACTTCTGCAAACTGAAACCAACCTAGAACCACTAACACAAGGTTGGTTTTGGTCTACAGTAGTGCATGTGGGTTGGTTCCATTTTGCATAAGTAGGTCCAATTGTGAAAGAAACTCACACTAGGCCTGTTACTTTCAGTAATACGTCACTTGTAACTGGTCGCTCTCATACAATCTTCAACGCAGACCCACAGACCTACGATCTACTCCACAGACTGAGACTATGTTAGACTATCATTATGTTACTTTTCCATAAAACTCTGACTTATTTAGTAATGTTATTACCCGCAGCTAAATAACATTAGCGAGTGTCCCCTCACAATAGAGTATATGCATGGATTTCTGTATTCTTAGCTTACCGCATCTTTGCAAAAACAGGATTGTGTTAATGTTTATATTAATTATTTCCAATAGTTTTCGATACATTTTTATTATCACGTTGACGCCAATTGTGTACTGTGACGTCACAGAACTAGGTTAGTCGAAGTCGGCAGTCAACCCGCTGCTCCCGTACATTTCTCGATAATGTTTACCTGAAACTCTAATAATGACTAAGCCACAAACAAGAAAATTATATGCTACGCCAAAGTGTGTGAAGACGGACACCGACGTAAGAAAAAGGTTGAAAATGTTTACCCAACATTTTAAAATTAATCCAATTAATCGTGAAGTACAAAAACGTATGACCTTCTTGTCATTAAAACCCAATTGTTGCAAAGTGTCATGCAATATACCCATCAATATTCTCCATTGTATCCTTGACACGAGTGAGGTCTCGCTGCCCGGTAATTCGCTCTATAACGAAAATTAATAGGAACACGGTGTCGACATCAGGCGGCAACAGATCATCTTAATCTACAGCCATATATCTACAATATATCAGTGTCCAGGGCCAAGAATGGATAACGACGAAGAAAAACGTGAATTACGTGCAATGTAAGGTAACATTATACGAAGTATGGTACTGAGTAGGATATATTTGAAGTTCATGTAGAGCATTAATCGCGACGTACTTGTGCTCACCTCTCGTCGCCTTGATAGGTAAAGAGACAGCTCTTCCATCATTAAGGAGTATGCAAATAGAACCCCACGTATAAACAATCATGAAAAAAGTTGGATACTTAAATATAAAAAAATGCTACAATAAAAATGGTGGCTATACAAAAAAACATTTATAATTACCTATGTATATGCGCTCTACCATTCGTTACAGACAACCGATGTACGGAAATATGTTTAACGATTGGATAGTAAAATAGGAAGCTAGCTCGTAAAACCGTAGGCACGCATTGCAGAACTTGAAGATCCATGTAGCCGTCAGTGAAATCAGCAGAGGTAAGGGATCGTTTACTCGAGGAACAGGTATTACCCAAACTGCCTCCGGGCGGAACGTAACGAGCGCCGCGACGAGCGAACGGGCCATAACTTTAAAGTATCACCTATTAATACGAAAACGTGGCGTGCGGAAACTCCGAAACGGAACATAATTTATCTAACGATTAGCAGCAAACAAGAATTATATTGTCAGGCAATTTATAGCATGACCCATAACCTTATTGCTTAGACAGAAAGAGCATGAGTGTGAGTGAGAGAATGGGAAGCCTAACCTCCCCTTCTCTTCCCCTCCCGCTGGGGTGGGAACCCCCTATAAGTCTGCAACTTGCGAGCAATGCCTTTTTTTATTTTTATTTATTTATTTATTTATGTTCAGGCATCGCAGGCCCATAGATAAATACCTTATAAACTAACATACATATTAATATAACAAATAAAAACTAAACTGTGGGTGGTGACGGCGGCAATCTCCCCCGAAAGCGCCTGAACACCACAGTCTTCGGCCAGTAGTCTTCCTGCATGAAAGTTGATAGCCTGTCCGTGGGGACCCTAACCACAAACGCCTTGAAACTAGCGTTGTGACTAGAGTCCAACTCTCAATGAGACATTGCTTTTTATTCTTACATACTCAGCAATGTCCCCCGCCGTGCTGGTATAGTGGAGGCGGGACAGGTAAACTAGGGTGGTCGGCACTGCAAGGCTATTGCAAGCAGATATTACACTACAGTAACTGTCTAACATCAGGCGGATCGTAATTGTATAGAGCTTGTTCTATAAAATAAACATGCAAAAATTAACATAATGTACTATTCATAACTTTACCCGATGATATATCTAAATGATGACACTGTAACATGTATAGGTTTCGAATCTACTATTAACAGCAGATGAAATAGCAAAGCTGATATAATTATATAGGTACCTACCCTTCATCAAACTATCTGTGCTTTCTGTGTAGGTAGGTACCTAGAGAAATCATTTATTTTCCGTAAATACTACTTTCATTCCATGTACTAGTGCATATTCTAGTGTGTGAAGGTTCGCAGAGATATTGAGCGGAAGTACACGCGACTAGCTAGCGTTACATAACAGACAGCAGCATTGTGAGCTCACAATGGGAGCACGGCGGACAGATGCGCATTTACCACTGTGCCTAGTGACGTCATCATTCGCTTTTTAATTAGATCAACGTTTTACCTAATAATAAATTAATAGAGAGCTACCTCTCTCGCTCGTAGGTAAGTAGTCCGTGTTTCCATAGATTTGTTTATTTGATTTGAGAAAATTAACCTCGAGCGCAGCACAGCGGCGAGCATACCCAATGCTTACTGCATACTGCAGGATATTGAAGTATCTTAAGTGATTAAAGTTCATGTTTTTAAGAAACTTATACATAAATACGTTTTGTAAAGACAAATATGCATATTGAAATAAAACTATTTTTACGGATTATATCGCGTTTATTTTTACTTTTTATGTTCCCGACGTTTCGGCTGCTTTACAGCAGCCATGGTCACGGGGGGACTGAGGTGTTAGACGTCCTGATTTCATAGTTAGTAACTGGGTACCCTCATATTAAGTTGTTGTTTGCGGTCCGATCCACGCAGAAAGTGCTCACAGTGTCTCGAGGTCTTGCAATGGTATACTTGGTTTTGGATTTAATTATATTAATTACTGGATCCCAAGTTGGTGGTAGCACCCAGCCATCTTCCCTATTGAAATTTGGATGTTTTTTAATTTCAATGGCCTCACGTATCATCCTTGGTCGGAATCGGTGTAAAAATAGTTTTATTTCAATGTGTAGTATTCGCGTAAATATAAGAAATCAACAAATATGCATGTCACCTAATAATAATTTAACTTTACTTATGACCACCGCTGTAACGTACACCTAAAAACGTATCCTCACACGAAATTATCAAACTTATTCGTGTACACAATTAAGTTTACCTTTCCATCTCCCGTTTATACCTCGCTGTCGTAAAGGTCAAACAAATCAGCTTGTCTGTGGGGCAATGGTCATAAAAAAATAAGGGATTCGAAAACAGACAATACCTTAGCGTGGCGGCGAGCGCGCTTACAAGGCAATCACACTGGCGGCGTTTTCATAACGAACAACGGGCTCTTCGTGTCGTCCCCAATACAAACGAGAGTGGATTGCTCTCCACAGCGTCAAGTTTGAAAACAAATACGACGAGAATAGAATGCTTATTAGGTACCGCGGATAAATTTTCAATGACCGAAACCTTGCCGGGCTTGGAAAATCGCGATAAAACAAAATCAAGTAGTGATTTCTGTGAGTAAAGAATTCTGTATCAGCTGGCCAGTAACTAAACAGTATGCCTTCATTATCTCGTTCTTTCGGCAAAAACATGGCAGCAAACAAACCTGCTGGCTCAGTTCATCATTATACTTTATATATATATTATTATTCACGTTTATTCTATCTCGATAGGCATGGTATATAACCTTTCTCTTTTATTATTTATATATAGGTACGTGTGGGATGAATTCGATAGCTATTTTCGTTACGTTCATTGCCCAATCTAATTTTGGTAGCCTCCCGGCTTGGAGCAGACTGACCCTCCAGCTTTCGTAATATTATCGGAGCTAAATATAAATTGCTTATTCGACTTGTAATCTCTCTAATAATAAACTATGGATGCGTCAGATAATAGGTACTTATAAATAAGCTTTAATCACATAAAAAGGTGCGTTATTCCAACTACCTTTTAACATTTTTTTTAAGATTACGTAGCTACCAGAAATATAGGTTGGTAGGTATACATTCTATAATTGTGGTGTAATCTTATCTACCTACATTTAACTACCAAAATAATAAGTAATTAAAGTACTACGTCCATTACTTGTAGGTACAAAGTAAATATTAGGTATATTTTGTTTCATCTAATGACACTCACCTACGTATAGGTAGAGATACTATCTAAAGCTCCCAATCAAAGGAAAGTTCTGGTAAAGAGATGAATCGCCACGATCTGCCGTCACAACCGACGTCGTTGGCAAATTCCCCGCTTTATTTATGTCATAATTATCAGCTTCGCAGACCTCGCATTCCCAAACGATCAACTTTGCCTGGGACCGACAACTTAGCGCAGAACTTGCACTCGAAGAAACAAGGAGAAAGTCGATTACGTAGGCTTGGAACCCCCTACATTTCCCAAAACTTTATTTTTCCAAAATCAGACTCTACTCTATTCTCACATTTCGCTGTAGGCTCTATAGTTCTAGCAGTAAAGTATCTACACTGTGTAGATACTTTACTGCTAGAACTATAGAGACTACACTATGTAGATCTGTAGAACTATGTAGACTACACAAAATAATATAGGTATGGATGGGTAACTTCTTCCGAACGAGGCGGGAGATTATTTGATAAGATCCTACTAATATTGTAAATGTGATAGTATGCGAGTGTGGATGTATGGTTTTTCCTCTTTCACGCAAAAACTACTGAACGGATTTGGATGAAATTTGCAACACAGTCTATAACCTGGATTAACACATAGAAAACTTTACTTAAGTCTATGCGCACGAAGTCGCGGGCAGCAACTAGTAAATCATAAAATTTACCTGTAGCCAAAGTACACAAAATAGAATTTAACTTACGAATTTCTAACGAGACGGAAACTTGGTGAGAGATAAATCGTATCTATTGGATTCCGCGAATACATCGATGAAGGTCATATATCTACTTATTTGTGTTCAGTTGAACAAACAAATATTTTTGTTTGTGACTAATAGAGGTTCGTAAAGACCTTGTAGTCTAAATAAATTGCGTCACGGTCGCATATTATAATCATGGCTGTCTTTTGGAATCTTGCCCCTAGTGGATCGATGGCGTACGGCGCGGCGCGGCCCCATTCATCATCCACCGTGCTTAACACCCTTTATACCCATTTGAAACCACCCGAGCAAGCCATTGCAACGCTACGCTTATTTAAATTGTAAATAAACATAAGAAGTGTTAGTATAATAACTAAAAATACAAAATCTAATCAAAAGATTTTTGTCCTGGATTGAGGGAGCTACGATAAAACTAACCACGGTGTATTTTTCCTTAGGATACGGATTTAGTAAACAACCTTGGCATATATAATATAGAATTACTAGTTTCCCAAATGGTATTAGGTTAAAAAATGTTAAATTATTATTATAAAGTGTTAATTATTTTGAAAGACAAATTAAATTAAAAAAAAGATATGCTAAGTAGTAGTAAAAATACAAAGTGTAAAAGTATATAGAGGAAAGGTACTAAGGTAAAGGTACTAAAATATTATGATTAATGTAGGTATATGGGTTAACTACTTATTAACTTGATATTTCAATCAACCTTTCCGCGCCGTGATTTCAGGCACCTAAGCATAACTTCGCTTTATATGTACAAATCGTCACACATAGACGAATAGGGCAATGTTCAAAGTGTTCTTATGCTCCTCCAAATGAACAGAAGCCGTCGCGTCGCGTGACTCGAAGGTATCAACAAAGTGGGGTGATTCGAGCCGCGTGTAGGTACCCGATACACAGAATACAACAAATTTTCTGGTATAGGTACCTCTGTATCTACTTATTTGCTAATTCAGGAATATTTGACGACCGCTTGGCGCAGTGGTTTGGGCTTAGGCCGCTCGACTCACTGCACTAGGTAGTTACGGGTTTGATTCCAGTAGGGGAAATCTCGGAAATGGCCTTTTCATAATTTTCCCCGGTCTGGGCGTCACTGGGATTACCCCCAGTCCATTATACAGTACCTACTCATAGTAAAACCGTTGTTTAGTTTAAGACACTGCAATTTGTGTGTCAGTCTGGTGATATTTATAAAAAATATAGGTATATTGGCCTATTTATAGGCAGCATGAATACGTATTAATAGATAGGTCTGCAATTATAGGTGTAATCAGTAAATATCTACATATTTTGCGTGCTTGCCATTCGCGGATCGAAGCATTTAGACAGTTTCTAGCTTTTTCGTTATAGGAATAAGTGTCGTATTTAATTAATTTTTGTAGGTTTTTTTTCATTTTCAAGGAGACATAGAAAAATATGTTGTTTTCTATTACTTACTATGTTTAAACTAGCTACAGTGGCGGATTTACCAGCAGGCTGAGTAGGCTGCAGCCTAGGGCGGCAGATTTTTGGGGCGGTCAATTTGGCGATTTGTTTTTGCTACGTCATAGAAATCAAGAAGATTTCTGCACGACTGTATTCTGATGTTTTGATTAGCTCAAAAATAAACCCAATAAATATTTTACGTGCAATTTCAACGAATTTTTTGAATTGTAATAATAATCTAGGACATGACAATTGTAGAGGCAAGGGCGGCAAAAACTTTACAGCCTAAACCTTGGAAATTTGTAATCCACCACATACTACCTACCTAGTTGTCATTATGACTTATGGCCTAATCATTTATTAATTTATTTATTTCATCGTTAAGACCTTCCTTTACTTACTTATAATTCCCACAATTTAGTACCTACGACCTAAGATACACCTATAACAAGAAGTGCAGATGGCTCACTCAGTTTAAAGAATAAGATTAAACTATCACTCTACCGTGACCTGCTCGGCAGACCAATCATACATAAACACAATTTTTTTTTCAACTCATTAAGCTTGGCAACCTACCTACATTCTCTAAAGGTTCTCCACTGAGAATACAACTTGGAAAAATGTCGTAAATCAAATTTAAAATCGTTTGAAACGTCCAACGTTGACTAATGAGTTCCATTATTTAGATCAGTTTAAGCACCGACACCGACGGAAGGCGAATTCATTTATCTTGGGAGCTAAAGGGTTCTGTAGATATAGAAAGAAACAATTCAAGCTGGGACGGATTCCAGTACGATACGGTCACCCACAGATGATCGAATTATTTGATACCTACTAGTGATGTAACGAATATTCGCATTCGCATTCGCATTCGCGAATATTCGCATATTTTTTGACATTCGCATTCGCATTCGCATTCGCAAGAATCTATGCGAATGTTTGGCGAATGTTTTTGAAAATCAAAAAGGAAATTATGTATAGATGGAAAAGGAATTTTAATACAACTAGTAAGAATTATATATTTTTTCAACAATCTTGCTCGTTGGGTGGCCCATATTGCACTGCTTTTACGTTCATAAAGCAGCTTATTACGCACTAGTGCTTTTGACTTTGCATTTTTCATGAGAATCCTAAAATAGTAAACATTTTTATAAAATAAATTAACAAAATTTATTAAAATATTATAAATAAATATATCTGGCTTTGTCAGACCCATAGATAAATAAAAGTGGCCAAATGCATGTCAGACTACGCATACTACATGTATAGGGTTCCATAGACATCCCGCCACTTTTCGATAATTCGGAACCCCAAAAATATAAAAGTGATGTATTTTTGATTGATATGAAACATTGAATACGGCGGCTCTCGTAACCTATTAATTTCTGCGAAATTAATAAACTATTGGCCACCGTATAAATAAAATAGTAAAATATTCTGTTACTAAATTTACAAAAAATCACAGGCCTTCATAGACATCTTAAGCAAAAGTGTCATATCTTTATCTTATTTTTGGACTGATGAAAAGTTCTTATTAGGAGTTTTTATTCAAATAATTAAGTCGTGATTAGACTGGGTGCACAAGCAGTAGTGTGTGGGTTATAAACTCAGTCCAAACTTTAGACGTATTAAAATTAAATATATTTATTTTTAAAAGTAAAGAACTATTTATTTCCTATAATAAACCATTTATAATGTTATTGTAAGTCAAAGGATGAATCTTGCAACTCACGTTAAAAAGGCCACTTTGAAACTCAATATTTCGTAAACGGGAATTAATATTGAAAAACTGTCAAAGAAACCTTCAAATTATTTTAAAATACCTACTGAACAATACCTCACTCGAGGGGGTGAGTAAACATTTTTTCCACTCCCCTCCTTAAGTACGGGAGGTACAATGGAATAACTTTGCTTTCAAAATTTATTTTTTTGCCAATTTGCAGTAGTTTATCCGTAATAGTCCTTAAATAAAATTACTGTGATGTCAGAGAGACGGACAGACGGAGATGGCGAGACTATAAGGGTTCCGAGTTTGACTACGAAACCCTAAAATCTTACGGCGCACCTATTTTACATATATACTTGTTCTATTTTTCATTAATCCTGCAATTCTCTAGGTCTTAAACCAATTCGTGAACAGTTATTTTTTCAATTCAGATTGTGATCCGATATTAATTTTGCTTTTTTTTATAGAAAGTTTTTCTGATCGAGAGTGTTCCTAGCTATGTTTCATGAAAATCGGTTCAGCCGTTTGAAAATTATCAGCTCTTTTGTGGTTTAAAAAGTAGTTGCATCGGGTTTTTATTAAATTTTTCAATTTAGTGTTATTTGAAAGTCAACATTCGCATTCGCATTCGCATTCGCGAATGTTGAAGCCAAATATTCGCATTCGCATTCGCATTCGCGAATGTCAAAAATCCAACATTCGTTACATCACTAATACCTACCTAGGTACAGATTGTGAGATATTTGTTATTCAAGATTTACCACCATGTCGAAACAAGCCCAAGTACCTCTACCTATCGTAAATGAAAATAGGAACCACCTATATGACATAAGATAAAAAAAACATTTGCAGCTCAGATTAAAGTATTATTAAAGTCATAATGCTTGTAAGGGTTTTAGGTAGGTATTCCTACAATGAAATTAAGCAGATCTAAGAAAATGTATTCTTGAACAGTAACTTTTAAAGCCTATAAAAATAATATACGATGTAAATATTCCGCTGTTAAGAGCAGTCCTTTTCTCGTTTACATAAAGAAGCGCGATTTACGTTTAGCATTTTACGAGCCATGCCTTAACCGAAGCTCCCTTTTTATATATATCCCAAAAAATATACGAATCATAATTTAAGGTCCTCAATGTCAGTAGATTACTGGTTAGGTAGGTTTATTTATGCCCTTGCTATAAATGCATGGAAATAAAATCAGGGTATAAAGTGCGCGAATGCAGATTTGCAATTTAAATGTAGAATTTAGAAGGGGAGAGTTGATACCTAGGTACCTATGTTTAAGATAGGTATTTATAGATAGGGAAATCCTTAAAAATATTACGGTTTCATTATATTATTATCAAGTCTTTATGTAGGTATTAGTAATAATAATTGAGACTTAATAAAAACATCCCTAAGCACTTAACAAATAAAAAATACTTGAAAACTTTTACTTGATCAGAAGCTAGACTACACATTCTTTTTCTAGACGAGTGAGCAATAACATAAAGCAACTTACGTATTCAAGAAAAATCCGTTGTCTGTGTACACTGGCAGGAACGTTCACTTCGAGACGTAGGACGTGTGATCGCGGTGCGGAGCGGCGGAGGGCGGGCGCATACCGCAGACGATGCGCCCCTACTGACTGTGACGTTGGGCGGGCCGCCCCCGCCCGCATACACCGCTTCCTGCCTGCCAACCCTGACAACTGCGACAATGAGCACGAGGAGCAGTTTAATAGCATGATTTTTGTGATAAAGGAGATAAACAGGTGGGTAATGAATATACCTATTTACTTGGGTGGGAATCCTCGTCTCGTGAGAGCCTCTAACCATAACATTTGAAATTTTACAGGAAATGAGAGGAGTTTATGTTTAGTTATTTATTTAGTAAATATCAAAAAGTAATAAAAAAGTGTGTACCTTTAGTAAATTAAAATTATGATTATTCATAATATCTACACAGTACCTATATCTTGTAAGTTAATTTGTACATACCTACTGTTATCCCATTTGTTAAATTAACAAATCAATTGGGTACACGCCTCATAGTAAATTAGGTAGGTGTTTCTTTGTTGTTTCTTGGTAGCCAATCTGATGGGTCTAATTTAATTGAAACACGGCAAAATTGAGAGAAAATTGCCGCTACCTTTTTTAAAAATCGAAGCAAGTAGCCTACATACTTATCGTACCTATCGTATACATTTACTTTTTCCGCTGAAAAAACCCTTTTAACACGTAACCAAAAACCCGCCGCTAAAAAGCGTAGTTGGGCGGAATCTCAAATAAGCTCGATGTCGGATTAAAACCTTCCGAGGGTAATGCGATGATCACGGCTTTATTTCGAAGATATCCGCCCCCGCCGCACAAGATATTGGCTGTGGGGCTCCTGTTATACGAGTATAAGGCTCGTCTCATCAGATAGATAGCATACAATAGGCGCTTGCAATAAACGGCGGGTGATGAATTAAAGTTAGATTCCATATCGTTTTAACAAGGCGTTTTAATTATTAAAGCGTGGATACCTTGCGTACTAAGTGTAAGTACATTATCTTCTTTCTTTAAAAATATGGCCCACCCAGTTCAATAGGTATTTCGCCAGTGTCAAGTAACAAATACCTATAGCAATAACAACAATATTTAATACTAGCTGTGCCCACGGACTTCGTCCGCGTAGTATTTAACGTAACAAAAATGTCGGGATTATCGGGATAAAAAGTATCCTATATGTTAATCCCGGTTATAAACCATCTGTGTTCCAAATTTCATCCAAATCCGTTGAGTAGTTTTTGCGTGAAGGAGTAACAAATATACATACATGCATACATACATCCACACTCACAAACTTTCACATTTATAATATTAGTAGGATCAATGTACATACTGCACAAATGTGACCGTCCACTTTGGAAAACCAATATGGAGGCCTACATACATCATACTAATATTATAAATGTGAAAGTTTGTGAGTATGGATGTATGTATGTATGTTTGTTTGTTACTCCTTCACGCAAAAACTACTGAACGGATTTGGATGAAATTTGGAACACAGACAGTTTATAACCGGGATTAACATATAGGATACTTTTTATTCCGATAATCCCGAAATGTTTGTTACGTTAAAAAATACTACGCGGACGAAGTCGGGGGGCACAGCTAGTTGTAAATAATTTACCTAATACACTTTCCGATTTGAATATCTATGTCGCAGCCAACTAGCTTAATTCGCCGTTCAATCAACAGCCTAGCCACTTTATTAAACAGCGCCGTTCAACTAGCGGCCTGAATGATATTCAGCCGAATCGTCTGTTACAATATTTAATAAACTGGCTGGCTATTGCTTAGGCAACTGTTTGACATATAAGTACTACAAAACTTTTTCAAAATACTAGCCAAGCAGAACGACCCGGATGGGTTTTTCGTTAGGGTTATTTTTTTATGACCCCACAGAAATCCCACCCGGCAAGTAGGTTCGGTGGATCAAAAACAACTTCGTAAAATACCTAAGTACCTAATAAAATGATTCCATCAAAGTTGTTTGTTGCCGACGCCATATTGACAGTTTGGTGTGTTTCGGCGATAGGTGGCAGAAAGTGGAACTAAATTGAAATGAACAGGCTAGTCAAGTAATTAAACGTCATCCATCCAAGTAATTTGCCTAGCTGTTTGATCAAATGGCTGAATATCATTCAGGCCACTAGTTGAACGGCGCTGTTTAGTAAAGTGGCTAGGCTGTTAATTGAACGGCGAATTAAGCTAGATGGCTGCGACATCTACATAGCCAGCCTACTAATACCACATGAGTAGATATTCCGTTTATCTACTCATATGCTAATACCGCAGAAAGGTAAAATTTGTTGACAGAATCGGTCCTTAAATTGGCATACCTCCTTATTATTGCTGTTGACTGTAGAAGTATGTTCGATGTCACATGATTATCGTCGTGCTCATCGAATTTAAATACTTATTTACACTAATCATTCTATTAGTAACTCTAATCAATTGAAAATACATCCCAAAATGGCTGAGGCCATCGGTGGGATACCAACCTCGTTGATAGAGTAACATATGTAAGGTTGGATAATCGGCATATGCTAATGGTTTTATCAAGGAATCATATGCTTAGGAGAAAATGAACTAGAGATATTATTATGAAAAACAATTTATTTTATAATGGGTATTAATAATTAATTATCAGTACAAGAGACCACACAAGTCGGCTGATAGTATCCGTCAGGGCCCATGGTGTGTCGTTGTGACAAGTGCACATTAACTAGCTCCGTTACACCAAAGTCGTAGTCTGCAAACTTCTTAAGCAACTCCGTGCCGTCAAAGGTCTCCCTGGATGCTCTCGGGCGCCGAGATGCGACGTCATCAACGTTCGCGCTGGCCATCCTACTTCTGTACTTGGAGTTGATCAAAGTCATGTGTAATTTTATATTCTCTCTTCCGTGGTCCCGGTCCATAAATCCTGAAATAAAATCTCAGTAAGACAGGAAAATATGGTTTTCATAGCTGTTAACAAAATAATATGTGTATATAAGGGGTAGTGTCAAGGCAGCGCCAATAACAGATAAAGTAAGAGATAGGAGATCGGAATGGTTAGCACAAGTGATGAGAAGGGTGACTAAAAGAGTGATGAATATGAATGTGGATGCATACAGTGCGAGAGGAAGGCCCAAGAAAAGATGGATGGATTGTATTAAGAGTGATATGAACGAAGTGGAGTGAGTAAGACGGGAAAGCGCGATAAATTGATGGAAAAGACATACTGCGCCGTTAATAAAATCTATAGAATATAATGAATTAAGAACGCACCTCAACTTCACCTCTAATAAATAATTTAAGAGTGACATCACACCAGTCGATCGACTGTCGATCGATGGCGGATCGAACGTTGATCTATGTAGCAAACTGTCGTTATGTGTGGTTTATTTAACGTCAACTTATTCCCATTCTTCCATCGATCAACAGATCGAAAGACTGTAGAGCGATTGTTATGGCAACACCCTAAGGTTGAATTCCCACTGAATTGATCACATTGTAAAATAATAGTCAAGTAAAATCGTTTATTTTGTTTAGGCCTATGGAGGCACTTACTAATTTTATTTTTTGCTTTAATTTTTGCAGTTTTTCGGTCGATAAATTTTTGAACACAACATTGACTGCGAATCTTTTCATAGATGGCAAATCTCATACCACGCTGGCCACTTCATCATCTGCCGCCATTTCAGTGTGAACGACCTTAAGAAACTCGTTCAAAATGGCTGTTCTGTTACCTGCTTTATAAAAATGGTCCACCAACGCATCCCCCAATTGCTGTACCACTCCTTTCGAATCACCCTCCTCTTGTACGAGACCATATAAGACGTCAATTTGTCCTGGATCATCATTCATGTACGAAATACCTTTCAGTCTAATTTTCAGAGGTAAATGACCTTTCAGTATAGGTCTGAAACAAAATTAAGACCATTCTGAATTCAAGCTTCCTCACTGGCCAGTTCTCTGTCATTCACACCCGCTTCGCCTAGCCTGAGTTGGCTCGGCGGAAATGTAGGGGTGTTGTATGTAATTCACCGCTATTGATTCAAAACATAAATGAAACACTATTTCGAATTTCATTAAAATCCGTTCAGTAATTCACGCGCGATGCACATTCAAACATATACAAAAAAAAACAAATTATCGACGATTGAACCTCTTTTACGATTCAGCTCTTCATTATTGTTAAACTAATTTAATATTTAGAAGTCTGTGCTCAAAATATATACTATTATACCATGTTATAGCATCTTTATGTATAAAATATTAATTAATGCTTACATAATAACTTTTTCCCTGGCTTCAGTTAGTAGCTTTGATGCAAATAATCTTTCCTGATTGTCCATTAAGCACATGACACCTAATGTGAGGTGCAACTTTTGTGGTCCAATGAATAGAGATTCATCTAAACCGCGACTTGGACATTCACGGAGAACACTTTCCTGGGAAAAAATAGATACTGGCCACTATAGTTAAAGGTACCGACTTAATAGGTATAATCTCAATATTTATAGTCTAGTTTAGAAAAATATTTCGTGCAGTTCTCTATTTAAAAAGGTTGGATATATAACAGACAGCAGAACTAGTAAATAAGATGTACCTAAAGCTAAACACATCCAGAAAAAACATGTAAGTAGGTCCAGTAAGTACCTTAAATTGTTCAAATCTTCTCATAATATCTGGCTGATTCATAGGTATTGATATAAAATGTGTTGCTTTCTGTTTCATTCTAGATGACATGACTATAATGTTTATTCTTCTTCGAGCTGCACTGACATTCTGAAAGTAAGAAAAATAAAATTACCTTCACTGTTCTAAATATTTTCCAATCAAATGATCATAGTGACTAAGTAAATCTCCTTACAGAAGCAGAGGGTCCAAAAATAACAATATCTCCCTCTTGACCTTGTTTAGGAATCTTTATATCTGTTCTAGTGTCCCTTTCAATTCTTATTTTAGTTGCTCCTTTTTTACCTATGATTGAACCAAAGTAGTGTCTGGAATATAAATGAATAATAATTCAACTCCTAATGAATAGTATGAATAGTACTAATACAGTTTGTTAGTACTTTTAACTGCACTAATTTATTTATCACAGCCTTAAACTTTAAATGTTCAAAAAAGTCCATCCTGAAGAAGTCACCCTCAGGTGAATCCTGGACATGAAATGTTCAGGGCCCTAACCACGCTACCTACTCATCGTAATAGAAAAGGAAACGCTCGCGATTACGTTTTGCTGACACCATACCATATCAATGTCAGTAGAAATTGTGAAGCTCGTGTCAGTAAAATGTCAAAAGCGGAGTGTTTGAAACATAATCGCAAGCATTTGCTTTTCTATTACGATTTGAGTAGCTAGCGTGGTTAGGGCCCAGGTCTAAATAAAGTCTTAAGATACAAACCCAATACTAGAACAAGACAATGCATCTGGAAATGCTTATTTTTTTCAATAAATTGAATCAATTATGTGTCTGAAATTGGACTGAACACATCATCATGCAGTTCATCATGCAACATCAGGCAGTTTTTATGCTTGTTAACACTTTAATATTAAAAAAAACCATGGATATCTACATTTAACTGGATCCCAGAATTGATTTTTGTGGTAAACATGATATTGTACATTATTAACCTATAATTAGATCTACTTTAACATTTCTGTAGACAGAAAAATGACTCAAGTCAGAGGCTCCTGGTGGGACTAATACCGGCCCTATCCTTACCATCCCCTATGGGTACCTTAGTTAAAACATTGAAAGAGACACTGTCCCACCAGGAGCCTCTCACTGCTTGTGTTTTGTGCAGCACAATTCCTTCTAGTTAGAATAAGCTTCATAATTATTTACTTGGAAACATGGAAACTAGTGGTGTATCTAGAGTTATCAACCATAGTGATATCAAATTCTTCATCATCCCCTTCATCCAATAAGTTACAACTCTCCATGATTTCTAAAATAAAAATAAACATTTGAATTAATTAATTACTTTTAAGTAGATACTCAATAAACACTTTGTAAATATATCTATTAAAAACTTTTGTAGGTAGTAGGTAGGCCTACTATATTTTAAACTATCTATATGGGTATATTCCGCCAACCCGCACTGGGCCAGCGTGGTGGATTATAGCCTGAATCCCCCTCGTGTTGAGGGGAGGCCCGTGCCCAGGAGTGGGACGTCAAAAGGGCTAAAAATAAAATAAATAAATAATATGGGTATAATGACGATAAAATGTATAACATCGCCTTTGATTGAAAATAATTGATGTCCATTTTTTATCCATATCAACACCCAGATTAATTATATAATAACGTGTTTATCCTATTTCCAGACTACTAAATAAGCCAATAGAAATAAAAAATCAAAATATATACATACCATTCTCGTACAAATCGTGTTCTTGGAGTGCATTTACCTCTGTAACAGAATCGTTGACTCTATAACATCTGCCTTCTATCCATAATAGCTCAGGTCGCAATATATCAGCCATTTCAATTTATCTCTTCTATAATATCCCTGAGAGCGTAAAATAAACAATATTAAAATAAAATGACAGGATTGTTTTGTTTCTTCAAGTCAATAATCAATTGAATTGACAGCACAAAGCATAACGTTAAAAAGTACTCTGTAAGTCTGTAGTAGAACATTGCACAGTAGCTTGTGATAGATAAATCATATTATATAGGTTTTCATAAGTAGCACTTGCTACCGACTTAGGTAGAAACTGTTAAAAATCATTTCTATTAAATCGCAATGTGTTCGGTACTGTCACGGGTTTTATTATAAAAATCATCGACCAGTGACTATATAGGATTAAGTGTCATAGTGAAAATTCACGGATTAAAATAACAGTGTAAGAAAAAAAATTACACGTAATGAAAATGAATTGAAAGTAGCAATCATTTACATGTCACATCTAGTTAGTACTCTGTGAGTATTTATAAAAAGGTGATAAAAAGCTTATCAGCGTATAAAAAGTTAGTTTAACGGACCTGGGTACAAGCCCTTTTGAGCCAAAACTATGTGAGTCAGACAGTGTGTGTTCTCAACCCAAACAACATTTTTCCCGAAGATTTTTTGATTATCCCAAAAACCTTAAAAAACAAGTTTAGTTAAAATAAAGTTTTAGCGCTCACCATTCGAAATCTGAAAACATTCAAATGTCAATGTCACCTCCTTGCAATGCAACGTGGCGCCCCCTCGCATTACTTCAAAATAATCCTGCTGTATTATTGATGATGAGCAAAGAATTTGTTATTAATGTCTTATTATTACAAATTCTTTGATGATGAGCCTGCTTGATTCAAGCAAGCATGCCAAGGCAAGGACAAGTCTCAAAAATAACCTCCATTATGACAGACTGAAGTAACATAACATAACATTAATAAATAAATATATAATTAAATTAATTAATTTTTAAAAATACCCATCACACCCGACCCACCTTAGTAATAAAACTTGTTATTCAATAAATCATATTTAAATTTTTAATCATCCTACTAATATTATAAATGTGAAAGTTTGTGAGTGTGGATTTATGTATGTATGTTTGTTACTCCTTCACGCAAAAACTACTGAACGGATTTCGATGAAATTTGGAACACAGATAGTTTATAACCGGGATTAACATATAGGATACTTTTTATCCCGATAATCCCGAAATTTTTGTTACGTTAATTACAACGCGGACGAAGTCGCACAGCTAGTAATTTCATATAAATCATACCAAATTATAGGTTTGACCGACCAACATAAGATTTTGTGGTTTCTTTGTCAATAAGCGGTAATTTGGAAGGTTATTCTATAATATGCTTAACTTATTTACTTATCCACTTACGAGGTTTTGACGTTATCGCTTAATATAACAAGCGAAGTTTACATTTATAATTTTATACTTATATTGAAATTGCCGGAGATACTTAGTCCATTGGCTTTGCCACATTCGATCATCATTATCTAATATCTCTTTAGTCTGAGCATTACCTACCTATACCACGAGATTTCTCTAATCGGCGCGAGCGTTATGTGCATACCTCAGTCTGTGAGTGAATATGGAACCTAAAGTAGAAGCAGAGCTGACTGATAATAAATTTTGATAAGCTTATCATTAACTCATTGCATTGACAGTATTTGTATTTTTATAGAAATGTGATATGTTATAAGTTAGTTAGTTACTTATATGGCAGTGCAGAGTTCGCACTAGTGTAATTATTTTGGATAATATATACTTTACTATGGATAAAAACGTTCCCAGACCAGTGCATACGTCTTACTACAATACAAACTATCAATATGCTCATATCAATAAAGAAGGTAGGTGATTCTATAGGTACTTACGTATTTATTACCATCAGATTGTAATAACTTCCTTGAATAACTCATTTCCTTTGACAAGTGTTCGATATTCGAAATCAATGGTTCCATTATAGTGGGCCTATTATAATATTGTCTGCCTGGCCTGTCCTGGCTAACTTCCTTGAACCTTATCAAGGAACTTTATATAGCAGCTTCATGCGTAGCACTAATTATTCCGATGATTATAATACCTACACTGTGACTCCTGCTAGCCGGCCAGTGGTCAGTGTCTTTGTTCTTGGAGGAAGGTTTATACCTACCTATTAAAGTTTATGTTTTATTTTTAGGAAAGCTTACAGTGTAGTGTAATTGTAGTAGTGTAAATTACTAACAAAAAGCTTCGGTTCCACACACTCACAAAATAACACAATACTTAAAAAAATATGATTACCTACCTTCTCTCTTAAAAGTGTAGTAAATCATTTTTCTGCCGTATTATATAGGTAAGGATATTATAATGTTCCTCCATAGTGGTAGGTAGAAATAGGAAGTCGTCTTGACTCTCAGAGGAATTAGCAAGCTTAGCAAGCTGATTTGTCAGAGGATGGACTTCGTAGTGGTTGTACGTTACAGTCCTTGCCGATAGTAGTAGATAATAATACGATACGATGCAAATATTGAGGCCAGTCACTACGTGTTCAGTTTAACTTTTTTATTGAAACTATACGGTGCGGAAATTATTGTTGTGGTGCGACGATTTGAACGCCTTTGCGGGTAAATCGTGGCCACAACAAGCCGAAGATAGGTACCTGTGGCGTAAAAAAGGGGAGGCCTTTGCCAAGCAGTGGGACATAAAATAGGCTACAAAAAATGAAATTATATTAGCTTAGCATTAGTTGGCGTCGTAATCCTCCGTCCTCCGTCTACGCAGTTTTAAAAGTGTATCGTTATAAAATGTTAATTCCATGAGTGGTACGCTTGGCCTTTAGTACTAGAGATATGTAAGAGTCAAGAGATATGCACAAATTAGAGATGTACTTGCTAGTACAGTGCGACCGAAAAAAGTAAACGTTTAACGAGGAACTAAAATTTGTAACACAGGGCAACACCATACAACAACAACAAAAATGTCAGTGTCAGTGTCGTACATGCCACCCAAGTGCCACCAATAGGTACTGTCAAACATTTTCCAACATAGTCTCACGCGCTTTCTTTTAAATTTTGTTGATTTTGCAAGGCAATCGTCAAGCAAAGCCGTTATCTATACATCTATACAAATAAATAAAATTGGAGTGTTTGTTTGTAATATCAAAATAACACCTTTTCACTAAATGCATATGAAAGTACATACGACACCTATAGCAAACCGCGATTTCAAAAAAAATCTTCTGTCTGTCTGTCGGTCTGTGTGTTTGTTCCGGGTAATCTCCGAAACGGCTGGACCGATTTTAACGGGACTTTCACTGGCAGATGGCTGATGTTATAAGCAATACCTTAGTTTTATTTTGGAAAAACAAAAAAATGGGTTATGTCGCGCGGGCTCAGAACGCGGGAGCGGGATTTTTTGTTAAATTTAATTCCACGCGGACGAAGTCGCGGGCTCAGCTAGTTATGAATAAAACTATTTATTGTGGTGCTTGTGAAGTAATTTATGATACCTACTTATTCTTCAATTCGAAACTCAGTCCAGAATACATATAATAATATATTATTTTTTAAGTGATAACTTTTTATGGGAGGGTAAACCGCTTCGTAACGTAACGCGTTACAGCGCCATTCTGTCAGTTTAAGTTATCACTTCTGTCGAGCGTCCCGAGACGCACACTTTTTTTAAACGGTTTTATTTAGCTCGACCCGTACGGAATTTATTTGTTTATTTATTTGGGTCAAAATTAGAAATTGAAATTTAAGCACCTTCCCGTAGTCAGATTGATCTGAAATTTGGTACACACATTTAATTTAGATGACAATACAATATAATAAAATCAATAAAATTATAAATCTAAGATGGCCGCCGATACAAAATGGCGGATTACATATTTTTCCTTAACCCCCTCAATATGGGTATCAAATGAAAGGGCTACACTAGTAAAACACGATGATTATGTCAAAATTTAAAATCCAAGATGGACGCCGTTCCAATATGGCGGACTAGGTACATATTTTTCCACAACCACCACAATATGGGTATCAAATAATAGGACTACACTAGCAGAATACTGTCATTATGTCAAAATTTCAAACTCAAGATGGACGCTGTTACAAAATGGCGTATTAGGTGGGGGTATGCCCGTCAAAATGCCCCTTAATCGTGGGAACAACATGGTAACAATAAATAAACAAGCAAACAAAAATAATAACGAAACTGCTACACAACGAAAAAGAAGGCTCGAAAAGGCAAAAGAAAAGTATAGAACGAAACGTGCAAAGGAAAGTGAAAATGAAATCCATAGTCGACTACAGAAACGAAGAGAACGGTTAGCAACAGAAACACCTGAGCAACATGATACCAGGTTAATAGCACAACGTGAGAGACAAAGGCAGCTGGTAGAGTCAGAAACACCTGAGCGTCATGAGTGCAGGCTAGCATCACAACGTGACAGACGAAGAGAGCTACTAGCGTCAGAAACACCCGAGCGTTATGAATCCAGGCTAGCATCACAACGTGACAGACAAAGAGAGTTGTTAGCATCAGAAACATTAGAGCGTCATGAGTCTAGGCTAGCATCACAACGTGAAAGACGAAGAAAGCTAATAGCGTCAGAAACACTTGAGCGTCATGAGTCCAGGCTAATACAACGTAACAGACAAAGAGAGCTATTCGCGTCAGAAACACCTGAGCAACATGAGGCCAGGTTAACAGGACGGCGTGAGAGACGAAAGGAGTTAGAAGCTTCAGAAACACCTGAGCAACGCCACGACAGGTTAAATAACCAACGTGAGCGTGCACAGCAACGCAGAGCTGAAAATCATGTACAAGCGTTTGAAAATGCTATTAACACATCGTGTATACACGTTTGTGACATTTGCACGAAGCATTGTTATCCTAACCAAATTCGTACTGTACGTTACAACACAGCTGCATTAGGATATCTACCTGCAGAACTGTCTTCAAAAACAACATTACTTTTATATTCGCGCTGCCAAACACATGTGACCAGTAATAAAACAATAGCACCATCAAAGGCGTACTGGAATAATGTGGATCCAGGTTCAATACCAGATGAGATTCAAGCGCTGACGCAAGCAGAGCAGCGATTGCTGTGTAGAATTATCCCGTTTGTTAAAATCGTAAAATTTACTGGGCTATACGGGCAGTACGGTTTCCGCGGACAAGCAGTGTTGTTTGCCCAAGATACCTTTGAGGTCAGTGAAAGATTACCTAATATGCTTCCAAGATCTTCCAGCCAGGTGGGTATCGTTGTAGTTACAGAACGTTTGGAGAATTTGAACATCACAAGAGAATTCACAATATCTCGCGAAAAAGTCTACAGCGCTTTAAGATGGTTAAGTAGAAATAACCCGCTTTATAGAGATGTACGCATTGACGAAAATGTCCAGATTAGTGAACAAGACTTAATACGACTTAGTGTGCCAGATATACCTGAAAACGGTGAACCTGAAAGAATTGAAATTCCAAATGTATTCATTAGTATTAATGACGTTGCTAGAATTATTCGGGCCTCATGGCATCATGGCATGGATATTCGGTAGACAATTTCACTAAATACTAAAAACAAGAAAATAAAAATCGGTAAAAAAACTTTTAAGTTAAACGGTTTTATTTTATGTGCACTGAAAACTACAAAATAAATAAATAGTTACTTACCTATCAACCTACGTAGGTGATCTCGGTCATTAATATCTCTGATGGTAGTGGTTGTCATAACATGAACCATGTCAGCGGCCGAAAGGCAGTTCATGAAAGAACACTAACACCAGGGTTTGCTTGGTAGGTAAACTAAGCAGCCCACACTATAACAAGTAGGTATTTTGACCTTCTAGTTCAGAAATATTTTAGTACTAGGCAGAATAGCTTTTAGGCATATTAGACTAAAATAAAAACGTGGGGCCCATTAACTATTTCTGTATTACTTTCTACCATACTAAGTGTGTATTGCATCAACTTATTATAATCGTCATCATCATCATCCTAGCGGTTTATCCCAGTCGCATCCGAAACCTCATAGCTCCGGAGTCCAGGGTCCGCTGAATCGACTTACTATAATCGTAACTGGAGGTTTTGACCATCAATAACCAGCTGTTACGGCTTCACCAGCGAACGCCGAGCTCATGATCTACCAAAGTATAAGATATGCTCTGCTATAGGTATGATTTCAGAGGGGCCCCACGTTTTTATTTTAGTCTAATATGCCTAAAAGCTATTCTGCCTAGTACTAAAATATTTCTGAACTAGAAGGTCAAAATACCTACTTGTTATAGTGTGGGCTGCTTAGTTTACCTACCAAGCAAACCCTGGTGTTAGTGTTCTTTCATGAACTGCCTTTCGGCCGCTGACATGGTTCATGTTATGACAACCACTACCATCAGAGATATTAATGACCGAGATCACCTACGTAGGTTGATAGGTAAGTAACTATTTATTTATTTTGTAGTTTTCAGTGCACATAAAATAAAACCGTTTAACTTAAAAGTTTTTTTACCGATTTTTATTCCCGTTCCACTTGCTTGTGAGCGTAAACTCAAGTGGAATAGATTACAGAGCGTTTTGAGCGTGGAGATAAATAATACAAACAGCGAGTTAGTAAAAAGAAAGCAAAAGATTTAAGAGATTAGGTTATAATCTATAAGCCTTGAAAATAAACCTAAACAATTATTGTTTAAATCGATTAATATTTAATTTTTTTTTTATATTTTAATATTAGTTGTGTATTTCATTAACTTGCGTCCAAATTTAATTAAAATGTATCTTGCGGCGGCACTTGGATATTTGTTAAGAGGTCGCGATAATGCTCCAGAAAGTACTAGTTCATCCAGTTCAGATGAAGAATGTAATACGATTTTACAAAATTATGATTGTGAAAAAGTTTCACGGTTCTTTGATGCTTTGAGTTTTGAAATTCGCACAAATTTTCTCAACGATCACTACGACCCACCTTTTTAGAAGGGTCGTCGTGAGCTTCGCGTGAGCGTAAGTCATGACGTCATGAGTGACGTTTTCGCCGCGACCACAACGACCGCGGTCATTATATGGAAAGGCTAAAAGAGCATTTTGATCGTTGTGAACGCCAAGTGGAACGTAGCCCCAGGCGTTCCAGTCAGACAGCCAGGAAAAGAAGTCATTTCTCAGGCACTAATTTTATGGTAGTATTGTATTCTCTTTGAATTTATGTTTCCGTAATAGAGAATATAGGTTGCGTGCGAGAATATAGGTTGCGTATTAGCGTGGTATCTTTCGTGGTATGGACATGTTATGCGAAGAGAGGATCAGGGTCCTCAATCTTAGAACAAAATTAAGGGAATGTAAGGGAAGTCATGCTACTAAATTACGATGCACACAGCATTCTTTTCAGCAAAAGGATAGTTGGTGCTTTTTAATTTATTAGGATTTTTTTAAAAAAACTTAAAATACAGATGGCACTTTTATAAGTTTTGCAAATTATTTACTCATCGATTCACAAGATGTCGCTCCACGCAAAGTAATACCTATGCAAGAACTTCAGTGCTTTTCTAAGCTTCTTGGTCCTATGGCACAGTTGAAAATACTATCTACTAAAATAGTATATTTTTAAAGTATTTAAATAATCTTAAAAAACCATTCCCCGCTTTCTGGCGCTGTAAACAAATGACATGAAAACGTTTAGAGAATAATATGTTTAATACCTAATATGGTAAGTAAGTGCCTCATACTTTAGTATGTTTTTTTTTGTGTTATTCCAATGTTTTGTGTCAATATTCAATATACTTATAGATTTCTTTTCTTATTTTATTTATAATTTAATTAATAAAAGCTGTTATTATATTAGTATGGTCCATGGATGTAGAAATTTTAATACGAATTTGGTATTTCGTTTTATTGTAAATTGGCAACATTAAAAACATTTTAAAAGAAAAAACCCCAAACAGCTCAAAATCAAAATGGTGGTCGTGTAATATTTTTGAAACGGTAATTTTAATTGATTTTTAAGTATCTCCAACTCTTAACTTTGTTTCTTTGGATTTTACGACCAACCTACGTTGTTGCCCTGTGAATTACTGTTGAGTTGAGCCTGTGCGTATCTAGTTTATACAAGGTAAGTCTGTGCTGTGTTCCTCCGGTGCTTTGTTTGATATTTTTCAAATACCTATCTACCTAGTTACCAAGAGGAGTCCTCGTAATTGGTCCCGTCGTTATTCTTCGCATCGGCATCGGTATCGAAAATGTGTTCAGGGTCAGTGTGTAGCCTTGTGTGGGCGCTATGACTTAGGTTAGGTTAGAATAGTAACCAAAACGAAAATATTTTTTTTCCAAAATTCGTCTAAATCCCGGCACCATAGCCCCCCTAACTGGAAACTAACATAACCTTATGACACATTCGGATTCTGGCGCTTCACCGGCCGCTGCCGCGGCGCGCTCGCTTCGCTCGCTCGGCTCCCGCGTTTTGGTCACTGTTCTAACCTAACCTAACCTAAACCTAAGTCATAGCGCCCCTAAGGCTACACTCCAACCCATTAATTACTTACGTAATTTATGTAGCCAGTGGTGCCCATAATCTAAGCTTAAGTTGTAAAATTGCCCAAGGAATATCAACTACTAATAATAATATCAACTTTTTATTAATTTTAGGGACAGAAAAAGTTCTTCATTCTTTTCCATATCCAGAGAAAGATAGCGAACGGTTCAACAAAGTGGGTTTTTCAAATTGGTGGTGCCATTGTGGGGCTGAAAAATGAATTGATATATAAGTATCGCTGTGTTTGTCGTCGACGACACTTTGAAGATCTCTGTCGCTATAAGAAGATAAGCGATTCCGACATTATATATGCCAGGTTTGTATTAATATTATTAAGTACATAATATTTTATTTATCTCAAGTTTTATAAAAAATATTGCATCTAGCCATGTCCATCAATTATTTAGTATTTACAAGTTATTTATACTATGCATTTTTTTAAAACTGAATCCTGAATCCATGTCCTGAATCTTTTTCGCATAAAACAATCCTGTAACCAGTAGTAGGAAATTTAAAATGTCTATCAAATAAAATCCAAATCATATTAGATTTAGTGTTTCAATAATGTTCCCATTGCATTTCAGATCCATTGTCGCTGAAATATATCAAGCAAAGAGAACTGTCGCAACAAATTAAAACTAAAATTGCTCTTACAAAACCATCAACATCAGCAGGTAACTATTTATCAATTTTACACATTTGTTTGATACACAACCGAAGTTGCAGGCAGCAGCAGTATAAGAAATAAGGTGCGTTGAAAGTTGTTTATTAAAAAACTGGCCATGTGTACATCTGGCCATGCACATTGAAGGCTTCTGAACCCATTTCAATAGCCAATATGTATCGTATCTATAACCAAAGTAGTGAAATACACGAAACAATATTTGCGGGATAGAAAAACGGTCTTGACAGACAGACAGGCGGCCGACGGACAACAAAGTGATCCTATAAGGGTTAAATTTTTACCTTTAGAGGTACGGAACCCTAACACAAAATGTCATTTAACCTGTATTATTATATTTCAGATCCAGTGCTCGAGGCTGTGATACCAGAATCAGACACTAACTAACAACCTAGGTCAGTCATCAAGCCCGTCAATCTCTACAAAAGATGTTCAACGAAATCAAAGTAAGTTTCTTTGCAACAAACAATGTCCACGTAGTAGTAAATTATAAAAACGTAATTAGGAATTGAGCTAGCAATTACTTCATAATATTTATATTGGTGGCACGTGGCTATGGTTACCTACTATTAGGGTTGCATTATTACAGCTGTGATTTTAAATTAAATTTATTTATATGCATGGATCATTTATGTGGTCTGAATGAAACATAAAATAATTACTATTACTATAATATTATCAACACATTAATACAATAATACATATGCATATAGATTTCGACGACCGCTTGGCGCAGTGGTTTGAGCGTAGGCCGCTCGGCTCACTGCACCAGGTGGTAGCGAGTTCGATTCCCACCAGGGCAAATTTCAGAAATAGCCTTTTCGTAATTTGCCCAGGTCTGGGTGTCACTGGGATCGCCCCCAGTCCATTGTATGGTACCCATAGTACAAGGCTTAGTTTGGGACCATACAGTTGGTGTGTCAGTCTGGCGATATTTATTATTATATATTTTATATAAAATAATTTCCTTAGCTATGAAATGCACCTGTTGATTTTGAAAACAAAAACCAATATGGTGTATTATTGTACCATCCGATAATGTTGCTAATAAAGTTCGCTCGTCTTGCATTGAACCGCGCATTGCCATCGGGTCCCGAGTAGACCGCGCGCCCGTAACCCTCCTGTCGACAACGAGTAGACGCCGAACGACAAGCCGGAGCTGGTTGGGTGCCGGGTGGCTCTAATAAGTTATGACGTTTTGGGAAGTAATGAAATACCGCAAACTAAAGAACTTTTAATATAATTATGATACATATTTTGATAAAAAACCGTGCAAACTATACCGTTCTTATTTCTTGTAAGATTATCTTTTCGCGGTTAGACCATAATCAAAGACAATTTGAACAATTGATAACGTAAAGGTTTAATTTAAATAAATGTATAAAAATACAGCTGTATTAACAAAAAAAAATACTTTGTTTAGTTTCTCGTATTTCATTACTTCACAGAACTTGATCCTAATCGGATGGTGCAATAGTACAGAATGTTGTTTCTTTTTGTTAATCAACGGGTTCAATTCCTGGCTAGATAATCAAATAAAAATCAAATGATGCTGTTTTAGTTTAATCAAAATGGGTCTAGAGGTTCGTTTAAGCATTTTTCGATATTCTCTATAGTTTCTTATCAAGCCACGCACCCACACTTGAAAAATTCACCTGTAGATAGGAAATTTTACTATCAGCGTACTTTAATTTCAATTAGTATTAAATATTTTTTATAACCCACTAAATTCTAGAAAATAATCATTATATGCTTTTATTTACTGACCAAAATGGTTATTTTTGCATCTACGCAATTTATGAATCAAGATTACCGTTTCTAAAAATAAAACTGTCGTGTTTATTTTCAGGAAAAGCAGTTCTTCTAGCAGAATGCCAGGAGACCACTGATTTATTCCTATTCCTAGACAACATATTTGATTAGTTGAATGGGAGCTTCATGAAATTGCCAAGAGCCAAGCCGCCAGTCGATTCCGTAACAACAAATTCAAGCCACCATAAAATATGGATGGAAGGAAGAAAAATATTTTGATCAATGAAATTTATTACGATGCTGGAAAAGTCGAGCCTGTTCCTACAGTGAATAACTGGCTGTGGACACTGGAAGCTGTAAAAGTTTTATTGAAGAAACTAAGCGTTGATTTTGTGGTGAACCTCAGATGGATGAATCAAGACCCTAGAAAACTTCGTGGGAGAAATTAGGAGTCATGGATGCCGTAACAATAATCCAACATGCGAACAATTCGAGTCGGCTTTTACAACATTATTAATTAACAATGTAACAAGTATACACAGTCGTGGTAAAAATTGCGAGAATGATTTATGTGATGCATTACACACCCTCCTCATTGGAGACCAGCCAGACCAGACCAGCTCAGTAGAATTCGGTTTTGAAAGCATTCTTAACACAGTTTACTTCTATTGAGGAGAAAGAAAAAGACCCCCGCATTATAGCACCACTACAGTATGTGAGCGGGTATTTCTTAAAAAAGACTAAAACACGAATATTTAAAAACTGTTCGGAATGTAAAAAAGATTTCATGAGTGATGATCAGTTAGAATATATAAGGTACAGGGAATATGCCGGAAGACGATGGCTTTGTTCTCCTAGTCTTGGATTAATACAATTAATTTCTAATATTCAAGATGTAATCAATATAATTTTGAAACAACATTTGGAAAGAAAATGCTTGAAAGACATAATTAATACAGCTTTAATAGTATTATTAGATTTTGACTTGATAACATGCAACATGCCCAAACAAAAATTGATAAATTACTTGATGAATGTCTGTGGTAGGTTTATGGTATTTAATTATTGTAAGAATTTAAATAAATATGTATGGGAAAAAACAAATAAATGATTATGAAGACGTTTATCAAGTTAAAGCTAAGAAACTTCTAGCCAAATGTTGTAAACGAAAAAAATATGTTAAATTTTACTAATAAAAACCAAATGTACCAGAGAATTCGTTGTTATTGAATTAATTGTTAGTTTTAGGTACTTTAATAACTTGCTGTTTTTCAAATAATTAATTACTTTCAATGTTTGTTTATCATAAGGATAACTTTCAAATGCATTGTAAATGTATCCAAAAGCAAACTGATAAAATCTACTTTCAGTGTTGTTTTTTGAGGTTGGTAAATTTGTTGTTGTGGTTTTTAAAGTAAACTCTCAAATCTAGTATTTTATGTTAGATATTTTGTTTATTTTACGCTAGAATTTTGTTATCTTTTTTACTTAATTTCTTATTTTCTATAATGTACATTTTCGTTTATATTGTTAAACTTAATCTAAAATCTGTGTATTGTTCTAATTTTGCTAATTGTTATAAGGGCTTTCCGAAGTGTGGTATTTTTTAATTTTTGATTTACTTATGATTGAGAATTATTTCCATGTACGTTACGCTAGGCATTATAAATGCTTACAAGAAGTATGCTGATCTGAAATCTACTGTCAGTACTTTGTAGCTAGCTTGTTGTTTTTTAAGGTACCTACTTTTGTTCATCTACTACTACTACAGTTTTTGTTTATCTAATATCATTGTATGTTCATGTTATATTTCCTGTTTTTATAAATATTTTATCAAATACCATTTAATGATGAATATTTATTATAAACTATGTGCTATATAATTTAATAGCATTGTGTTTATTTTCTATTTTTAATGCACGTAGAAAGTTAAAGTAGTAGATATATAAAGGCATTCCTTGGTATTGATTTTTGTGTAAATCTGAAAGGCGTGTGTTTATCTATAGTTTTAAGTTTATTTAATAATAGGCTATTAATTTAACTACTACGTTGTAAAGTAAGCAATTACCTACTGTAGGCATCATACAACAATTTATGTTTTTAAGTAAACTCGTCCATTATGTTAGCTATTTTGTTTATTTTTCGCTAGAATTTAGTTTTCTTTTATACTTAATTTGTTATTTTGTATAATGTATGCTGATAAAATCTACTTTCAGTAGTTTGTAGCTAGCTGGTTGTTGTTTTTTTAAGTTACATACTTTTGTTCATCTACAGTTTATTTTGTTTATCTACTATCATTGTATGTCCATTTTATGTTTCCTATTTTATTAAAAATAAATGTGTTTCTAATAATGTAGCATTTTATTTTCAATAGATAATATATTTAATAGCACCTATACAGGTTACTAGGTACCTATAGCCACATTCCTGATTTAGTTCCTAACTTAAAATCCAGAGGCACTAGTTATGCATCCCCTTATATACCTATAACATTGGTCTCTATTTCTAGTATATACAAGGTACTCTGTGGAGAGGATGATCATGCGGTCAAAAGGACGATGGGTATGAGAGTGAGCGGTAGTCGGGGTAGGGGACGTCCTAAAAAGACGTGGATGAACTGCGTGGAAGAGGGTATGAGCGAAAAGGGAGTGAGTGCAGAGATGACGGATGATAGGCTTGAATGGAAGAAGAGAACGTGCTGCGCCGACCCCACCTAGTGTGGGATAAGGGCAAGGTGATAGATAATAGAGAATATAGGTGGATTCGCTTTAAACCATGCTACAGTAGGGTTTTAATGGCTAAGGATATACTAGAGATGAATAAATTTGGTTCACTTATAATTAATAATTCATAGACATTTATATCGAGTTCATAATAATCAAGGACAAAAGTAATAATAGAGTTTTCTTTGACGGTTTTTCTCGTTCTAATAATAGGCAGCCTATTTGTGACTTGGATGCCCCTCGTAACTTCTAAACACTGCGCAGAAAAATCTGGAAATAGTACCTACATAGTAAGCACCAAAGAGAATACAATAGAAAATTATTATAACAGTTTAAGGGTTCATTACATCACGAGCTTAGCACGTTAAGGGGGCGTCCATTAATTACGTGAGGCGTTTTTGTGAATTTTTCGACTCCCTCCCCCCTCCTCTAATCTCACGCGAGATTCCTCAAAATTTGTTTGGCTGTAAACGTGTTGAATTATTGAGAAAAAAATATAGGAATACGGTTGACCCTAAAGGCCATGCAACTTCCTGCTAATTCGCTGCTCTTCGGGGTTCGGTCGGACGAACACGACAAACACTATTGTCTTAGATTTGGCCATATTTTATTATTTAAATATTTTTTCACGCAATTTTACACCGTTTTCTACTAGAAAAATAATTACGTGATATTTGCCAAGACCCCCCCTCCCCCTAAGTGATATTTGGAAAGATTTAGCGTGATCCCTCCCGCCCTAGAACACCTTAAAATCAAAATCAAAATTCATCCCTCGTTGTCTTTGTAGAATTTCAATAGTAGGTATGAGTCGGACCTCGGATCTTACCCAAAAATCACCCAGGCAACACAACCTACATAGTTTAGGTTAGGTTACCATTTTTTTATATTCACCTAGAGAGTTTATATTCACATAGCCAGGCAAAATAGTCTAAGTGGTTTAGGTTAGCCCGAAAATAGAACTTTGTGTTTTTACTATGTAATAGGTAAAACTTTTTCACATCTAAATCATGTATACTACGTATACAACTTTTTCAATGATATGGCTACGGAACTCTACCTTGTGTATGACGCGGTACTCGGGTTTTTAGCGTTCCCTAGTCAAACTAGAAACCCTTATAGTTTCACCATGTCCTTCTATGTCCTACATGCACTGGAAGTGCATCATAGATGGTTTATAAAAGGAAATAAATTAAACTTTATTAAAAAATTAAATATTAATTAAAAAAGAAATAAAAATCGGTAAAAAAACTTTTAAGTTAAACGGTTTTATTTTATGTGCACTGAAAACTACAAAATAAATAAATAGTTACTTACCTATCAACCTACGTAGGTGATCTCGGTCATTAATATCTCTGATGGTAGTGGTTGTCATAACATGAACCATGTCAGCGGCCGAAAGGCAGTTCATGAAAGAACACTAACACCAGGGTTTGCTTGGTAGGTAAACTAAGCAGCCCACACTATAACAAGTAGGTATTTTGACCTTCTAGTTCAGAAATATTTTAGTACTAGGCAGAATAGCTTTTAGGCATATTAGACTAAAATAAAAACGTGGGGCCCCTCTGAAATCATACCTATAGCAGAGCATATCTTATACTTTGGTAGATCATGAGCTCGGCGTTCGCTGGTGAAGCCGTAACAGCTGGTTATTGATGGTCAAAACCTCCAGTTACGATTATAGTAAGTCGATTCAGCGGACCCTGGACTCCGGAGCTATGAGGTTTCGGATGCGACTGGGATAAACCGCTAGGATGATGATGATGACGATTATAATAAGTTGATGCAATACACACTTAGTATGGTAGAAAGTAATACAGAAATAGTTAATGGGCCCCACGTTTTTATTTTAGTCTAATATGCCTAAAAGCTATTCTGCCTAGTACTAAAATATTTCTGAACTAGAAGGTCAAAATACCTACTTGTTATAGTGTGGGCTGCTTAGTTTACCTACCAAGCAAACCCTGGTGTTAGTGTTCTTTCATGAACTGCCTTTCGGCCGCTGACATGGTTCATGTTATGACAACCACTACCATCAGAGATATTAATGACCGAGATCACCTACGTAGGTTGATAGGTAAGTAACTATTTATTTATTTTGTAGTTTTCAGTGCACATAAAATAAAACCGTTTAACTTAAAAGTTTTTTTACCGATTTTTATTTTCTTGTTTTTAGTATTTAGTGAAATTGTCTACCGAATATCCATGCCATGATGCCATGAGGCCCGAATAATTCTAGCAACGTCATTAATACTAATGAATACATTTGGAATTTCAATTCTTTCAGGTTCACCGTTTTCAGGTATATCTGGCACACTAAGTCGTATTAAGTCTTGTTCACTAATCTGGACATTTTCGTCAATGCGTACATCTCTATAAAGCGGGTTATTTCTACTTAACCATCTTAAAGCGCTGTAGACTTTTTCGCGAGATATTGTGAATTCTCTTGTGATGTTCAAATTCTCCAAACGTTCTGTAACTACAACGATACCCACCTGGCTGGAAGATCTTGGAAGCATATTAGGTAATCTTTCACTGACCTCAAAGGTATCTTGGGCAAACAACACTGCTTGTCCGCGGAAACCGTACTGCCCGTATAGCCCAGTAAATTTTACGATTTTAACAAACGGGATAATTCTACACAGCAATCGCTGCTCTGCTTGCGTCAGCGCTTGAATCTCATCTGGTATTGAACCTGGATCCACATTATTCCAGTACGCCTTTGATGGTGCTATTGTTTTATTACTGGTCACATGTGTTTGGCAGCGCGAATATAAAAGTAATGTTGTTTTTGAAGACAGTTCTGCAGGTAGATATCCTAATGCAGCTGTGTTGTAACGTACAGTACGAATTTGGTTAGGATAACAATGCTTCGTGCAAATGTCACAAACGTGTATACACGATGTGTTAATAGCATTTTCAAACGCTTGTACATGATTTTCAGCTCTGCGTTGCTGTGCACGCTCACGTTGGTTATTTAACCTGTCGTGGCGTTGCTCAGGTGTTTCTGAAGCTTCTAACTCCTTTCGTCTCTCACGCCGTCCTGTTAACCTGGCCTCATGTTGCTCAGGTGTTTCTGACGCGAATAGCTCTCTTTGTCTGTTACGTTGTATTAGCCTGGACTCATGACGCTCAAGTGTTTCTGACGCTATTAGCTTTCTTCGTCTTTCACGTTGTGATGCTAGCCTAGACTCATGACGCTCTAATGTTTCTGATGCTAACAACTCTCTTTGTCTGTCACGTTGTGATGCTAGCCTGGATTCATAACGCTCGGGTGTTTCTGACGCTAGTAGCTCTCTTCGTCTGTCACGTTGTGATGCTAGCCTGCACTCATGACGCTCAGGTGTTTCTGACTCTACCAGCTGCCTTTGTCTCTCACGTTGTGCTATTAACCTGGTATCATGTTGCTCAGGTGTTTCTGTTGCTAACCGTTCTCTTCGTTTCTGTAGTCGACTATGGATTTCATTTTCACTTTCCTTTGCACGTTTCGTTCTATACTTTTCTTTTGCCTTTTCGAGCCTTCTTTTTCGTTGTGTAGCAGTTTCGTTATTATTTTTGTTTGCTTGTTTATTTATTGTTACCATGTTGTTCCCACGATTAAGGGGCATTTTGACGGGCATACCCCCACCTAATACGCCATTTTGTAACAGCGTCCATCTTGAGTTTGAAATTTTGACATAATGACAGTATTCTGCTAGTGTAGTCCTATTATTTGATACCCATATTGTGGTGGTTGTGGAAAAATATGTACCTAGTCCGCCATATTGGAACGGCGTCCATCTTGGATTTTAAATTTTGACATAATCATCGTGTTTTACTAGTGTAGCCCTTTCATTTGATACCCATATTGAGGGGGTTAAGGAAAAATATGTAATCCGCCATTTTGTATCGGCGGCCATCTTAGATTTATAATTTTATTGATTTTATTATATTGTATTGTCATCTAAATTAAATGTGTGTACCAAATTTCAGATCAATCTGACTACGGGAAGGTGCTTAAATTTCAATTTCTAATTTTGACCCAAAAAAAATAAACAAATAAATTCCGTACGGGTCGAGCTAAATAAAACCGTTTAAAAACAGCGGTCGTGAGCGTGATCGTTGTGAACGCTTACTGGAACGCACCCCCAACGGAACTATTGCGTAAAGGACAATGACATTCATTCACTGACATTTGACATTGACAATTTGATAATCAAGCTGACGGATCTTTGCTTGCTGTCAGGCTGAAGATGCACGAAAAGATTTTTGATTTTGTACAAACATTGATTTGATTGATAATGTGATAAAAATATGTAAACACAATATTCTCCACGTGAAGATTTATGTGCATTTTACAATGTTTATAGTGTGATAAAGACGAGCATGTGTAGTTTAGAGATCAGTTCTTATATAAAGCGTCAACTTTAATTACTATTAAGTATATTACATATATTTTCATCGAAAAATAGGTAATTACTTGTACGTTGTAATATTGCAGAATTTGTGAAGTGTTAAGTCGTTTCAAAATGAACGAGTTTCATGAAAAAAAATGCGCCTCTTTTCCTGGCTCCCTAAGACTGTCTTATGATTTTAAGTACAATCTTCACCTGTCCGTGTCTGGGTACATCATCATACGCTATCCCGCTATTCTCCTGGTCGAGTAGGACGTTGGATAATTGATTATTGACTTCTGCATTTCTAGCGATTAATTGGTGGTAGAAATGCCATGCCTGAACATTTTATGAGTTGGTTTTAACCATTACTTTTTCATTATGTTGTTTCTATATATGTAAGTATGTACTTACCCAAAAGTTAAAATGTCTAGGTACTTGCAAAGATATAGGTATGTTGCTTACATAATAATATTATTATGGCATTTAACATACCTATTGAAAAAGGTACCAAATTTGATGTCTAGTTTGCAATGTAATATGTATGTAAGAAATTATACATGTTTTTGTTTCTTTTTTCAGATGGGAATAAAATGCATGGATCTCGGCGTGTTATAACATTTTGCCTTTTGACAACTGTTTTGCCTGCAATACTCATTGTTTTACCATTATATTTGAGAAATATTCGTTATGCAGACGTTAGATACAAAATATCAAATTCAGATGTTATACAGATTCATAAAGGACAATCATCTGTGTTCTGTGAGAAACATTCTTTGAAAATGAATACAACATTTAGTGCATTTCAAATGAAAGGTACACCAGAAATATCTAACCATAGAAAGCATATCACTTTAAGAAAATCAATGACTCTGCCAGATGACACACTTGAATATTGGGGATTTTATCTATTGAGAGGTGCCACAGTTGAATTAAAAGCTTGCTCTCGACATGAAGGATCTAAAATATTAGTTGTTAAAGGGGATAAAATATTGAACACTTGTGGAATTCTTGAGGGGTACAAACATAAAAGAGGCCATCATCGAGTGAAGAGCCAAGGAAGAGTATTGGTGACATTGGAGAATCCAGACATAGGAAAACATAATAATTCAATTGAACAATCTTTAAATGATCATAATGAGTTTGAAGAAGATTTAAATGAAAATGATATTAGTGATTCTTCTAAATTATTTTCTGACGAGGATAACTATGCTGATACAAACAGTACAAACTTGAAAAAAGAAAGACTGAGAAGAGATATCAAAGATGTACATTTGCACAATCCAAACACTATATTGGATACTGGTGTAAATCATGGTGGAAATGCATTCAACAGTACTGTCAGACCCGAGGACCCCGTCTCTAGTTTTGAGAACAACTTGCATGAATGCTACCATGACAAAATATTAATGAATCACTTGTTCCCATCCTCTGTTCAGTGCAATAGTACTAATTATCTAGAAAAGACCACAACACTAAAAGTGACTCACGATGTTCTTGTCGACGGATATTACTACTATATATTTTATAGTGACAATGGATTAAATGATATTCATGCAATTTTTGATATTTTTAAACCTACATTCCAATATGTTAATAATTCCGAGTCCAAAGTATGTGTGAATAAAACAGAATGTCAATTTAATATTAATTTCTTTAGCGATGAATTGGTCATTGTAGAAGTTCCAACAAAAGAAGGGCTCCAGAATGAAGAAACCGATTCTCATATTTTAATTTCTGTCTGCCATCCCAGAATGTATGTTTACATTTTCTTTCCAATTTCTGTACTTTTACTTGTGTTACTTTTTGCATTTTTATGATATTTGTTGATAGTTTTATTCCATTTAATTCTAGTGAACATGAACATTACCAGAAGTGTGATATTAATTCATTAAGTTATTGTTATGTGAATCTTGAGTTTATATCAATATAATCATTATAAGACAATGTATGTACCTAACTAGTTTAATTAGAATGTTATTAATCAAAATTATATTGTTAATTATTACAATCGTGGGAATATTTTATTTAGGTATCTATATTTAGTAGGTACCTAGTTTAAATTAAATGACGAGATTCCGTAGGACTACTGGAAACAGCCCCATGCAATTACAAATATCAAATTGCTAAAAGTTAGCCTACTCCTTTGCCAAATGCCTACTTATTTTTAGCTTTTAGTAAACGTGAACATTTAGTTTGGCGTGGCGGTTGTATATTTTGAATAAAATGATGGCATTAGCAAATCGTCAACAAGGCAGTCGGCTATTCAAGGCGAGCGATAAACGCCTTAAAAAATAGTCAAGGCAAACATTAAATATGGCCTTAATTAAATGCTTATCTTTCGTAAATTCAAACTATTAACTCATCCTATGTTATGTAATAATATCAATCATATTAACTATAGGTAGGTACCTACAAATCTATATTTTGATGTTTATTTAATGGTTAATGTAATGTACTTAAATGACTGTGTGGACGTCGCGTTGTCTTGGTCATTTTCTAATCCATAGTTACTCAACCAAGGCAACGTCTGCCGGCGTCAACGTCAACTAACAACCACACCACCTTATATACTCGCGCGGATAGTGTAACTGTAGACGTTTGTCCACCAACTGCTGTTATAGGAACACCAAGAGACATATCGATTGTCTTACATAGTATCAAACAGTTAGAGGGCGATTGTTTTATGGCTCGTATGTACTTACTCGCATGTCTGGTCGAACCTTGCGACCTCTGGTCGAAGCCAATTATAATTGACACCTAACGTAAAAAATAATCCCGAAAATACTTTCTCTACCCACGCTGTTTTACACAGGCGCTACCAGTTAAGCTTCGATTCAGAAAATTACAGAAAAGGCTTACCAAAAAATTACATTTACCTGTATCAGCAACTAGTCCAAGTGCGGTCTTGATCAACTGCTGTTGCTAAATGCAATGAATGTCTCATTTGTAGATATTTACAGTCAGATGGAGATATTTTAGTACCTATGTAGTTGCATTTCAATTATCTAACTAACGCCTATTGTTCCTCTTATGATGCAACAAGTGTAAATGTACCTAGAACTAGTGAAGAAAGGATGTTTTCTATTTCTGTAATTAGAGGGTGTTATAGTGTGAGCAAAGGAACTAATTCATCAGAATTAGAAGACAAAAGATATAGTCATGAGTTTTTATGTATATCCAAATATTGAGTGTCACAAAAGCGTTATAAGCTAAACTAGGTAAATACATACAATTATAATTATTTGAGAAATAGAGCATGTATCAGATCTGTATTAAATACTTATTATAAACTATAAATATTATGCAATTATAGGAACCTTAATTATCATTATCGTCAAAAGTCGCTAGTACTTCGAACAAAATTTATTCCAAAAATATAAATAATTCGAAATGAACATAAAAACCATGTAGAAAACAATCTTTAAAGTAAAATGCTAAAAGCAAATGTATATGGGAATACAGGATACAATAAGGACCTGTCGAAAGAAAGTAATGAACATATTAAGGAAATTTTGATTTATTATTTCCACATAGTTGTGTCCAAAGTGCGTTTCACGGGCTCAGTAGGTAGATCTTCTGTAAACAAAATTTACATAATTCAATACAATTCTTCAGAGAAATTAAGGTTCCGATCGGGAATGGAGCGCTACAATTTTAAGTATATTATCAATAACAATGCAATTGAGATATTTCATTATATTTATTTAGGGTATTACAAAAACAGTTACCATAGTATGTACAACTGGAAAAAAGTTACAATACATTGGTTTCCTTCTAGAACTTTTGTGATTGTAATAGCCTCTCCAGTACCCGATGAGACCTCTGTGCAGGCGGCAGAGAGGCCTGCGCGGAACGGGGGCCATCCGGCCGAGCCGGCTTACTCCTAACTATGTATATTAAACTTATATTGATACGTCTATTATAGTATATTGTAACCATTAATTAAACTAAAACGATTATATCGGTCCGAACAAAATTAGTTCCAATGAAAAATTCGGCACAGCGGTTATTAGAAGGCTCCTCCTAATACACACACCTTATAAATATCGCAATAGAACGCAGGACACAAAGTATAAACCGGGAGGATGCAGACACCTCAGATGAGGTTGGCCACATCGTTGGGCATTTCCGAGATACTTGTATGGTAAAACTCCTCAATATCCTTGAGTGCTCGTCTGTCTGCTTCAGTAACAAAGTTAATAGCGATTCCCTTACGACCGAAACGGCCACCCCTTCCAATTCTGAAAATAAACAAAACGTGTATAGCACAAACTAATATTTTTTGTTCATATTTTTGATTCATCAAGTTCCAACTGCACAACAAAGATATTGTCATAGTTATCAGTTACTGTTAAGGTACTAACCGATGAATGTAGTTTTCACGGTTAGTGGGCAGATCATAATTGATGACGCAAGAAACTTGCTGCACGTCGATACCGCGCGCCAGTAAGTCAGTGGTGATGAGAACACGAGAAGAACCAGTACGGAACTGCCTCATGATCACTTCACGCTCGCGCTGGTCCATATCGCCGTGCATGGCGGACACGGTGAAGTCACGCTCATGCATAGACTCGGTCAGCCAATCCACCTAGAAATACAAATAAAACATAATTTAAAAGTGAGACCTACTGATTGACTTCCTTATAAAGAATGTCCACTCATAGGGAAGTACTCTGAAGGCAATATCAAGTTAATCAAGTATCATAATAATAATTTAAGCTATATCCTCATGGAAGTGAATGATAGAAGAAGATGAGTTAATAATACTACCTATGACCTTGTACAATATTTAAAGTATCTTACCTTACGACGGGTGTTACAGAAGATGACAGCCTGGGCAATGGAAAGGGTGTCATACAAGTCACAGAGAGTTTCCAGTTTCCATTCTTCTTGTTCAATGGCAATGTAGAATTGTTTAATACCTTCCAGTGTTAACTGAAACACAGTAAACATAATATTGAGATATCGAAATATTGTTGACTCTTAAGTATATCATTTACGGATAAATTTCTGTGATATTTTTTCTTAAGTAAGTACTTCAAGTAACAGAAGAATTAAAGAAAAAAATACTGTTATCTTTGAGCAGCCAGTCATGATTGTTTTATATGAAAGATTTGCATACTAAGAATCTATCTTTAATGAATTACTAGCATGGGCCAAAGCAGACAGCAGCCACAGTCACATGGCATTATATTGACATGTCACTTTAAGCAGGAATTCAAACAATCACAGCTAACAGATGGTTTCTCCAAGGCCATACATAAATAATGTTTGAGTTGGTGTTTAATAATCAACAAGACTATTTACCTCTTCCTTCTGCACAAGGATGCGAATAGGATCCCTCATGAAGCACCGAGATACCTCCAGCACATCATCAGGCATAGTAGCAGAGAGTAAAATAACTTGGACATCAGCAGACAACATCTTGAAGACATCATGGATCTGATCTTTAAATCTGCAATAGCATAGACATTAAAATATCAATCACAATGTTATAATTTCCAACAATAATAACTATGAATGATAACATTAGTTTGTTAATTATATTTTTACTAATATTTCATTACCTCAAACAACACAATAACTCTTACCTCAAGATAGATACATTTCAAAAGCCACACAATGTATCCGCACTTTAAATCATCATAGCTACAAAAACTCACCCTCTAGACAACATTTCATCAGCCTCGTCGAGCACAAACAGCTTGATGGTGTTAGCGCGCAGTGCACGACGGTTGATCATGTCAAAGACACGGCCTGGGGTCCCCACCACCACGTGAGCTCCACTCTCCAGCTGACGAACGTCCTCGCGCACGTTAGTGCCTCCAATGCAGGCATGGCATTTAGCATTCAGGTGATCACCAAGAGCTATCACCACCTAAAATATATCACACTGTTAAACTTTGCACCCAAAGCATAAATCACCAAACACAACACAACACCACTGTTATACCTTCTGGATTTGCTGGGCCAGCTCTCTGGTAGGGGCTAGAATTAGCGCTTGGCATTCACGAATGCTAGTGTCAATATGCTGAAGAATTGAAATAGAGAAAGTGGCAGTCTTGCCAGTTCCAGACTGGGCTTGAGCTATGACATCGCGGCCCTGGATGCACGGCATGATGGCCCGCTGCTGGATAGCCGATGGCTTTTCGAAACCGTAAGCATATATTCCTCTAAGCAATTCCTCCTTCAAATTCATGTCATCAAAGCTTTCCACGACTTGATGCCAGTTAGTGTCGAGCGCACCCTCGGGCTCCATGCCCGGCGGTCCATCGTAATTCCCTTGGTCTTTTGATGGCCCATTTTTGGAGTCCTCCGGCCAATCTTCTGATCTGTGGACCGATTAATTACGTATGGTTAACAAAGTATGACTGCATAGTGTTATCACGTAGATAAATACATGGTAGTCAGTATGAATAAGCAAAAAAATCGTTAAAAAAATGTAGTGGCGCTTCTGTCAAACCAGCATTGTACAATGTCAGTTGATGGATCTACAATATTTATTAAATATGTCGGTAATAACCCCGAATTGAACAGCGGCTGTGAAACATGTCATAGAGATGAGAAATAAATAATTTATATAAAAAACACGTGCAGTGGTGAGCCTGGTAATAATGTACTCCTACCAGCGCCATGTTGGCAATCGGCGACAGGGCCGACAGGGACATTGAATTATCCTTATTAGTCATCAAAAAATGTATGAACTAACTAACGCATTAGGAAATATACGAAATTTCTTACAGGACATGTTACATTTGGTTAAAATATGAATAAAACAGGGTTGAGAACTGAAAACTTACCTTCTTTCAGGTGAATAAGACATGTTACAATCGCGGTAGCTGAACGGAAAAGAACTAGCAAAGCATAAGCAAGGTCAAGTTAAGTTAGCAGAAGCTTTTTTTATGAAGTTTTTGAAATACCGAATTTTGATAACTAATTAGTACAACAATAATTTTACTATATTTTTAAAAAGATTTTTGAAGTTAATTAGGATCTCGCATATGTTCTCTATTATAAGAATATGAATAATCCAAAAATTGGGAAATAAAATAGCGGAAGTTCGTCACGATTGTTTATGGTGCATGCAAAGCATGCAGCCTCCATAGAGTAATTTTGCTGCATCCAGCCTCCTACACACGAACAAACTACAATAAATTAATCTCCCGTGATTCGGCCGGGCGGCCCATCCGATACAGCCGGTTCCACAGGACACGATTTGATTGCTAGTTTAATCGAATCAGCACCCAAATAGTACCTCGTGGAGATGAGAGGAGTTGGCGACAAATATAAAATTCATTCGGAGCATTCAATCAACTAACCACCTGCCTAAAATAAGATTGGATTGGAGCTGTATCGTCACTCGCCGAATAAATGGCCGATTTGACTAAATAGGCAACTGAATTTGACGTCTCGTCGTGTTTATGTCGCAGCCAACTAGCTTAATTCGTCGTTCAATTAACTGCCTCGGCACTTTACTAACCAGCGCCGTTCAATTAGCGGCCTGAATGATATTCAGCCGTATCGTCTGTTACAACATTTAATAAACTGACTGGCTAATGCTTAAGTAACTGGTTGCCATTTAAGTACTACAAAAGTTTTTCAAAATACTACCCAAGCTGAGCGACCCGGATGGGTTTAGGTTAGGGTTATTTTTTATGACCCCACAGAAATCCCACCCGGCAAGTAGATTTGGTGGATCTAAACAATTTCGTAAAATACCTAAGTATCTAATAAAATTATTTCATCAAAGTTTTTTTTGCCGACGCCATATTGACTTAAATTGAAATGAACAGAGAGGCTAGGCAAGTAATTAAACGGCATCGATCTAAGTCATTTGCCTAGCCGTGTGATCAAATGGCTGAATATCATTCAGGCCACTAGTTAAACGGCGCTGTTTAGTAAAGTGCCTAGGCTGTTAATTGAACGGCGAATTAAGCTAGTTGGCTGCGACATTTACATACGGATCAGACTCACACGAACAGATCACAAATCTCAAATTGAGCCAAATGCTCCATTCAGTAACAAATTAGTTGACAATCAAATTTTGTCATGCCCAAGTCATTTATAAAAACTACATCAATTTTTAATTTATCCGACGGGTGTGTGTATGATGACTGGTCAGCTAGCGGATGCCTGAGGTTTAAAGGGTGTGCTACAGTACCTTGGTATTCACAATTGAAGGTAAACTTCCTATGTCTTTTACAAAAGAAAGATGGAAACTGTAGTTTCCGGCATCGGAAAATTTCCGTCATTTGGGAATATCTCCAAGGTCATGTCTGTCAGAGAGTCTATAATTGCACCAGCACTTAATAATTCCATAAATGGTGCACACCCTTCATATCATCTTCTTGTTCATACCCTTTCGTATATGTAATGCACACCCTGAGCCCTACTGTTAAGGATACACGGGTGTTTTTTTCACTAAACAGTGCGGGGTGAGCCAGCAGGTGTAGGGCCAGTTAGTGTCTGTGTGTGCATAGGACTTATTTATTTTGTCTTTGGTAAGTACCATAGTGAGTTTTTATTTTATGATGTTGGCAAGTCTGAGCTTCCGGTGATGAACGCTGCCATTACTGCCTGCAGTGCTTTTTGTTCGTGTGGAGCGTTTGCTCGTTGTGAAGAGTAGACTGTGTTTTAGTCAAGTGTAGTTTTATTTTAGTCGAACTCAATCAAAATGAGCTGGCAAGATTATGTCGATAAACAGTTAATGGCATCCAGATGTGTTACAAAAGCTGCGATTGCCGGTCACGACGGGAATGTCTGGGCCAAGTCGGAAGCCTTCGAAGTAAGTTTTTCCATGTCAAGTATTATGTGGTCAGTGATTTGCAAAATCTTGTTATTTGACGTGATTGATAAGTGCGTAACGAAGGTGTTAAGTGCTGTTTACGCTTAAGTTTGGATGACGAATTCTTTATCCGGCGAGTTTGACAAAATGGCGACATGTGGTGGCAGCCAGTTTGGAATTGAAACACGTACCTATTTTACTGTACCTATCTACATACCCTACAACGATCGTGTACCGCCAATGGAAAATGGTTTTATTTTTCAATTTCGCTCCGTCATTCATTATTCTTCAATACTTATAGATAGTTTTATTCTACCTAGTAGTCGAAAATTACCGGCCGGTAGTTTGCAAAGACTGGCTGGCCACCTTCCTACCTATTTCTCGTAGTAATCCCAATGCGAATGTTTATATCAGGCTAGGAATTTCTAGTTCGTAGCTACTTACCTATTAGAATTCAATGAACTATGTAACGAAATGTGGTAAGTATCTACTAATCCCTTTCTTTGTGTGTTATTCAATTTGGAAATCCATAGAATTCCTATATTGAGAACTTAATAATTAGTCTTATGTTTTTAGTAAATATGGTTTTCTTGTTACCTACGGTAAATTTACTTTGCCATTATGTTGGAAGGATCGCGAATTTGCGAAGGCGGTTGGTCGTTTTTCTTTGTGCCGCATGCGCAGTACTCCAAAACTTTTTATTTGACATAACCAGTTATCAGCATCAGTCACATCCAGAGTCTTGACAATTCTCGGTTCGCACATCTCGCCGTATCTCGTCGTCCACCGCTGAGTTCGGTACTTATTTAGTCTGCTCCTGCATTCAATTTTTGCCATGCCCTTTCTAGATCGACCCTCGGCCAGGGGGGTATTCACAATTGATTTCCGATATCGAAAACGACAAGCTTCCATCCTTATTTTACAAATTAATTAGAAGAGGGATAGAAGCGGTCGTTTTGGATATCGGAAACTTTTCGTTAATTATGAATACGGGGGCTGGTCTCACGCTTCAAACTACGTTTGCTTAGTCGTGGTGTCCACTTGAGGACTCTTCTACTCCGGCGGCTGTCAATGTACATAGACTGTGACCAGCTAGGTAATTGTAATTTAGGCCATGGTCATAGAAAATGCTTCAAGCTCGAACGTTTGGGTCTCGTACCTGGTAGAGAATGCCTAGCGGCGGAGCACATTGATTATCAGATAAATACGACCTAGAATAACACGACTGAAAGTCTCACAGTATGGTTCCATGTTCTTTAAGGCTAAAGCGCCCATCTAGTCCGCGAAGTTCAAATTTTTTGAGGTTTTTTTTAGATTTTTTTCAAAATCTGACAATAATAAAAGGCACATTTTGTAATTCGCGACGAAGACCGTGTGCAGTGCATTTCTTAATATATCCAACTTACTCTAAAACATTTCAAGAACGACAGCTATCCAGATAATCTGGCAATTTTTGTATATTTAGTGATTAACTAGTATCATATCCACAATGATAATATTTAGAGTGAAATAAATGTATTAATAAACGCACTGCATACTGTGTTTGTCGCAAATCACAAAATATTGTCTTAAATGTTTTCAGATTTGGGACAAACTATAAAAATACTCGAAAATTTTGAATTTCGCGGGCTAGACAGGCGCCTTCACCTTAAAATAAATTATCTATAAATGCATTCACTAGTGTAAACTAACCAGTGTTATATGTTTTAAGGCAGGCCACTCATAGTCGCTCAGTATATGGATTGCTGCAGTGACTATTTTACTGCATACCCTTGATTAGTAGTTGCATAGATAGACAATCGTCCCGTCGTTTAAGCGGCCGAGTGATGTTAAAGTGCATATCTTGTCGCTCGACGCTTTTCCTCAAAAACCAACTGCTGAAGGAGAATAATTGATGGCACTCTCGTCTGTCAAAAAGCTTTTGCAAGTAACAGTGCGAGCCAACGCGATAGTCAGTGGCTCTGATGTGTATCAAACCGACCGATGATGTTTAATCGACGCTCTCATAGCAACTAGTTGTCGTACTGGGGGACAAGTCTGCTTATTTTGAACGATAAATGCGAAAACAAAACCACTACCAAAAACGTTACGTTAGACATTTCGAATTTAGCTTTTTCGAGGAAGATAGGAACCTCCGTTATAGTAACGTAACAAACAATTGAACTTTCAGGTAGTAGGTATTGCGCTATTTTGAAACCAAAGGCAAACATTTTGTTGGAAACTGTTTACCGCTGTTAATCGAACTTTTTTATTTAGTTTGTGCCGAGCAACATTCGCAGTATACCTATAGGTACGTGTTCTTTGGTAACGTCAACGATTTTGTAGTTGAAAAATTGCGTGATACGGACATACCACATAAATACCACAAAACCGAAACCAAAAAAGTTTCGTTCGAATTGTAAAGATGTTGAAAGATTTGCCCCCCAGGTCAATGAGTAGCAATAGTAAATTCGTGAGAAGTTATACCCAAATAACGAGAGGTTTAATAATAATTTATTTTTGAAGAGTCTAGTTTTCTATCAGCCTAACATAGAAGAATCTTTAGCATATTGACCCTTTCGATCGGTACAGGATACTTTTTTTTACCGGATCGATTCCTGGCTTTACCTATCAAAAATCTTTTAATGTTGTTCTTATTTATTTTAGAAAATAAGAAAAATTTACTATCCTCAATAGCTATTACACTTTTTTTTTCTTCTTTTTTTGTATATAATTTCCCTCCAACCAGGGCACTTTCTTTACATCCTGTTCAATAAACGTATCAATAAAGATTTCAAAAACAACATAGTACCTACCTATGAAACGGTTTCATAGTTTCATCCAGACACAGCTACGGAATAATTACCATGCTCAGCTGTGACTATGAGTTCCTATGTGTGTATCATTCAATGATGTATTTAGTGTATGACCCACATTTATTGGAGCCCCCTCACGATTTAGTAGGTACTGTACAAAGGCTACGCTTACTATCTCACTTATTGCCGTTACCTGTTTATACAAAATTAAGCACATACCACTACTTACTAACGACTTAATTATGCCTTGATCACACGTACCGAGAAGATAGATGGGCGCAAAATGAGCTAAGAGTCAGTCAGTCAGTTCAGTTTTGACGCTACAGACTAACGAGGCAATGGAACGCCAAATCTTGTTTTGCTGTCTCCCCATCTTTGTACGTGTGATCAAGGTATAAACTTGCCGAGTGGGCAAGCGAGACTGTTCTGAGAAGCGCGGGGGTGGGCACTCAGTCTAGTAAATAGAACATAGTCGGAGTAACTGTATCGCCCTTAAATTCGGATGAGCGCTCGTCAGAGCACTCAATGATGTGTTTAAACGTTCCGAACACTGGCGAGGGCACTGTCTTACTTCTTCCACTCGGTACGTCTGATCAAGTCATTACACCTCCGCGAATCAGTTTTTGCTGGCCCGTTCACTATCAGATCACGCTGAGATCTTGTTGATGAATACTTTTGCATATTAAGTACATACATACTTATATTCTTCAAAAAACAGCATTGTATCATATAGGAACTACAATATCCGTTGTAGCGATACTTAAATAAGCGCGAACCTTACATGGAGCTGGAGCTATTAGAATTATTAGTATGGGACTAGTCACACTGTGAAAATTGTTACGAAATACCCCCATAGTGCTGCAAACCAGGATACATTGACGAGAGTAAGAGCGGTTTCGCACTACGTCCGATCCGAATCCGATCCGAACCCGTGAAGATATGGTCCGTAGTAGCCGTAGAACTATTTCTATGGTAATGTACGCCGCAATATCCGGATTCCGTCCGAGTTTTCTAGAGTTTTCAAGTTTTCATTTTCACGGGTCTGATCGGACGTAGTGCAAAACCGCTATTACAAAAGCAGCGGCCATCTAAAAATGCAACCCATAACCTTAATTACCTTTAGAGGATACAAAACTAACACGGTAATCCGCTTAGCGCTTGCACGGTCTTAAATAATTTTAAACGTTAGATTCTAACTGAAGGATTCTGAGCAATACGGCAACAGCTAGCTAGTAATAAAATAACTTTGCTGTAATATTGTTAGGTATAGGTTAATATTATTATAAAATTTTATTGAAAATTGAATTAAGATATGTACAGAATACTTAAAAGTACTCACGTCCTTTTTTTGTTAACAGATATCAAAAGATGAAGTCGCAAAAATAGTGGCCGGTTTTGAAAACGAATCACTTTTAACGAGCGGCGGCTTGACGATAGCGGGCACGCGGTACATCTACCTCAGTGGCACAGACCGTATCATACGCGCAAAACTCGGCAAAGTCGGCGTACATTGCATGAAGACACAGCAAGGTATGTAAAAACATTCATACTTTTTCAGGAGGGCGATTCTTAAGACTATCGTATCCTACTTCTTGTGTATGCATCTTTTTAATTGCAAAATTTTATCGAAATAGTTCAGCCATGGACAAAAGTTGTATGTTGTAATACAATATTTTATTTGGAATACTAAGTCTGGACTCGGGACTACGGTATTCTAATCGCCAAGCTCTAACGTAATTTATATGTATCATTTAAATGGAAATTAGAATTACATAACTGGCATTTATTTTGTTTGTTTCGTCAAAAAATCCTAAAAAAAGTCCTCATTCTTGCCAGGTGTAGTTATAAAAGCATACATCGCATTCTCGCTCGCTGAGAGGACATCCTTCTTCTCACTGTCTAACGAAATATGTAGTGATGCGCTAGGACCCTATGGATTCCTTGTTATGTTATTATCAGTTATCAAATGCATGCGCGCGTTTTATTTTGTTTTATGGACTGGTCGGTCATTTATGAAATTTTGTAAGTGCTTTTTGAGTTCAGTCCTTACTTTGTATACGTCTATGCGTATACTTTTCACGTAGACAAGCCGCGAATAGAGCCAGATATTTGTTAAAAGGAATATAGCTGAATTTATCATGACATAAAAAATACTTGCGTGTAATTTTAATAGACCTTATCCGTTTAATTATGAATAAGTATTTAAATGCAAGTGAAAGTATTGTACTGAGTCACGGTAGACAGGGAAAGTGAGCACGAGCAAGGGACGTGAATACATTATTTTCATACAGTCGTTACATAAAATGTTTTGTTTCAGCCGTCGTAATTTCTCTCTATGAAGAACCCATCCAACCCCAACAAGCCGCATCTGTAGTGGAGAAGTTAGGAGACTATTTAATTACCTGTGGTTATTAGAGGTGAGTTCACATAATTTTAAAATGTGCTCAATAACGCCATCATAGTTACGTGTATTCAATCCAATTATTATCCTGTAGGCAATTATTGTTATGAGGTGGACTCCTACTTCAGGAATATTATTTCTTCTTTTGCAGATCGAAGCGCGCCGTGATCTAAGAATACTTATAAGATAATATTTTTTCCACAGGGAAATAAGTAACTGCATTTTGTATATTCTATGAAGTGATAAGGACCGTTCATTTGTTTTGATATTTGATAAATTATGGCGTCATCAGTGCGTGATGCGTTTAGCAACTATGCAGATGCAATTACTTTGCGGATTTTGGACCCTTTTTATACGCTCACCGCTTCCATAAAGTGATTGTAAACTGTAATGGTTTAAAAGTGTATTTTAAAGTTTTGCTTTTATTGACCAGTATAGTGAAGCATTCGGCTTTGCGAGCAGGTCTCAAAGCATGATGATGTATAGAGATTTTTTTAGGTTTCTTCTCAAGCAGTCTGATACTTTACCTGGCGTTCAAAACTATCATAAATTACTATCTAAACTCGCGATGAGTCAATCAATATTCATCTAGACGCGTATGCCCGTGTACAGTTGCTTGACAAGAAGTTATAATAACCACGTAATTAAATTACTGTAACAACATTATACAACATTATATATATTATTATAAATAGCATTCGTGTAAGGGCTTGTTACAAAATGAAAGACACTGTAACCCAAGTATTACGATTTTATGAAGATCTCTAGTCCCACTGGAACCATCGTGCGAGTAATATCCGACACATGAGCGCGAGGCACGGCGGGCCGCGGGGTACCGCGTCCGCGCCGCCCGCACTAGGCCCGTCTATACAATTTTCTGCTATGCTTTCTTTTAATTGTGCCGCATCTGTAATCTTGTGTAGTCAATAAAAACATTTTGCATTCTGTTCTATTCTATATATCTTAACTGCAGAAATAGAAGCGCTCAATTTATCCTGTATCCCCAAACAAGGCTTGCAGTAAACGAAGGGTGCATATTGTTTATATTTGATATTACTACTATAGCTTTGTACATTGTTTCTGATAAGCGATGGGAACTGTGTCTATCTAATAATAAAACGATTTGTATTATAAAACACTGTTGTTTCCTTAAATTCCTTTGAATTTTGAACGATGCTAGAGGGTAGGTACACAAATGAATATCAGGATATATTGCTAATGAACATAATTTATTTTCATGTTGACAAAATCTACAATAGTTAAGAGTTAAGTACACTCGAATACAAGGATTGGTATAAAATGTTAAACTTTTAGCAATAACCTATCAAGTGATCTTGGTTCTTTAACAACACGAGGATCGTTTCTCTAACCTTATGACATTTATATCGAAACGATAGAAAAATTGTATGTAGAATTTTATATAGTAGTGTATATGTTTCTTTTATGGTTTTGGTAGGTAATTGCATTCGTTATTGTTCATTTCGCTCAAATATTCCGTTTCGTAATGCAAGACGGAGCAAATGAAAATGTGTCTGATTACTTACTACCGTGGTTATCTACATTTCTACAATTCTATTTATATTAAAGGAAAACTGTTGTGAATGAATAAAATACAATAGGTACTTATCATCTTACAAATAAATTATGCAGCGTTGATAATAATCATTGATTAGACAAATTAATACACAATGTATAATAATACCTCTATACATTCGATTTAACATAATCAATAATACTCAGACTCTCGACAACTCATCTTATAACTAAGTTGGGTGTAGGTATCGTGCATAGGTGTCACAACAATTTGTGACCAATCGCCCTGGCATGCCAATTCTGCATCTGCTACTTAGGAGAAATGATATAATTCCAAAGAAACAACGAACGTAGTTACTATATGATATAAAGCCCAAGTTAAAAGTTTGCAAATCAGGATGTTTCACTGAAGTCTCTTACGTTAGTCTTGTCTTAAATTCATAATAAGTAGAAATATTTCGTAAAAACCTTGTTCTACAGTTTTGAAGCACCTAAGTACTTTCGTTTCTCATACTCTTCAGTCGTCCATGCTTGGAAATTTGGTGAAATCGTAGGTCAAATTGAATAACTTCATGGGTGTTCCAAAGAGTAGTGCCGCGATTTTTTCCAGAGGCTTCTAAAGAATCCTTTTCGTTGTTTCTGGCCTGGATGTTCTTCGCCTGTTGACAAATAAGAAATTAATTTTAATCGAATCATAAGTTGATTATTTTTTATCTTATGGTAAGTACCTAGCAAAGAAAATGTATTTAAAACAATTGTTTAATCTATATTAAACGTTCCGTTTTGCCAAAGTACCTATTGAAAAAAAAATGTACCTACCTATTGGATTTAATTGTTCTGTTCATGTTACTTTGTGTTAACTTATCGGTCCTATTTGAATTAGTGCGGGGACCAAACCGTTCAAGTCTTGCGATAATCATACAATTTATTGCATTGCTGATATTTAGCACAAATGAGGAAATAAATTGGCAAGGTTTACATAGCTTAATTATTAACCGGTTAGGTACCTTCATAGTCGAATAAGTAAGTTTTTGTAGTTTCTCGTGATACATATTCAGTAAACTCATTAAAATATTAGGATCGTGAACCCCTCGCGAAGGGTACAGGCAGGGGGACGCGAATGCCAAGTGTACGAGAGCACTGGCGCGTCTGTGGTGGGTCTCAGCGAGCGGGTCGATAGTGAATGGCGTCCGCCGTGCGCTCTCGCAGACTCGTATAGTGAGTGACGCTACATTTTAATAATACTTATAATTTGGGATTTATATTTGTTTAAAAGCGGGTGATTTAGGCGTATCGTTTGAAAGGGGAAAAAATATACTTAGGTATTATGATGTAGTGCTTAATTGTTTTAAAATTAATAGGTACTTTACGTAGTTATAACTTATAGACGAATGTTAGTAATGAAAAAGTGTCAAACATTAAAGGTAAATGTAACATAATATAATGTATTTATGTAGTAAATGCCATACTGCGTTGGATTAACGTTCAACTTATGTGCGTTCACTTGCTGACCGTATTCTGCTAAACCTGACCGTATTCTGTAATGCTATTATAGAATAGCAGCATTTTTACATGTAGACGCTCTCGATAGACAATTCATGTCTATTTAAATTTTTAAGCTCACGAGACCGTGAATGATTTCGTTAAGAATCTTGTAAATAAACTGCCTACCTACTTTAAACCTATTTTCCTCGTATCAATATCTGTCAAAACTTAAAAAATATTGTTCTATGAGAATGGCGACAAAACGAAACCGCACAACTGATAAACTCTCGTCGATGTAGTAAGTCGGTCGTTAGTAGGGCATCCGAAAATAAACGGTAGTAAGTAGGCAGTTTCCAGCACGCGTCCCAAATGCCATGTACGCTGCCCAAAATAGTCTTGGACCGTGCCACGTGAGGAGCCGCACCCGACATCTGACTCCGCTAGCCGGGGATAAACTAGCGTAGGTACAACTAACAATTTTGTGTACACGCCTTATCCGCCATTCAACTGATTATTTTATCTAATAAATACGGAACTCTAACAAACCTATGAACAGGGATTCTGCTTCTAAAGACAAAGTCTAAAAATATACATTGAAATATTTTGGTCGTAAAGTTTTATTTTTAGTTCGGCAGTGGAGGTCTGTCAGATTCAAGTTCATTGGCTAGGTTCCCCGCAAAGCTACGCCAATGACTGATAAGTAGTGGAGATGCGACGGAAAAAAGGCAATATTAAAATGTTCAAGAATTATATTCTAACGTAGGTAATAATTAGGTAGCTACTTACCTATCATAAAGGGACATTATGACAGTGAGTTCAGAAAATAGGACAAATAAAATTATAAGTAGATGCAGATATAAGTTGTGAGAAATAATTATCATAACAGACTTATTGAAGTACGTACGAGACTACGAGTATATAGACCAAAAATAATAATAACGAACACTATTTTTATAAGTCTCTCTTGAGATCGGGCCTTTCTTCAATGCGAGGGGGGGGGGGGGGGGATACATGCATAGTCCACGACGCTGGCCGAATGCAAGTTGGGATTTCACATGTTTTCCTCACGATGTTATTTTGCACCGTAATCCATCATACCAATCATGTACGGCTCGGAATGCTGGGCGACTAAAGTGCGGGAAGAGAAACGTCTCCACTCTGCCGAGATGCGAATGTTGAGATGGATGTGTGGAGTGACGCGACTGGATAAGGTGAAGAATGTGTACATAAGGGGCAGTGTCAGGGTAGCGCCAATAACCGATAAAGTAAGAGGTAGGAGGCTGGAATGGTTTGGACACGTGATGAGAAGGGATGAGAAACATGTGACTAAAAGAGTGATGAATATGAATGTGGATGGATACAGTGCGAGAGGAAGGCCAAAGAAAAGATGGATGGAGTGTATCAAGAGTGATATGAACGAGGTTGGAGTGGATGTGAGTATGACAGGAAAGCGCGATGAATGGAAGGAAAAGACATACTGCGCCGACCCCAGATAATGGGAAAAGGTAAGGCAGATGATGGAATCCATCATACCAAAATTATGATCCGCACGCCGGAGTTTGAACGCAGGACCTTGTGCCTGCAACCGGCTAGGTAGGTTACTTACTAAGCTTTTTATTGTAATCATTCCGGACGGTAGCCGTGCCAACAGAATATTAACGAAGAGGGAATCGATCCGTTTACTTTTTTGAACAAATGTGCCCAACGTTCCTGCAACGACCCAATGTACATACACACACCGGATGTACTAAACTAAGTAGGAATAACATCTGATAGCCGAGGAAGTCCTGTTTATGGAATTCGACGATGCAATCAAGCTCCTACGTACCTTACTTACTCTTCCCGGAAATAGATACTGCGTATTTGATTAGGCACAATGACCGATTTCGGAAACGAATCAGAGTTCAATAATTCCAAAGAAAAAAACCTCGAGCTTCCTCGAATGTGAATCAGTAAAATGATTCATATTCGTGATATTTACGTTGGACGGCTTCGAGAAGTATAGTGATGTCAACGAGAGTTTTAATCGGGTCACGAAGATCGAGCGGGAGAAGTGCGAAGGGCTGATGGGTCGAGGGGCGCGTGGCACGCGGGTCGGGGCGGGGCGGGGTGCAGGGGTCGTCGACACTTCGGTGAAGGACAGCGAGGTCGGTGCGTTCGCTTTCGTAGGCGCGCGGCGGGCGGGCGGCGGCGACTGCCGACGACGTATTGATCGCACAGCTTCCCAGCCTCCCGCACACTGCCCGTGCTCTACACCTCTACTTGATCTCCAAACGGTTATTGCTATTACAATTTATTACTTAGCCTAGGTTTTTTTTTATTTACGCACTTTTTGTGGCTCATAGCATCGACTTTCTTTTAGAGCAAAATCCGCTTTACAGATCACGAAACGATATTTACATCCTGCGTAATATAATAACGTACAAATGTAGAAGTTTATATACCTACCTACTTACCTAATTACCCATCGGTTCTAATTCTGTTGGGGCACAAATTAAACTATTAAATTCATTGTAATGTCTTCCTTTGATTTGATTACCCATGGTCGTACCTGGGTACGTACGGGGTGGTGTGTGCCTAAGCAAGCAATATTTTACTTGTAGTGTATACAATTTATTTTAGTTTTGTCCGGCCTCCTCACCAGCTAATGGTGTTAGAGAGAATGATTAATCACTAGCTACATAAAAAACTGGATAATTCGAAACGGAAAATTCTTGTTTTCATCTTATATCCTTCTTAATTCAAGTCGAAAATTATTTCCTGCGATATACTGCGTCAACCCAAGATAATGGGAAAGTTAAGGTAAGCAAGAGACTGCTGAAAACTAATCGTTTAGCTGAAAAAATAATGAGTTTTATTCTATAAATGTTGCACCCTCAGAGCTGAATCGTCCAGATGTACCTAAGTTGTATGCTTGTAAACTTGTAACGTAAGTGGCGTGGGCTGCCGCGGCGACCGCGGGCGGCTACCGCCGCTGCACTGGCGCCGGCTATTGTTTCTGCAACACGATAGCCCGTGCTGCGTCCGCGCACACATACATGCATTCATACATTTTAACTTTATTCCTCACCAATTACAACTATTTAAACTTGCGGATGGGTGGAAGTTGTTGATAACCAATAGTTCAAGAACCTTAAATAATTTATTGTCAGATACATATTTTACAATCCCAGCGTTTGGGACATATTTTACTGACTGTCAGTAAAGTTGATTTGTGCAATTTACTCCTAGTATTTCTGGGGACGTTGCACTCGATAAAACAGTGCTGTGACCTCTTATCGTGCCCGGCTCGCTATACATTAATTTTCCAACTTCATTAAATAAATAACCTACGCTTATAGTAATCATGTGATGTACTTATAGAGCTAGTGTTCAAAATTATATATTTTAAACACTGCCAGTAGGTAGCCACGGTATGCACTAGCGGAGACGCTTTCGAACCATCAGCAATTTTAATGTAACAGCTCGAGTGCACTAATTACCAACGAGAAGCGAACGTTACGTGGCAACAATATTCTTATTTTACCGTTTTTGAAAAATGCAGCACTAATTGGTGTTTGCAAAATGTTTATCATAAGTTAGTGAATAATAATTATTTTTTACTTTGAATTATACATTTAGAAAATTGGATAAGATTTAGAAATGAGCTAGACTAGCTAAGCAGGTCAATATGGACAGACATGTGTGAATCTACAATGTACACTTTCTCGGAGTAACGGACTGGTCTGACAAGTGGGATACCTACGGAGACCGCGCGCTGACACACTTTGACTAACCAATTATAAGATATGACATACTATACGGTCATTCTATATTTTCGGTCATTCGAACACATTCTATAGCAAAGTTTAGCTCTGTAGTAATTCATTGCTTCCAATCAATCCAACCAAAATGATATCCATACTTATACAAAATGCAAGCGAATCCGATCTTAAACAATTTTATTTTACTCCCGATTCGGAAGAACATGCTATTTTAGGGTTCCCACGTACCCGTAGCATCTGGGAAGAAACTTATAAGAATTTTCAGTCGGCAGTCGTTAGGGAATTATAATATTTTGATACAGACATACACGTATACTTTGGATGGGCATGCATTTCAAAACATAGTAAATAAATAAAGAGTTTGGAAACGTGAAATGAAACCAGGCTATTTTTATTAAAACTTTACGAATAGTACATTAGTAAATAAACTATATAATAAAACCATTGTTATGTCACCCACGTTTTAAGATTCAAATCGACATGAAGGCGGAAATTTAGTCAACTATAGGTAATGTATGCATATTTGGATGTTTGCTTGCAGAGGCATTTGTGTTTCAATATTAATTCGTTTGGTGCTGAGCGCAACGCTAGAATTCGATCCGACCGATCCGAACGCTCCAGCAAGTGAGGAAGGCGTAAAAAACGCTCGCCAAATGTGTTCGCGGTCAGCCGCCATTACAACATGAATTATTAATTGTAGACAAACGTTAGGTACTTCTGTATGCTCAGCGAGAGTTCGTCGACCCGCCGCCAACTATGACAACAGGCTGGGCAAGTCGCTCTATCCAGTAGGTATAATTTCAGATAATTAATTAACGTTTTTATTTATTTTTTAACGCCATTCTAACTTACTTTTATAACCTTAATTAAAAAAAATCTATGAGGTCAAACAAATAATAATGTTTACTTAAATACAATAATAAAAGTGCTCTGTATCTGCGCGCCTGGTTGTACCTATTTGGCTTATCTATATAATTTAAGTTGATGTTTAAATACCTATTCATAAACAATTACAGTGTAATAAATGAATTGTATTGAAATTTAGTAATTACCTTCTAGGCAATATTTCAAATTATCGAAGTACTTTAATTATATAGGTACTGTTCTGATCCATCTAATAACAGGATAGGTTTAGAGTTAAAGGAAAAACAGTTCTGCATAATGTTGTACATATTTACAATAGCTGTATTTCATACTGGATAAAATACATATTTAACACTGGAACTGATCCAAATTGTGGAAACGAAGCGAATGTTTATCAGCAGCTGTGGCTACGAATAAACATGAAATGTGTAGGCCACCTCGTAGGTTTGGCAAAAGGTAAAAATACATGTTGGAAGTTAGAACATAGCCTGTGGGAAATATTATCTGTGTAGTTACATATTGGAAACTCGATATATGACCATCATTTGGTAGCACAATGTTGTAGGTACTTTGGGTTTAACCACATAAATAGGTCGAATGTGGAATGATGTTTGTAGATTGACAGTTTGTATATGGAGCCACGATCGATCGACCGTCGAGCAATTGAATGGCGATTGGTGTGGCAACACCCTTACGTACAATAAGCATAACTAGTAGTGGAGTAAAAAATATATTTTAATAAATAAAAAAAACTAACTTCAACAAAACCTGGGTGCACTAAAAAGCTAGAAATAAATAGGGGCATTATAATGTCTTTCATTTGGGGTTGGAACGTCTTGAAAATGAGTAAATCCTTCAAAAAAAACCGAAATCGGTAAACAATTGACGGAGATATCGGTGAACATAGTACCTTCTCCTTTTCGAAGTCTTTAAAAAGATACTATTGGACAGTGGTCGCATCATGTATGTAATGTAATGTAATGTACCAACCCGTATTTGGAAGTGTCGTCAGCGCATAGTGGACAAAGACAGGGCGCTATCTCGTTGGCGATAATGAAATCGCGTCACAACACCAATTAACAAATACCACGACACTCGCCTCACCCCGGCTGGTAATGGGCGCGGAGACTCTACACAATTAACTAGTCGTTCACTCCCAGTAGAAAGGTGATGGTTATTGGGGGTGACGTCATCAAACACTTTCATATGAACAGCACACACCTAGCAGATAGTTTTAATTTTGGTTCAGATTTAAAACAAAACGATTTAGGTGGTGAGAAATTTGCTGACGAAATGTTTTTCAAAGGTAGGTAAGTAAATTAACTGCACCAGAAATGTGAAGTAGGTACCTACCTAATAGATATTAAGCCGGCTTGTTATTGTTTTGTGAAAAGAGACTTAAGTTTCTGGATTACAGGAATTATAATTTATTTATTTGTCAGAATTTTGGCGTCGTACAACACATACTTACACAAATATATATTTTGCGGACTAAAGGTACACGTTCATATAATTTAAGCTGCTAATTTTGATTTAAAAAAACTACAAAGTTAAAACATCGTATAGGTATAAATAATATAACAGTTAGTTCCTCCGTGTTTAGTAAACAGACACATACTTAACGACAATCTTATTTATCTCGTAAGTGTTCGGGTGCCCATTATGTAAATACCTTGCCCCTCAGATAAAGGATATTAGGGCAATCGAGTTGTTTAGAAACATTGAAAATAGTCTCTAACTACTTACATTCCCAGACAGGATTGGGGTTAACTAGGATTGGAAAAACACTAAACTACTTCAATGCACAAGCAATACGAATATTACGTAAAAATAAAATATTTTATTTATTGTTTTCTTATATTCTATGGTCTTGCAATGGTACGCTTGGTTGTGTTATCCAATCGCTTGTTATCCAAAACTAAGCGTACCATTGCAAGACCTCGAGACACTGTGAGCACTTTCTGCGTGGATCGGACCGCAAACAACAGCTAAATATGAGGGTACCCAGTTACTAACTATGACATCGGGACGTCTAACACCTCAGTCCCCCCGTGACCATGGTTGCTGTAAAGCAGCCGAAACGTTGGGAACATAAAAAAAGTAAATAAACGCGATAAAATCCGTAAAAAACAGTTTTATTTCAATATTTTATTTAATAGCAGCTAACAGAATTAGGGCACCATTGGCCCTATTATATTGGTAGACCAACAAAACTTTACTAAATAGACTTAGTGTCGTCATTTTTATTGCCCTGAATAGTCTGAAGTGCTAATTAACCAGCTAGTCCCCATACAAAATTTAAGCTAATCCGTTCTGGTAATTTAATTTTATTTTACACGCGAGTTGAGCTACTTTGTAGCATTTATAGGGTTCCATCCGTCCGTAGTATCTACGAAGAGACTTACAAAATCATCTCGTCAATAATTATATTTTGATACTTAATGAGATAAGTAGGTACCCTAATGTATGAAATAACTGCTACCTATGTAATAAACTTGTAATTTCCTTTTTGATGACTAAAATATTATATACTGAAAAAATATAGGTAAGGCGGAAACTAGGCGATTACCTGTATGTTCTAACACTTTTATTAAATGGTAAGTAAGTACCTACTGGGTTTGTTCTATTCTATCACACAATACTTAGTATTGTATTAATTGTACTTTGAAAATTCAACAGCAGTAGGTAGGAACGAGAGAGTAAAGACGGATGTTCTTTTATCTGCTCGCTCGTCCTATTGATATGTCACGTCTAATAACACGCTGACATTGTGTTTCAACGTACCATTATCATATCACACGGGCGTTGGACGCTTTTGTGTCCGCGACAATAATATAATTATTAAAATAAACGAGATAGCTACATAATGTAAACGAGCGACGACGCCAACTTGGCCATGTTAGTGCCGCGCAATGTAAACTATTTATACTCATATCAAGTTCATTGTTTTGTCTCGAATCAAGACGGTGATTATTATTATTGATTGATGAGTCGTTACTTGAACGTGTTTACATTATTAGTTATAAAATTAGTTATCTCATGCATGACTCATAATTAAGTGTCTACATGGGTACCTAGTTCAAGTTGCGATATTATTATAATGTGTCGTACATGATGTAGTCAAATAGCCTGACGAGGGATTCAAATTTCCGCAAAAATGTGTTAGGATGGGGTGTCCCGATAACTGTCGCCCCTGCAGAGCGGGGTGCGCGGCGCGTGGTGGGGCGGGCGCGGCGCAAGGGTGGCGGCGGCGGGCGGCTAGGGCCGGGGCTGCGGCTGCGCGCTGCCTGCGCCCGGCCCCCGGGGACGCGGCATGTGCGCCGCCCGCCGCACCCCGCGCGACGCTTCCCCCGCCCCCGATTGAAAGCTCGATTATTAACCACTCATTCAAGCTCTAAGCGATTATCTCCCCGGTAACTGTATATTGGTAACTGCGCGTCGCCGCTGAATATCCTCCACGTCCAGTTTATTTCAGGTCACAGGAAGGAAAATCAAGTTAGTTGCGGGCTGATAAGGGAAGGAAGGACAATATACTTAATTATACTGACCGTTGGCGGAGCGCGCAGCCGGCGACGTGGCTTCTTTGCTTCGAGAATTTTCTTTCTCCTTCCCATTGTTCCCTGTGGAAGAAGACATCTTTAAAGTATAGAATAATAACTTAATTTACGCCAATTTTCGAGACAACTGTGTTCATAGCAAACATAGATGTGGAAGGTAGGTTATTAATGTACCATCTGTAATTCATTGAAAAGAGTAACCATTGAGTTTCTTGCCGGATCTTCTCAGTGGAAGCAGCATTCCGAACCGGTGGTAGATTCTGACTATTCATAAATGCTTTGTTGGCTTACATGAATAAAAACAATTTTGAGTTTGAGTTTGAGTTTGAATGGCAATCAGTGGTAAGACAAGTCATTTTTAAACCGGGATAGATGAAAAACTGACAACATTCAGGTAAGTTGGTACTTGCTTAAGTAACATTTAATTAAAATGCAGGATTACTACCTAACTACCATGTAAAACGATAACGCTGTGGGTTCATAAATTGTTGAACCTATAAGCTAATACGCTTTATGAACCTACCTAACAGTCAAGAAACCCGACTAATAATGAGCATTGTCATTATTACGCTTAGTTATTTACAGTAATTAGATAATACATTAAATACTAATTAGTAGGTTCACGTTATTAATATTAGTTACCTACCTATTTAAAAATGTAAGTATGTATAGGTAGACAGAGTGTCATAATACACCTATTTCGATGTAAATACCTACGTATGTATGTAACGTATCGCTGTTTCAAAACTGATACTGAAACCGATAATATTGATAACGCTGCGTTGAGCGAGCGGACTCTTCAAAAAACTGAATTTAATAATATCGATGTGTTATATTTTTTTATGTAGTACTTACCTACCCGTATGTATGTAGATAGTGTGCGCAAACAGGATTTTTACAAACGAGTACAACATATTTGATTTATGTACTTACCTACTAATATATTATTATATCAACAACATCCTGTCATAGGGTTCATAACAAAACAAAACAGCAGATAAGAGTGAGTTAGTTTGAAATGTTTGAATGTGAACCGGAAATATCTGGGTGCAGGCAGATAGGGTCCGGGACCGCGCGCCGCGATCCGCTGCGGCAGGCGGCACATTCCCCGGAGGATCCTTTTTACCACCGCTGCCTGTCAGACCGGTTATATCGCGAGCGTTCACCCGAGCAGACTCGCTCGCGAATTTACATCGCTTTCCTCTTACTACAATGTTACCAACCGCAAATAAATAAGTACACTTCGATGCTCAACTCCACTCATTTTCGAATTCGCATCGTCATCCCGGTTTAGCTCGTTCATTTCACGCAGACGTGCGCTGTGGCTCTTATTACACTGGCATATGGGTCAATTTGTAATAATTCACGCGTCTTGAAATGAGCTGACTATTACTTTATATCCTAACTAGCTGAGCCCGCGACTTCATCCGCGTGGAATTTAACTTAACAAAAAAGCCCGCTCCCGCGTTCTGAGCCCGCGCGACAGGACCCATTTTTTGTTTTTCTAAAATAAATGTAGCCTAAGTTACTGCTTATAATTATTTTGATATTACAAACAGACACTCCAATTTTATTTATTTGTATAGATAGAATTATCAACAAGTGGTTAGTATTCGACGCTGCCTGCTGTGATCGGAAAATTCCTTCAACATTACCTACTAAGGTTCGTTTTGCATTTTCCATGAATGCGATTTCATTGTATCGAAGATAAATAACATTCACGTGCTAAGTAAATAACACGAAAGGTACATAGGCACTTACTAATTATAAATTGATTATCTTGAGATTCGAGAAAAGTCAATATAATTATTATTAATTAGTATAAATATTTATTCGAAATCGCTGTCGTTAAAGGTGCTAATAAGGTTGTCCACAAACCTAATTTAAATGTGATTTAGTTTTAGTCGTAAATTGTAGACTCACCAAGCCCAACCTTAGGAAGAATAGGAAGACAGTAATTTAGTAGATACCTACCTACTTATACTTATCAAGTTTAGTTGATGTCTAGCAACAGAATTATCGCCATTACATGAAGTTGTAAGCCACTATTGATTCAAGCTATGACAATATGATCATGGCTGCACTGATCCCAGGCGAACGATTGTTTGAAGTGGAGCCGGACAAGACGACCTTGGCAGTGGCGTTGACTCGCGCCGCCACGAATCGCAACCAACCGTCGCGCCATAGATTTAACACATGCTCCACATATAGCTTCAGTACGGGATCCGACATTAAGATGCTAAACATAACAACAATTTTAACCGAGCGAATATAACCCATAAATCAATTAGCTTAAGAATAATCTTCATTCAGCCGGATACGGTCCGCATAGTGAGGAGGTTCCTCTCCCGTGTCCAGGACCGAACTCTGTTAACGACTGTCGCTCGACAAGACTCACACTCGTCGCGCAATACATCCAATCTGACATATCACGTATTTGAATACGTCACTTTTGACAGTTTTCCCACAGAAACACTGCACAAACTGTCGTATTCATTTATGATGCAGAAAATCTAATGACTTTTCCTTAATATTTGAAGCATGTGTTTTACTCTTACAATGGATTATAAAATAATGTACCTACTAACCTAATCAAACAGCTGCATTGGTTGCAATTTGCTACACATTACAAACAGGAAAAGTTACAGGAAGAATGAAAATGTATTAATAGCTCCATAAACATTACATTTAAACATTAACACATACTATAAGTACTCACAATTGTGACTTATAAATAATAATAATGTCACTACGGTACTGACTACCGACAGACTAACTTATTTTGAATAAGTAGTTACCAAGTTAATCTATAAATTACTAGCTGTGCCCACGGATTTCGTCCGCGTAGTATTTAACGTAACAAAAATTTCGGGATTATCGGGATAAAAAGTATCCTATATGTTAATCCCGGTTATAAACTATATCTGTGTTCCAAATTTCATTCAAATCCGTTCAGTATTTTTTTGCGTGAAGGAGACACATTTTGCGTGAAGGACATACATACATACATACATACATCCACACTCACAAACTTTCACATTTATAATATTAGTAGGATAATTGTAAAATGTTCTCTCACCCGAAGTTACAATAATGTAATGAAATAGGCAAAGACCCAAATTATCTAGCACTGATGATAAACTGATGATAACACTTATGGGTATTTGACGTACCTTTTAACTAAATAAATCAAACCATCTTAACCCGTCGCAGACTGAACACAAATTGTGAATTTATTTTTGATATATCGGTACCTAAGTCTACTTTTTTTTCAATGTGCTTAATCGCTAATTGATTTTATGATGTAGGTTCACAATATATTTTATAATACAATGAGGTGTACACGGAAAAGTTATAATAAACAGGATTTCATACATAATTTGCCTGGTACTGTGGTTTAATTTGCCTTGTAAATAAGCAGTTGGTCAATATTTCATGATTACGGGAATTTTGATTTTGCAGTTGGATACATACACCCGTCACCCAAAGGTACATATTGTTTGCTACATTAAGCACACATAAAGGAGGATAATTTAGTTGTTAGTTTAATTTTGATAAAGGGTAACACACAATGTAGGTATAACTACATACAAAATGTTTTATATTTGTAACTCTAATATAAAAAATATAAGTACAATAAATAGAGACGCCTCTTTCAATATTTTCATTTGCGATTTCGAAAGAAGTAGGTAAAGTGCAACTATTGATTCACTAGAGTAAAATGACAGGTGCTAATGTCACTTTTGAAAATAATGTTGCCCTATTTATTGTTGTTGTGATATTTTAGTACAGTGGTGATTCAGTTCTCGGATTAAAAAAAGAACAGGAGTGGCTAACTATAACTAACTTATACTTATTCGATTGGAAGAAATGACAAATGACACTCAAGATTTATTTGAAATAATACTTATTCCTTGAATCTGTTTTAAATCTACTAGTAGGCATAGGCTATATTTCCCTAATTATCATCACTATTACTCAAAATATTACTATATCGATTAATAAACATAATTGAAATTCCCAGTAGGTAAATATAAAAAAATGAGTTTTGATTCACTATGTACTTAATTAGTTATTGATTCTTGTGAATTATTTTGTCACAACACTATTTTCTATATCAAAAACTGGTAACCCAATAAACATAACTTTACTCGAGTGAATTAATAATCGCACAATAGGTATGGTTTTCAAAAATAGATACTTATCGTGAAAGTGGTTTTAAAAATTATCACATGGCTACTTTAATTTCTATTAGACCTTACACAAGAAAAAGTTATCCGTCACGGGACGCCCGGCAGCTGTGAAACATGTGTGTGTAAGGTATACACAAGGGGTTCGAGGGCGGTGGCGTAAAAGGGGCATGACGGCATGAGAGCGTCATGCCATTTGCCGTGTCCTCAAACTAGTTTTTATTTTTTGGTCAAAGTCCGCCAATAGCAGCATCACGACTGCAGTTACCAAAGGGTAGCAATGCCATTATACCTACGTGATATTATAGATACGACAAGGCCATTTCCGAGTTTGTCCCGACGTTAATCGAACCCGTAAGCAATCGGTGCAGTGAGCCAAGCGGCCTACGCTCGAACCACTACGCCAAGCGGTCGTCATTGTCTTCAATGTCTCTCGAAATACGGTGTTTGCATTCACCGTTTAACTAAGCGATAATCATTGTTCAAAAAGGAAGTCGAATCTACAAACGTACTGATTTAATAATTTTGTTTATTATAATGAAGTAAGTAGTGGAACCATTACAGCAGGAAAAATTGCATAGGTAGGTAAGTACGGTCATGTGTGTGCACAGGTGTGAGCCTAGCCCGTGGTATGTGGGTGATGGCCGCACACCCGCGCCCGCGAGCGCGCTCTGTCCGCCGCCGCCGCGCGCCGCGCTGCGCCCGCGCCGCCTCACCGCCACTCAATTCAAGTTTAAAAATAAGTTCACGGCTCGTTCGACACACGAGATGGAATATAGCTCTGTGTGTCAGCTGCTTTAATGCATTTCAATATGGACATAATTTTGTTACAAAAATTGATAAAATATGTGTAGGTACGTTATTAGTTAGTCTAATATAGAATTTTCATGTACTATTACTTATCATAGGTAAAGCTTCGCTTATACGCGTTACATACCTACTTATCTAACAGCTCATAGGTAGGTAAGGTAGTACTTAGTTAAAGACTAGATAATATGGATAACCAATGTCAAAAGATTTTGTTTTAAACTGATTTAGGTTTGATCAGTTATTAGAATCAACTTATAAGAAATGAACGTGAATTGTCATAAAAGAGTAAGTACTTAATCACGCCATAAGTCGAGCGTGGCGCTTCGCCATATTGGATTACCACGAGGCCGTGCTCGAGCGTGTGATACTAAAGGATACCACTAAGGTTAAGCTTTAGTAATGTCACGCACAATAGCCTTAAGAGGATTACAATGAAAGATTAGCTCCCCTCTCCAAGACAACTTCAGAAAACTGAAGCCTACTCACGTATTTTGCAAAGCGGAGAGCGATGCCTGTGTTAACACTTTACCATAACGCTGTACAACGGTGATATGAACGTGCTGTGTGACTCACCGTCTTGTAAGATAGCGTTGCCGTTGATAACTCAGTTTTATTATTTTTAAATTACTTTTTACACACGACTGTACAGTGCCATATGGCGCTGACGGTCGTCGTCGGAGTCATATCCATAAAAAGGTTTATGAAGTTACAAGCCATCAGAGGTCGCACATGTGACATGCATCTACATGCACCTACAAGGAGACTTTTAAAATCCTTTCTTCTAGAATCATCATTACGGTGTTAGAGCCAAGCTCTTATTTCTCACAGAAAATCGGCGTTAAGGCTAAAGCGCCCATCTACCCCGCGAAGTTCAAATTTTTTGAGGTTTTTTGGAAATTTTTCAAAATCTGACAATAATAAAAGGCACATTTTGTAATTCGCGACAAAGACCGTGTGCAGTGCATTTATTAATATATCCAACTTACTCTAAAACATTTCAAGAACGACAGCTATCCAGAAAATCTGGCAATTTTTGTTAATTTAGTGATTAACTAGTATCATATCCACCGTGATAATATTTAGAGTAAAATAAATGTATTAATAAACGCACTGCATACTGTGTTTGTCGCAAATCACAACATGTTGTCTTAAATGTTTTCAGATTTTGGATAAACTATAAAAATACTCGAAAGTTTTGAATTTCGCGGGCTAGACAGGCGCCTTCACCTTAAGTAGGTATTATAGCTACATTTCGTACGATAAGTGGTGAGCCAGAAGCCCCCCCCCTTTCTCTTCCATCTATCCCCCTTCAGTTCAGCAACAAGCGAGCTTTGCCAAGAAAGCATTAATATTGGATGGAAGCATCTAAAGGTAACTGCGTAACTGTTGTAGGGGTAAATTTTACTTAATAAAACGATAACAAATGTTCAAAGTCCCTTCCAAAGTGTCCAGACAAAACATTGACGCCCAAAACAACCAATGGGCGCACAGAACGTCTGCGCTTCCAAATAAACTGGTGTCTTGCGTGCCACGCCGATGTTTATTGGTGTTTTTAATAAAGATATATTTACTAACTACTGGCTCGCCGGTCGTTTAACTCGCTTAGTTTAAATGGTTTTATTGTGCCCACATATTGAGCGTTTGGTTATTTATTTAGTACCTACCCACAAGCTGTTACCCGCGTGTGGTACGCAGGTTCGATAAAATAAAACTAGCCTAAGTTACTCTTTATAACATCCGCTATCTGCCAGTGAAAGTCCATTTCAAAATTGGTACAGCCGTTTCGGAGATTAGCCGGAGCAAACGGACAGGCGGACAAAATTTCAAAGATGGTTTTTGTTTTAAGTACCGTATAAGTATAATTTCATTTCGTAAGAAGTAGTTATTTTGACATTACAAACATACACTTCAGTTTTATTTATTTGTATAGATGTTAGCCATACAACTCAGTACTAGAACATTGAGCTAAGGCTGGCAAGCACGTGGGCCTCCAAGGTGAAGGTCAGGCGCATACGCAATGTACAACTGAGACTCTACAAATGTTTTCCAATACCCACGAAGTACAGATATAATGACACTAGCGAAGCTTACTCATCGATAACCTCGGAAGTCGGAACGTACCGGTCGAATTAAAGGGAAGAATTACAAACAACTTTAGGTCGGTACTTAACAGGTGGCATTGAAACATCGAAAACAAAGAATACGTTACGTTTTGAATAAACCTTTTGGTGATGAGCATTGTAGGCCAGATAGCGACCTCAATATAAAAATAAATGGGAAAAGGCTCGCCCGAAAAAGAAAGTTGAGAATGTTGAAAAATTGTAGTATCTGGTTGAACATAACCAGATAAACTTTCTTGACAAGGTTGATAGTTTAAAGCAATTTGTAATCCGCGTTCCTATCCTAATCTATGAAAGCGTCTGTCTGCTTCGAGTAGTGTCAAGTTGAGTGGACTAATCAGGGATTAAATAGTTGTCATACCTCGCATTGCCTCGGCAAAAACAAATGCCACCTATTTAGGGCGGGATATATAGATTGATCTCAAGTTTGAGAGAGATCCTGGAAATGTCACTCCAGTACAAAATGGCGTGTCGAAAGCGTACTCAATATCGGTCTCAGACTTAAGTTCTATTATTAAAACGGGCCTTTGTAGGCATCATGAAGGGATACATACAAGTTTGCATCGGACCAGTTTTCGAAAACTTAGCTCAACATAAAGTTAAACAGAATAACAATAGATAGTGAGAGCGGATCAGTCACGAGCTTCTTCAGAACAACCTTTTCCACGTAACTATGAATATTAAATTACGGCCCATAGTTCTACTACACGCCGGACGTATTATTCGTTGGGCGACGGATGTGCCGCCATTTGCATGCAAGCCGCAGGCTGTGGACAATACAATGCATGCCTACACAGGTCCCGCAACAGAATCATACTGGCAGAATACATTATTTACTGGAAAAATATGATATTTATACTTAGTTATTGAGTTATAACCCCTATAGTGCACGATAAGCAGATTTATCTAAACTTAGCTATCATCTGGCTGAGTTTCACAGTATTTTCCTCGTATACCTTTTTCTGACTACGGCGGCAAAAAAAACCAAGAGATACGTTTTTAGAAGTCTATGTAGTTATGTATGTATGTATAATTTATATGTTCCACCGTGGCGCCTAAACTACCCATCCGATTTTGAAGTGTTAGGTGTCAATCAATTCGTTATTATGATCCGGGTGACATAGGCTACATTTTATACGAACAAAATCAATAGATATCTTTTTTCTTTAAAATTATGGCTCACCCAAGTTAATAGGTATTTCGCCATTAAATATTACCTAAATCCAAAATGTCCCTTGTATTTTTTTTGTCGTATGGAATGGGATGTCTAATGAAAGAAGAGTAGATTCTGAGATCATAAATATACTTATAGTAGTATAATATAAAATATACCAAGTGACAGAAAAACAATTTAATATTATACCTATTTCAGCTTTTATGAATACTACTAGCGCTATCTATTGGCAGTTCTAAATATAATTCATGACAGTAGTTTCGTAGTCGTGTTGGAGTTTTTTAAACGTTTTTCCTAGTTAACCTCAGTATAAGGAGGCTGAATATTATTCAACCCCGTTTTATTAGTAGCCTACCTAACTACGTAACTAATACCTACCGTTTCATTTCATCACATAGGGCATAGCTCCAAATATACAGTTTAGCCGGCCAAGATAACGTTGATTAAGATGTGGCGTTTGTTGATTATGGCATAGGTATTATCGCCGATACGGCTCCATATCAGATATCGTTATCAATATTGGATATGAGCGACAGATATGAAAGGCAAGTTGAAGGCGGGTGACTTTGCCGCGCATGCAACTGTTGATCGCTTTTTCATTGAAACTTATCAGTCAACATAGAAAAATCATTAAAAGTATAATTGCAATTTATCAATGTAAGTATCTTTAATTGTGCTCCGTATGAAAATGTCGCTATGCTACGAAAGTTTATAGTAGTATGTACTTGCAAACATAATAGATTTGGATTGAAATCCGAATCAACGTCATAAATGTCACTCACGTTCTTAATACACTCTTGCGCTAGTTATCCCAACATTAACCACAGGGCTTTCCCTTGAAAATATATCGACTACTTAAATAACGTGAGAATTTATAGACTGCTTGAACTTTGGCCACCATCCAAACTATGTTTAGAAGCAAGTATCTTCAATATTTCGGCACACTACGCACAGCGAGGGTGTTTTGAGAAACTCGGGTCATTAATACGTTGAAAAATACTTTCTTCACAAGACTATATTTCGAAAATGCATGTGTTATTTAGTCAATGTCCCGTCGTCAAATGCTATATTTAGACCTGATTCATCGACAAATTTACGGTACAAATCAATGACTCGTGAAATTTAGTTTCATTGTTTTTCTAGTGTCCAAGTCGCTTGGTATAATTTAGTCCGTGGATTAAGAAGATAGCGGTTAGGTTGTATTTAGGGCACCGTCGTCGTCGGCGGTGCGGCTAAGCAGTTACAGCTACGATCTTGGCCTCAAAGTCTGACCGGTTGCCTTCTTTGGCAGCGACCGGGACCGGTTTTCCAAACCGACTCCTTTGTAACTAACAGTTTATTCTCAACTAATATTTGCATTAACGTTTCGATGCGGATGCCACGTTCGATGACATATCAGCGGATGCGCGTAAATCAGAGAATCGCAACACTTTCTCAGAATTAATTATTTGTAGGAGTATGTAATAAATAATATCGGGAGGCATTATCTGCTTTCACGCGGCTATTAATCATAGAATATGGGTGTATTGGCATCCTCCCTCGCGCCCTCGCGCGGTGAGTCACGGCGCGACAGTCATGCAGGGAGAGCGCGCGGCTCTGAATCACTGGTGAGTGTTGATGGCGGCGGTACCGGCGGGCAGCGCCATGCCTCGCCATACTATTATGCACATATTGATGTCGCAGGTAACAGAATCGCCATTGTGTGCTATTCACTATTGTGCAGCCCAACTTTTTAGGTCCCCGTAAGCGATTGTTAACGCCTTATTGTTACACGGCTTCGATGCGCCGGTTTATTTAGATCGGAATAATAACAGGATCCTAAGCCCACAGGCTAGTTTCATTCAAGTTGTTCATGTAGGTATATTATGAATATACATCATGCATAGGTAAGTCAGCACATATTTATTTATTGAGTCGTCCACTGATGAAGCGTAGAGCTAGGGCGTTAAGGATTGCCGCTAAATATGATTACCTCAGGAACATACAATTAACTCTGGTCAGTTGTTTCTAGAATGAGCCTACTTTACTAACGAGCGCTACCATTAGCAATTAGGTAAGTATTTATGTGCTCATGATGTACGAGTAACACAAAACGCGTAACTAGACGTCAGGTCCTTGTGACGAAAAGGTAGATCGAAAGGCATTGCTTGAGAAATTATATGAATGTTGAATGATAGTGATAATGAACAACACGAAACATTAACGTTTAAAACTTCCTGTTTATACCGAAGCGGTATTATTCGTAATCTTATTTCTTATGAAAATATTTGAGTAACAGATAGATTATTAGTGCGTCGTTGTCGATTAGTCATTATACATTATGCTTACACAAAATACTTATTTAAATTCAACTCTGACAGCTAACGCCATCTGTTGGTGTTAGGCCAAAATCAGTTATGAAATATAACGGTTACAAGACAAATCACCGAGTTGAATCCTAGAACACAGCTCGTTAATTAGAAGATACTGTTAGCTTTTATTATGCCGTTCACCAACGATGAACAACGTTGCATTTTTTGCAGATTGTTCCAGAGTTGAAGATACCTAAGTTTGCGTTGAAATGCAATTATGGATTACAATGATATCTAATGACGTGTAGTTTCGGGTCCCATTATAAAATATTAATAGGCACCTAGGCTATACGTGTCTATTACATATGTTTTTTTTATTAACGAAAATGCTCACTCTATTAAGATTATTAATAATGCTACCGAAGAGTTGTACCTGTGACCTTGAATCCAACCTTTACGTTGTCGAGATAGCCGCTTTAGAAAGCATAACATTCTCCATCGTGATGGATTATGATTAAATGTGTGTCATTAACAGACGACACTATTTTAAGATCACCTATTTTACTAGATACCTACATACGACAATATTTTTGGCACTAGTTCAAGTCGTTTCGATCTCTACGTTATGTAACACTATTTGATAGTTTTGTTATGTTCTAATAGGCATAAGGTTAATGGCACCTTTAAAAAATAGTCGTTGTAAATGATGTCATGAATGAGATTACAAGCGGGGTGTTGGTCACGAAAATGTAGCTGATTATTTTAAATTTGGGGCTCATCGGCCTAAAAGCTCTTTTACTATTTATTATACAGGGTTACTGTAATTAGGTACCAACACGTATTTTTACAGGAAGTAACAGAGGAGCTTAAATACAATAACTTTTACTTTGTATCACCTTTTTATTGTACGAAATATTTTAGTATCTATCTAAATATTTTTAAATGATGTGATCCTATTGATAACTCAAGGATTTCTAAATTTAATGATGACTTTAGACTGCTGGTTATTTTCGGATATTTTATTACAAATATTGCTTTGTTGTGGTGTCAACAATCAATATGTTATTTATGTTCAATAAGTTATCAACTATTGTTTTCGGGTTTCTATACAAAAATCTCCAAAGCTCCAAGTCACGCAGCGAGCTATGGAGAGAGCTATGCTCGGAGTTTCTTTGCGTGATAAGATCCGGAACCAGGATATCCGCAAAAGAACCAAAGTTACCGACATAGCTCGCAGAATCAGCAAGCTGAAGTGGCAATGGGCAGGCCACATCGCTCGTAGAACCGACAACCGTTGGGGAAGAAAGGTTCTCGAGTGGCGACCTCGAACCGGAAGACGCAGAGTTGGACGGCCCCCAACTAGATGGACCGACGATCTGGTGAGAGTCGCGGGGAGCCGTTGGATGCGGATAGCGGGCAACCGTCCATTGTGGCGTTCCATGGGGGAGGCCTATGTCCAGCAGTGGACGTCTTCCGGCTGATGATGATGATGATGATACAAAAATCACAAATATGGAAGCATCTTTGTAAACTACTACATTTCGTTGAACATACAATGGGATCAGGTTTGCAGCATTTTAACACCTCCATCACACCCAGCAAAGAATACGTTGAATCAGTAACCATGTATAAGTAAGTAGGTATACATACCTAATACATTTTGCTGCTTATGTTTTTTAACTGTCCCTTGCTTATGTTACTGAACTGACATAATTTATTCGGTGGAAAATATATTTGCCTACACACCTATTACATCATCTTCGAATTCCAGGTAGGTAGGCGTGTTATTATTAAACGATCTGTCTACACGTTATGATTATGACTAATTGTTTGCCCGGTCTATTAATAAAATATGATAAACTACTTCAGTATAGGAGAGTGGGTAACAGTGAACCACTTTTTTCTTCATCTTATTATTTCCTTTCCCATCCCGTCCCTTGTTTATCAAATAATCCATATATGTGACATCATTCAACTATAAATCGAGCATATGGTTAAAGAACAAAATGAAATGAAACGCTATCATGTCAAAGAAATCCAAGTACGCCTCGGTGGAGTACAATGAATTGCTATCCGCTGTGACTCAAAAGCAAATTTACCACTGATACCCATCGGCTGTTAACGACAATGAAATTGCAAACAAAAATCGAACCTACATTTAGAGAGAAAAAGTTTCAATAAATGTACAATATAAATACATTGTGGTAGAAATATATTCGAAATATAGACACACATCCATGCAATACAACTTTTTAAAAGAGTACAAACTACTTTCGTACTCACTTTGTGTTCGTACCGTGGTAACGTGAACACCACCTATCGTAGCGCAGCGGAGAATGGTTCAGCGCGGGGGAGATGTAAATAGATTGCGCCTGTCTATATCCTATATTTCTGAGACCAAAATAGAGACATATATGCCAGTTAATTCACTGTGCCCTTTGATTCTCCGTTACCCACTCTCCCCTACTTATATAATAGATGAACATTTTCATTCAGTTACCGTTGAAATACCTACTTCACATCAACCAACACGAGATGGTGGTTTTCAAAAGTTGCTCAGTGTTTAGCCTTGGGCGGAAAGAGGGGATAATTTAGTTCATGCCAGAAGCTTACCATTGGGGTTTGCCTAATTACTAAACACACGGGTATGAAGAACTAGGGATCCATTTGAAGCAGAATTTTCTTTGAGCAGCGTTGAATAGTATAATAGGTAAGTCCTCGCCTCGGTTAACATTACTATCTAGCACTCACCAAAGAGAGCAATATGTGGGATGTCTTGTAGATATTTTTATCGTGCCGATCTGTTGACCACTTAATTAATTTGTTTATTTTAGAAAAGGACCGCTAACTTAGCGTCTGCCTTTGCATTAATTGCATACCACGTTATCGATTTCAACTTTACTACTTATCGTCAGACTTGTCGACTTGTACCTCCGTGCACAGCATAGGTAGGTAGTTGGATAAGTAAGTATTATAAAACATGGAATGAAGAATTTATGGAATTTGTCGCATAGGTGTACAAAGGACACCTGGCGTTTAGGTATGATTACTTACGTACCTACATGCACAAATATTTACAACCATATAATATAACTGCTGGTTGCATGACAAAACATACACCGATTTATGATGCTATCCCTATTTTGTTATGTTAAAATTAGAAACAACAAAAAAAATGGGTGTGTAAATGATTCGTCAGTGCAAACGCACGGACATAGGTACCAGAATGTGATTTTTGATGTTACGCACAGAAAAACATCAAATTCTGTAGTTTTATTTGCACAAGCATTTTAATTATCATTAAAATAAAATTTCGAATGTTAAGGTTATTAACTCACCTTTCCGTATTAGTAAGCTGGTAACTCTGCGAAGCGCCTCTCTCGGGGACTTCTGGAAGAACTTGGGCGTCAAGTTAGGGGGCAGCGTAAGAGGCTTGCGGGCGCCGGTGCCCTCCCAGGGCGCGGGGTGATCAGCCGCCATCTTTGATGACGCGGTTAGTCTGTCCAGATGCTCGGTGGAAGCCGGCCTGCGTCAAGCAGACACGTGTTACAGTGGGAAATAGCCACAGATATAGATTTACATAGATAACGCAAGTATCACGATTTGTATTGAAACCAAGCGTGCCGAATTTTTAACACCTACTGTGACGTCAATAGTGACGGGAAATCCAAACCGATTCAAAGACACCGATGCCGCCGATGACCCTCAGCCCGCTACGATTCTCTCGAGTGATTATCTCGCTAATACTCATATTTTTTATATCTGTAGTCGCGTGGACTGTAAGTTAGCGGCGACCAACCTTGACGCTTGGTCGGGGTTCGTACACGCGAAGTACATACATTTGCGTTATCTATGTAAATCTATATCTGTGGAAATAGCTTTGGGGGCTAGGCTTGCACCGCCACACGCAGCAGGATCTAAATTAATCTGAAATGACATTAGTATAGGTAGTATATTTGCTTATATCTGAAGTTAAAGAATCTTTGAGGATATAGGCACCTGTGCCGCTGGCGAGGGTACCAGCCCCGGGGCGGGCCGCCCAGCCGCAGCAGGTCCGCGCCGGTGCACACGCCCGCGCCGGACACGGCGCCCATCACCGAGCCCCGCCCGTACCCGCCCAGTGTCGCGCTGCTTCCTGTTATAAACAGATAAAACGTTTATTACTAAATAGCGAAGATAAAGAGTGAGATCCTATAATGTTGTTCCAGAGTACCTATAAAATACCTCTGTACCGAATTTCATTCCAATCTGATGAGCTCTTTTTGCGTTACATTCATTGTACACACGTCATGTAAGTACTGAATCAATCACATCTTTAAAATGTATAGCAGAATTATAAGATTGTTACTATTCTAATTGTTATTTGATACTAATACTAAGTACACTAATTCCTTTACCTATTATTTGTTAACTTGATCACTTTGTTAGGGAAAATTAATTTCATTCCGATTTACGTGGATGTCGATTGCAAATAAAATAAGTTAGTAGGTAAGTACAATAGTTTTCCTGAAAATTTGTAGAGGATATTTGCCACAATATTATTTATTTCGGCATTGTTTGATAAGTAAATCAGATTGTTACCTGCATTATTATATTACCCACCTTAATAAATATGTTTGAGGATAATTCCCAATAATTGCCATGCAAATGTTGTATCCGTCTGTACCTACGGCTACCTACGCTCCCTAGTATTAAGAGTCGCTAGAGTCTACCTAAAAATATTAGTATGTATGTCAAATTTTTAGTACATCATATGGCCGATATTGGAGCTATAAAATTTGCCACACATAGATGGTATCGACTAGCAAGCGTAATAAAAAGAGAGGAAGAAAACCTTTATCTATTCTTTTTTTATTCGTGTGTTGCAACGATAAAAAAATAGTGCTCGTCGTAAACGGTCGCAAGTCAGCAAATTGGGCTGGTGTACGACCACCTCTAATAAAACCCACCTTGGTAGAGCATATCTACAGCATAGCGCTACCATGGCGACTTTAAATTAACACACGTATTAGGCTTCGCATTTTCAGATTTTCTTTAAATTTAAATTTTATTAAACATGATTATTTATAAAATAATACAAAATTTTCTAAAATACTATTATGGAGCAGCCTGAACGTAAATAACTCTAGCGCAGAGGTCATCTGCCGAGGTCACGGATAATAACATTTATTCAATAAAATTAAAACGAAAAAGAAATACTATTATAAATAATAATAATACTATTAGCTCGCCCCGCTCCGAGTAGTAGGTAAGAGCGTCAGAGTAGCTGAATGAATCGGATTTCAAGGGTGATGCCAATTTTACTAACTCATTGATTATCTTAACTTTATTTATTATCTATTTTGTTCGAAAATTTTATTTTTTCTATTTACGGACTTTTCTTTTAATTACTATTATGATTATTGACTACTAGCCCTACCTGTGTGTTAAATTAATGTCGCCATGGTAGCGCCTCGCTGTATACTGGAGGGCTGTGCTGTGAGCGTCATACAATATAATTTGCATTGAGTAATGCAATACATGCGACGCAATCTAAGAATATAAAAGACAATGGGCTTTCATTGCACAAATGGATTCGGTGGAAATATGCATTTTGAATAAATTATCAGTAGGGTGACCAAGTCATAGGTACCTACATACATCACATCGGCGGCGTATAACACACATCAAAAATAATGATATTCACACCGTGTCTACTTAAACTATCTACGGACCAAACACTCTAGGACAAAAGTTTCCGAAACAGATACCCTTAATAAGGTGTAGTTATAGGGTTTACGATCGGCCAATCACATCCAATCCATTATTCATTGTGAGCTTTTTTGCGAAAGACCAATCACAAACCCTTCCTGATTGATACTGGCAAGCAGAATGCCCTATGGAAGGCCCGCCGTCCGAATTAAAGAAAAATACGTAATAAGACAAATGTGTGTGTGTGTCAAACGCAAGGTAGTGTGTGTAATTATTTATTTATTAGGTAAATGCATTTTTAAGTATTATTATATTCAAATACTAGCTTTCTGCACTCCTTCTCCATATAAACTTTAACTGTGCCAAATTTCATACTCCACCATCCGCGTAATTTTTGTATAAAGGCATACAAAGTTTTTGCTCCACGTATTAATATAATGATACTGTGGTTTTTCAGTTCATATGTTTAAATAAATCCAACTCGGTACCTAGAAAGTTGTCGAAATACATACCTACCTATGTCACATGATTATGATTAGAATTAATAGTGTAGGTATACTTTTAACTACTTAAAAGTCCTATGTTGGTAGTTACTGAGTACATAAGTTCCTATTCATATAATTATTTTCCATGCATTTTCATCAGAAAATGGAGCAAGTCGTTTCCTTTGTTTTGTTAACACTCCCAATAAAATTGTTCCACTTAGTTGCAATCATTAACGATAAGCTATCAATACTTATAGCCGGTGAATTGAAGGTAGGTACGTTATCGAACGTAAACCCATCGTATCACGGATATTTGTAAATGCTAAATTGCAAGGAAACTGGAGTTTTAATGATGATTCATTTTACTAACGAAATAAGGTGAGGCCATACTTGTAAAGATATCCACATATTTCTTTTCTTACATCATTGAGTCGACAATTTATTTGTAGAATAAGGGTGACCGGCTTGGCATTCCTATGAAGCGAGACCGCCCGCTTCAACTACTATAATAGTAGGTATCGCTTCAGTTACTATCTACTTGAGCTAAGCCGAGTGAAGCTGAGGAAGCGAAGCGATCATATTAGTCGAATCAGGCGGGTTGTTATTCGTTTATTTCTTTTGAGTCGCCCCGTGGAAGAAGGGCTTAACCACAGATATAGATTTACATAGATAACGCAAGTATCACGATTTGTATTGAAACCAAGCATGCCGAATTTTTAACACCTACTGTGGCGTCACAGCCGATATTAAAACCAAACCGATTCAAAGACACCGATGCCCGCTACGATTATCTCGAATGATTATCTCGCTCATACTCATATTTTTTATATCTGTAGTCGCGCAGACTGTAAGTTAGCGGCGACCAACCTTGACACTTGGTCGGGGTTTCGTACACGCGAAGTACATACATTTGCGTTATCTATGTAAATCTATTTCTGTGGGCTTAACACTAACCTATTGACTGTATGGAGTTGATAGTGCTGTTCCTGGGTGGTCCCGTGGAGTTCCTGGGCGGGGTGCGGGGCACGTCGCAGCCGCGTGCGAACACCGGCGTCTCCGGCAGGCTGGCGGAGGTCTGCAGCGGCCCGCGCCCCGCCGCCGCCGCCTCGCGGTTCTGCCGCTGTAGTGTTCTGCGGCGCGCACCACTAGCACCAATGTCTGCTGAGAAACAGGACATAGGGTACTGTCGCTGGTCGTTAAATTTGGTATTAATAGTAACCCAATGTAGGCTGAGGCACACATACGTTAGTTCATCGATGCCCAATTGCCGCCAATACTTGTATCGTGATTTTCTCTAACAATGCGCGGATATTCAAAGAAGTTAGTCCGAACTTATTTCAACACTTTATTTTAAACTATAGTTGAAAGTACAATTTTAAGTACATACACTATACACATCGTTGATTGTTTCCCAGGGTTTCATCAGACACTTTTCTTCGCTCGAGCTCAATTTATTACAAATCATTTCCAATAAAATAATTCATTTGCCGATTTATCCCAAATAAGGTTTTTGAAAGTTAGTGATTATAATCATAAAGATTTTTTCCAGTACACGTTTATCATTAGTAAATAACGTCTATTGACCGTTACACAGAAATATGAAATTGTCAAAAGAACATTAATTCCGACAATTGGTATCCCTATTAGGTAACTCTACGGTCCTGGTTGTACCTATTTCGTAGAAGAATAAATATGTACCTGTAGGCAAAGTTCTTCTGTCGGTTGAACCACTTTTGAAGGTACTGCTTCTTCTGTTTTTGTTGTAGCTGGTCTCCATGGAACGCGTCTTAAGGCTATTCGTGGTGTCGCGGTGCGGAGGCACAGCCGGAGGTTCTGAAGGTCTGAAATCAATGAAATCCATTGCATTTCAGGTGCATGACACAGAAGCACACTCTCACTATTTATGTAAATTCGAAAGAACTATAAAGTGATAAAAATTGTATGAATAATGTATGTAGGTACCTTCTTCTAGACTCCATGGTGGGTGTCGGTAAGGTGTCGGCTTTCTTTACATGTCGCTTCTCCGTGGGCTGCATTATTTCTGTATACTCGTCTTCTACTTCTTGCACAGGAGACGGCGGCAGGGGAGGGAACTTGGGAGACTCCGGCGTTTGTGGCAGTGGTCCCATTTCGTGTCCTAAGTTAGGTGACGGCGGTAGAGGTGGGTGTCTATACGAATGTTCTACTATCTGAACGTTCAGCGGGAAGTCTCCTCCGCTCGATACTGCTGAATCTGAAGACGAAGGTTGCCGCATCAAGCTGACCTCCTTGGCGCTGGTGGCTTTGTGCATACTATTCGACCTCCGCGAACGATCGCGGCGGTCCATCGACCTCTGATTCTGTATTTCATTGTGACTCGACGACTTCTGAATGTCGTGTCTCTTCTGCCTCTCCCTAGAACTATAACGGAAATTGTATTCTAATATATCCTTAGATACGTCATCACAGTACTCGTCCTTATGTATATTCCAGTCTTTGGGTATATAGGGGGTAAAATGTTTTTGGTCCCGACCGTGACTTAATATAGCGCTAATGTTGTTTTCGATTTTCCTCAGCGGGGAGGAGTCCCCGCTGGAGGCGGGGTCGGCGCTCTCGGCGTCTTCCTCCTCCTCCACGGTGGGGCAGAGCGGCGGGCGGGCGGCGGCGGCGGCGGCGGCGTCGCCGTCCGCGCCCAGGCTGGGCAGTGACACCACGCGCACCATGCTCGGCGCCGCCGTCAACAGTTCGCCGACCGTCTCGTTGCACTCCGACTGCGGCGTCTCCTCTATTTTCCCTTCCTTTATGAGGGACTGTATATTATCGAAAGTCGAAGAATACTTTTTGAAATCGGAAAATCTGTTCTGCGGAGACAGTTTGTTCTGGACGACCGCGCCTTTCAGGTGACCGCCTCTCTCTGGAGTTTTTCTACTCTTCGGACTGTGGCCGAAGTACTCCTGGGCGATGTATCTGTCCTGGCCGTTATTGAGATCTAGACTGAGTCGAGATTTCGGCGACGTTATCTCTTTGCTCAGTCTGGAAGTTGGAGTGCACAGGTCTATGCTATATCTAGAGTTGGGCGTGTTCAGTTCGCGGCTCAGTCGCGAGTTCAAATCGACGCTGTACCGGGATTGCGGCAGACTCAAGTCTGAACTCGGCCTCGAGTTGTAGGAGCCCACCGAACCGGAGCCGCTGATCGATATGCTCGACCCGTCTATCGACTTATCTGTATCCAAACTTCTGTTTAAGCTGTGGCTATGGAGTAAATTGCTCGTATTGGAATTTTTATTATTTGTGCCTTTATTGAAACTGGGTAACTGTTTGCGGCTTTTGCCTTTTCGTATAACATAGGTGCCAGACGCCAAATCTTGCATTCGCCGACCTTCGGGCTCGGCATCAGAAGTGGGGGAGGCGAGTGATTCACAGTGCGTAAGCGGCGGCGGTGGCGGCCAATATTCGTCGCCCCAGTCGTCGTCCTCTCTTTGAGGTATGGAACTTGTGCTCGAGTGTGACTGATCGCCTGATTTCCTTCTCCGACGTCCAACGACCTGAAATCAAACATTAATTAAACGACAAATGAACTAAAATTTAAATAACACTATTTATTGTAGCATTTTTGTATTTATAAAATCCCACCTTTGTGCTTCCAGGAGTGAGTAGAGGATCATCTCCATCAAGTGACACTTCCCAAGCTATGGAGTTGCGCTTGGAAGGCGTGGCGGCGGCGGGCGGCGGCGGCGGGAAGGCGTCCTCCAGCGAGTCGTCCGAGAAGTGCTCCTCGTCGTGGCTCCTCCGCTTGCAGCTCCCCATCACGTCCTCCGAAGATCCTCTACACACTTCTCTATGTCGCTCCATAGAACCGGCGAGAGTTCGCGGAGGTAGTTTCCCTTTGGGCGACAGTATCTCCCCGTCCGACCTGCTATCTCGCTTCGCGCCGCTCTTCCTCTCAGAACTCTTGGTGTGCGACGGCGATATCTTCGGGACGCTGCAGGTCGGCGAGTGGGACTGTCTGTTGAATAGCACGTTAGGGCCGGGGTATATCGTGACCGGGTGTTCATTGTAGGGTTTGTCTGTGAATTCGCTGGAGAAACCCATGAAGGGGAATATGGGTGCGTTCTCGACGCCGGGTGACTTGACGTGCGGCAAGTGGTGCCGCGGCGGCAGCCAGGCGGGCGCGGCGTCGGGCGGCCGCGCGGCGGCGCCGTGCTGCAGCGACGCGAACCGGTACGGCGGCACGGGCGGCGGCTGCAGCTGAAAACCAGCCGCTTCGTTGTCCTTTTCCCAACCGTATGGACGCTGGTGCCTTGTTTTTGGCTGAAATGTAAATTGAAGCGTTATTAGTGGAGTGAATCATAGACGTCTGGTGCATCACGCCCGGATTTATAATCGTAGGATTCATAAGGTACACTTCTTTGGCATTTGCGCAACATTTATACCGGTTTATGGCCTTCTTCCTATTTAGTGCGGCGAAAAAATGGCACAAACATCATACTTGTCAGTACTAATGCTGCGCCAGTGCAATCTTAGGTTAGGATAACTTTTTATGTTTTAAGCATAATTATATGAAATTTAAGCTGTACCTAGTTATTAAGTAGTAAGTGGTTTATGGTTCTTGGTGAACCTGGCAGGAATGATCTGGATGCGGAGAGCATAAGAACGAAAGGAATGGAGTTCTATGGAGGAGATCTACACTCAGCTTTGGATGACGATGGGTTGAAAATGACGTGGTTTATGTTTGATTTGAAAAAACGGCAGCATATGATTTGGGTGCATTCCTATTAATACATGTTCAGTTGGGAAAATTTGAACACTAGACAGATACTAACAAAAGTGGTTTGTGTGGCTGTAGTGATTCCGTTGATGCAGATGATAGACTCCAGTTTCTCTTCCGCCTCACGCTGCTCCGCAGATGTCGTTCGCTTGGCCGAGTTCGCTGGTGACACCCTGGAACATTTTTATATAGTAGTAAGTTTTATTATTTGAAGGTGTTAGGTATGTAAGCATTTGTTACCTCGTAGATGCCCGGGATTACTTTTCATCTCTCTTTAGAATTTTAACTGTTTTTAAATATTTTTACGCAATGTTCTATAAGCCTGCAACAGCTTCTTCGGCAATAATTTACGTGCATATTGTGTTACCAATAAAATTTAACTAGGAACTATTTCGGGCTAACTAAGTCTGGGTGTTCTATACACATAGCCCGGCAGGTGAGATGGGTTGTATAAAAATAAACCTGGCTGCCCAATCCGTAGTAGGGCTGTGCCGCCGCGGCGTCTTTGGGATGTAGACACCATAAAAATAGTTATGGACTGAATATACAGGTACGTACTTAGGCAAGAGTGTGGATATGATGCGCTGCGCCTCCTCGGGCGGCGGCGGCGAGTGCGGAGACGGCGGGTCCGGGGGCGAAGGCTCCTCGCGCTCCTCCGTCGGACGGAAACCCAGCGCGAACTTCGCTCTGAAATATTAAAGTATAGGGTTAGGAAGGAACACTACCTAGTGATTCGAATAGCAAACTCAAATAACAAACGTGCAAGATAATACCGCGAAGCTAATGGAAAGATGTACAAACATCTACTCGCTGGTGCCATCGCTAACATAAGGCCATCCGAGAAGATGGTGAGATGTTCTATACATTTCAGTAATTAATCAGCTAAATTAATGGGAATTCATGAAAAGGTTTCGATGAACTCAGATTGTTTTACCTCCTGCCGTTCATGCTCATGTATCCATCGTCCTCGGAGGTGTGTCCGGCGAGCGGCGAGTCGTCGTCGGTGGCGGGCGTGGCGGGGGTCGCGGGGGTCGCCGGGGTGGCGGGCGCGGGCGGCGCGCGCGCCTCCAGCGAGCGCGGCTCGCCCTCGTCGTACTCGCTCAGCACCTGGTCCAGCAGCTCCAGGGAGCGTTGCACGTCATCGGACCCGCTGTAAAAAAAGGAATGAAATTAATAAATAATTTAGCCCTTTTGAAGTCCCACTCCCGGGCACGGGCCTCCCCTCAACACGAAGGGGATTCAGGCCTCGCTTCAGGCACGCTGGCCCAGTGCGGGTTGGCGGATTTCACACGTCTTTCAAAAATTGGTTAGATCTTCTAAGACATGCAGGTTTCCTCACAATGTTTTTCCTACACCGTAACCAAGTGATAATCATCTTCTAAATATATATAACTCAAAGGTCACTGACTGACTGACTGACATAGTGATCTATCAACGCACAGCCCAAACCATTGCACGGATCGGGCTGAAATTTGACATGCAGACGTAGGCATGCAGACGTAGGCATCCGCTAAGAAAGGATTTTGATTAATTCTACCCCCAAGGTGATAAAATGAATAATCCCGAAATTTTTGTTCAGTTAAATTACACGCGGACTAAGTCGCGGGTACAGCTAGTATTATATATGGTTTTTAAATAATGTTATTTGTACCGATTTTTTTGCCCAAAACGTTGTTAGTGAACCATTTCGATTTTCGCTTATACCTACTGTCAAACATTGAAATCTGATCATCTATTTCAGAGCTGCTGCTACAGAAACGGGCAGCGTAGTGAAAGTTGTAGTACCTAGACCGCTCTTTGAATCACTTTTTACGTCTTGCTTAGCTTGCATAGCCCGGACATAAGAAGATCTGCCCGGATTTGTTTTTCTATTCCTCTCACTAGGATTAAAAGTACGACCCAACATCATGCCATGAAATAAATAAAAAACATATGTGTTGTCCAGATTACCCAGAAGCATTAAAATCATACAAAAACGGACGCAAACTCGAATCACCACAGCAGCCAACCGAACCCAATTTACCCAGCAATTTCCGCAACGAGTTTCTAGTTGGATTGTTATACTAAATTAGCCAATATAACAAGTGGCGGCGAGGGAGGTTGCACTAATCAATTCCTCGAGATAATGGTAAATGGAACTCATTTCCTACGCGACTCTAACAGCCACTAGCGCTTCCGTGACTGAATAAATAGAACCGAATTAAACGATAATAATATAAAGGTCTTATTTTAATAATGCACATGATGTACCTACCTACCACAAAATAATCCAATGGGTTTATTTCTAACAGTTGACCTTTAAAATCACCTGATATCAACCAGCTGTACCAAGCAACAGATAAGATTAAACAACCAGTTTTCTTTGGTAGGTAGGTAAGTACATCATCGTTATGTTACATTAAGGCCCCGTACAAAATATCGTGCGTTATTATAATATGACCAATACAGGGTTATTGGTAAAAGGCTGGTTCCATATTTCTTCAACAGTGTCATAACATAAATGATTCCATTATTTGATTCTATCTCGTACGCAGGTAGTTTCATTTCGCTTATCTGACAAGCAGGTTGGATTTATTCACGCCGTCAAAAATATGTTTGTTTTCATGAAGATATTCTTACGATAATGAAGATCTTTTTATCCTCGTCGTGACATTTACTTTAAATATGGTTGGCGCCATTGTAGCCAGTAGCCGATATCTATTAAATTGCCGCACATCATGCGTCTTGTTCTAAAAGTTTCACGGGAGTTTATGAAAACGTGTATTATATTATTTGGTGAGAAGATTGTATAAAATGTTACGCTTGTAACAATGTCGATAGGTAGGCAATTAAGTAAAAGTAGAATAAGAAGTATCTAAACATTAATTTAGGCATTCTAAAAGAATTCCTTATATTGTAAAGGAAGCATGTCTTTGGCGCTGCAAAGTGGTCGGTTCTAGAGGAAGCCACAAAGTAACCCTTTCAGAAGAAGAGAGCTCTTTCGCCATCTCTCGATAACCCCTCGCTGCGTGCGGGGGTCGCAGCGTGGCGCGCTGTTATATTTGCTCAATAAACTGCACAACACTGTTTAAAATGCAAGTAACATCTTTGGAAAATTTCCAGCTCCATTAAATTAACAGAAGGAGTTGAATCCACCGCTGAAATATTGTAAATGTGAACAAAAACTTCAACAACGTTTCAGAAAAATAGTTTATTACTGAACTTGTTATTTAACCCAATGAACTTATTTTGCGAAATTTTAAAGCTATCCCGATAAAGTGACCGAGTGCCCGGAGGCGGGAATTTGTGGAATTCTTGACACGAAAAATCCAATATTTCGTCAAGTCGCTGTTATCCAGATGGGCCGGCTTGTCTCCTCCGGCGATCTGTGTCCCCGATCGAGAGGTTCATTAGTGTTCACCTCACTAATGATCTCCGTTGCACGGTCGACCGTAAGGACACCAACAATCAAGTGGAGTATCTTTTGAAACAGAAAAATATTGGTTCAAATTCACTTGCTCGAAGATAAAGCTTTCCCATTTTTATTGGTTTCAATAATACTCAAGGACATGTATATAGATACCTAACATAAAATTTATAGTATCAGAGCGGCAGTGTTATTATATTAAGACCACCAACTAATAGGCATCCACGCGTGAATCGTAAGTGTAAGTTATGTCAAGTCAAGATCAGCTCCATAACTTCAAATATCATAGAGGAGGATTGATTATGATCGCATACATCTAACTCGTGTCAAACGCTCGCAAGTCATGTTACCAGTAAACCACATATCCTATGTAGGCAATAAAACACATATAATATTACCACGTGATGCATACATTTTACAGGTAACACAATATCGGATCCGCATTCGAGCGGTGGAGCCTACTTCGCCGTGTTCAGTAGACTTGCGACTTATTTGCGTGTATGTATGTATATGTAGGTATCATGTATTGCATTGTATCGCCCGCCTGCCACAAAGCAGAGCACTCAGCATGAGTGCCGCGGCGGGCGCGTGCCTGCCTTTGTTTTATTTCACCCACACTCCTGCGCTTTGGAAACTTTTAAGGGGAACTTCAAATTGCGTTTCTCCTTTTAACCGGAGCTGGTTTGTGCTGATTAGTTGGACTAGTTTGTAAGGTAGGTTTAGTTGGTAATTTATTTTTGCGTGCGGTCACGGCTATCGATAATAATAAGACGAACGCTTGACGTAGTGGCTCGAGCGTAGGCCTGTCTGCTCACTGCACCGGGTGGTTACAGGTTCGATTCCCATCCATACAGTTCATGTATTATTCTAACGATTTTTAATGAAATATAAATCCATTGATAAAAATAGCTCTTTGCATAGCTAACTAAACTGATTTGTAACTTGCCGCAATTTTTTGCAGATTATTCGTTAGGAATTTCGTTCGGCGTGTCAACAGTAGGCCGACATTTTGATACACTGACGCAGGTACTATTTACGCGGGAATGAGTGCAGCGAGGCGGAAGTGCAAAGCAACCCCGAGGCTCCCCCGCGCGCACCCTCGGGCGTCGACCTCAGACGCCGCGTAGGCTCGGCTGCCTCACACAACAACAACTCAATGCGCGCGGCCTCTCCACGACGCGACGCCGGAAAATATCTCGAAGATCAATCAAAACTGAAATCATGGATATGCATTCGCACCGACAGATGGCGTAATGTGATCCTGTATAAGCAGCATGAAACCTCAGATCGCCCTAAGTCTCAAGTACAGTATGCTTGGTACTTGAAGCTTTAGTGCGATCCAAATTACAAGGTAGAACCACAATTATTCATTAATTACTTAAGATGTCGCTCTTGCCTACCATCATAATAAAAATGTCACAGCTCACAGCTAATAATAAAACTGCAATAACATCACGCTTTAATTTCCTTGTGATTTTTTTTTTTGGGATGGAAAATAAAAATGCACGGCAGGCGTCAATTGCTATTTATCATAAATAAAATACCTTAAACATTGCGTTTAATAAAGTAAACGTCTAACGTAAAGTTAGAGTACTTGTGAGATGAGAATTTTTGGTACAGTTGAAAGTTTTTCCGTACGAACATAATTCAAGTAGTTGTTAAGCGAAGCGAACTTGGCCAATTAGTTGGCTGGAAGTTTTGTTAGTGTTATTTTCTGAGGAAGGATTAAACACTAGGGTGGAGATATTTAAAAGGACGCTTGATTAAAACAATAAAGTTTTATTAAACATATTATAATTAAGTTTTCGCTAAATTAAAAATAAAGATTTGACCTAAAAATAATAGTAAATCCTACTAATCACCCACCAATTATAGCGGGTAGCGTGCCCAGAACGCTGGCAACATTGCCGTATGGACTTGTTTCATGGTAATGAATAAATAAATAAAAATAGTGCAATGCTGATGTGTCCAAAATAAACACCAGCGCTCTGGTTTCCCGATATCTCACCAGACGTGTCGAGATGTCTTTGAACATCCGATGGGCTTCAGAGCCTCACAGTCCGGCGTTTCCACCCTAAACGCGTCAAATAGGTATATACCTGCGCCCAGGGAATCGTATTCTATACCGGGGAGCAGATTTTGCGTTTATTTTTTCTAGTTAGTAGAAGGTTTATCAAGAATAAGTTCTGAACTACCTTACTTAATGTTGATACTTATAAGTAGGTGCGTACACAGTTTTGTTTCAATCCTAATGACGTTAACCCGTAGTCGTTTCATCAAACTCCCACCATTAATTTTCCGTGCTTGAGTACCTACCGACACCCGAAAACAAAATAACTTTGTTACGTTGGAACACAATGCCAGTTCAGGACTAACTTAATCAAACTGATCACTAACTGAATTGAATCTATCTGAAGGCTAAGCACATGGGTTCACCCACGACCATAGTCGTAATTTACCATACCTAACTTTCTAATTTTTCAGAGAGTACGACGTGCATTTTCATCACAAGCTTTCAAAAGAAAACGCATCAGCTGATCGAAAATAACTATCAAAACTTTATTGGTACATAAGTATCTTCTTAAATAATATTTAATATCGTGTCAAATATTCCTTTCGCTACTTTAAAAATTTGGTTTAAAATGCCAGGGCCCTAACCACGCTAGCTACTCAAATTGTAATAGAAAAGCAAACGCTCGCGATTACGTTTCAAACGCTCCGCTTTTGACGTTTTGCTAACACCATACCATATCAATGTCAGTAGAAATCGTGAAGCTCTCGTCAGCAAAACGTCAAAAGCGTAGCGTTTGAAACTTAATCGCAAGCGATTGCTTTTCTATTGCGATTTGAGTAGCTAGCGTGGTTAGGGCCCAGGGCCACTTGTTGTTTAACCGCATATTTTACAAGAAGACTTCATAAAGCAGAAACTGTAGAAATAAGCAATAATACATAATATTAAAGCACGTATTTATAAATAATAATAAAATGTACTCAAAGTGTAGCGTTGTTTAAACATTATTGGACGGTCTAGCGAAAAGTCCTCGCCGTCTTCGGCGTGTCGTCGGAAGGAAGCTTTGAGGACATGCCAATAAGCGCGACGAGCGGTAACAACACCTAGCTCAAACAAGCCCCGGAAGGAATTCCACTCGTGGGTGCATGCCATAAGGTTGACATTCCAAATAAGCTTTCACTATTATCGGCTGCAGCGACTTAAAGCAATTTTGTGAGTCAATATTGAACTTTTCAACTCATGGAAGCGATGTGTTCCGCCGTAATAAAATAGACTGTGCTTACTCACTAAAACCACTTACGTATCTGAAGTGAACGCATAGATCGTCGTGACGCAATGACTCAACATTCAGTGAAACCAATTCAATAATATTATGTATCAACGACACTTAAAATCTGCTTGCTGGAGCAGAATGTGCATTAAATAAATCTTGCGACTGATCGCAACTTACTTACTTTTGTTATATATATGTCGCAGCCAACTAGCTTAATTCGCCGTTCAATTAACAGCCTAGGCACTTTACTAAACAGCGCCGTTCAACTAATGGCCTAAATGATATTCAGCCGTATCGTCTGTTACAAAATTTAATAAACTGGTTGGCTAATGCTTAGGCAACTGGTTGACATTTTAGACCTACAAAACTTTTTCAAAATACTACCCAAGCAGAACGACCTGGATGGGTTTAGGTTAGGGTTATTTTTTATGACCCCACAGAAATCCCACCCGGCAAGTAGATTCGGTGGATCTATAAAATTTCGTAAAATACCTAAGTACCTAATCATTTTTTTCCATCAAAGTTGTTTTTTTCCGACGCCATATTGACCAAAGAGAATATAGAATATAGAGACATTGACAGTTTGGTGAGTTTCGGCGCTAGGTGGCAGAAAGTAGAACTAAATTGAAATGACCAGGCTAGGCAGGTAATTAAACGACTAGGCAAGTAGTTAAATGTCATCGATCCAAGTCATTTGCCTAGCTGTTTGATCAAATGGCTGAATATCATTCAGGCCACTAGTTGAACGGCCCTGTTTAGTAAAGTGCCTAGGCTGTTAATTGAACGGCGAATTAAGCTATTTGGCTGCGACATATATATATTTATTTACTTACTTATTTCGAATGAATAACCACCCAGAGGTTATATAATTAAGATTTTATTACAAACATTTATTCACCCAGTACTTATTATTCTCTTGCATACCTACGTATAGGTTGTCACTACCGGCAAAAATCCCGGAAAATCAAATTACATACGCGTATTTTTTTTAATTAACAAAAAACAACTTTTTTTTCATCACGAATGGATGAATCTATATTTACCGTGCCGATAGTATAACAGTGGCCTAGTTTAGTAGTGGGTGCTGGCCTTAAATTTTCATTGAAAGCTGTCAGTACACGTAAATCCAGTTGATGGTAGATTATCGTGAGCCGGCGTCTGATTGCGGTGTTAATTAAGCAATTAGGGCGCGCGAGCTGCCTCAACGTGCTGCTCAGACAGCTACGGAATCCTCGTTAAGGTATTAACGTCCAAGCAGCCTATTGGGTTTTTATCCATCCTAAGAGACAACCTTTAGAGGATAAGTAAAAAAAGTACCTAAATGTGAGTTAGGAGCTTTACGTATTCATTAAAAAAATGTGTAGAATATTAAATATCACAGAATAAGTAGTAAGTAGAGAATAATAATTATTTTTACATCTCACTGCTGGGAATAGGCTTCCTCCTATTCACACTCTATTCAGAACCATCATTATCTTCACATACAGAATTAGGACTTACTAGTTTTCCTTTTCTTTAATTGAGCGTAGTACTTAACCCAAACTTTTTTCATTTTGCTTATTACTGTAGTTTGTAGCCTGTTTATTTATTTTTCAACTAGCTGAGCCCGCGACTTCGTCCGCGTGGAATTTAACTTAACAAAAAAGCCCGCTCCCGCGTTCTGAGAACGCGCGACAGGACCCATTTTTTTATTTAGTTTTTCTAAAATAAAAGTAGCCTCAGTTACTGCTTATAACATCAGCTATCTACCAGTGAAAGTCCCGCCAAAAACCGGTCCAGCCGTTTCGGAGATTACCCGGAACAAACACACAGACAGACAGACAGGCAGACAGACAGACCAAAATATTTTAAACCACGTTTTTGCTATAGTTGTCGTATGTACTTTCCTATGCATTTAATGAAAAGGTGTTATTTTGATATTACAAACAGACACTCCAATTTTATTTATTTGTATAGATTATATTAACGCTCACGACGCGTAAACAATTTACTTATGTCACAGGGGTTGGAAGCGTAGGAGCGCAAAATGCGTGATACATCGCATTTTAATTTTAATTTCGGCTGGCCGAGTAATATCTCTGGGACACAAACGTTCTCCCCGCCCTGATTTACGGCATAACCGCCAAGATTAGTATTTATGGATTTTACCCGCTTGGTCAACAAATTAGAGACGTGATTACTTTTCGTGTGTATAGACTTAAGTAGAAACAACTAGTATTTATTGCTTTTGTAAAAAAAAGATTCTAAAATTGGTAACCTACATTCAGAAACGATAATATTGAAAATTAACATCAAAATTATAATGTAGGTTAAGGTTTTAGTGTTCATTTTTAAAGTGATCAAGACTAAACCTATCAAATTAAATACAAATCGCTTCCAAAATGTCATCAGACGGATACTAATTAAATCAATGTTAATTCTGTCTGTGGCCATGGATCCAGCAATTCCAAAGTATTTCATAGCCTTACAACATTTGTATAAGTTTCCATTATAACAGACGGTGTGAAATTTGAAATACGTACCTACACAGTAAGTACATTGCCTTTAGATTGTAACAATTCACAGGCAAGGTGTTTCGTCACGTTCCCGAGTTCAACGAAGCTCAAATTGTGTACGGTGTTCTACAAAAGCCTCCATATTGTATATGTCGCAGCCAACTAGCTTAATTCGCCGTTCAATCAACAGCCTAGCCACTTTACTAAACAGCGCCGTTCAACTAGTGGCCTGAATGATATTCAGCCATTTGATCAAACAGCTAGGCAAATGACTTGGATCGATGATGTTTAATTACTTGCCTAGCCTGTTCATTTAAATTTAGTTACACATTCTGCCACCTAGCACCGAAACTCACCAAACTGTCAATATGGCATCGGCAAAAACAAAATTCATGGAATAATTTTATTAGGTACTTAGATATTTTACAAAATTGTTTAGATCCACCGAACCTACTTGCCGGGTGGGATTTCTGTGGGGTCATAAAAAAAATTACCCTAACCTAAACCCATCCAGGTCGCTCTGCTTAGGCAGTATTTAGAAAAAGTTTTGTAGTACTTAAATGTCAACCAGTTGCCTAAGCATTAGCCAGCCAGTTTATTAAATGTTGTAACAGACGATATGGCTGAATATCATTTAGGCCGCTAGTTGAACAGCGCTGTATAGTAATGTGCCTAGGCTGTTAATTGAACGGCGAAATAAGCTAGTTGGCTGCGACATATACATACATACCGACATCGTTATACAAAACTAATAGAGTTCTTGACTATATATAGCTTCATGTTAGTCGATGAAGATGCGTCAAAATGATGCCACTTTGAAACCGCAATAAATGGAAAAGTATCTGTTTGATAAGCTACATTTTCAACCGATTTAAAAAGGAGGAGGTTTCTAAAGTAGTACTTAAGTCGCTTTAAGCAATGACGGCAACATGAAACAAGATTATTTCACTTAGACCCGTATTAATAAATCAATCTCAAGTCTGAGAGCGATCTTGAGTACGCTTTTGACAAGTAATGTTGTACTGGTATGACATCTATACAAATAAATAAAATTGGAGTGTCTGTTTGTAATATCAAAATAACACCTTTTCACTAAATGCATATGAAAGTACATACGACACCTATAACAAAAAACGCGATATAGAATGTTTTTGTCTGGCTGTCTGTCTATCTGTCTGTCTGTCTGTCTGTGTGTTTGTTCCGGGTAATCTCCGAAACGGCTGGACCGATTTTGACGGGACTTTCACTGGCAGATAGCGGAGTAACTTAGGCTACTTTAATTTTAGAAAAAAACAATTAGTGTACCGCGTAAAAAAATAAAAACACATGAAATTAAAGAGTATCACTGAAACGGCTGGACCGATTTTGACGGGACTTTCACTGGTAGATAGCTAATGTTATAAGCAGTAACTTAGGCTACTTCTATTTGAAAAAACAAAATTAAAAAAATGGGTCCTGTCGCGCGGGCTCAGAACGCGGGAGCGGGCTTTTTTGTTAAGTTAAATGCCACGCGGACGAAGTCGCGGGCTCAGCTAGTAAGACATAAGAATGACATTTTCAAGATTGCTCTCAGACATAAGATCAATATTTTAATACCGGCTTCTATACCGGCACTTTCAAGTCGCAATAAAGTCCGTGGCGTGTCTCTATATCGTCTGTCGCGTGCTCGCTATGAGAGCCATGTAACGGTTGTAAAAATGTGTCAAGTGCATGTGGTTAAGCGATCATAAAACCAGAGCTGTGTAGTGCCACTTTTATATACATATAAAATAATAGTTACGCAATTACGACATCGTAAATGGGACTATATTAAGAATACATAAATAATGACAATATAAAAGCCATCCCGCACTGGGCTAGTGTGGTGGACTATGGCCTGATTCCCCCTCGTATTGAAGGGAGGCCCGTGACGTTATAAGGGCTAAATTATTATTGATAAATTCCAATTCTATTTTCGTCAAATCCAAGTAAAAAGTATTTATATCTTACTTAAACATTACGTTATAAAACCGCCACTTTTCTTAAGGGTACGAGTATCTTTGTCAAAACTTTAAATTGTTTTAACTACATCATAGAGGTAACAATGAAACTTTTCAGAGAGCCAGTAAGATTGCCTGCGTAGTTGCAGCCGGCTATCGATTTCTGCCGCGGCTAGACGACCGACGCGCCAACGAAGAACTATACTTTTTGTTCACGTAACTTTTGTAGAAACCTGTTCGCGTTTGTAAATCGACAAACTTTATGGATATTAATTTAGATTTTAGGTAAAACGTAAAATGAAAATTAAAATTGGAACCAATGTTTTTATTATAAAATGACTCTACATATTTTAACGTTAGAAACTAACTTAATTACAAATACTTTTCTGATGAGTACACAAACAGTGAAATTCCATGTTGAGTAACCTTTTCCAACCATGCATTTCGAAACATAAATTAATAATAATATAAATAGCACGCTTTCATTCATTATCTTCCGGGTAACAGGCTTTGTGCTTATAAAACAATTTACAAAAGCGTTGCAACACAATATCGGGTTAGAGAATGATGGTAATAACACCATGGAGGGTTCCACGCTTCATAATCCCTGCGCCCCCTAACACCTACCTACGGAAAAAGGATGCGAAATTCTTACAATTCGGAACTTTGAGAGTTGTTGTTTATGTTTCCTCTAGAGAGAGTTTATGGGCTTTTAAAATGATGAAATTAAATAGAACATGGAGGTATTTCAAGATACATATATTTTTTAAATATTTGATTACATATGCTGCACTTGTGGAATGCATTCTAATGAACGTGCGATAGGCGACTATTATCTCCTTACCTAATGGTAGTTACGATAAGCGCGAATGTAAAGCGAGGTTCTTAACATTCATTTGTGGGTAAAAGACGACCAAATATGCTCTGGGCGAGAAGGTTTTGTAACTAAATGTTTTCAATTACCTACCCGACAACGCTCGTATATTTAAACTCGAATTTAATAACACGAATTCAAATTTTGTATGGCGGTATAGGATTGATCACATGCCGAAAGCATATAAGTATTTTATTAAAACCGCAACGGATCCCAAAATTTATTGAGCTAAACGCGGAACCAAAAGCAAAATGGTTCGGAAAAGTAATTTTTGCGAATTAATAAATTGTCGGCCCCCTTTTTCCCGTCGTTACCAGGCGACGACAACGTTTCCCAGCGAGGGTGCCGCTGGCAAGCCCACCGGTGGAGTACCCGACATAAGCAAATGCCGCCGCGGCACGACAATAAGCGGAGACGCGCCGGATGCTGCAGCATTAGCTACGTGATTTATACGTCTGCCGTCGCCACTAGTTGTATTGCGTTAATTCCACAAACAATACAGGGGATGTTGCATGCCGATGAACAATTCTTTCCAACAGTATGTCGCATAAATAAAGCATTATCCGTAAGCGCTATAAACATGCAAATTAAGTATCATAGGGTAACACATCAAAAGAGATTACTCTGATCGAATTTGAATGTGAATAGCCAACTTTGGGAAGAATTAAGTTCAAAAACAGTAATTTCATCGACGTATTTATACGATGCGGTACAAATAGTATCTATGATTTAGGTCATTGCCAATATTATTTCCTTATAGTCTAGTAAATACCTGCATTTTAATATTATTAACGTCACCCGCTCGACTGACGCGATAGATATTTTTTTAACGGACGAAAAAGCGGTATCACTAAGCCACAATTTAAAGGGTGGAAAGAGATGTCATTTTAAAAATCAATATAATCACGGTCGTTTACATAGCCACCCCAACAAATTGCCCCTGCCCAGCGAGCGGCCCGCGGTGCACTCAACGCCGGCTCGACCCGCCGACTCTCCTAAAAACTTGTGGATATTTGATTCCACGCCCGTGCCCTGTGGGTGAAGCTATCTGCACTTAATTATCTGCGTGCAGAGGGGACGAAAGGGGGAAGACGTCACAAAATGCCGATTTCTCCCCCGGCCGCCATTCGGGCACAAGATTCACGTCGAACCATCGGAACGGTAAGCTCCGTAATTAGTTTTAATTAAAACCCTCACAAAATAAATGGTAGATCGATATCGAAATATTATTTAGGTATAAAGGCGCCATTTCCGTACTTAATCGTGTTGCGCGTGATTTAATAGAAAATCATCAGATTACATTTATTTAGATTACGGAATACTTTGTTCAGGGTGTTTAAAATAGCAATAAACGTGTAAAATCGTTATCTTCAGTGTAAAATAACGAAATTGAAAGTTAAACGAAGACAGAATTGGTGTAGTAAATCATTAAGGGTGAGTGACGTCGACAAGGCGCTGGCGGGGCGGAGCGCGCTGCGCGGCGTGCCTGAAAGAATATTCCTCCCCGCTTACATTTGTCTGGAGAGTGTAATTACCGTCATCAAACCGACAAATTAGATTAATCACACTTGCTTTGACGGTCAGGTGCTAATGGAAAGTCGCGTTACGACCTCTAAAAACGTTAACGATGACGTGCCCCACTGGCTCATCGTAAAACTAGATACGATCCGCGAAGTTATCACCTTAGACATCATTGGCCATTTTTAAGAGCAAGTTTGCCTTAAAATGCTTTTAATTAGAAATGAGTGGTGATGTTTAGTGGGGTTGCCTAATGGGTATATTTATGTAGTGGTGGCGAGGAGGCGAGGCGCGTTCCGCCGCGGCGGTGTCTCCCCATGCTAATTAGCCATGAGAGCCAGTTACGCTGACGTCCGACATGTTCCATGGCGGTGTTTGCTCACATCACTAACCCTCGCGTACCCTTTCATAACTTTATTCCAAAGCACTATATACAACACAGATAAATAATACGTACCTACAGTAATAATATGGCGTTGAACCGGGTTATGTACAAACTGGTGTACGATTTAATTCCAGTTACACCTATATTTTAAATGCAAAGCGCCCGTCCAGCCCTTCAGGAGAATTGCCGTCAGGTTTTGTAAAAGGTGTAGGTACCTCATAAAATTAATAAATAAATATCGCCAGACAGACACACCAACTGTACTGTCCCAAACTAAGCAAAGCTTGTACTATGGGTACCGTACAATGGACTGGGGGCGATCCCAGTGACACCCAGACCAGGGTAAATTACGAAAAGGCCATTTCCGAAATTTGCCCCGGCGGGAATCGAACCCGCGACCACCATGTGCAGTGAGCCGAGCGGCCTACGGTCGAACCACTGCGCCAAGCGGTCGTCGTAAAAGAGAAAAGAAAAAGATGTATACTAAGCGTAAAACTCCAAAGTTTCAATTTTGCAACGAGAAAATGTCAAAGAGAATGCACAGGAGGGAAGCGGAAGTTGCGTATAGCTTAGCTCGTTGTTTTACACGCAACGCAACGTAAACAATGTGCTTACAAATCTCACAATATCACCTAGTCTGGAGGAATGCTGTGCATGAGAGGGGCTTCACCTGAGTGCCTGCTTGTTAGGGAGAGAGCTTAAATGATGCCACAACTCTATAAGGGCTATTGCATGCGTCACTTACTTAAAATACGCCAGACGCAACGCTAAAAATGTTTCAACTTCATTACCTATACGTCGGTATATTTATATGAAACGACTAGCTGTGCCCGCGACTTTGTCCGCGTGGAATTTAATTGACAAGGTTTCATACAAACTTTCCTCCCCTATTTTATCCCCTTGGGGGTAGAATTAATCAAAATCCTTTCTTAGCCTACGTCATAACATCTACCTGCATGCCAAATTTCAGCCCGATCCGTCCAGTGGTTTGGGCTGTGCGTTGATAGATCACTATGTCAGTCAGTCAGTCAGTCAGTCAGTCAGTCAGTCAGTCAGTCACCTTTGAGTTATATATATTTAGATTCGATCGCGATGCCTACAATAAACGGCACATAGGTACATGTGAGACAAGAAAATATGGAAGTATTTCCAAGTTTGACGTTATAATATTACGCCTTGTGTACCTGTTTGTTCTCTGGAGGATAGAAAACATGATTATTTTTATTCCACACTTGAGTGAAAATATTTCGACATTATTCAATACAAGCGTGCTCGTATATTCGCCTATTTATGTGTACCTAGTGTAAAATATTTTTGGCTAGCTATTTCAAGGCCCGAGCTTTCAAGCAGAATATGGATGGCCTAAAACGTTACGAACTGGTGACTGCTGTATACTCTATTTTTGACACTATTCAATACAATAATATTTTTATTGCAGGTTATTATTAACCGACATCAAAAAGGAGGAAGTTCTCATTTCGTTTAAATATATATCTTTTTAATGTTTGTTACCTCAGATCTCCGTCAAAATTTATTTGAAAAATTCGGTTTGAAAATTTTGATTGATCTCATAAAAAATCATCACAATCAGTGCAGTAGTTTAGCACTTAAATCAAAATAACTGGAAAAAATACATCATTCAAGTAAACGAAATTGCGTAATTTGCTTTCCTGTGACTATTCAGTGGCGTTTGCCGTCGCAAGAATAGTCTCAATAAACTGCCTACCTTCCGGCTTCATCATAAGATTTATGAAAATACAAAATAGGAAGACTTAACACTGTTATAGAATGATTTAAGGCAGGTAATGTATAAAAGTTCCCTTTCATGTACTTTCTCTAGCATCTGGAGTTGCTCCCGACGCGTACATCTGCAAAGGGTGTGTGGGGAGGTTGGGGGCCGGAGACCTTCACTTTCGTCTGCGTCGCACCAGCAGCGCCCCCCGACCTTCCCGGCTACTAAACTTTCTCAATCGATTCAGTTAAGCCTCCCGTAACTTACATAGTTATTGTAAAACATGAATTACAATTACTGTTAAACTAGTCACTTCATTACAATATTCCGTCAGTTTGGTTCATATTTACAGAATCCAACGAACCGTAATGAACTAAATAATACATTTTATATTTTTACGTTGTTATTTTAACGATATGAAAATAACTTGTTTTACCTAATTGAAACTCTAGATTGTAATTTAAAATACAATAATATAAATAGTCTACTACATAGGCACTTATTATGAATGTTGTTTGTGAAACAAATCGTCTGATATTGGGTTATAAAGATAATTCGGTATCCGTGCGGTGGTATTACATAGCGCGAACATACAGTTAATTTATTCCTTATGTGGCGTGCATAAAGCAGGTATTTAATGGTAGTTTAACTGTGTTTTCAGGAAGCTTTTATCGTAGGGCTTACAATAGGTTTATGTAGATATATTTATGTAATAACAGCTGGTCAGCGAAGGCCGACATCGTTCCATTATGGAAATTGACAGGTGCGGGGACGGGGTGCCTAGACTATGCGCATATTTGCGATAGTAGTTTCATTGATTTTATGTTCGCATTGTAGAAATTTTAAGCTATACAGGGTGTAATTTAATTTTCATGTCACAAAGTTTTATAGTACCTAATCAGTAGTTACACACGTTGGTTATCAAGTCCTTTGCTTATTCCTTCATAAAATAATAGCACGTAAATAAATAAAAACGTGGAAATAATTTATTTTATAAGTACTTTTGTATTGTTTGATTGTTGAATTATTATCGCAGGGCCTGATTTATACTATTTAGTGATGAGCTCTAAGTCCTATTTTATTCACAACTAGCTGAGCCCGCGACTTCGTCCGCGTGGAATTTAACTTAAAAAAAAGCCCGCTCCCGCGTTCTGAGACCGCGCGACAGGACCCATGTTTTAAAATTTAATTTTCTAAAATCAAAGTAGCCTAAGTTACTCCTTAAAACATCAGCTATCTGCCAGTGAAAATCCCGTCAAAATCGGTCCAGCCGTTTCGGAGATTACCCGGAATAAACACACAGACAGACAGACAGATAGACAGACAGACAGTTTTTTTTTTAAATCGCGTTTTTGTTATAGGTGTCGTATGTACTTTCATATCCATTTAGTTAAAAGGTGTTATTTTGATATTACAAACAGACACTCCAATCTTATTTATTTGTATAGATGTATAGATGATTTATTTGTATAGATGAATCACTCATCGATGTTTGGCCAAATTAAATTTAACCCTTCATAGAATTAAATGGTACTATTATTTGTTGTTTAATACATATATACTATCCATATATGTAGCCCCGGCCCATAAATCCATTAAACAATACAAGCTCACTAAGAAACAAATACATTATTTCGAATAAACAACCACATATTACCTACTTACTTAATTATTGTCCACATAGTATTAGGAACCATACAAATAATATACTGTCATATAGAAAGTGCGGTTCAGCATGCTTTTAGGTCAGGACGATGCTTATCTGTGCTACAACACTTTCTGTGATTAAAGGAAGTGCCCAGTAAATCATAGCCCACCCTAAAATATTCTCGGGACGCGGGCGTGGCCACTATTTATAACGTATAACATAAATATCAATGTCTCGCTCTTAAGAATACATGTCTTTTTATTTCTAAAAAAAATATTTATGCGATAAACATCAATTTAGTGTATCTACGTCACGGAAATAACTAGCGGCCCGCCCCTGCTTCGCACGGGTACATTGCGGTTACATTATTCGAGTTTTAGTAAGGATCCCTAATTTTTTTGAAAATATATTATAGCCTATGTCACCCGGGGATAGTGTAGCTTCCCAACAGTGAAAGAATTTTTCAAATCGGTTCAGTAGTTTCGGAGCCTATTCATTACAATCGAACAAACAAAGTTTTCCTCTTTATAATATTAGTATGATTGTTCAATTAATAAAGAAAGTAGGTACTTTACCTACCTGTGTATTTCATACAACTGCTGCACATAATGTTGTTTGCTTTATCGTTATTTAAAGATGGCGCCCGCCACTTGTCTCGCCCCACAAAACATGATTGACGCATACAAAGTGATAAAAGCACCTACAAAATTGTACGAACTTTATACCATCCCTCGTATGCAAATATTAAGTCTATTGAGTAACTGAAATGAGAAAAGGAACAGCATCTCCTTCAAGAGAGGTCTTCAACAGAGGTCCTAAACAAATTGACCGACCGTTCCTAGCCCGGGAATACATATTTAGGTTTGTATTGCCCTTTTTCTGAATACGCAAACAGAAGTACGTATTCGCCTTTTCTACTTTATACTTATTTCCGTCACGCTGCAAACTTCTTATTTTGTTTTTTCCATGAAAAAACGTACGTGTTACGATATCCTTAACATTTCAACCCCGGTATAACGCAAATTGCCATCAGGACATCGGAAATCGGTTGTATGCAGTTGTCGAAATCGAAAACGCTGCGGAACGACGCTTCCGGCCAATTTATAGATTTAATGGTTCATTTTCGAATCGAATACAATCTATGTTAACAATCGTAACCTCTCTATAAATGTAGGTTGAAATATAATTGATTGCATATTAATTTATTGACATTAGGTAATATATTTTTCATTACTCATACTCTGAAAGTAGGTCTGAAGTTGCCTGAGGAGCGGGTTGAAAGTAATACTTTTCCGGCCCGGGAGAATCGCTTTCAACTGACAGTTGTCAAATTATAAAAAAAAAACCAGTTCCATTTTCACATTTCTATGGAACCATGTTCAAACTTTTTCTACAGTCACTCAATTACAGCACGATGTAAAATTGAAATAACATAAAGTTAAGTATTAATTAAAGAATATATATTTTTAAATGACTTAATTATAATTTAATTTCAACAATTTCTTTAAAATAACATAGATTTGGGCAAAATATTTACAGATGAAAATTAAAAATAATGGCTAAATAATGAAGTTGGCCGGCCAACGAAAAAAAAACTAAATAGGCGGCAATCCGATCTCTATTTTTTTCCAGTCGTAGAGTATTGTTCATACCAAAGAGAATATAATAGAGAGGTTCATACTTTCTTGTATTATTTAGTTAGCAAATTCCTGTTTTTATTTCTACTTTCCTTGTATTCGTAATGAAAAGCACAGTGTTTACCTCGGGTGAAAGACTTATTTTGTCCCTCGAACTATTAGCGCCTTCGCTACGCTCGGGCGCCATACCCCGTCTCGGGACTAAATAAGTCACTTTCACCACTCGTATAACAATGTACTATTAATGCTTCATTTTCGAATCGAATACAATCTATGTTAACAATCGTAACCTCTCTATAAATGTAGGTTGAAATATAATTGATTGCATATTAATTTATTGACAAAAGGTAATATGTTTTTTATATATAGACCATGATTTATGGAATAAAATAAACAGATTATTATAGTAACACATAGTATAGGCTAGCGTGGTAAGCGATTTAATCAAAGATCTGGGGTCCTACTCTCAGCTACGACACTTTATGCATCGTGACATTCGTACTGTCGAATCCTACTCTAAATTCCATCTTTTTTGCCGTCGTATATTGTCTGAACGAACGATAATTTTGTATTGATCGTTCAGTAATACGACGGCAAAAAATAAGGAATTTAGAATAGGATTTGACAATACGAATGTTAAGATATATATATTATCGTTACTAAGAGTAGCACCCTAAGTGTTCGTAAGAAATATTTTTTAGAAAGTAATTATTTTTTGCTAGGTTCCCTACATCATCTTTAGTATTTACTGAGGCGGTAGCCAAAATATCGTGCATTCTCAAAATCAGACCGTAGGTATACGTGTTTAGTAGTAGGTAAGTACATGAGGCACCAACAACAACAGCAATCACGAGCACAATATAAAATCCTAAGCAAATAGTCGGAATGGCTCCTGCGTGCGTATTATTTACTTTTATCACAGAATTGCGAACATCGTGTTGGGACACTTTTATGTCACTGCTGAACAATTTGTGTCGGCTTGCCCGCACGGGGACCGAACTCGCTCATACATGTTAGTTTGTGAATTTTTGTTACTCAAGTTTGGGATCGTGGGAAATAACATTGATAAACGTTGTCAGATCCTACTCGGAGACTAGGTCGATAACTCGAAGACTACTACCAAGACTATATAAGTACCTACCTACTTCTTAAAACTATGAAGTCAGCGTGGTTTATAAGGCGATTCGTGTTAATCATCACGCCCACAATGTTTTAATGATTAAACTCGAATAAAATCCTCATGAAGTATCTCGCTAATATTAGCACAGGTACATTATTTATGAGTCCTACACAAATACACTGATGAAGTCATTACGACAAAATACGAATCGAACAAAGAAATTATGTAATATGCAAAGTGTTTGGATAAAATGAACATGCAACACTTTGATACTATCGATCATGTTGAGTGTTTACCTATGTTTATGTTAGTATGTAGTTGTAAATGTTACTACGTATGTGTGCCTTCCTACCCATCTACGTTCCGATTGATTTATGGTAAGCAGTGCAGAAGAACGAGCGGCAGCTTACACTCCGTAATTGCTTTCCGGGTGAGTCGACAGAATTTGCATCTCCCAGACAGTATTCGCGCCAGCCTCCAGCCCGCGGAGATGACAGATATCCATCACCGCCATTGTATTTTGTTAACACAAAACAAATACTGTAGGTACCTACTTAAATATATTATGTTTAGTATGTATGTAAGTGTAGACTTTAAACAATTTCAATTAACATCTATACAAATAAATAAAATTGGAGTGTCTGTTTGTAATATCAAAATAACACCTTTTCACTACGTGCATATCAATGTACATAAACCGCAATCTATACAAATAAATAAAATTGGAGTGTCTGTTTGTAATATCAAAAAAAGACCTTTTCACTAAGTGCATATCAAAGTACATACGACACCTATAGCAAAAACGCGATTTAATTTTTTTTTGTCTGTCTGTCTGTCTGTGTGTTTGTTCCGGGTAATCTCCGAAACGGCTGGACCGATTTTGACGGGAATTTCATTGGCAGATAGCTGATGTTATAGGAAATAACTTAGGCTACTTTTATTTTAGAAAAAATAAATAAACAATGGGTCCTGTCGCGCGGGCTCAGAACGCGGGAGCGGGCTTTTTTGTTAAGTTAAATTCCACGCGGCTAAAGTCGCGGGCTCAGCTAGTAAAAAATAAATATACCTGCCTACCTAGCTCATCACTGTACGGGCCTGTGCACACCACGTTTTTTAAGCGCGCCGTCTTCGCATATTTCCAAAACGCGCAAGGATGGCGCGTTTATAAAAACGTGGTGTGCACAAACCCTAATAAGTAGGTAATACAAATAAGAAAAATGCGGAAAACCATTTGCGTGGAACATCAAAATAAATTCTTGATCACATCGACCTATTTTATATCGAGTAGGTTTTCCGGCGAACATCCTATTTAGCATCATTTATTATTTGCTACTGTATTATTATTACTACTTAATAGGAGTACAGGTAGCACTGTTTGGCGCCGTTACACTCAGTTTACACGCGCTGTGTGTATAATATAATGTCTACCTACCGGCAGTGATCACCTTATAAGTTGCGGTTAGATTTACATAGTAGGCGGTCAGAGGATCACAGAACTGTCTGAAATCGAGCCTGTTGATCTTTGTTTACAGGTACAAGGTTTAATAATAACATAAGTATGCTTTTCTATTTCTTATGAACAGTTAGAAAATTACTATGCTATTTTCTTTGTTTAGATTGCAACTATATATTCCTTTTGAAACCTCTGCGTAGGTAAATTATACCCGTGATGTTACCGCCAGTCTGTGTGCTAGGATAGCTCCCACGGAATTTGTGTTCTGTCTGTCGAGCTGCAACCGAGTAACCGCCGCCGCCGCCGCAACGCGCACCTCTGCGCCCCGACCTCCGGCAGATGTTAATGGGGGGCAAACACTGAAAATAATTATGCAGCCGCCTACACGATGTGTTGGCTCGGTGCACCCAACTCGATGCAAACAAGATTATACTAAAGCGGTAAGGCTTAGCTCATCGCGGCGTGACTACATCCGCGTCGAGAGACACTCATAATTAGAGGAGGCCCGTATAATCCATACGGCGGCCATGCCGCGCCGAGGGGATAAAACAAACGCACGATTTTCCGAGACACTCGTGAGTTGTAGGGTCATCGTGTGGAGAGCCGGCTGCTTTGATCGGCTGCGGTAATGGCAATTGCGGTCCACATTCGCGGAAACTTTTACGGGACACTGACCCACTTCTAAACGACCAGTAAAAGTAATCTATCTATAATGCGGCCTTTCTTTAAGGGACCTCCCCCATTACAGAGAATCATAAAAAAGGAAAAAGCACCGTGCCTTCATTGTAATGTAAATAAAATAAACGTCGAATCGTAATAGCCATTTATTTTGATAAAGGGAAGCACTTAAGGCATGTTGTTGCCGTACACGACGCCCATCTACGCATGTACTAAAAACAAATCTCAAACCCCATTTCATAAGCTTCTAAGCGCCGTGTAAGGAAATTGGTATTCCGTTCTGGGAGTTTCGATAATATGTAGTAGATATGTATATATGTGACGACTATACATAAGGCAGTAATAATATATTGCTATTGTGTACAATCAGTTTAATGGAGTCTTAGCAATTATGGTGGTTGGATAATACTTAAATTCGTAATTGCATGCGAAGCTAGTTCTTGATTAAAGCAGTTTATTATTTATATCTCCCAATTATGTCCTGTTGCCTAGTTTACTGCGTACATAATTATGTTTTACTGATAATGTGTGGATACTGCAGATACTTGAATAAATTGGCCCATTGGCTCAATATCGGGCAGCATGAAAAGGCACCTTGCGAGCCAAAGAGGCCAATCAAAGTTATGAGCTATTTCCTTACTTCCTTACGATATGAAAGCAAGATACTGATTTACGACGAGTCCATTGCGCCGTAAACAACACAAAGCCGCAGCAATCTTGCAGCGGGCAGTTGATGCTTCGTCCATAATGCATTAATCGTATCGTGAGACGCTGAATAGGAGTAACACTGATGCCTACTGCATTGACTTTCATATGGTATTCATATTATGAAGCTGATAACTATAGACACATCACATGTATATAAACATCAAAGAAATATTATTTTATGAAAAAGTAAACATAAGCCTTATAGCATCCCGAAATTCCGGAGTCGTATTCACTATAAAACATTTTATAGATCTTTCATAAACTCATTATCTACGTAGGTATATTATTACATTTATAACCTTATAAAGGCCGTGAAAACATACGCCTCGCTGTTAACGGCAGTTAAACCTATGTTATAAGTAGTAACTTGTTATTACGGGGTACGTGAAGGCCTTGTGCGTGACGGATCACTGGTGAGATGAAATCAAATAACGCGCTCATGCGGGCTGAGCAGTCGTGTGAGCAACACCGCAGCACCATACTTGAATGAAATTCTTATGCAAGCGCAAAAATAAAGCATTATTTTTGCACTGACTAGCACTCAAATTTGCGTATCCGTGTCTAATGAAAGTATGTACATACTTGTGCATTTGATGTTTCGGTGTTCGAAAATGTGGTACATTCTAAGAATACAATTTGATCCCAACTTATGTGTAGTAGATAGAGTTCATTCAGAAATAAAATATATGGTCTGGTTTTTATTCAGACCAAATACAAAAATCTATAAATAATAGTGTGTTATTCCAGAAAATATTCAAAACTTGAAAGAGGAGCGTATGGCAATGCACAAATAAAGTTCATTCGAGTGGGAAGTAAAGTTGCAGCTAACAATTTAAAGTTGAACTAGGCAGATGAGTACGGGCTGAGGTGAGAAACTGGAGGGGCGCAGGGTGGGGGGGAGTGGTAGAGCACATCCTAGGCATCGTAAGTGGGGGTGAAGGGTAGTCCACCGGACATCAGTGGTGCGAGCGTGCCCCAGCATTGATAAAGTTACAGTGAAAGCAGCGGTAACTTAACCGACGGTCCAACTCCTGTTAGCAGTCTAATATTCAATGTCGTGAACGGAATAACAAGGGACAGTTCAGAGAAATTTGTGCAGTGCAGCTTGCAGTGAAACATTATTAGCGTAACACAAATTTCCAATTAGCGATATTATTATAACAAGGAGTCCATGGGCGGGCAAGGTTGATTAATAAAACATATAAAGCCTACCTGATATCGCAATGCTAAAGTCCCTAATTAAGGGTGGCCGCATCAAAGGAGAGCGGGAGTATTCTCCGGGGAGCCGTCTGCGAACTTCGGCGAGACAGATAGCGCCGGCTAATAACATGCGCCGCTAACCAACTTATAAGGACCGCTTTCCATTGTGTTGTTCTATATAACTTACTCTAACGGATTCGTTATAAAAGTTCAAATGTTACCGTCTTTCTGTCTACTTAAGCATTTTACAAAGTTAATGTAGTCTACCGGGGCGTTTATGTATAGTGCTAGATAAGATCATTTTCAAAAGTTTAGTCGCTTTGGAATTGTATGAAGCAACGTATGTGGTAACTTTCAATACCGGAACTGCAGCGCATAACCATTTAAACTGGGCCTTCGATATTATTGACTCGTAGATATATGTACTACTAAATCACCACACACATATACCTTCTTCCTGTTTGCGGTAACAGAAAGCAAGAGTTATGATTTACGTACATTGTTGAAATGTTTCGAAACTAATCTAATTAATATTTTGTGTAAACTTAAATTCATATTGGGCGGATATCATTTAATGGTATATCGTTATTTTGTTAATCCGCCAGTCCCCTTTTATAAAGGTGGGCACCTCCTTCTAACCATAAAAGCTACGTTGAATATAGTCCAAGTCAAATAGGACTCTCCGATTTTATTTAGAGAAAGTAGGCCACAGCGCTTTTGTCGCCCGTTGCTACCTCCGAAAAGGAAAATTTTCATGGCCTGTTTCCTTGAAGCACCTGAATAATAACAACAACTTTATCAGAGGGTGAAAAGAGCCGGTTGCCTCCGGAGACCGGCATTAAAAATATTAAAATAAGTAATTGCTCTATCAGGCCTGCACCTGACGCCCGCCCAGCCGTACCCTACCGCCCGCCCTTGCCGCCGCACCCTTAAGTACTTTGTGATAAGGGCAATCGTGCGAGCTCTTCTCCACAGTTTATGTATATATATAGTGAGGGGCAAAACAAATCCAGCCACGAGCGACACGTGTCGCGGAATTATACACATAATATTTTGATCTTGTTATACCTAGTTGACATATTATTTAGTTAAAAGATAGGAGACAACAGTATTATAGTGGAAGACGTCCAAGACTAAATATTGTGTCAATTACGTTAAGTGCCAAATCATGTCTGCCGGAGAAAGTCATGTGGATGTAGGCGGACAGTATCCAAGTATAAGCAATTACAGCATACTTGTAAATATTCTTGTGATGAACGATGACGAGACCTATATCAATAGGATTTACTTTTGTCATCTATACAAATAAATAAAATTGGAGTGTCTGTTTGTAATATCAAAATAACACCTTTTCACTAAATGCATATGAAAGTACATACGATACCTATAGCAAAAACGCGAATTAAAAATTTTTTGTCTGTCTGTCTGTCTGTGTGTTTGTTCCGGGTAATCTCCGAAACGGCTGGACCGATTTCGACGGGACTTTCACTGGCAGATAGCTGATCTTATAGCGGGTAACTTAGGCTACTTTGATTTTAGAGAAACAATTAGGGTTCCGCGTAAAAAAATAAAAACACTTGAAATCAAAGAGTATCTCCGAAACGGCTGGACCGATTTTGACGGGACTTTCACTGTTAGATAGCTGATGTTATAAGCAGTAACTGAGGCTACTTTTATTTTAGAAAAACAAAATTAAAAAAATTGGTCCTGTCGCGCGGGCTCAGAACGCGGGACCGGGCTTTATTGTTAAGTTAAATTCCACGCGGGCGAAGTCGCGGGCTCAGCTAGTAAGATATATAATTGTTATTGTAGAGTTCTACTATAATTAATTGGTTTAATTGGCTGTGCAGTTGGCAAGATATTTTATGTGCACTTAGCTTGTAAGTTTTACTGTAACAGTCGTTGGTAGACCTTAATAAATAAATAAATAAATAAATAAATATAGGAGGGTAAATCAGTGCCAGATTAAGCAAGTGCGGGGCCCGTAGCAAAGCGCGGGGCCCGTAGCAAAGTGCGGGGCCCGTAGCCGGTTACCGAGTGCCTGACATGGATTGTCTTAGTAGGAAAAGTTGTAACATTTCACGTTTTTGTGACATCAAGTAAATTCAATATACCACGTCTTAATAAGTTTCACTCAAAAAATTACGCTCAGGCAGAGATGAGTTGGTTTAAATATGCGGGGCCCCCTTTCGCGCGGGGCCCGTAGCAATGCTACTCTTGCTACTATGGTTAATCCGGCACTGGGGTAAATAGTTGCATGATAATACGTATTTATTTCAATTGCTATTTGCTCTTAAAAAGCTCTGTGAAAATCTAACTTACTATAGCCACAAGTTCATCTTAACTCAGAGATCATCTGTTAAGTGACAAGACGCCGAAAAAGTTGGGAAACAGCACCAAAATAAGTAGTTAAGGCTACTCACTCAGCTCCATTTTTTCCAGCCCTGTGCAGCATGCCCGCGCGTGCCATCTCACGCCCACGCCCTGGAAAAAAGTACCATCCATTAACGTCAAGATGTTCACGGGCCTTATCCGCATCTTTATGCCCACTAAATACAGTTTAGGCTTCCTCTTAATTTAATATTAGTCGGCCGATGTAAGTACTTATACACCAAATTATTCCGGCCGTCCGGTCTCTCGCTTTAATTTTTGTCTTCATAAATAATGTATTTTTGATCTCTCGGATAACCGGTGTGATTGTGGTTTCTTAATGGCAGTTGGTACAATAATATTGTTTATACCATGGACGGTATAATATTAACCCCAAATGTTGAGTGCCTCTGCTTTTTTCACAGGTTTCCTGAGCAAACAAGCTCAAGTAGGCTCAACACTCCATTAAGTTGATATCCGATACTTTATCCGATTGATACTAGATCTCAGGAACTTACGAGGAATCAGCTTGTCACCTCTCGAGCTAGATAAATCAACGGCACGACGTTTCGACAACCCCTCGGTGGATAAATGCAGCAATTTAACAATTTAATCAGCCATCTATTTAGAAAAGAACTTGATTAATGGCCAGTGGGAATATTTCAGTGTCGCCGGCGCGTGTTGCAAAGCGGCTAAATTACGACATCAACGGCGATAGGTAGACAATGGCCTCCGGTGGAAATTTATGGGACGATCCGTCTCTTGCACCAGATGAGTGTTAAATAGTTGAAGCTTTCTTAAACCACGTGACAGACAAGGATAATTATTTTAGTGGTATACTGAATACCTTTATTATTTTTGTTTACGGACAGGAAATCTTCCAAAGATCGCCCTTGTCGGAAAGATATGGGATATGTGGGATTCTTACCCACTAAAACCTCCCGGTTGGATGCCTTTAGGGATTTCGTAACGGAATACACAGGGGCAACTTATACACTGGCTGGTGTTGAAATTATTTTCATGTCAGAATATTATTATGGTATTTAAATATAAGAAGGTACACATATCTGTTTAGGCGATATTAAAATTATCAAATTACAGGCAACTTCTTACCTATACAAATACAAAATTACAAGAGGTTTTTAAAAATCGCAGCTTTAATTACTACGAAGTAATTAAAGCAGCGATTTTTAAAATTTTAACTTACTTCAAAAAGAGTACGTGCAGTTTTTCCGTATGTTTGTATGTTTATACACAAGCGATTATTTTTTTCGGGAACTATACACGACTGATTATTATAGGCTTATTAATAGAATGAACGGATGATTTTTAGCCTAATTCGGTCATTTTCTTGCAAACGTAATAGGTATACGATGACATTGATGTAATTCATGTACTTAAATATAAGTATTCAGTATTACATTAAGAAAGGTTTTATTACCTTGTCGTAATTCATAATGGAGTCAGAGCACAAAGACGAAAAAGTTATTCGAAGGGATCCCCCTTAATCCCGCCCGTCACACTCCTTGTCTCATATGTGAACATCATTGACGACGACGGAGTATGTCGCATTTCACGTAATGAGTCAAATCTGAGAGAAGCTTTTCGGGGCTCTTAGAAATATCTTTCTTAATGTCGTGAGATTTATTTTGAGAATATTTTGACACTTGTTTCGTATTCATTGAGTGACTTGATTGAGGGTCGAGCTGCAGAAGACAATTGGCAGTTGCGCTGTAGAGTCCTATGCAAACCCACTCAATTACAGCGCGATGTAAAATTGAAATAATATAAAGTTAAGTATTAATAAAAATAATATATTTTTTAAATTACTTTATTATACTTTAGTTTCAATTATTTCTTTAAAATAACATACTTTTGTGCTAAATATTTAAAGATGAACATGAAAAATAATGGCTGAAGCTGGCCGGCCAACGAAAAAAAAATAAAATAGGCGCCAATCCGATCTTCATTTGTTTTTTCGAGTTGTAGAGTATTGTTCATACTTCCTTGTTCACTCATTTTTTCTTTAGCTAAATCCTGTATTTATTTTTACTTTCCTTGTATTCGTCATGAAAAGCACAGTGTTTACCTCGGGTGAAAGACTTATTTTGTCTTTCTAACTATTGCCAAACCCCGTCTCGGGCCTTAATAAGTTACCTTCACCCCTAGGATAACAATATAGTATTGTAAGCGCAAATCAATTTGAATCTTATTTTATTACCTTTTAGCACTCACATTTCGCATGGAGCTTGAGCATGACGTGCCGTGTCGTGTCTAGTGAGCCAGCGTTACCTCATAAAGGAGTTTTATTTTCAATTTCATTAATTAACTGTATTATGTAGCTACGTAATATTCATTCATTCATAAAGTTGGCATGACTATTCGCGTTGCGTACGAAGGGGCAGTATGAAGTTTTAAGTGGATTACAAGTGATATTAGTGGTGAGCTTTCACTTCGGCATGTAGCACGGCATGAAACGCGAGCGATAATTTGGAGAGGCACGCGATGCCACCATTACCCCCCTTGTGGTTGTCGACACAGAGTGGGACGTATCGCTGAGATCAAGGATTGTGATTAAACGCGTGACTCTTTTCCTTCAAAGCCCTGTCGCGGATACGCGATAGTATGAAACCTGCCCTACACCTACCGTCATCTAAAACACTCTTCCATTCGCAACACCTTAAAGGAAAATAAAAGTGGACCCAGAAAAATCGAACCTAACCTAATCTAACACGCTCCACTCCTATGAGTAATAATACAATCATAATATCGCAAGGCTATGTGGTCTCAAACTAAACAATGTTCTTATTATCTGGGTAGCGATCGTACAATAGATTAGGGGCGATCCTAGTGACACCCAGACCGGGACAAATTACTATACCTATAACAATTTCCGGAATTATGTAAACGCAGCAGCTAATGTTAATCATAACTCCAGTTGGTAATTCTCTGGGTTCGTAAATAAATCCTAAGATTTGGTTGCAAAGTTAAGAAGTGCCGAAGTAATATTATTATAATAAGTCAATGCACTGACTAATATATTTTTAGACTGACCTATATTACAGAGATCCCCAATCGTTGCAAAATTTAAACAAACATAATCGCGTGCTATTCTCGCTACGATTTATTTTATGATACACTTTATTGCTGTGCCAGTTACGGATAGTATCATAACTTCGAGTTTCGACGATAACGAAACGTATTCCATTTCTTCAGGAGAATACATAAAAATAGCTGTAGGTACAAAACGAAGAAAATAAAAGTACTTGCGTATAGAAGCACAAGTAAATCGTAAAATGCTGATTTCGTTTGTGTATGCGGAATAAAATTGCAAAAATCTCATGCAAATACGAGTGTCGAGGGCCGGTTGTCGGGGTTGATAGCGTATCTCGTAACTATGGCAACTGATACACGAAGCTTCAAAGATGGCCCGCTTTATTTTGGGTTAGATTACCGTTTCGTTTAGAGGTATCTTGGGTTTTATATCGACTGAAAACGTTCTACACACAATACAATTATACACAATAATATAGTAACGACGGTATTTACTTCTTACACCAATATGACCTTTGTAACGCGGGCACCCTTACGCCCTGCTTGGTGTTATTTATGATTACTTTTATTTATGATTTTAAAAATGACAAGGTGTTTCGAATGTTTTACGAATAAGTTGACGTTGTAATTTTTAGCTAGAAGATTTAAAAAAAACGATAAGTTGTTTAACTGGATGACCTGAGTTTTATTTGTGTTGAACCATAATAAGACGCGACACCCAGCCGCTACACCTTGTATTTCCACAAGGGGCAGGCAGAGGTTCATTGCAGTGCCCACATTGCTCCAGTGGCATTGATCCTATTGGTCCCATAAATCCCAAAATCCCAATGAAACAAAGAGCGAGACTACTTTCGCAGACCAATCGCAGATTGCGTTCGCTTGGCACGCTAGTGGATCAAGGGCATGGATTAAGAAAAATAATTTAATTAGGTACCTGTTCATTCGATCAGGGGGTATGTTGTGCCGTTTGTCAATTTGGATCATTCCAGATACCTGAAACAAAATATTGTAATTTTAATAAAAAAAACTTGAGAGGTGTCAAGCGACACCCGGATGGAACGAAGTTCCTTTCGATTAATTAGTGAAGGAATTGTAATAAAATTTTATTATGTACAAAAAACCTGTATACACTCAACAAAAATAATCGTCGCGACACCACGCTGTTCAATGCGAAATAGAAAGACGAAACAAAAATAACTGGCTTGCTTTCTATAAGTGAGAGAGAGAGACAGACAGAGAAACACGTGCACGCCGCACGTCTCACAACTATAGCAAAAAGTGTCGTTACAACTTTTGGTCTTAATTTTTTCCGTCGAGCCCCCTTTCGCAACGCGCGATGAGGAACTTCGCTCCAAAAATCCGCAAGACCACGTTTGAAAATATACTAATTGCAGTCCTTCTGCACTTCTCGATTTAATTGATGATCAGCGAAGTTAGTAATCATTATAATCTCGTGATTTAAAACAATGATGGCCGAACACATATTCCCAAAGTAGGGCAGCGTCAAACGTGAAGACATAACTGAAATATTGAGAGTTCCGCATGCGTGATGCAGGCATCGCAGCAGCGAGCGGCGAGTGGGTACCAGGAAACGCAACGGAATTAAAACGTCATTTATTTTACACGCGAATGACCATGTTGCAGTCGGGTTTTAAAGCTTACGGGTCTATAAAATGCGCAACGATATTCTGAAACGAGTATTAAATAATCTGTATCAATATAGGTAGGTACTGAAGTGGGAAAATGATGAGACCTCACATCTTTGTGTTGTCATGTATTTTGATTTACTGTTTACATTCGCACCATTTTGAAAAACACAACCTATTAGTAATGAAACTAAAAAGGAAAAAAAAACTATTAAAAACCTTATGACATTATCGATTTGTAAAACGTTTCCAATGAATCTAGATGTGTGAAGGATTCTCCATTAAAACGATATTGCAGGCGAGAGCGGCCGCCGTCAGCCGCTACGTGGCCCGCTGACACCGATCCAAATGACCTAAATGGAGCACCGACCCGTTTGCGGATCACTTCACTAACTCCTCAACTGGGTGAAACGCGCTGGCCACCGGATTAGACGGCTCGCTGTTGCTATAACACAATATCATCCGCTATCCTGACATTCTGCTGTAGAGCGGCGCAATTCAGAATACTGATAGGTACAGCTGAACGTTTACAGTAGGTACCGTATCGTGTTTGAGTACAATAATACAGGGTATTGTTGGTATTAAAATCAAAGTACAAAAAAAAATAATCTGAAAAAACATATCATAATGGCGGTAGACTTGGCTGAACCACGAGAAAAACAACAAATTTCGTTTAAAGCATCTGAAAATCAGGAAAAATGTTTCATGATTCGTTGTTCTAATCGTGACTGTCCACCCCAATCAACCCCATTAGGTAATCTATGGCGATACTGCTGATATGTTTCTCCTTGGACTGTTTTCAAAGGAAGGTTGATTAACTCTCTCAGTAGGTAGGTCCCTGATCCTACGTTGCAAATTCTCATGTACGATGATCCCGAGTCGCGGCTTTTCACATCACACCTGTGGCTGTTATAAAATATTTTATAGCCCACAAAATACGCCGCACAAAGTTTTGAACGTTCCGGCCTGTCGGCGAAAAGGGACGCTGCATTTTATATTATGAATACGACGACAGACATGTGTGCTTATTTTAATATAGACGAAGGTTGAGTTTGATAAATTATGTGACTCTATGCAGGGAATTAGGTTATCGTCGGTGTACACGGACTTACTGCCTGGGACTTAACATACAAATACAATCTATACAAATCAACAACAATCTTACAAATTTAATCTATATTGGCGGCCCACCCCGGCTTCGCACGGGTACATTACGTTTACATTATTGGAGCTTTAGTTGTGACCCCATTAAAAAAAATACAATATAGCCTATGTCACCCGTGGGTAGTGTAGCTTCCCAACGGCGAAATAATTTTTCAAATCAGTTCAGTAGTTATGAAGCCTATGCAATGCAAACAATCAAATCTTTCCTCCTTATAATATTAATATATGTATAGATAACAATGCCAGTGAAGGAAATCAATTGTCAATAATGGGTACTCGAAGAATAATCTATACCTAGTACCTAGCTACTAATTCACAATTAAATGTCCTTAAAATAAACAGGTCGGCACATATTTTACAACTGCTAACAGCTAGCTACAGCCTCCACTCTAATTAGTGCGCCCGACATCAATAAAATGTAAATGGTTAAAATGAACGTGTAAAATTTTCATTTCCAGGTGTGTTACAGAAAGTAATACCGTGGGGTGGGGTGGACCTTCATGAGGCGATATCCACATTTACAGCCTGTAACTGTGAAATTGGTAATTCCAATCGACGCGATTGTACCTACTAATTGTTACCTATAGGTACGGGGAAAATTTAACGAAAAATTTAATATAAGTTTGGGAGAAAAAGGAACGGTTACTTTTTCCCCGTTCCGTTGTGAGGCGTACGTTCAGTCGATACAGAGTTATGAAGGAGAACGGAATGTAGATAATTTACAGCGGCAGTCGGAACAAAGGCATCCCCGGCACGCGACCTACATCCTGGGGCTACATTCGATATCAACTCACTGTGAAGTAACGTCCACCACCTATGAACTGAACTGATACGATTGTTCAACATATTGGTGTTGTTCCCGCACCTCGTAAATGTTACCAACGATTTGTTTTACTGCTAAACTCGTAATCCGTTCAGTTATGTGAGTATTCATTTAAGCAAATCATGTAAGGGCTCAACCCGTTCAAACTTCATAAAAACTTTTGAGGTAATCGATTATTTGTTGTTATTTTTAAATTCAAAATCTCGACTGCTGCACACAAAACGATATTCAATATCTATATTTATATATATATAAACGAATCTCTATTTCCTTGGTCATCGCATCACGCGTGAACAGATGGAAAGATTTCGCTACGAATGAAAGAAAAAAATTGAATGTTGAGTGAAACAATTCGAATTCAATATTCAAAATTAAGACAGGACAACGTCTGTCGGGTTAGCTAGTTACTTAAAAGTAATACCGTGTAATTGATATAAATCATTTTTACATTATATGCAATCCGGGACTTCTTCTGCAGAACTGCAGTTTTTAAATCTCTACCAAGATGCTTAAAGTTACTAGAATTATATTAATACTAGCTATGCCCGCGACTTCGTCCGCGTGTAATTTAACTTAATAAAAATTTCGGGATTGTTCATCCCATATTTTCTCCCCTTGGGGGTAGAATTAATCAAAATCCTTTCTTAGCGGATGCCTACGTCATAACATCTACCCGCATGCCAAATTTCAGCCCGATCCGTCCAGTGGTTTAGGCTGTGCGTTGATAGATTACTATGTCAGTCAGTCAGTCAGTCACCTTTGAGTTATATATATTTAGATACATTGATCAACTCTACTATACAATATGTTTAATGCCAGTATCAACGCTCAGTCTGCGGCGGCTTCACCCTTTATGTCCTAGTGTGCAGCGCCCCAGTTAGCCGCCGACAATGGAGAGAGCTATTAGAACCGCCCATGTGTGTTAACCAGTTTAGTTCCTGTTGCTTGTTTTTTAAAGATGAATGGACTGTAAAACAAAACGAAAACGGCGATGGAGCTCGTTTCAATAAACGCCCGTCCTGGCTGAAATTTATACAACCACAGCTACCAACTATAGATATTTATTGTGTGTTCATCGATAGATCTACAGCATTGTGAGGAACTTTGATAGACTTCATAGTTGCAACTTTCCATCGCAGACTCAATTTTCAATATGGGGACCTCTGAACCGAGAGATATCAATCTCTTATGTTCATCCATTTACATATTAGATGTGTAAATGGATGAACCATGTCGTCAATTGCAGCGATAAAAATCTGCATTCCTATATAAAAAATTAAATCATACACGACTTGGGAATCCGACCTTGCATACTGTCACAGAATAATTTTCTATTCTCAGAAAACGTTTCTTTAATTTGCAGCTGAATTTGCAGCTATTTACAAAAAAAATACTGTTATTGTGTTAGTGATGTACCTACGTATAAGAATAATTATTTATTCCAGGAAATTGTTAAACTTCAACTAGGTAGGTCAGGTAATATAACTTATAAATTATTTAGCAGGTTTTTATGACACTAAAAAGTCCTATTACGATCTATAATACACCACTTTGTAAAAATATATTATGCAAAGTTAGGTTATGTTTTCTCGACGTTATTTTAGATCATCATTTATATATTTTGTTAACTCACGTCGGATCACTAAAAGATTTGTTCGTATTTATTTGCATTTAAGCTCGAGACGGCAGTCGGCGGTTGCATAATGTGCAGCGTTGATAAATGTAACAATGAGCAATATTCAGAAGACTCTCCTGGCCGTGAGCCTCTTATCGGGGCGGCCCGCAGCCCGCCCGCCCGCAATCAGATTGCGGCCGGTGTCAACAGTGCAGAAATAACTGCCGCCGTTTTGCAAATAACTTTATGATTGCTCGAGGAGAACTCGGGCGGATAGATAGCGAGATAAATTTATATACTTTAAATATTTTCAAACACGAATGATAAGTACCAGTCCTTCCTGTACCTATCCCTCAATTTACTGAATTAACAAGGACAAGCACTGTTTACATTACTAATAGAATTTAAGTTTACATAAGTTCCTATTTCTAAAGCTTATAGCAAATAAGTAAAATAGCTGCCACACACCTACCTATACTTCAGACCAAGGTTTGAGCAAGGTCTTGTGTTTTGTGTCACATATAGTGTAAGCGTGCTCACAACAATACTGTACATTTTAAAACCCAGTTTACCATGAGAACCGGATTAAGATGTCGAATCGAAGTTTTCGGAAATACGTGCAAATTCATACATTCTAAGAATGAGGCCCAATGTATTCAGACGCCATTACCGCCGTTCCATATCTCCCTTTGCGGTTTTATGAAAATGCAAATGTAGTTTCACAAAGTCCGCGACTGTTATCTGATTGTGGGCTAGCTCCTGAAGCTGATGCGAAAAGTTATTTGCCTGTAGGAAACTCTTATTTCGCTACTGGTGCTTTATGAAGAAAAAAAAAAGTTTCGTACGTAAAGCGATTAATTCGTCCGAGTAGTGTATCAAGAGTAAAACTACCTCGAGTGAGGAACGGAAGAAAGCTAAATATTGACTAGTTGTGATGTCTACGAGATTACGTTTCTTTTCAAAATAAGCCTACCTACGCCCATAAACTAAGTCATTTGTTTCAAAGGCGGCACGTAAAATCTGATATATAAAGTTTTTTATGACTCGATTACCTTCTGGTAGGTTGACGGCGCGGGGAAACTAATGGGATCAGGTTAAAAGTAGACCTTTAATGCTGACTGAGGTATTACAGTTTTTCAGACTGACACACCAACTGTATGGTCCCAAACTAAGCAACGCTTTTACGGGTAAGTACCGTACAATGGATTGGGGGCGATCTCAGTGACACTCAGAAATGTTACAATTATGCAAATTACAGAAAGGCCATATCCGAAATTTGCCCCGGCGGGAATCGAATTCGCAAACACCGTGTGCAGTGAGCCGAGCGGCCTACGCTTGAACCACTACGCCAAGCGGTCGTCAAATCGTTGGAGATAACATTGCATGAATGTATTCAGAAGTTGAATGCTTCATCTAAATAGATGATGATCTTACAAGTTTTATAAGTACATCTCGTTAAAAAGTCCATTTTTGTGGGAAAAGCAAAGTTGTTTCAGGAGCGAAGGTAAACAGTGGCATTGTGTCGCTCGGGAAGCAGACATCAAAAGGCGTGTATCAAAGACGAGTGTTGCTACATAGAGAGAAGCGTCAGGGCGGCCCCTTCAATATGTGAGGGTGTTGCCAGCTACTTCGAATTTTACATGCAAACTACTTCACCGGAGACGAAAATGGGGAACTTATTTGCGTACGTGTATTAAACATTTTGGTGTATCTACTGAGCCGATCTAGTATAAGTATATCAAATCTACCAAAAACTACATCAAATTTTAGCCTATACGAGTATAGGTGGGCAACACCAAAGGCCTTACTCCTTTACGCCGATCTTAATATTATGTCATTACTTAGTATAAATTGCTCACCTAGGTCACCTACTACCAAACCAGATTAATTATTTAAAACCAGCAGTACACGTACCAACTCAGAAACACTTTGCTGAAGATCATGACAAAGCATAGTTTATCTAAATATATATAACTCAAAGGTGACTGACTGACATAGTGATCTATCAACGCACAGCCCAAACCACTGGAAGGATCGGGCTGAAATTTGGCATGCAGGTAGATGTTATGACGTGGGCATCCGCTAAGAAAGGATTTTGATTAATTCTACCCCCAAGAGGATAAAATAGGGGATGAAAGTTTGTATGAAACTTTGTCAATTAAATTCCACGCGGACGAAGCTGCGGGCACAGCTAGTGATTATATAAAGGACATACAGACAAACATTCATTTTTATATAATATATAGCAGATAGATACATACGGAGAAGAACAGACTCATTATCACATGGATTAATGGAAATGCGCGGAACATCTCAAACAACATAAAGAATTTCGAACTTATAGTTGAGCTGAACACGAGATGAGATGCGGAATGCTTGTCAGACTAAGAACTTACACGAAGTATAGGCGATCCAGACCTTTTAAGAGAATTAACAAGGGGATGCTATTCGAATTAATGAAAGCACGATACGGAACAAGTAACCACATAAATTAACGCGGGTGAATTTCAAAGTGATAGATAACGCTGGAGGTGACGAGGAGCGATCGGCGCGGGGGCGGTCTATTGAGTGTGTAAGTACCTACATACCCCACGGCACGACGCCTTCCGAACTGAATAATAAAAAGGAACTGAACAATAGTAGTAATTCAATTAACGAGCGAGATCTTAAATGCGAATGTATAGGAATTATCGTCATCATCTGCCTTACCTTTTCCTATTATCTGGGGTCGGCGCAGTATGTCTTTTCCTTCCATTCATCGCGCTATCCTGTCATACTGTCAAGTATGACAGGATGTTGAAACAGTAGTTTGACGACCGCTTGGCGCAGCGGTTCGAGCGTAGGCCGCTCGTGTCACTGCATCGGGTGATTGCGGGTTCGATTCCCGTCAGGGTAAATTTCGTAAATGGCCTTTTCGTAATTTTTCCCTGGTCTGGATGTCACTGGGATCGCCCCCAGTCCATTGTACGGTACACAGTACAAGCGTTGCTTAGTTTGGGACAATACAGTTGGTGTGTTCGTCTGTATTTACCTATATTTATTTCATGTATTAATTTTTACTCACATCCACTCCAAAATGTATAGGAATGGATGTATATGTATAGGAATTATCCTACCTACGTTTTAATAAATCGTATAATTATTGAATAATTGAAACGGCTTGAGAATGTTAACAGGCCTGATGGGAAAAAAATGTAGAAGTTGAGTGACTGTGAATAATAAATGAAGAATCTCCCCTGTTACGGCGGAAGCGGAGATGTTGCGGCGCGTGCCCCATTAGACTCAAGGGAACATAAGATATATCAATTATATGCTCTCTGCTCACATAACAAGCAAAACACGGTGCGTATTATAGACTAGCTTAGCCCGCGACTTCGTCCGCGTGGAATTTAACTTAACAAAAAAGCCCGCTCTCGCGTTCTGAGCCCGAGCGGTAGGACCCATTTTTAAACATTTTGTTTTCTAAAATAAAAATAGCTTAAGTTACTGCTTGTAACATCAGCTATCTGCCAGTGAAAGTCCCGTCAAAATCGATCCAGCCGTTTCGGAGACTACCCGGAACAAACACACAGTCAGACAGAGGGACTAAACATTTTTAAATCGCGTTTTTGCTATAGGTGTCGTATGTACTTTGATATGCACTTAGTGAAAACACTCCAATTTTATTTATTTGTATAGATAGGTCTTATTTTAATGTGCGATATTTTGCATAGCACCTTATTAAATACCGGGAGTAACTATGGGTTTCTTTCTGACAACTGATCTTTTATTAAATTAGGTACTCGTACGCTACAAACCTACAGAAAAACATTATAAGTCGTTACATATTTTAGTGGTCATTCCTACATCATGATAAGCATTCACTTAGGAGCCTGTACTATTAAAATAAGACCTTATGTAACTGAGGAAGATGCTTGCATAGTAGGAGTAAATATGGGTTTCTTTCTAACAACTGACCTTTGATTAAATTACTCGCTACGCTACCAACCAACAGAAAATATTTATTATTATTATATTATATTATTTTAGCCCTTTTTGACGTCCCACTCCTGGGCACGGGCCTCCCCTCAACACGAGGGGGATTCAGGCCATAATCCACCACGCTGGCCCAGTGCGGGTTGGCGGATTTCGCATGTCTTTCGAAAATTGGTTAAATCTTCTAAGACATGCAGGTTTCCTCACGATGTTTTCCTTCACCGTAAGCAAGTGATAATCATATAGAAATTATGATTCGCACATAGATTTCGAAAAATCCAGAGGTTCGAGCCGGGGTTTGAACCCGAGACCTGGTAGCCCGCAAGACGCGTGCTTAACCAATCGGCTATCACTGCTATATATATAAAATATTTATACTTACATTTATTTGTGATAGGCCCTACATCATGATTGATATTCACTAAGGCGCCTGAACTACTAAAATAAGACTATACAACTGAGGAAGATGCCTGCATGGTGTGGATACAAAGTGAAAGCTATCGTGGAAACGGGTGGAAACATTACAAAAGCTCCCCGATATAGATCATGTTTGTTTTCAAATCGCCAACGCAAAAGAAAGTCCGCTCCTCAGTGAAAGCGGTCTGCAAATAAATCTCGCCTTGGGAAACAATGCGTCATTGTTCGCTGTAAATTGGTTCAAATTTACCTATAGACGTTTCCAACTTCGCCACGCTGTACATAAAACTTATTGAATTACTTCTGTACATGCTACAACTAAAATATATTTTCAATAGATCTCACCATACTAATTTGTATTCAAAACTTCCTCTCGGTAGTCCGATGTCTAACATCTTGTTTTCGTATAACTCTCTTTATGCAGACAGACCACGTCCTTGTGATTAATTTTCGTAAATCTTGACTCTATTCTTCTTTACATTAAATTGAACAGAAACACTCATAAATATTCAAGATCTAATTTTGTGAAATCGACGAGATAAGTCTCAAAATAATTGCTACAAATAAATATTCACGTAAACAACGTTCACGCAATTCAATAATAATCTTTATTTTACTTGCACTAAGATTGATTATAAAATATTTGCTATTCCGAAATAAAATCGTCGTTATCGATACCTGCACCTGCTTATTTGATTTGTATTGGAAATTACATTTTTTTTTTAAGTTATCTTTCGGTCGTGTACATATTAATATACTAGCTAGGTAGGTAAGTATAAATTCTCTTTGTATCTATATTATGTACATAATACGTACTAAGCATTTATCACATTACTGCGTATATTACATGACGTGGAGAGTACGAAGTATACCTAATATACTCCAACTAATAACTACAAACGTAAATTGGCCAGCAACAGTACCTACACGCATTGTCAACATATCGATTGAACAATAACCCGGGACTGCAGCATGACCTAGATACAGAACAATCGGCTCACTGTGAAAGGGTGTTAGTGCTATTAGATTCAGGGTGCCTACAGCATTGTTACTGCGTGTACCGAGAGCCTAAACTTAGCTTCGAAGCTTTAAGCGTTATTATTAAGACATTGCTTGTAATCATAATTTTTAATGTGTTTTTATGTTCGTGCTATGTTTCGGTTTCTTGGGTTCAATTTCTGCCACTGGCCGTACACAGACACAAACCTAGCATAAAGTATAAGTGGGCAATCATAACTATGAAGATGACAGGTTTTTATATACGTTTTAGTTAGATAATTACCGTATATTTTGACATTTGGATGCAGTAAAATGCATTTAAAATTTTAATTTCAGGTTAGCCGTGTCTTCATGTTCGAAAATCTTAAGGAAGATAATACCAGGATATATCATACCTATACTAGCGGTCCCTATTCCCATAAAAAACCTATAAATAAGTAAACAATTGCAATAATTGCAAAATAATTTTATATATTGTAGCGCAGTAAAAGCCGCCTATATTGTCCCCCTGACGCTTTACGATAATTTTATTGTCCAATATAAAACATGTGGCATTCATTCGCGATGCTATACTCTACAGTCTACATGGATGTGCAAGTCAGCTACTAAATGAACGAGAAGATAATAATATAATAAAAATCAATAGAAAGTTAAACATGTGCAATGAGCTAGTTGCTTTTATATTCAGTATTTACAATGAATTGACAGTGAAAGTTAGGAGACCGGTTTTTATACAGCAACATAATTTATATATGCAAATCAATCGAAAATGCAATATATACAAATGCAAATTATAAAGTGGATAGTTATGTAATTTTTAACGCACCTTTTACATAATATAGCCTCAAAGCTGTATAGCATAGAAATCTGTAAATAACTAATGAACAATATATATTTCTATCATAACAGTAGGCGTCTAGCTTTTTCTTTGTAGACTTCAACACGTCATGCGAAACAGATATAGAAACACGAAGTTTTAATACGTAAGTGCATACCTGGCGATGCTAACGGCGGCGGAAGTTTTGTTATCCAACTTTAAAGGAAGATCTTAAACAAAGAAAGTACAAGTTGAAGTACCATATAACAATAACTTATTTAATTACAAGATAGCCCTTATATAAATAGGTATATACCTACGAGCTTTTTCCCGCAGCTTCGCTACGTAGATTATAAATTTTCTCAATGTCAACAAAAGCGCTAAAAATCGGGTCATAGCTAAGAATCATCCAGGTAAACGCGTTACACAAAAAAACAGTGCCGGCTAGGGACGCCCGAAAGAAGCGAAGCTTTATAGTATAAAGCGTAGGGCGCTGCAGCTGCCAATATATATCGTGTAACGCTACTGACGCTTAGCACGGATAGAGTGGCCGCGCGGCGAGACGTCCGAATAGAAGCTTCGCTTCAAATATACATTAAAATTCCAACAAGCCGTTTAGAAGAAGAATTACGAACGCACGCACACTGGAATTTCTTATTGATATAAAGATACCGACTACTTACTTTTAACCTTACCTTAGGTAATCCTTATAGAAATATAAGGGCTACATAACCTTAGTTAGGCACTTAACGAACAAGTTTTTATACAGTAAGTTTTAGGCTTAAGTTTTAACAATCTGTTGTTGTTACACCTGAATGTTGTATTATAAATGGTATACACGTATTCCTTTACGGTAGTTAGTGTACATGCGCGTCGGCATTTGTTTTTCCTTTATCAAAGGTCGGCATCAACACAGATCAACATAAACAAACAAACAGGTTGAGCTTTCGGCGTTCGGGCGTTAAAAACTCGGTCAAAGGGTTCACTGACAGGCCCATATTGAGTGTGCGGGACCGAATTAGCATATCAGGCACAAACTGCTGCCGTTCAATCGACATAATGAACGCGGAACATCGTCATTAGGCTCCTCGGAGGTGTAACGCACCTTCAACAGCGCCGTAACCGAAATTTAGCAATTAGGGGCGCAACTACAAGCTTACCCCTACGTGTGTTGATTAAGTTAGACCTCTCGCTTGGATTAGTAGGTAGGTGCTCACTTAGAATACCTAACTAATTTATTGAAGTAGTCCTTCGCTGGTAACATCGATTAAGTAAACAGCGAATTCGCAATTCGTTAAAGCAACAATAATTGTATTTCGACGAATTGCGAATCTAAAATAATATACTCTTAACTTAAATAGACGTATTATTGTTAATTCGTTTATAGAGGCTCTTATGAATAACTGTCTAATACGTAGGTAAATAATATCTATCAGGCAGTAGCTTATCATAGAATACATCACAAGATGATAGAGGTTAGAATCTTTCGACTCTCTACTAGAGCGAACAAGTGGGTAGTAGGTAGTGGTTTTAATAAGTCGATTGTTGAAAAGCTACAATTTAGCACACAGTCAAGTTATAATTATAATAAGGGGATAAAATGAAAGTGCGAGCTCTAAGCCGAGTTTGGGACGTATATTCCATAGTTTAACGCGGCATCAGTTAGACGAGGCATGTCGGAGTCGCTAACTCCTTCTCCATAAAAACTAATGGAGACCCATTTAGCAGCCGGCTCCGCCCCCAGATTACAGTGTGCTTTCTCCGTAATTATTATATTCTTCAAATCGTTTACAGCAAAATAAAAAGAATTTTATGTTTTTTTCTGTTAAATTATATATTAGGTAGGTAATCCCTACGAGTCACTAACCTGGTAGGTAATTTGAATGTCTAAATAGGTTATTATATAGTTGTATAGTACGTGAAAAAATACTCATCTGATCGTTTATTCCACATACATAGGTAGATACATATTAAATAAAAGAAAGTGTGTCATATCGAATAACACGTGAAACAATAGCAGCATTCGTAAAGTTATGATAAAAGATGCCGGCGCGCTGACGGGAATTTCTGAGTGTCGACATGTAAAGGAAATCTCACTAGACAGACGCTAAGCCTTACTTACCGGTGACGGTTCGTCTAAAAATATAATAAAACAATGTTCCTTATTCACACGACAGCAACATGGCACGAGACGAAATATATGAGCGCACATAAATGATTGTTTCATTTGTGTAGACATTCTTGTATTTTGTATTATTGGTCTACACTTCATTGAAGCATCCTGGCTTGGTTTGTGTAGCAAACAGATTCTTATTCTATGTTGCAACCAAAATATCGCTGTGTATATTATTGTTATACCTAATATCTTATCCCGGATTTATCGAGATGATCTAATAGAAGTATGTACTTATGTAAATAAATTTCAGTGATAAAGTGGGCTGTATCAAAATGTCCTGACTCCGCGCCAGGATTGGCTTCCGGCTGGCAAAGCGCCAACTGCCTTCATCGACTCGCATCCTAGCAGCGTACGACCAAGTAAAAATTTCGATGAAAGTTTATTACGCACTCCAATTGTTATAGATGTTTTTGACAAGTCATAACCATGAGCATTTTATTATCTACCGAAATGCTTGCTTGCTTATTAATAGATAAAAATGTGCACTACGCGTTTTAGCCACATCGAAGAAAACGAAAACGAATATATTTAATTGAATAAAACCTAATTTGTTCTTGCAAGCAAGACAAAACAATGTAAACCAATTTGAACTGGAAATACGAAATAAAATACATAAAACACAAATGAAAATAAATGGAAGGAATAAAATAACGCACACCAAAGTAAAAGGAAAACAAAAAGCTAAAGTTTTCCAACTTTATGCGGCCAGTACATCATGGTAAGTTGTTGCTGTTCTAATTAGATAAATCAAAACCAGTCCCATTGCTTGCTTATAACTTTGGAGGATCTCAATTTCTAAACCTTGGCGTTATACCACGGCCAATGAAAAGCGATAAGAAAATTAATTGTTATTTTTATTCAAGAAGTTGTTTCTACGGTGTAAATTAGCATTACGGTTTCCGACACGTTTTCTTCAACTCACATTATTACCATTTCGTATCGCTTCTCGTTGGCCGTGGTATAGCTTTTATCATGAGTGCCGGGGGCGAGAGCTTGCCATGGAGGGGATGGAATAGATACACATTGATATTTCCAGTGTCCTCTGGAGAGTATCGCGGCGCGAGTCACTTCTCTCGAGCCTCCTTGACGTCTCGCTAAGGGTAGATTGTGATCCCGCTTTGTCAGTCAGTTCCTAGAGCGACAGGAAGTGGTCGAGTATCTACTGTTCACATTTAATGCCGATAATCTGAAGTGTACCAGTATATAATATTATAGCTCAGACGTACCTATAAGTCTTACAAAATGATCACTTGTAGACGACACTTTACGCCTTGTACGAATGCCTTCAACTGTTTTCAAGGTGAGACGTATATGTAGAGCTATGTTGTAATTTTGACAATTTAATTGAAGGCCCATAAACTTTTAGCACATTAAACTGACACCTAGGCCCTTAATAATAAATCGATGATAAATTGATCATACCAGTACAAAATGACAATGACTTGTAAAAAACAGGTATTTTATATATCCTGCTAATATTATAAATGTGAAAGTTTGTGAGTGTGGATGTATGTTTGTTACTCCTTCACGCAAAAACTACTGAACGGATTGGGATGAAATTTGGAACAGAGATAGTTTATAACCGGGATTAACATATAGGATACTTTTTATCCCGATAATCCCGAAATTTTTGTTACGTTAAATACTACGCGGACGAAGTCGGGGGGCACAGCTAGTGTATTAATATCGCGACAATGGCTGTTTTGATGCGCGGCCGCAACATGCGATGTACTTTTTGGCCACAACATGGCCCACGACGAGGCACTTATATCACTTGGATAACCAATGAGCGGAACGGACACGTCAGTTTTTATTTGCCTCCTCCACTAATGGAGCTAAATAAGCAAAAGTGGCGTGCGGTTGGAACCAGTTACGTTAATCGATGAGCGAGTAATCGTTTGTGTGGTTACGTCAAATATATGTGGATTATCGCTTTCCCGATCCAGTCGTGACCATTTAATTGATATTATTTAACAATATATTGAATTCAGACCAACCGCGGTGTTCATCAATATCAATACAATAGCTGATTTAAGTTTTACTACAGTAAAGGCTAATTTTGTCAACAGACTGGCTTTGCACGCGAACAGATGAGTTGTGGGAAAATCTAATCGTTAGGTAGGTACTTAGGTACTAACTTATTCTTAATATATTGTATGATCGATTGAACGCGGATCAGATAATTTGAAAATATTCAGAAAAATACGGAATTTCATGGAGTTTTCCAATTTTAGCTCCTCTATCACACCCTAGATTTTTTATTTCTTTCTTTTAGATAACAATGATCCAATCAATAACATTACATTATATTTTAAAGCACATGAATATACTTATATTATGTATTTATACCGATAAAATAAAAATGAAAATAATAATTAATAGAATGAAATAGTCGGCAACTGGGTCAGTGCCCTCTCACTGGCATTGCTACATTTACCAGTAAGTATAATGTTTTGGCGAACCCATAAAAGAGTATGCAATTGAGAAATAGGTACCTGTTGCAATTATTTTATTAGCTAAGACAATTAAATTCAAAATTTGTTTAATTTCGCCATGACCCGAATAGTATTGTTTAAGATAATTTTCTTTTTATTCATTTCAATATTTTGTGTTAAGAAACCATATTTAAAAGCGGTTATGTGGGTATTTAATGGCGTATATAATAGCGCGTTAACACTCCAACAGACATTACTGCGAATTACCTACTATAACCATCACGCAGACAGTGCTTACTATTATAACATTTAATGTAATATCTTTCACTTTTCGACAATAAAGTAAATTGCTTTTACGAAATTACAAATTGTTACTACTGATGCACAATACTGTCGTAACGACACTACTTTTCATATAAAGCACACAATCATTTATGTGCAATAAATAAACACGGTTTTGCATAATATTTCGGACTCTTTTATTACTTACTTATGGCAACGACGTTCGTTTCGTTTAAATTTGTCCTTATCTTTAATATGTAATTATTTATATACCTTCATGTATATTTAGAATCTAAACATTCTAGACTTTTATTAACTAGGTAACTGAAAGTATGTGTGAGTAGAATTCTCTACAATGAAGATTTTTGATAAATATTATATGAGTCGCAAAGACAAACAAACATTAAAAATAACCTTTTTATATCGTCACAGTCATTACGGAAATCCTGAATAGTATGCAGTAATAGTGAATGCAAGGCTTCGATGACGTCAGCGGGCGGACGCAGCTGTCGGCGCGGGCGCGTCGCGTGGGCCGTGCACCCCAGCCTGGGAAAGCGACGCCCTCGCGCGCTCACACCGCCGACACCCGACGCGGTCGCCCGCCCAGACCGCGTCATTGAACGTCAATTGGCCATAGTTTTGCAAAAAGGAACCAAGCCATACATAGGTATTATGTCTGCAGACCAAAATCAACTACAGTGCAAGTGTAAGTAGGTCGGTTCCACATTGCAAATGTATAATATGTGAGTTGGTTCCATTATGCAAAACTAGGTATGGACAATTAAGAACCTGACTTAATTTTTATTAACCATGCGCATCAGGGAACGAATAAAAATCTGCACTAGATGTCTTCCCAAGGAAATCGCGATGGAAAAGAGTGGAAAAAAGCCACTAAATTGTGGAACTTTGAACCAAATTATACTCAAATATTTTAACTATCATTATAACACAACCACGTGATTCTCACGAAGCATTTACAGCACGTTAATCGAAAGCGTAACAAGGTGTTCTACTGTTATGTTTAGTCATGCCAGCCAGATTGCGGTGTGTTAATCTTGTATACAGTCGGGCACATGTAGGCTTTGATCCCTTTAATATACAGGGTACACACTACATACTCGCAATATTGTAATGATACTATTGTATTTCACTTAGAGATTATTATAATCCGGCACCTATTATTTTGAGCTATTAACGGCTATAATGGATTACCCAAAGTAACACGAGAGATCAAGCGGCTCGCGCTGGTTGCGCCAACCAGCACGATTTATAAAAACGCTTTTGACAGCGCGAGATAGCGAGCGGTTTGAGTTGGGCACGCCAGGCAGGAGAATTTGCCTGCGCTAGATGGCGAGCGGTTTAGTTTGGAACGCCAGCCAGGAGAATTTAGCTGCGCTATATGGCGATCGGTTTGAGTTGGGCACGCCAGGCAGGAGAATTTACCTTCGCTAGATGGCGAGCGGTTTGAGTTGGGCACGCCAGGCGGGAGAATTTGCCTGCGCTAGATGGTAAGCGGTTTGAGTTGGGCACGCCAGGCAGGAGAATTTACCTTCGCCAGTTGGCGAGCGGTTTGAGTTGGGCACGCCAGGCGGGAGAATTTGCCTGCGCTAGATGGCAAGCGGTTTGAGTTGGGCACGCCAGGCAGGAGAATTTGCCTGCGCTACTTAGAACAGTCGTCACTCACTGCAGGCTAGCAAAACAGGGGCGAGCGTATCAGTCGCTCGTGCTAGATCAGCGGCTGCTTCAACATTACCCGTGTCCCGCGGGCAATGCTCCATTTTCAGATGCATATTAAATGCATCGCACTAACGTTTGTATTGACTCGGCATAACTCCCCAGGGGTTCTTAAACAGCTTCTAAAATTAGTTAATACTCGTATGTCGATAAAGATCGCTATAAGCGTTCATTGGTTCGGAGCAGACACAATAACTGTGCTTCATGAAACCTTCGCCCACATCTATTGTATTGTAGGTAGTCTGGTTCTGGAATCTCTAGGTATCAGATAATAATATCAATTAATACTGGCAACCCTTACATTTTTAGGTATATTTCAGTATAGTCTCCCAATTTACATACGAGTAAACCTTAGTGAATCTTTTTGTCAGCTACATGTATAAAAACATGAGCGAAACAACGCATAGATCGAATACATATCCCGAAAACATACATTTATGTTTCCGTGCAATACATTGTTGTCAATACAGAGATTCCTTTTAACAGTTCCATCAATGTTCGTGGCGGCGTGAAGGTGAGGGGATAGGAAATAGGACAAAGCTTCGATAGCGATTGTTCCAGCTCGTGGCGTCCTGCAACCGACGGTATCGTATTCGATTTTATTTTATTTGAATAACTGGCTACAGCGGTCTTTTTGATTCGAATATGAAAGGTGGGACTTTAAATAGTTTAGATCATAAAAAAAGTTACGTTTACAAGGAAAAATATGACGCCATCAAAGTACAGTTTATATACCTATATCATTTATAATCAGGAAACTTAATTCTAGATTCGATCTAAACCAAAACAAAATAATTGCATCTCTACAGTTCCGGTTGCGTAGCGTGTAGTCCGTGTGTATTTGCAGCGCATATATCCTTTGGATTTCACTAAGCCACTGTGAGACGCTTTGCGACTTACAAGAAGCTTGTGGATTTCAATTCTCTTTGTCAAGTGGTCAGAGCCGACGGGAATGCGTTTAGAGACAAGAGCACTCACGGCGACCGATATCTTCAACTACGCTCAAGTCAGTGTTCAGCCTTTGTTTACATCAAACTTGTACTGCTTAACAAGTTTATTCTAGTAATGATCTAGGGTGAAATCAACAGCCACATTAATACAGTTATATAATACGTCAGTTAGAGTTATTTATGACGTCAATGAAACATAGAAAGCGTGCAATTACTCACACGCAAATATTGATTAAATTATTATTGTAAATAAAATTAATTTGTCACGTGCAGTCTGATGTATTCTGTGTTGGCTATTAAAAATAAAAAACTAGATAGAACTTTATCGCATACATTGATGGCCGTTTACTGTGGAACCGCGCTCGGTATAGTCGCAGAGAAGGTGTGTGGAATGGTTCATTGTTTTTGCGGTAAGTGGCTTGAGATTACACAAATTGATGCTTGTGTGTTTGAAGTGAAAGGAAGTGTTCTGTACCAGACAATAGCTTCGGTTGTTTTGTGTTTTTTACAGTGCATCGGTTTCCGATACAGCACGCCCCGGTGTTATTTATTGTGGATACACTACCCCCATTACAAAGGTAGCTAAGAATCAATCGTTTTTTAATTAAGTATCTTCAATTATAACTCGTGAAAGGATTGAGTTGAGGTAAAATTGTTCAAAATTTAGTTTACGTTCATGCATAAATAAACACAGTAAAATAAGTTTAGAAATAATAGTACATTGTTACACGAGTGGTGAAAGTGACTTATTTAGTCCCGAGACGGGGTTTGGCGCCCGACCGTAGCGAGGGCGCTAATAGTTCGAGGGACAAAATAAGTCTTTCACCCGAGGTATACACTGTGCTTTTCATTACGAATACAAGGAAAGTAAAAATAAAAACAGGAATTGGCTAAATAAATAATACAAGGAAGTATGAACAATAATCTAAAACTCGAAAAAAAAAAGATCGGATTGCCGACTATTTTGTTTTTTTTTCATTGGCCGGCCAACTTATTATTTTTCATTTTCATCTTTAAATATTTTGCCCAAATCTATGTAATTTTAAAGAAATTGTTGAAACTAAATTATAATTAAGTCATTAAAAAATATATATTCTTTAATTAATACTTCTCTTTATGTTATTTCAATTTTACATCGTGCTGTAATTGAGTGACTGTAGAAAAAGTTTGAACATGGTTCCATAGAAATGTGAAAATGGAAATAGTTTTTTTTTTAATTTGACACCTGTCAGTTGAAAGCGATTCTCCCGGGCCGGAAAAGTATTACTTTCAACCCGCTCCTCAGGCAACTTGAGACCTACTTTCAGAGTATGAGTATTGAAAAATAAATTGTGTTTTTAATCTTAAATCTGTAAAGTATAAATCTTAAGGTCATTCTCGGACAGGCTAGGAGGCTCTAATGTATTCACTTAGCTCCAACACGACAACGTAAGTGACAACATGACAAACAAGTTTGTTTGAAGATTACTTCATCGCTTTTGCTTTTAAATAAACACAGACATGAATATCACGGTTAGTGATATCATCATGTACTTAAATGATTAAATTCAGTTAGTAGTTGGATACATTATAAGTATTTAAACGAGTACGGAGTCAGTTCGTAAATAGATCTTGCATCTATAGTCTTATGTTAACTTTTTCAAATATGTTTATTATCTTTTCTACCTTAGTTGATATTTCATGCGTGCAAGCGATCACTGGCTGTAAATCTACTCTGCTTGCGAAAGCACGGTGTCTCCTCGGCCGACTGCTCACCGCCGTGGGCCCTTCCATCTAAAATCACACCTCAGTTGCATTACCATCCGCGTTCTTACACCGGATTTGTCGGTAGATCGGTCCGGGAGCGGCCGCACTATTTCGTGGCTAGGAGAGAAGTTGTAAAACAAGTCTAGCGCATCTGTCGCGTCTAGACGGCGCGCGACGTCGGAGCTCTATCGGTTGCCGTAAAATTATGTGACGTGCCCGGCGACGTACCTCTAGGATATCCGCCTCAGCTCGATCTCTATTCGCTTATTTAATTTCTCACAAACATTACCAAATCTCCGAATATTCGCAATACTCGTGGTAACGGTTTGCAAAGCGCTTATTGTAGAGTTCGGTACGGCAGCGGTTATTGTTATGGATTCTGCGAGAGTTCTGTTAGTAAAGCCGACATTCTGGTGCGGTTTATAGTATTCATAACTTTGAATATTTCGAAATCTAATGAATTTTCGCAATAAATATTTTAAACAAGTGTTTTAATTACTTTCGCGTAAGTACCTATATTAGTAGCGCGATAAAATGACTATTAAAAATAAAGGTACTAACAAGATATATTGAGTACACTGTACAGTACTCTACTATTAGTACCTACATAAAACTATTTGCTATAGGTGTGAACTATACAGTAAATTTTTACTCGTCCTTTCGGTGGCTAGATGGAGCCACGGTGTACCGGCTGATGTTCTGCAGACAAAAAATCCCGCGCTCTGGATAGCTGAATAGACACCGTCAATTACCAGGGCAATTACGTAGGGCTTTACGCAATATTTGTACACATTCCTCTAAAATTAACACATTAGTAACATAGATATATAGGTCAGTAGGTAGGTATAAACTGTTGGGACATTTACCATACGAAATATTTTCACAATAGGTCGTATGAGATAACCTATAACTATAGAGAGCAAATATAATGATCGGGCAACAAAGAAATCTAGATCAGACGGACAATGCAGTCTTTACGAAACTCGTTAGTAATTTTCGAGGTGTTAGCAACTCTTCTCGCGGTGAGATTCGCGCTAAGTGGCGAAACCTGGCTTCACAATGGAACAAACGTTTGCTACTGGAGCGCGGTGAGGTCGGCGCGGGCGCATATCTGCCGCAGGTCATCGTGCCGCAACCTTTCACTGCGGCACTAGTTGCTCCCCGCGCCGCGCCGCCACCCAGCAGCATGGCTATTACGTAACTATTGCAACCATGTTTCTCTTGGTTTATCATCTCGTGTTGCTACGGAAATAAATATTGCAATATGTCCATTGAAATCGGGACTTCCTGTTTTGTATTTCAATCGACATGTTGTAATATTAAATTCTGTTGGCAAAATGAGATTGAGATTGAAACCAATTGAAATGGTTTCAAAAGTTACGTGATAGTCGCGAATGTTAAACTCGCAGGAGTTCTACATTAGACTGGTTCCATAGTGATCTTCTCATAACGTGATATAGGATAACTTCCTTTCTTCGATTGCAAGATCCTTTTGGCAAAGGGTTAATTAACCACGCGGCGTTTTCAACGTGACATTTAGCTGCAAACAAATTTGGTCTGAAAATTAAATGCAAACAATTTAAAAATTTAACCATTTTTTTAATCTGACGTCATGCGCACCTTGCTACATAAATAAACACGTTTCCTCGTTCACGACGCGTTTTCCCTAATTCGGGACGCCGGAAATAAACACCAGGCCTTGGGGACCGAACCAGATAGTGATAGCGTTGCGACCGCGTTGTATAAATAAAAGCAACCGTCCGTTTCTTTGCGAGAATTTTTACTTGCCGAACGTGTCATCTATTTATGTACGACCCGGCTGATGTTAAGTAGTTACCGTAGCCTATAAATGCTTGAAAACCAGAGGCATTGCTCACAAGCCTACCTAAAGGAGAGTGGGACTGTGGGAGAGGAAGAGAGAGGGGGTTGGGGCCTGCCGGCTCTCTTACTTTTCGTACGAATCGCCGCTCTATTAGCAACTTAACGCTGATCTGGGTGCCTAGCCTAGCAGGAACCAACTTGATCGTATCATCGAGATATCACACTGTCATATTCATACTTATTTGTGAAATCTGTCATGTGAATAGGACGGCACATGCTTACATTAGTTTTACGCTACGGAAAATATTTTGTGGTGGGGCCTTAGAACGGGCGGGGTTCGGTACGGTCCCATCATTACTGCGACATGTCCTCGGGTTGACGCGGCGCGCCCCGGGACGTGCACTTACTGACGCAATAACCCACCTGAAACCTGGTTATAAACCAGGACACGGAGAAGTTGGGATTTGGCGGGGTTTTGCGAGAAATTACGCATAATATTACATGTGGAAATGCTTCGTTATTGCCGCTCTATTATAATAGTTCCCGCCGTGTTTCTGTCCGGGACCCTGCTGTGAATGATTTTAATAATAATAATAATAAAACATTGATTTCTGATAAAATCTATATTACACAGGTAAAAAAGTATCAGTATTGTATACAGATGCCTGTTGGCACTGTGAACAACGTTGTTATTTCGTAACTCCATTTGAGATTATTGTTAAGAATTCTGATAAAAACTAGGTGAGTGCATTTACAACAATTTCGTTTCGTTCGTTTTTCATCAAATGTCATCAAGTTACCGGATGAAACTGGCGGTCAAGACGCGACGCAGCCATGGAAGCGAAAGTTAATAAATCGCTCACGCATTACACGGTGACTGCATTTTCATTAACAGATGTAATTAATACCCAGCAGTTATTTATTAACTCACTGAGCCGATTTTTGAAATTGAGAACTAAGATGGACGAATGGATACGCGTTTCCTTTTTATTTATTTTAACTTTGAATTTTGTAAGTTACTTTGATTTAATCTAGTTTTGTTTAAATTACTAACAGTGTTTACAAGTTAAATACAATTTTAGGTTTTCGCTTCACCACGGACCAATTCGGGAAGAGCGAATTATAAGCAAGGTATATTAGAAAACATAGAATATAATTGGTATAACATACAATGCAACCATCGATGAAATAAAACTTTTTAAATTTCTAGAAGGAAATGTAGCGAATAACTTAAGACAACAGTCGGAGTCTGGTTCGAAGGACATAGGTGAAGTCAGTGAAGAGGAGGAGTTTGATGATTATAATTTTGAGATCAATACTGGCAGATTGGAACAATATGAAGATGGGCCTGGTAACGGCAGATATGATGAACCCGATGACAATGATAAAGGCGAAAGTGATTTTGAGGGATCCAACGAAGATGGTATTGTAGAAGATGACTATGACGATCACTTTTTAAACGATGGTAGGTAGAAATAGAGTATGACACTCATAAGAGGAGACTAGCACTCGTTATTTCGGTTGACTTTTTTGTTTTTCAGATTATTTATCAGAAAGATCATTTAGAGTCGGTTAGTAAAATTCTTACAAGGAGCAACACTTTTGGATAGGGTCAAAAGTTTATATAAAAATCTGACGGGCCCTATTTATCTACAGGTGATACTTGCACCCCGCCCGAACTGCTGCCAATCGCTGAGAAGTATATTCAGAAAGGTTAGTATAATGTTACATAATCATTAACTGACTTTTATTTTCTTTATCAAAACTAGATATTTAAGTATTTCACTTGTTTGTTTCATTGTTTTTTTCGCAGTTGACAATCCTGGTCGTAAGTACAGACACAATTAGGGGCTTTCTAATTTGTTGAATGAAAAAGTAATACAGGTATTGTTTTTCAATACGAATTATGTACTCTTTGTATCATTTAGAGGGTCACGGGATCGTTAGTTCAGCTACAAGCGCGGAGGACCTGGCCGACACATTGTTCAAATATTTCTGTAAGTACCCAAGAAAATTGATTTTAAACTTTATAACCCATAATCAACTCACATTTTACTATTGCACTCTTTCAGTCATATCAACTAAAAGGATAGTTGTTTTGGAAGGTAACCGACATTTTAAAATAATAGGTTATGCTATTTTGTTATATTGCTATGTATGATGCATTGACATTTGTTCATTTTAGAGACTGAGATTCCGGGTTTGGATGCTTTACAAGCTCTAGCGCTCAACGGGGATGGTATGATAAACTAATTAATTATATTGAACGGGATATCTTATTAGGTATAATTTGTGTTCACGTCTGTGGCTGAAAAACAGAATTGGTAATCAAATCAATATTGAAAGGTTTTCTTGTAATAAGCTTTTGCCGTTTTGGTACCTACACCTTATAAAATAATTCGAGACACTTTTTCTTTTCCGGTACGATTTTAGTTGCGTATGTCCGCACGAAGGTCGGGAACTCCTACACAGAGCGACCATCCAAAACACTCCCTATTAAAGGTATGTATACCATTTTTTTTTTTTTTTTTTTTATCGTTGGAAAACCCTTTATGGGTCCCCTCACGCCTCGGGGGAGACGAGAGGGGTATGTGGGAGTCCCTGCACCTGTAGGGCGCAGTATACCCACTAAAAACCAACGGTGTACCACCCTCCGCCATGCAGAGGGGCACCCCGGGTCCATTGGAAATGCTCCGAGACGCCCCGGCAGACGGCCCGGCAATGACTTGCCGGGCCACAGGCGCTAAAAGGGGGACGACCTGGTACCACCCCAGTCATCCCCCAGACGGCCGAAATCGTGCAATAGGTAGTGGGCCCCCGACCCACCACCTGATTTCGGCTAGTGGGAAGGAAGAAGGCGATCGTAGCGCCTCCTTCTCCTAAGGTATGTATACCTACTCGTATACTCGGTGAAACAAAAAGGGTATACTATTTTTTGCAACTTTACCTTGCAAATCTGAAACTATCGCCTTTGTGAGACAGTGGAAGTAATAAAGGTTGTGTAGACTTGTGAATTATGACAACACCTGTATCCCTATAACACCTTTTGTTTTTCATATTTCCTCCAAAGCTGCTATCAGGTTTTAAAATTATAAAATATAAGTTTTGAAAAAAAAGTATACCCTTTCTGAATCAACCTGAATATCAATTAAACCACTTGACCGTCACTGGAAACTCATGAATTGAGATAGCATACCGGTGTCCTTTGATTTAAGTATACTATTTTCCTACGAATCACCCATGTTTCCGTAACTACCAAAAATATAACTGGTTTTATTCCATACTTGACTATCACATTAGCGCTTCTCGTATATTGTATTATATTTCATAAGTGACGACACAAGGCGATATATACAGGCTGCTCACAGCGTGTGTATATCGCCTGTTGGTGGTATCGTAACGAAAACTAGTACCATGGATGCAACTCATGATTCTGGACCCCCCAGAGTTGGATGAATTATGCTAAAAATGTTCACAATTTCATAACGGATTTTGGGATGATATGCGTGCTCGAGCGTATTGAGTTTTAATCACAGATATAGATTTACATACATAACGCAAGTATCACGATTTGTATTGAAACCAAGCGTGCCAATTTTTTCACACCTACTGTGACGTCACAGATGGCGGTAAATCCAAACCGATTCAAATACACCAATGTCGCCGATGTCTCTTGGTCGGGGTTTTCGGACACGCTAAGTACATACATTTGCGTTATCTATATAAATCTATACCTGTGGTTTTAATGTACTTAAGATAGATTTGTCTAGTGATATCATGTTAAAATCAATATAAAATTATACACAATTTTAGCATAGTTCATGAAAATATCGATGGAAAATTCAAACTCCGTCCAAATTCATGAGTTGAATCAATTGTATCAGTTTTATTTACGATGCCGCTTATACCCTGTATAAAACTACCAGTGACGGACAAGTGGTGTAATATGCGTTTAATTTCAAGGAAAACGCTGCTATTGAATAGTTCTTGATTCCTTATTATTGTCGTACCTTTTTCATGTTCTTTTAACAATATTTTAGAGGATGCGATGGGAATCAAGCGTGATCCTGTCAAATGCCATTACAGAGGTGAGTATATAGCGTATCGCATATCAGGCTGATACCTACATCTACTGAATCCTATTAAAATAATTCGAAGTAGTGGATAACGATATGATATTCAGTCTAGAATACCTGCGGCCATAGGTACTCTATAACTTCGTAAACGGTTTCCTTACTTGCAATCAATGTGCACGCACCTTTATAAATAAATAATAACTCAGGGGTTTGGATATGTATCGAACATATAATTAAATTGTATAAAAATGTGATTAACATTGGATCACTTCTTTTTCTTTAACACCAAGTCTTATAGGTTCTTATCATATCTTTAGTACTTGTTCTTAAATATGTTTGGTTGCTACTCGGAAATGAAGTTAACCCTATTTTCTAGACAATTAGATGTGGTTTAAGGCGCAACACGAATGTGTTGACAATTATTCAAATAACTCAGAAAATGTACTACATAGTTTCATCCGTAATTATTATTAATATTCATGTATTTACCTGCCGCAGTAATTACGAAGAAAGTCGACATAAATGAAAGATCTAAAACAAAAAGGCGTCATGGTAAATATGATAGACTTAATTTTTACTTCCCAAGAGTTCAAAGTTACATTCCATCCTTTTAACATTTCATAGATTCAAGGTTGTTTAAAATTTTAAAGGGGGTAATAAACTGATGAAACGGCGTCATTTGCTCGTGAAATCCGGGCGTAGATCGAAGAAGGGAAACTCTGGTCGCAAAAGTGTGGCGAGCAGAAAAATAAAAAGGAGAAACGGAATGCATGGACATAGAGTAAATAAGACCCATAGAAACGGTAAGAGATTGTTATTTATTCTTCTAATCTTTTGTGACGTTTCTATACACATAACAGTGTTTTAATATGATATTGAGCATCATTTTTGTTAAAACCATTACATATGCCTTGCTTTGAATATTAACTGTTTGTTTTAGTTCGAAAAAATAAAAATAAAAAGATGAGAGTTCCGAAACTTAGACAGCACAAAAGGCAACATAACAGTAAGTAGATTTGTGTGCTCCATAAACCACACGAGACCAAACAATAAGGTATATTAAATAACAAAATGTTTCAGAAACGAACCCAATAAGATATAACTGTCATTGGAAATACAAGTGTGAAGAAGAAATTTTAAAAATTAAGCTAGAGACTTGTAGACTACATGCGGTTTGTCCTGAAGGCAACTCCAGCGCCCCCAAAGACGGTAATTTATCTGCACTAAAGACAACGGTAATATATAAACTTGAGCTGTCGCGTAATTCATTGGAACGGTAGTGAGACTTTATGCCTTTACATGTCTACTGCGCTTGTCGAGTAACTGGAAACATAATGCACAAAAAAAGAGATTAACTCGCCACATCACTAGTAGGGCCATACGAATCACCCCTACGAATAGAGAAGCGGATAGAGATATCAAGTTGAAATTAATATCAAATATCAAACGCTATGATCCCTTGTAAGTGTAAAAAATAGGCTTTTAAGACAATGCAATCAAAAGATACGGCCATTTATGTCGCATATTTTGATACTTTTTGCAAATTCACTCATCAAAACAAAGAAATCAACGCACAGCCAAAACGCTGGTGTTGGAATCATGCAATTTTGACAGTAGGTACCTTTTATACCGTCAATATCTATTAAGGAAAGATTTTGTGAACTTATTTTGTGAACCACCCCTAAGTGTATAAAATAGGGAGTAAAAGTTTGTATGGGTGAAAAAATCTCAACTTAGAGCCATGAAAATTAGTATTAATATTAAGATTACTTATTACAAATAAAAAATATAGTTTTCAGCGTTTTATAAAATTCCACCCGTAAGTGTGTAAAATAAGGGAAAACAGTTTGTATTGGGGCCCCGAGTTTTTTAAGCTGAAAACGTAGCTTTAGGTAGATCTAGTTGTAAAAACTAGAAACACTGTGCAGAAAATCTAGAAAAAATGTGGACACTAGTACATGGCACGTCATTGCAATTAAAATTATAACAAGAGAAATAGGCTAACTAAATCACGAGCTGCAGCCGACCAAGTTAAAGTGAAGGTAATTCCCCGTCGTTTGTGAATAAACTCAATACTGAGATTCAAAAATCAACCGCAAATATAACTTTGTTTCTTGTGTTTCAGTACTTTGGTTATAGATACGATAAATCTACGCTTTTGAAATGGGTCCGGAAACCTTCATAGTGCATGTATTGACGTGCATTGTCCGGTTAAAAAAAACTATATACAGTAGGCTGTACGATTTGGCGGTCTTATCGCTAAAGCAATTTATTCCAGACCAGCGCTAAATCTGTGCTCCTACAAGATATGAACGTGTTTACAGTAAAGTAAAGCAGCAGTTACATTCTAGTTTTATATTCCTAGGTATCTTTATACATCATAATGAAGATGAGCACCAAAATACCATCAAACAAATTCGTAGAACGTGTAAGTGAACTAACACCTATCTATAATAATAATAAATTATGATACAAGTGAGCCACGTTGGTCCACGCGATGCTGGTTTGCACTATGTTCGAGCCTAGTGTTGTGTACTAACCAATGCTCACGCGTTTCATACGACGTTTCTGAACACACTTGCGAGGAAGAAATATAAAATCTTTTGTTTTTTTATCAATCAAAATTCACGACTTTGTTGAGACAAATATAGCTAGAGGCAATTGCAGGATGAATAAAGAAACAAAAAATGGCGCGCCGATTTTTTTTTGTCTGTGGCACTGGCAAAGCCACCAAACATTCATACGTAAAATATAAAAAGTTGAATAAATTTTAATACTTATTACAATTAATGTGTTAATAATTACCTACGCGAAAATTAAATCATTATTTGTCATCGGTAATATAAATTTTATTTTGAACAGCGGGCATATCTCTTTTGGATGAGGAAGTCGAGAAAATACGTGAGTATTTTTTAAGTAGCTTTTTACCAAGTTTAACTTAAAAGGGTTCAATTATAAATGAATACTATTACTTCCAGTTCATACTCATCTTTATGAAAAGCAACCAGGTAAGTTAAAACAGTCATAATAGCAGGGCCAGCCCTTTATCACCACATGAGTAAGAGTAGTTGTGTTTGGTATATTTGATCCATTGCGAGAAATATATGCAAATAACATTTTGGAAAAATTATGCTCTTCTATAAAATATTTTAAACATGGACTTCAGGCGCCTTGTTTTAAGACTACGATGACGGAATCATAATAAAAAAATGAAATCAATTAAGTAAGTACCTATATAACATTTGAACTCTGTAAATAAAACTAAACCCATCATAAATGAAGTCTTTAAACTTTTTAATTAATAATTTTTCTAATAATTTGTTTTGTGTGTTGGTGTTCCTATAACTCATCCCCTTGATCACGCGATTTTATCATTATCTTTTGCTGATGTCAATCAGCAAAAGTGGCGCAATCTCTTCCCATGCTCATCGCCTAGGCGTTGGGCTAGCCCAGCTAGTAATAGGCACACAGATATAGATTTACATAGATAACGCAAATGCATGTACTTCGCGTGTACGAAACCCCGACCAAGCGTCAAGGTTGGTCGCCACTAACTTACAATCCGCGCGACTACAGATATAAAAATATGAGTATGAGTGAGATAATCACTCAAGAGAATCGTAGCGGGCGGAGGGGCATCGGCGGCATTGGTGTCTTTGAATCGGTTTGGATTTCTCGTCACTAATGACGTCACAGTAGGTGTGAAAAATTCGGCACGCTTGGTTTCAATACAAATCGTGGTACTTGCGTTAACCATGTAAATATACATATACCTGTGAATAGGCAGCATACTTGGAGTAATATTATACCTATTTATTTTCATTAAATTATCATTTTAAGGGGAACATGAGAAAATACAGACCCTAGAAGAATATTTCAACAGGATTATTTCTAAACAATTTAGTAAGTTTTTTTTTTATTACTGTGCGGATTTGAAAACTCCTCATAACGTGACCTATAAGGATTGAATTATTTCTTCAAAAGGCACAGTATCTGAAAATGAGGAAGATGGAGATGAGGTTAGTAGAATATTTACTAATTAGCCTTAGCCCGCGCTCTGCTCGCGTGTTCCTTCGTTAAAATAAAAGTAGCCTAAGTTACTCCTTATAACATCAGCTATTTGCCAATGAAAGTCCCGTCCAAGTCGGTCTAGCCGTTTCGGAGATTAAAATAAAAGTAGCCGTAACAAACAGTCAGACAGTCAAAAAATATTTTTTTTTGTTATAATAACCAAATAGTTTCATACTCGTATACATTTACTAAAAAGCCATTATTTTATTATAACAGATAGAAACTTAAATTTGATTTATTTGTATAGATATTAATAAATAAATATAATAACCTACTATTTGGAATGACGTCAGTTTTTCTTGTGGATACCGCGATATTGGCAGACATAGATAATGTCTGCGTGCAAATGTTTTATATAATAAAGTCGGCAAGCAGGTATACGACCCGCCTGATGTTAAGCAGTTACCGTAGCCTATATTTCGATAACAAAGGCATTGCTCGCACCTTGCCAACATAAAGAGGAGTGAGATAGGGAGAGGAGAAAGAGAGGGCCGGCTTCCGGCTCTCTCACTCAATGTACGAAACGCAGCTATAAAAGTTACTTAACGCCAATCTTCGAGGTACAATCGAGAAGGAGGTCCAGTCGAGTCAGCCCATATATGATATCTGTGGTCAATGGAATATTTAAAAAGTTTATAAATAATTGTTTAGTTTTTACAAACTCATTCGAATCCTTAATTTCACCATTTAAAAATTATAATAGACGGTCTGACAACCTCCTCTTTATTAAGTCCGTTATAATAGTATTTACCACCAGTTTTATGTTTGAAATACTGTGTGTACAATTTGACTGTGTGTCATCAAGTACAAGAAATTCCTTTATATCAATCGTTAATTTGTCACTATACCTAAGACCCAATTTTTACATTCTACTTATTAAAATATTTTTTGTAGCCAATGTTTAGAATTGAGTGGATATATTTTTTGTAACACGAATTGGAATTAGTAACCATATGGAGCATACTCGACGATTAAAATTAACCTTCATTACTTAACTGATCAAAGATTTTTGTTTATTAGTGGGTATCTATAAGTAGGTACTAGACATTGTGTTTCAGGACATCTTTCAAGCAATTATTTGTACTATATTTTAAACGCTTATCAATCTATACAAATAAATAAAATTGGAGTGTCTTCTATACATCTATACTCTATACATACAAATAAATAAAATTGGAGTGTCTGTTTGTAATATCAAAATAACACCTTTTCACTAAATGCATATGAAAGTACATAGGACACCTATAGCAAAAACGCGATAAAAAAAATTTTTGTCTGTCTGTCTATCTGTCTGTCTGTCTGTCTGTCTGTGTGTTTGTTCCGGATAATCTCCGAAACGGCTGGACCGATTTTGAGGGGACTTTCACTGGTAGATAGCTGATGTTATAAGCAGTAACTTAGGCTACTTTTATTTTAGAAAAACAAAATTAAAAAAAATGGGTTCTGTCGCGCCGGCTCAGAACGAGGGAGCGGGCTTTTTTGTTTAATTAAATTCCACGCGGACGAAGTCGCGGGCTCAGCTAATTTGTTATATACATGCTAGCTTTAAAGCACTTATGACCTTTTTATATTGCTAAATTTAGGATATCAGCGATATAGAGCCAGGCATGGAACCACGAGTAAGTAAATGATCCTAATATTTAGAAGGTCCGGTTAAGTAAAACATAAGACCTGATCTATAAGTAGCTACTAGACATTGTGTTTCAGGAAATCTTTCAAGCAATTATTTGTACTATATTTTAAACGCTTATCAATATGTTATACATGCTAGCTTTAAAGCACTTATGACCTTTTTATATTGCTAAAATTAGGATATCAGCAATATAGAGCCAGGCATCGAACCACGAGTAAGTAAATAATCCTAATACTTAGAAGGTCCGGTTAAGTAAAACATAAGACCTGTCGCGACTAACTGAATTTTTTATTTAATTTTCAGTTCAACACTCGAAGACGTAAGCGTCGCTACAATATTTCGTAATTACATTATATTATAGGTATTATACCACATGTTAAAGAGACATTATATACTGGCATAATAATTTAATTCCAGTGCATAGTTTTAATATTGTAATTTCATTTATTCTCTCACTATGTCAATATTTTCCATTCTCTCATTAATCTTAACAAAATCTCGAGAATTTTACTGACAATTATACCATTATTTGATTATACCTGAGCCCAGAACACCGCATTGCCTATTTCAAAGGAGTTTTCACAAAATCAAGAATCGATACGAAAATTATATAAGTATTTAAGGGTTTAATGAAAGTGCGGAAAAGTGTTCTTAATTTTACAAATTTAAACTGTATTTATATTAAATATTTTAAAGTATTCAAGTCGGAGAATCCGAAAATCGACTATCAATATATTTTTTTGGAGTTTCTCATGCTATTGCCGAGTTATTGTTCCCACTTATAAGTTATTTTGTCGCGAAACAATGTAAATGCAGTATTGTGGATTATTAACTTTAAGAAAAATAATTAAATTAACAACACTATAAGACACACTCTCCATACACTATTTCTGCCCTAGTACAAAGTTCATAAGATAGTGTTCAAAGATTACATGATAAATTCAAACATTTTAAAAATACTTGTTGCAAAACCGCTCTAGCTTCCATAACAACAAGCACTGCACCTGTTCCTAAAATAAATGAAACAACATAAGTGGATTACAGAGCCAACTAGTCAGAGAGCTAGAACCGTTACGTTCGATGAATATTTGAAAGGCTGACATTTCAATTTGAGTCAGTTACGCTCGGTTTATAGCAGTTGGTGGAACAGTGAGCGAGTTTTGATCGGGGAGCAGTGTGGATGACAGCTCCGTGGACCCACTAGCATCGGCTGCATACTGATGCCAATCCCAAACTAACCACGAAGTAAATCTGCTTTAGCTCTTTACGACGAGGCCAAGTTCAGTTGTTGAGTTTGCAAAACCAAGCATTCCGGTCTCATTCATAATTGTTCTTTTTTTTCGTTTTGCAATTGATGTAACATCATAATAGGTGTGTTTCATACTTATTAAAATGTAATCCATCGTAACGTCGGCTTGTACATTCAAATCGTCTGGCCATTGTGTAGGTAAGCGGCGCATCCGCTTAATTACACCTTCATCCCTTTTATTATTTTTGTTTTACACCGGAGTTGCTGAAGTAATTTAAATTGTGAGGATTTTGGTACATGGTGCAGAATTTAATTCAGTATTTTTTACTAAGGAGCTTATTATATTTTGGTACGCCGTAAAAGGTACATACTAAAGGGAATTCACTTCAAATTATACTGAACAAAGGAGAGAATAACTATTAATTCCAAAAAGCAGACACGCTACGCTACGATGGACTGTATTTTATCTATAATCTAATCGTTGAGACCATTCCAATGAACACAAACACGATACCTGTGCTGTAAGTAGGTTAGGAGTAGGGTATTCCACAGATAGGCGATGCTGCAGCATCAGGTTAAGGTTACCAACAAAAATTACAACATTGTATCCACAAATTTCATATCGATTCAACGAGAGAAAGTAGCTTAGCATCCCTCACCAATTTATACCCAATCCTCAGACCCTGAACACCACCTCTCTATAACAGATATTCATTTACATAATTCCAATGAGCCCAAACACGATATCTCTGCTGTAAGTTGGTGGGGATTTTGGTATCCTGCAGATTCCACGTGACGCTGCGCAATCAGGTCACGGTTACCATGTCCTTGCAATATTATTGAAGTAACAGGATACCAGATTCCGAATCGATCCGACCTGTGGAAGTTGTTCTTTCATTTAATGTAGTCTGGTTATCCATGCGAAGAATGATTCCTCTGAAATGTTTATCCCTACGAAGCCTAGGTGCGACATTGAGGGTATAATATCTGTTTGACTATATATTTTAATAGGGCGGTATGGCAGGTGAGCATACCCAATTACATTTCGATCAGGGCAGCGCCAGCGGCGCGCGGTCGCCCTAACCAGATTATACTTAGCGCGGGCGGTGGACAGCCCCGTAGCTGGCAGTACGCGGCAATGACGAGATGTATCTACATTTATTCCCTAATAAATCGTATAATTCAATACAAGTAACCATAATAGATTATTTTTATATATACTATGTATTGTCCCAAATTTATTATCTCTGAAAATTAACATAATTAATTATTACCTACTCGAAATATACGACAGGACCATTACGTTCTTCGTAGGTTGCTATAGATAGACCCTGGCTTTTAGAAGTGTAGAAGGTGTCTGAGAAAATCTGCGTACAAGCAAGTCGTGAAAAGAAATAAATCAATATCAACAGACAAACAGCAAGGCTTTTATACAATTATTACAATAAAATACCTATTATTGCTATATATTTTAAGCGTTACGTAAGCGGACTTACATCTGTTGAAGCAGCAGTGAGATGAACCTAATCTATACAAATAGGTATTGAAATGGTATAGGTATAATACTAGGTACATGTAGTTCATTGCAGTGGTGGAAATTAAAAATAAACTAAAATATTGGGGAAACAAAAACAATATTTTCATTGGTTTCAATGTTTTCTGTGTCTGCCTGTACTTTCCACTCAGCATAAAACCAATATTGACTGGTACTGACAAAACGTGTTTAATTAACGAGACAGCTCGTATCGATTTGTTACTTATAAGTAGATAACTTCAAAGGATTCCGCCGACCCAAATATAATGTCGGTTTATCAAAAAGGTCGTAATCTGATTACACCATTGATTCTCGGCCGAGTTCTTTTCGTATTCACTGGACGTCCATTGAAGTTTAATTCTTTTAAGGTTTCTCGACTAATTATGTGACTGATCACTGATAACCGTTCTGAAGAATATTGCTTCAAGCTTCTACGGATATTTAGTAGGTATTATATATTTTTTCATAGGTTTCCATGCTAGTTTACATTCCATATTAATTGAAATGCTCTGTGAATTTTATTCGAGCCGTTTCCTACCTATAGTTTACACGGTTTCTCCCCCAAAAGCCCGGTTAAAGTAGTTTGTACCTTTTAAATAAGACTAACACTGCTACAAATTATCAAGACGAATTTAATGTGTTCACACAATGTGGCATAATAAGTTTATGAATGCTTGATATCAAGTGATTATTTGAAGTATTTAAAAAATAACTTAATATCATGGTAACAGTGAGGAATAAAACATTTTCACAGAAATCCTGTTTTAGCAGTAAGTTTGACTGATTATAGATTTTTATCAATTAATATTTCAATTAAAACTGAATCCAAAGTGCAAATTCCATTCAGCGGAACGTGGTTATTCCATTTTTCTAACATGAATAGCGATCTGGCTGTTTACTTAACCTTCTTCAAAGGCAGACAAAAGCCGCACTCTTTCCGGATTGTTAGGTACAGCAGGGATACGCGCATAGTATTATAAAAATACTCGCAAATAAAAATAAAGAAATAAATAAGTATAAGAAACAAAGGAAATACATGGCTGTCCCTGCCGGAAATAAAATTGACTCATCCCAATGCACAATATTTTATCATCTAAAATGTTCTGTCATAATAGCAGATGTTTCTTTGAGAATTATTATTTGCACTTCACTCTTAAAAGCGTGTTTCAATTACCTCCCTTGAAAGCATGTGAGGCAATTGCTCGGAAGTCGCATAAAGGGACGCACCTTAGCGGAGTTACGCCACTTCTAAAATATTCACATCTCGGGGGTGACTTTCCCCGCGCTCCAGTAAAATGCAAAACAAGTAAAGTTTCCCCCTAAATCAGCGGAGTCAGCAGAACGGCTCCCGGCGAGCTCGGGACAAACACAGCGGGACAACAAACAAACTTTCATTTTGCTACGTACACCGACACGTCTGATCGCATTACTTAACAGAATTTCTGCAAAATATGCTTCATTTTAATAATTTTTCATTTATGATGCGACACTTTACAATGTGCTACATTACTGAGAGACAGTAATAAAAAATGAATTCAAATAATAATTGCAGGCAAAACTCTGTCTGTCTGTCTGAAATAATAGCTATAGATACGTAATATTTGTTCCATCGTTTGTGAATGAACTAGATAATTTCAATACCCGGATATTTTCACAAACATTTCTGTATACTAACATAGACTAGGAACGGCGGGCACAGTGAGGCAATAAACAGCGGCGCGGCCAAACGACGGACAAAAAATACCAAACAGTGCTCACCACAGATATAGATTTACATAGATAACGCAAGTATCACGATTTGTATTGAAACCAAGCGTGCCAAATTTTTAACACCTACTTGTACGTCACAGATGGTGGGAAATCCAAACCGATTCAAAGACACTGATGCCGCCGATGCCCCTCCGCCCGCTACGATTCTCTCGAGTGATTATCTCGCTCATACTCATATTTTTATATCTGTAGCCGCGAGGACTGTAAGTTATCGGCAGTCGGCAACCAACCTTGACGCTTGGTCGGGGGTTTCGGACACGCTAAGTACATACATTTGCGTTATCTATGTAAATCTATATCTGTGGTGCTCACCTATTAACTCTGAGAAGCTTTTTCAATAAAATATATCCAGGAACTGGGCGCGCCGGAGAATGCAAACAATAGAGCAAAACAAACGAGATGGGCACCTATTATCTCGCTGTACCCTAGTTTTGCACGGTGAGTGGGAAAAGTGAAACGAGGCTAAATTGCCAACGAGTTATTTAATAAATGGTCCGAACTTGTGGAAAACGTAAATACAACTCGAACAAAGGCTCCTGGGAAGGGAATGTGCCGGATCAAACGTCGATCAATGCTGTGTTCCGCACTCGATTATTTCTTTAGAGATTTTAATATATAGGTACATACAAATAAATACATTTAAGTGTCTGTTTGTAAATATCAAAATAATTTATTTTTAGTAAATTCATGCATATGCAAGTATATACGGGTCTGTTCCGGCTAATCTCCGAAACCGCTAGACTGATTTTGACGAAACATGCACTGGCAGATAGCTGATGTTATAAGAAGTAGCTTAGGCTAGTTTTATTTTATTGAAGTACCACCAATTTTTAATTGTTTCATTAGTACCAAGGCGGAGCTGCGTGCAACATCTAGTTAATAAATAAAAGCATACCTTTATCTGAAGTTGTTAAGGCAGGAGTGGAGGAAATCTGAAATAGAAGAGATATGTGTTAAAATAATTATAGAGGTAGGTCCTAACTTGAAATCAATCTAAACAGGTGGTATATAGCTGTTGTGATTATTAAATAAACCTGCATTGAATACAGAGTAGAAAAGAATAGCATTCAATACACACCTAAATAGGCGATGTGTACGATTGTACATTGTAATTCTTTAATATTGTTTGTTGTGCAATAAAATATGAGTAGGTAGTGAGCTGAGGTCCCCGAGGTACCTAATTACCATGTGTCCAGCAGAGCCAGCACATCCGGCGAGGGTCGCGATGGGATCGCAGCACGCACTCTGGCCCCCACAGGCCCTCCATTCAACCGTCCTCACTTTTCTACCTTGTCAAGTGTGCGGAATAATAAAACTGTGCGATAGGTACTTCAGTCTCCGCGCTGTGTCCTGCTCAGACCCATTGTGTCGCGTCCGTATTCAAGAGCTTCGGGTAGCTTTAATTGTTTCATTATTACCCTTTCAACTTTAGTGTCTCAACTTGGAAATGTTATTTTAGCTGACATTAAAATCTTTTAGACGCTTCAAACGGGCCTCGAGCGAATTTTAAGGGAACAAAGTACTTAGTATCTTGTGTAAGTACTTAGTACCTACTAACGCATACATTGTTAAATCTTTTCTTTGGTACGAACCCAGTGAAATCGAGAAGTTTATATATGAGCAGTCCGTTGTAACAATTGAACGTAAGCAAGTGAAAACCCAATACCGAAGGATTAACAGGAAAACACGACTATTATTTCCTTTGATTAAGTTGAAGGAAAGTAAGTTATCGTATACGCCCATTAATTTCGATCATATTATCGTCGTCCGCTTTATGGAGCTGTCATATAAATAAAACTCCCAAGCCATTAGCTTTGACCGCGGTACGATCACCGACAAATATTGCAAGGGAGCCTGCGACTGTAACATCGGGCCCCATCAATATCTGTCATCAGTCACCGAGTAGCCAATAAAAATGTACCATCGGCCGATGCCGATAGGCCGTGACGCAGAGGTTCCTGGTTCCCTCTCATATTACATGAGCTGACCTAATTCGCTCAACATCTCGTGCCGCCGGGGAGATGGACGGCATTGGCCGATAATGTTAATCATATTTTTACTTTCGCTTGTGCAATATTTTGCCGCGTAGGAATACGATTTAACTATGTTTAAGTAAATGAAGTGCCGTAAATTAGATGACGCTGCTTTTGATTTGCAAATCAGAAGCGGTGTCATCTAACTGTGTCAAGGATTCTAGAAAATTCCTTCGAAAGCGCTGAATGAGTAGAGTTCCATACCGATCTGCGGACACTACTCATTTCGGAACAAACGATATAGGTACCTGCTGGGTATCTAGTTTTTTTTATTACGCATCCAGTTTACAAAAGTTGAATTTCATGATATACCTACATTATTATGATGGGGTAGATACTAAAAGCAAAAGCAATACCTGTGTATGGGTAATTAGTAAAGGCCATCAAACAAGTAACACGAAAATGAATTTCTCAAGCGATATAGGTAACTGTATTTTGAAATGGATTAAGAAAATATTGATATGCAATTAGAGTTGATTGGCGTCGGGCCAACGAGCGGCTGCTGTATAGCCGCCGCCCAGCACATGGCCGCCTAATCTGCCGATACACTTTTTATGTACAAGCACGATCTAATTACGAAAACATTTTTGGAAGCCAGAAATAGAACTGCACCCAATAACAAAGAGCTATATTGTAAAACATGAGCATGCCTACGCGTGGCGGAGTCTCTTAAAGTAGACTCTACATACTACCTACCTAGTTATTTTTAAACGATTTTAACGAATTGGGAAAATCTAGTTTCTTAGCAATTCAACGTTTATAGTTACTTTTTTGAGGATTAAACCTTTTAATAAATATTTATACCTACAAACAAAATAATAAGGTTAAAAACTGTTGTATAAACCAAAATACATGTATACAAAAACCGATACTTAACGGGCTTAACATAAACGGCTATTCCTTAAAACTTTTTGCGTATATTTAACGACTTAGGGAATTGTTTTCAAAATTAATGCGAGGCGGGCGCAAATGAATGAATGCTTTAAAATGTGTATTTTTAATTTGTAAATGTGACATAAAACAAGTCACCTACCTTAATTAATACAATGTTAAATCAAAGCGCACGTGGTGAGGTAGGGGTCGGCCAGTGACCTCAAATTGTACGTTAGGTAGGTAAAATTAGGTAATAATAACTATCATTAAAAATACTGAAATTAATTTAATACGTACAGATATTACTAATACTGGGAAAACGCAAGAAATTAATTTCTGAGAAGACACACTGTAAAAATTCTATGATAAGTAAATTAAATTGTTTGTTTTGTCTTTTCGGGAATTTACTAAGAACAAAAACATCCGTAGGGCGTACCCATAAACTTTTTGTATTGTCGCTTGGTGGTAGCTTCTTGTCTCCGTAAAAACGTCTTAAACTTTACGATCAAGAAGAGGGCAGAACATCGTATTATTTTGAATCATAATGAAGCTATGACGTCAAGATTATTGCGTTCATAACTAGCGAAGATAATGTATAGTATTGAAAAAAAAAATACTTTTCACGTCATTTGTCAACTTGTTTCGGAGTTGTAAACAAGAGACATGTATTCATCGGGCCAAACGGGTCCGCACGCGGCGCGGACGTGGCATCCACAGGTCCTGATTGGCCTCATCATAAAACCTGGTCACGTCCCACCCCGCACCCCACTCTGGTAGCAAGAGACTCCCCGACATCGGAATATTCGCAGGCGCTGGGGTGAGACCCGCCTGGGCAGAATTTTACCAAACTACAGGTACCCACCTACCTATACTAGGTGAAACAGAAAGGGTATACAATTGTTCTTGCAACTTTCCTTTGTAAATCTAAAACTATCAGCTTTGTGGGACAGTTGATGTACTAAAGGTTTTGTAGACTTATGAAATCTGTCAACAGCTGTATCCCTGTAATAGGTACCTTTTGGTTTTCAAGTTTCCTCCAAAGCTGATAGTTTTAGAATTACAAAGTTAAGTTTTGAAAAAGTATACCCTTTCTGTTTCAACCTGTATAAGGTCTTATTTTAATAATGCACGATATTTTGCATGACGTCTTAATTTTAGTATATAGTAAAGATGATCCTACCACAAAAAAGTAATCAAGGATTTTTCAACGCTTACCAAGCGTACGCAGAAGAAAACGTTTAATTTCGCACTTGCAACGCGAGCGGTACACGGCTGACAGGCATACCAAATGCGAACGTGAAGAAGGTCGCAGAGATGAAGTAATACAGGATAATTTTAGCACATTACGGCATGAAATAAAACACGCAGAGTTTACGACAGACCTACGGTAACGAGGATTTGTATTGTAGTGTACGGCTGAAACATTTTTGAACGTCCCTTACACATTTCACTTAAGGAAGGTAAGAACGTCCTGTTTAATTTAAGAATATAATTGACGCGCTTATGCCGACACGGACAATACATGAACTAGGTACTGAAATGTAACGTAACCACAGCTGCACTAAGGTCCAAAAAATAAACATTATCCCTCTTTTTAGCGGGCGATCAGTTACACACCGAACTCTTTCTGCCATCAGTCATTTGACATTTTAAAGAAGAAGACAAAGTATGGTGTAACACAACCGGTAAACCACGTTTATTATTAAGGGGGTACAAGTGCTCGCAGTTGAGTGACTACCTATAAGTAAGACAATTTCTTTGAGTACGCCGCAATAAAGTGTAAGACAGCAAAAGTAAATTCAACGGCTCGTTAAGATAAAACAAATACGGAACCGCAGCAGGTGGAGGCGACGTTGTTGCCGCACTCCCGGGTCCCTCTAACCCTAAACGGTAAAACATATGACGCCCTACGAGGCGATATATGGCCGGCAACTTCGTGAAACACACAATAGGTAATTCAGTGTTGTGATTGCGTCGAAAATAACATTTGTAATTACTTTTTACACTATAAATATATTTTGAAATATTTGGTATTATTACAATAAAGATGCAATAAAATTAAACACGTGATAAACCGATAAACGACACATGACACGTGATAAACACGGATTATGTCAAAGTATAATTATACAACCAGAAAGACGACTTTATGCAAGATACTTTATGCTTAAGCGCATTTAGGTAGGTATGTCTGATGCCCATTAGTAGCTAATCTATGCAGGTCTAACCAGGAGACGATTCAGTAAACTCATTTAAGCGAGCATGAGGTCCGCGAAAAGCTAATGTTAAAAAAAATTACGATCTAACGATTAGAAATTGAACGTATGCAAATTATTTGACCGCAAATAAAAAGTAATGACTTTAACCAGGGCTTGAAACCGGTTTTGAAATACCGGTTAATTTCGTTCATGAAGCGGTTAAAGTTTCGTTCTTTGAGTAACCGGTTAATGGAGGGAGCGGTATTGAGCGAAACCGAAAACATTTCGGTTAATCAATGAAACCGGTATTAAAACCTGAAAATAAAGGTTTTTCTCAAAAGTACGACACGCGCGCTCGATTACCGAGAACGGAATTTCATAACATGCGCTAACCGGTATTGAGACTCGAATAAACCGGTTTTGCTCAGAAGCACGCCGCCCGCGCCGCGCTGGCTAGTAATCATTCAAGGCCAAGCGCTGAGTCATACATGCGTTCTCTTTCCAGCATGCGCTGCCTTTAATCCGTTTGTCTCATTCACGCGGATACTTGTGGTTTCTTTCATTTTCGCCGCTAAGGGGATTGAGTTGCGTCTTGCATACACATTAACGTACCGTGGCAGTCGTTTATTTTAACAATGATGATAATACTTAATTTTCAGTCAGTCGGTACTCATGAGTTGGGACAAAGTTTTGTCTTTATAATGGAATTAAGATATATTTTTGAAAAAAAAACGTTTTAATGTGGGATACATCATTTTCATCCACTATGTTTTCTGGCCAGGCGCCGCACACTGATTTATATGAAGTCGATTAATATGTGTGTGGCGCATAATGATTAATGATGTTCACTTTTCTGAGTTTCCGATCACGTTTATCTTTATGAGGATAATAACGTTTATGATAATGTTGGTTAAGATGATGACGACGACGATGATGATGATGATGATGACGATGATAATGATAATGGTGATGATAATTATGATAAATTAAGTATATTTTTTTATATGTACCTTTTTATTTTTAACCGACTTTTTATGATTTTAGTTCTACGCTCGGTAGGTACATATTGAATAGTGTCACGTAGTTTGGCGGAATGCAATTATTGATCGCAGTTATTGAACATTATGATGAATATGATCATCACCATTATCAGTTGATGATAGGCAGGTGCGAAAATAGGTATGTACTAGTGATGTAACGAATATTCGTATTCGCAAATATTTGCATATTTTTTTGCATATTGTTGCGTAATGACCTGTCCTTCCGAAGCCACCATCTTTTTTCCCGCACTTCGACCTTTCTTCACTTTAGTTGGCAACTCCTCGGAAAGAAACACCCAGATATCCGACTGTCTCTTAGTTTCAGAATCATAACAATAAATCCAGCTTTCTTCACCCGTAAGTACATTAAGTCATGAAAGTATCGGGAATGGATGATTTATTTATGGTTCTAAATTCAAATTTTGTTTTTTTTTGTTGTTGATTGGCACAACTGTTTTCTATTTTGGTGCGGAGTTTCAGTTGCATCTGTTATTTATATTAAATACAGTGCTGTTTTTAGTTATATCATGTCTAGTGTGTATTGCGAATTTCATAATGGACAAAAACATCGAACAAAGATTTTGTCTTAAATTTTGCATCGCCATTGGAATTTCGTGTTCGGAGTCACTGAAAATGTTATAGAAGGCTTACGGTGAATCGACTTTATCAAACACACGTGCTTATGAGTGGTACAAAGCGTTCAAAAGCGGTCGAGATGTAATAGAAGATTTGTCTCGCTCTGGTGGGCCATCAACGTCTGCAACTGAAGTTAACATTGCAAAAGTGAAGGAAATAGTGACCGAAAATCCTCATTCAACATTGAGAGAGATAGCCGCCGAACTTTCTGTGTCTCACGAGTCGATCCGTACCATTTTAAATAATCACTTGGGTATGAAACATGTTTCCGCTCGGCTAGTCCCAAAAGACCTGAATTTTCTCCAAAAACTCAATCGCATGAGAGTCGCTGAGGACATGCTAGAACGAGTCAATTTCGACCCAACATTAATGAAACGACTGTTACTGGTGACGAGACGTGGGTTTACGAGTTTGACACGCAAACTAGTCAACAAGCTTCGGATTGGCGCCTTCCAACTGAACCGAAAGCGAAAAAACCACGCCAAAGTCGATCAAAAGTCAAAGTCATGTTGACTGTTTTCTTTGACTATCGCGATGTTGTGCACTCGGAATTCTTGCCGGAAGGTCAAACGGTAAATAAAGAATATTATTTAAGCTTTATGCGGCGTTTAAGGCAGCAAATTCGACGAAAAAGGCAAGATTTCTGGAAAGAAAATTCTTGGATTTTGCACCACGAAGTGCGCCTTCGCACAAGGCCATCATTGTGAACGAATTTTTGTCCATATTTACCAGATAAGGCTCCAGCCGACTTCTTTCTTTTTCCTAAACTCAAATTACCACTTTGTGGCACCCGTTTTCAATCGGTAGAACCCATAAAGGAGAATTCGCGGCGAAAACTGAACTCAATTCCGGAAACAGCGTTTGAAAATTTTTTTGATGATTGTATTATTCGTTGGCGTAAGTCTATTGTTTCTGAAGGAGCATACTTTGAAGGTGATAAAATAATTTTGGATGAATACAAACATTTTGAGTATTATTGATCTTTTCTCGGTACTTTCTTGACAGAGTAGTATATCGAACACAGCATTTGAGACGCCTCCTTTGAATCTTTGAACCATTTCACGACACCAATCTATACGACGGAGTTTTTGGGCCTCTGTCAAATTATGAGGTATCCACCGGGCACAAAGCTTCCTGACCGCTAAATGTTCATGGAGGATTTTCGAGTAAATTTACTAAGACGTTGGACGGACGGGCAGACGGACAGATGGACGCGGTGAAACTATAAGGGTTCCGAGTTTGATTATGAAACCCTAAAAGCATACGGTGTGCCAGCTTATTATATTTTTCATTCATCCTGCAATTCTCTAGCTATGTGTGTCTTAAGCAAATTAATGAATTGTGATTTTATTGTCAATTAAGATTTAAATATTTTATATAATATGTTTTACGCGCAATTGTTTTGTAACATGTCTTATGAAATGCGTAAGCGTTGTTCATTGCACATCTTGAGTCCCTCACAGCCCTCGCGTTTGTCTCGGGCTGCAAACTATCCTTGTGTGTAATAAAAGTAGTTACCAACTAAGTTCACACCATAACATCACTAGAGCCCCGCCCCGGCTTTGCACGGGTGGACATTCAGAGTAAATTTCTAAGTAGTTCTGAAAAGAACTGCCTAACTTAGCCTATTTTATAGATGAGCACACCCCTCTCTCGTAGTTATTGAAGTTTTAGTAGGGATCCCCAATTTTTCTAGTAACAAATATAGCCTATGTTACTCAGGAATAATGTAGCATTCTAATGGTGAAATATTTTTTTAAATCGTTCCTTTAGTTTTTGTGTTTACTCGTTACAAACATACAAAATTACAAATTTTCTCCTTTTATAATATTAGTGTAAATATAGATAATACTATTATTTTCGTCGTATTTTAATATCAATTTGTATAGGCTCGGCTATGTTTGGTTTAAACATATGTCTAACCTGTCTAACATTTTGCGTGTCTTTCATTTGGAAGTGAATATTCGGATTCGCGAATGTTAGAGGCCAATATTCGCATTCAAATTCGCATTCGCGAATGTGAAAAATTGAAAATTCGTTATATCACTAGATATACGATTTAAATCCAAACAAAACTTTCGCTTAAAAATGCACATTTACTACATAAGTACCTAGGTTGTACCTGCCTAGTAACTACCTACATGACGGCGAAATTCGGTGCATTTCTTGAGAAGCCTATGTAGACTATCATAAGTAAATACCTATCCTATTATGCTGTTTTATTAATATACCATAGGTACCTACATAGGTATATGCCATCTTGATAAACTCCTCGTACTTCCTATTTTAATTTTGTTAAATATAAAAAATAACTCTTAGCGTCCATTCTGGTGGCGCTAAATAGTAGTAGGTACCCTGTCAAACTTAGCTTTTTTTTTATGCATAGTTACCTATAACATCTATACAAAAAAAACAGGATTATCATGTGTGTGGTACCTAATAGGTTTATTAGGTACAAACCTACTAAACCTTTACCCTAACGAAATACAGTCGATAATCTATAAACAGAAAAATATAACACTTCACAGAAATACCAATTACACTTGAAGTAGGTTCCTAACTTCCTATCTACCTATTCAATCTCTTAACTTCACGTGTATTCGTGTAAGAGCGGCTTTTATTCGGTGTAGGTATAAAACTGATGGCGCGAACAGTGTCTGCTAATACCGCCGCATCTGAAATTAACCGGTTAATTTCGCTCACCGGAACCGCAATATGTAATAAACCGGTATCTCAGATTAACCGGTTAATAACCGGTAACCGAAACCTAAACCGAAATCCATTCCGGTCCGGGGTCAATGACCGAAACCGGTTTGGAAAATTAACCGGTTTCCGAGCCCTGACTTTAACGACTACAAGTAGCTCGGGTGCATTGACCGCGGGAGTTAGCACATGTTACGACTAACGACGGCAGTTTTTTCACATTAGCAGTTAATGTTAGGTAAGCAACCTATCACGGAATAAGCCTCTTATTTTGTTGTATTATATATACTCGTACTTTAACTAACACGCAAGATACTAATCTAGTTGCATGTTGCAATATTTTTTATGTACCTATAGAACCGTGTTATTATGGTACCTAATATAATAATAATACATAACGTTCCTCAACTACTTCCGTGTTTTCTTTGTGGCATTTCAAACACTAGATCGTAAGATACTGTTAATAAACAAATATACATCTATTGATACCTCTCTCCCGCAAGCCAAGCGACTCAGGAAAGTAAACCCTACTATCACTAAGCATATCCACAACTTGATCGTAACCCAAGAACTAATAGATGATAATAGATTATAAATGGTAATAGTCGGTAATCGGTATCTATTAGTTTTATTCAAAGCTCTCCGCTATTCAACTACATTCAACATTTCGTTGCAACATCGATTTCTCTCGTTTCTCGGTGTGAAATCTCCTTGAGACAACATTAAGAAACTTGGATTATAGCATTTCTTCGTTACTAGACCATCTCAAGTCTGTCTACCAAATGCCTAATCATTATGAAACACATGAAACACTGGACTACAATCTTGTACCAAAGAATAAAGAGCAGTAATGTCACAATTTCCGCATTCTTATCTCATTATACGACAGTAGCCGCATAGCCGGTAATAATAAAGTTACAAGTGGACTTTTAAAATTTTGGGCAGCTCCTGAGCCGAACATTAACGACCTGCGCCGCCATTTTGGAGGGCTGCTTTAAGGAAAACCCCCTGCTCGCCCTCGCTAGGGAAGTAATGCATTTTCCTTTATCACGGTGCGGACAGTCGGCGCACTTCTCGGCGAGGGGATCGGATTTTACGATTATTGTGCTCACATCGTTGCTACATGAGATCTCCAATAAAAAAACACCGGATTCAATCTCACAAGCCGTAAATGACCGTGACAGTGCAAAGGCGGTCTTTCAGATGTCAGTATAGTCTGCTAACATGCAAGATCCTATACCAAAACATCATCAATCAATCCTAATAAAACATGAATCACGATTCACATACATATAAAAGAATAGAATCAGTCAAATAATTGACTTAACCCATTTATTGTGTATATCTCAAACGGTTGAATGAACTTACGGCCTATATTTCGACACGTTTGTACCTAACAGCTTTCTATAAAGGGTTAGGTCAGGTTACTGTATCAACAATGTTGCGACACTCGTCAGTAGTGCGGCATTTCAAAGCGCAGTGTTGCAAGCAACGGCCGGATCTAAAAATGTCAAATCGTGTAGACTTTTGCCTTGGGAAGTGATCGACTCCTACGCATCGAGTGCGCCTCACTCCGGAACTCCGTCAGCAGGCGGAGCGTGAAATAATGCACCACATGTTGAATAACATCACTAATTAATAGCATCGGGCGAAAGCGCAAGTGTTCACATGTGAGGTGGACGTGCTACTCGCCTTATTAGACTATAAATTACATATAAGCACAGATTGCTGTGCGTAAAATAGAGGGTTCAGCACTGACAGCATGGTTCCCTGTGCTGCAAATAATAATAATAAATATCGCCAGGCGAACACACAAACTGTATGGTCCCAAACAAAGCAACGCTTGTCCTAAGGGCACCGTACATATGGACTGGGGGCCATCCCAGTGATACCCAGACCAAGGCAAATTGCGAAAGGCCATTTCCGAAATTTACCCCAGTGGGAATCGAATCCGCAACCACCATGTGCAGTGAGCCGAGCGGCCTATGACCGAACCACTGCGCCAAGCGGTCGTCAAACAAGTTGTTTCTTATGTATGCACTCAAAGCTAACGTTCAACTGGGTATCGATGTTTATCTGTAATATAACCTAGTAATCTTAATCCACTACACTTTTAGCTTCTCACCTGAGTTCATCGGCCTTTGAGAGCGTATTTATTTTTAAAGATAAAACTGTCCGAGCCCGTCACCGGTATCCAACAACAAACATGGTGTTATTATGGTCCACGCTGGCCCGCGTTTAGGAAACATCGCCCACTGCTGCTGTAAATTTACACGGTAACGTTTCCTGGGAATATTTTTGTAAAGTTAACCGTTTTTCTTAGTGAAACGGATAGACGCACCATTTCTGAATTCTTTGAATATGACCAGTAATTCTAACAAACTCTATTTTAATCATCCTTCAAGCAGTTTCCGCAATAGAAAGCATAGGTACCGCTACAGAACAAGGCTTAGAAAGAAAAAAAAAATGGTCCTTTTAGTATTATCTATGGTGACCAACAAGCAATATTTAAGGCTAAAGCGCCCATCTCGCCCGCGAAGTTCAAATTTTTTGAGGATTTTTAGAAATTATTCAAAATCTGACAAAAATAAAAGGCACATTTAGTAATTCGCGACAAAGACCGTGTGCAGTGCATTTATTAATATATCCAACTTACTCTAAAACATTTCAAGAAGGACAGCTATCCAGATAATCTGGCAATTTTTGTATATTTAGTGATTTACTAGTATCATATCAGCCGTGATAATATTTAGACTAAAATAAATGTATTAATAAACGCACTGCGTACTGTGTTTGTCGCAAATCACAAAATGTTGTCTTAAATGTTTACAGATTTTGTATAAACTATAAAAATACTCGAAAATTTTGAATTTCGCGGGCTAGACAGGCGCCTTCACCTTAAAGGTTTTGATAAATAGAGTGATTCCAAACAATTATGAAAGTGAGATTTTGTCATAGCTGTAGGCGCAAAATAGGGCAATCGTGCGAGAGAAAGTGCACGGACACGCTCGTGACAGGGCAGGAGGGAAATGCGAATTAGGGTTGCCACATCTCTTTTCGCGTAGGCGTACTTTATTATTTACGAAAGTTATAAAGTACACTAAAATGCTCTTTTTACCTGACACAGGTTTTTCTGGCATATTGTTATGATTGTATAAGAACTGTACTCCTTGGCTGTGACCTACAATCTAGCCTACAAGGTGTGATGGATTCGCGGGCTTCCAAAGAAATTGTAACAAATATTATTACAATGTATTTGGACGTTTCTGATTGCCTTTAGATATATACAAAAATAATCAGTATTCAATTTGATAAGATTATCACGGAGTGATAATATAAATTTTACATGAGCATAAAAAAGAAAAGTGTATTTTCTATCCAGCGTACTCGATATTTACTAAATCAAAACTTGAATGTACTTTCATTCTTATACAATATCCTAGTGCGAACATCGTGGTCGCGAGCCGCACACAATGCACGCGCGCTACGGGCGCACGTAGTGGGTAATTCGTCAAATAAAATTGCAAAATTGGCCAATTAGTAAGTCATCACCAGATACACCTACCTAAAATGTTACCCAAAACATAATTTTTGTACAGAATTAATTGTTCTCCGTCTGACTAAGCAAAAAACGAAATCATTAAAACTTTTTTCGCACAGCATACCCCCGGGAGGGATGCGCAGAGATGTACCTACTGCAATATTTTTCAATTTAATTGTACAAAATAAAATACTGTAACATGAATTCAGAGTACAACAACAATGAATGGTGAAAGGCGATCCTTCATAAATTCTGCATCTACGAATATAATTCGTAGTCTCATATCACGCCTCGAGTTCGGCGTATATCAATGCGGGGTCACGTCACGAGCGGCCGGCGCAGCGGCTCACTCCAAGAGCATTTCACTAGAAAGCCCCGATGACACCAGACACCGCCGCCGCCAACACTTGAAGCCGTAAATCTCGACAAAGTGAAAAGTAAGCGCTTTCCAACATGCACTACTTTGGTAAATCGTAATCATCGTGCACTCTGACAGTGGCCGAGCGCAATGGGATCGCGCGCTGCAAATATTCACAGCCCATTTTACCATAATCTCTCTCATCGCCCGCATTCGTTCAGGTTTGTAAAATCCGGTTTGCTTATCATAATAACCGTTCTTTCCTCGGAATGTTTGACAACTCGAAGCATAAAAGAAACATGGAATATAAATAGAGTAGTAGAAACATCCGGCGGAGGAGGCAATAAACAATCGAAGACCCTTCCTTGCAGCGGTATAATTACTTTGTGTAATTTTTTCCTTTTGTGGCCGAGTCACCATCCATGGATAAGAGGAACAGTAAAAGAAGTCGATAAAATGCAACTGACTTATGTTACAATTCATTTAAATTGTATGCAATTACGTTAGGCGAAGTCAATAAACATTTATTCAAGTTACGGCACATAATACTTTCTGCCCATTTTAAAGACTAGCTGAATAACTATTGTATTCCGTATAGCTGTTTATTTTTAACAGCGACATTTAATGTGCTTGTTGATTCATTTATTCATCAAATACCCAGAAACCTCGTCATTAGGCCTAAGATTAACCTGTGTCGTATTCACTTTCCTATTCAATATTCATTACACGACATGTTTACCTGTTTAATTCATGATTTAATTGGTTACTTTCGTTTTAATTGTTCTTGTCTTTTGTTCCCAGTATTGTCTACTAAGGAATGGTGTTTAGTTTCATAGTAGGTGCTAGTGGTAGTATGCTAGTTGCATAGGTCGGGCATAAACTGGTGCGTGCGCAAGCGGCTCGGCGGTGCAGACGTGACCTCCGCTCGACTTGGACAACGAGACCCTTTATTATTCAGCCCGTGAACCCTTTGCCTTATATGTATGCCATTTCATTCCATAACTCAGAAGACATTTAGCCGTCGTCGTCTCGAGAGGGGGAAACGTCATCTCACATGAAGGAAGAATTTATCGGTACCTAAAGTAAATACAACATCATGTGATGCCCACATTTAAAAAGACTTCGGATAATTTCAAGGATTGTAAGTTTTATATTACGCGCTATTTTTTATGAGCCTTGCTAAGCTATATCTTCAACCGTTATAGAATTAAAAAAACGGCGTTATTATAATTCTTCCTCTTATCGGCCGTGGTCATCACTTAAGATATTATAATAATAGTGTAATTTTAAATCAATACATCAATAGACAAAAAAACACACCTGTCAGACGAATAATTTGTTTCAGCTAGCACAAGACCGCAATTTTATGTTGTTCAATCCGTAATCGTCCAATAATAGCATGAAATAATAACTAATGGATGAACTGAGACGATGCATGCAGCATTAAACACTGAGAAAGTTTTATGGCCACTGAACTTTATAGACTAGTTATTGCAACGTCGCAAATACAATTGGGTGTTACACCATCCGTTAGACACGAATGGATCATGACACTTACAAACACAGTATATTGTTAAATGGCACGAATGTGCAATAGAGAGGTAATCTTATGCTAAAAAACAAGCAATTCTTGGGCGAGACCTCTTTGTAGTATTGTTGGGAAATTGACTGCTTGATGTGACCTGTTTTGTTAAAGTAGGTAAGTCCCTAAGTAACTTCAACTAGATCATAAAATGAGTAGCTTAACAATTAGTCAGGTATTAAATACTCGTACGTAGGTATGTTAAGATCACTAATTTCGAAGCACAAAACTAAGAAAATAAACAAATGACAGCAATCCCTAAAACAGTTATTACTTCAGCAAAATCGCTTTAATAATATAGGACCGTATATCGGTGGTTGGCGCTAATGGAAACTACCCCATGATTTATAGTTACAAATATATGTAAATGAACACCCTTGAACAGTAACTTTCAAACAAATTGCCTTTCAAAGCTGCTGAGATACTCAAAAAGGGATTACCCCTGAAGTGCCCACTTCAAATTGAACCTTAAGTTTGCAGGCGAACATATTTATTTAACGTTATACAAATGGATACTTATATGTATTGAAATATCAACCAGTTTTATCTAAACACAAAAACTCAAGACGATGACATCAGTGATAAATGTATGTGCTTACAAAAATCTAACATGCAAACAAGCACTGACATCGCATTGAAAAGGAACTGTGAATAAGATGAGCATGGAAAAATACTAACTGTGAGGTTTTAAAGGATGAAAGCGGAACAACACATAGTTAAGAGCGTTGATCTGTAAATAATACTTCTGTCCCGGAATTTCTTAAAATAAATAATTTCGAAACCCGTTAAAAGGAGATTATTCTACAAGCTGTAGGTACGAGGTACGGCTGGCGTCCTATTAATGAATGCATTTTTGAACTTTGTTTAAATATTCCGGTTTAATTGTTATACGGGACGGGTCTCACATGAGGCACTTCGATGAATGTGTTATTTTTTATTCTCACGCTCTTTTTGTTAGAATACGCAACCGAGCAAGACTGTTGAGGAGCTATTTAGCAGATATATCAAGTTGTACATTTTTACGTAGGCGTTCGACTAAGGTCTTTTAACTATTACAAATAAGTAGCTCTATAGACTTATTTCATTCATCGAGTTTTTCCCCTCTTAAATATAAAACAAAAAAGCCTTCCATCAGCGTTATCTACATGACTGCTTAGCAAATACTTATCCCGATTTATATTGTGATTGAATTATTTGCCTCAATCTGAAGCCCTCAGTGTTGATACAAAAAGGGTGATTGGTAATCTTGATAAATAAGATATGTATTAATGGAAGCCTCGTTTTAAGAAAAATGCGCTAAAGGAAATGAGGCGAGCGAGTCGGGTCGCGGGTTAATCATTGTTGCCAACGTGCGGTCCTCCATCACCCCGGGATCAGCGGCAATTTGTCAATCACCACGCGAATGCCCTTCACAAAAGCTTTCAGTAAACGCCAGAGGCCCACAGCCGACGCTATAATCAATATTCAATAAAATGACGAACAGGGATTTTATTAGTCATTTCCAGGACTAGGGGAAATTCTTACTGAGCAAACGACAGGGGCCAGGGGCTTCGTCGACTAATTGATCCAATAACCTTATCAGCCTCAGATTAAAGGAATAAAGTGATCAACAGTAAAGGAGCATACTTACATGCTCACTACCTAAAAAAATGTTATCCTGATTGGTTATATAAAAGGTTAAAGGTATTGTTAACAAACTTTTAATGTTTTACTCACTTAACGCAAGAATATCTATGTAGCATATATTTCCTCGTGGCCTAACAACTTCTCAGATAATAATTTACTATTAGATCATGAGTAATATCGCGACACTAACATCCTGAACGTAATGGCGTAACAACCGCAAAAAATATGGTTGCTAATGAGCGACACCATGTCGGCGGTAAAAGTGATTCCGTAATTTGTCGTTAGCAGGTACATTATGAGAAAGAACACAACAATAAATCAGACTCAAAACACGTTAGTATCGTTACGCTCGACTGAGTAACGCTAGTCACCGATGACGGAGTGATATCACCACAGAATAGGTACCTACTTGAAGGCGATAATGACTGTTTTTGACCTTGTCACGCCTTATTTGTGATCTGATTACAAATTAATGAATGTTGTTTAATACGTATTGTCACAGATAGGATTGAGTTGCAACTGTCCATATTAGTAATACTCACAATTCTAAATATTATGCTTACAAAAAATGTGATCAATAAGTCATGCCAGCTGTAAACATGTCAACATAATAGTTATCTATTCAATTAAATTAAGGAACAAGGCGAAAATATTAAATTTATGAGTTACAATAAAAAATCTATAACAAACTTTAAATCTAGTGTCAAAAATTAGACCATGTTGTTGTCGTTACTTCTGTTTGAAAATCTAGATAATATTGCACAATTGTACCTGTTCACCGCAAATGTGCTTCCATTGGAATCGATTCCAATTTGTCCGACGAAGATATCGTATGTCGCCGAATCGATATTAATTAAAGTGCTCAAACAATGCTGCCATTATTCGTTCCGACAAAGCCGTCACGAGGAGCGATTGTCTTTGCGCTCGCGGCAATGGGTCCACCGCGGAAATACTGCACATCTTGTTGCTCTTGGCTCTCATTCATTTGCTCCATATTCCCCATCCGCCTGTGACAAATATTGATGAATCTAGCTTGATATATATTTATTATTATTAAATAGTTTCTGATTTTATCACAGAAGAATCGAGTCCATTTGGTCCGGACTACCTACTCGTGAGGTTTATTTAAGTAAAGAGTACTTAAATGAACCTTACGATTAGGTAGTCTGGAAAGAACAAAAATACAAATTCTTTGAACTCTTCATTTTGTTATTTCCTTCATGTTTGCTGCATATCCTCTAACGATGTCAATTTCGCGCCATACATATCGTGGTCGTACAAAGACGCGTTCCCTAACTTAAATTTTTCGGTCTTTGTAGGTACTTACATTAACTATCTTACGTAAGATATACATGGCAACTCAACGATGTCTGAATAAATAACTAGATGGCAAACTTTGTAACATGCATAATTTAATGTGTTTATACGAGGGATGCCTTTTAAGTTTTGTCGTTTGAAGAAAAAAACACAACTAGAACCTTATAGTACTTTTTATTGTTTTTCAAAGTATTCACCACGTAGCTTAATACACTTTTCCATTCGCTCAAACCAGTTATTATAACATTTATACCACTCTAAAGTGGGGGTGTTCAAAATGGCTGACTTGAAAGCGTCGACTGCTTTTTCACCGGACTGGAACCTTTAACCACGAAGACTTTTCTTAATTTTAGGAAATGTAAATAAATCGTTAGGGCTTAGGTCAGGACTGTATGGAGGATGGTCAAGAATTTCTACTTTTTCCTGCTTCAAATACTCAATCGTTTGACGAGCGTTGTGTGAGATTGCGTTGTCGTGGTGCAGGATGATGCGTCGCTTTGAGTTAGATTTTCGAAGTTGCCGATGACTTGTGGTAAACCAACTGTGGTATACCACTCTCCATTAACCGTTCTACGATCTTCAAGTGCAATAGTCGCAATATGGCCGGTTTTTCCAATGAACGTGGCCACCACCTTCTTTGAAGTGCTTCGAGAACGAACAACTTTAGTCGGTTTTGGCTTGTCTTGAAAGACCCAGATTGTAGATTGTTGTTTGGAATCAGGATCGTAGGCATAGATCCAAGATTCGTCACCACTGATGATATCGTAGACGTGATTTGACTCTCCTTGGTTGAACCTTTGCAGAGTTTTCTTACAGCATCTGACGCGGGCCGCCTTGTGATCGTCGGAAAGCAGATGCGGTATCCAACGGCAATCTAGCTTTCTTACACCAAGCGCTTCATGCAAGATTTTCTGAATGGTTGTCCCTGAGATGCCTAATAGAGCCTCTATCTCTCGATACGTCACATGACGATCTTAGAGAATTTGTTGTCTCACAGTAATTATGTTATCTTCAGTGAAGGCGGATTTTGGCCGTCCTTCGCGAGATTTGTCACTAAGACTAGTATGTCTACGCTGGAATTATAAATACCAGCGTTCGACAGTCCGCAGACATGGGGCTTCATCACTGAACACAGATGTTAGCTCTTCAAAACACTGAAGCCGTGTCAGGCCTCTTCTAAAGTTGTAGAAAATTATTGCACGAACATTTTCCTTAGAAAGATTCATTTTCGTACGTAACCTGACAGATTCTAATCGACGCTGTGACTAAACAATAGCATCAATCCCAAAACTTTCAATTGTTTTGAGATTCGAAATTTAAACACATTCGAATATAGAACAGTTCCAAATTCAAAATTGCCGGGAAATATGGAAACGACAGAACTTAAAAGGCATGCCTGGTAGCAACATAGAGAATGGTTTTAGGATGTCGGAAATCAAGGGGTTCTATAGGGAATACTAATTTATGCATAGCGAATGCAACATAAAGGGGAGCATACATAATACTCGTATAACAGTATTACCGATAGTGATCGGATGGTGCTAATTTTCACAAGTATTTAGAGATATCAGACGATGCACACGTGTCACGATAAATAACACGACACGTCAAGGCAAGAACGCATTCACTCACTCGTAATCCCGTTAGTTCAATGACCCAAATAGCAATCATCAGTGCGAATGAACGTGAAACTTTTTAATTTAATCGATTACACAGGCCATCGTTACGCACCACACGTAACGAACGCAAGAAAAACTTAATAGGCACCTATGTGCAGTTTTCTGATAATTGTTTCTTGCATGACAATAATGGCGGAAAGTTAATTTGCTTGAAACGTTTCTCACGGTGTTCACAGCCGAGAGCAGACATTACTGTGGTTGACATAATTTGAACCAGTTCATGACTATGAATTGTTATAGTGAGATTAAGTGGTGGATTACCGTACCTATTTTTGCTATATTAACTAGTGACCGCATAACAGGAGAGCTCCAATATTGATGGTGATATCATGTTGTGGAAAACATTTAAAGAGGCGTTGAGCTTAATTAATAGAGTAATAAACTAGCACATCTGCAAATTTCTGTTCAAAGAGTTTAATGTATGTATTTGGATGTTTGTGCAGTATTACCTACACAATTAACAGTAGCTCGGTAACAATAGAGAGAGCTAATTAAGTCATAGTAAAGGCGACACCTACTCGCGCTGGAGTCGTGAGTCAGTGCACATCTGGCGTTGTGCAACATTCGGCATCGCCGCAAAACACAGCCAACCGCGACAAGACGACCGACGCTACTCCAATCTGTTGTTGACAAACACAGAAATGGCATATCAAACATCGTACCTTTCAACTAAGTTTAATCGTGCAATGGAATGGGAGGGAATCATTTTTAATTTATATCACGTTTATAACTATTGTTATTTATTCCGCTGTCCTACTTTTTTGTATATACTGATAAGTTTTCTTTTTATAGTGTTAATTTTACACGTTTTCGAGAATTCTGTAATTCTGAAATACTGTGCTTCTACTGTAATAAAAATGGCCTGAAAATTTATTAATGTGATAGTTAAGGACTCTGACCTCCATATCAGAGGTTGAACGCGGCCGGGCTATAGAGGCCCGGATCCATAAAAAAAAAAAGTTTAATCATTCACTGTTTTACAACATTTCATCCAGAGTTTCATTTCCTTTCCATACCAGGAATGCTTGAAACAAGTTGATAATATTAACATTCTGAACTTCATGTCCAAAATTGGTCGCAATATTGAAATATAAAAATGCCAATTCCTTAATAGAAGATAAATAGCAGAGGCGTATTCTATTTGTATCCATTGTTTTGATCCGCAAATGCCACGGTGATATAGCAGCGAGACGGTGCGGCGAGACTAAAGCAAGTAACCAAAGCGAGCGTGTTGGTTGCGATTGGCAACGAGCGTGAAATGTGGGGCGACGCAGCTGAGCCGCTCACCAGATCGATACTTGATACGCACACCGCGCTCTGAATGTCGCCGTGACCGGATTCAATGATTTATCCATGAAAGGCAACATTTCTAAAAATAAAGCACGACCCCGCCACTACTTAAGCGCGTAAAAAACAAAGAGTGCTACTAAAAGAGCCGACGCTATAAACAGAGATGATCGAGTGTTAGAGCAAGCAATCAAATCATTTTAATGACTTCACTTTAATGAGTCATGTGATGCTACTTGTAAATACGCGAAGGAATTTTAAATTTTACATTGTTAATTTAATATCTTTACGTTGGATGACGTCTTCATGACTTTGCATTCAATTTAGGTGCCTACTCTCATTAATTAACATTAGCCCGTTTTAGATAGTGTTTATACACACGTGAAAACGATCTAAACGCTAACGATAAAGAAACACGTGAACTTTACTTGTAAGTCAGATACTTTATCATTGTTAACAGGGCGTCCGGCTGTGACGTGCTCTGGGTCCTAGTGATTTTCACATTACACGACGTAAGTAAGTACTAAGCACTGCCTACGCATACAGAATTCAAGTAAATGCACTTTCACTGGTTGATTTCAAATGAAAATATTATAACTCAGGAGCTCTTTTCTCTCTTTCTTTCGTGTATTTAGAGTGGCAGTACTACACCTTACGGAGACATCAACACAATTGATGAAGGTACGGATGCCATCTGTATCGCATGTCTAACTAGCATTTTCTCCTAAAATATCTAAGAACTAACAAAAAAGAAAAAATATTTCAGCGTTCATCGCGTAATACCCGTGATTTGAAACAATTCTTATTTTTTGCAGAGAAATTTCGCCACAATCATCAGCAGTCACGCAAATGCTCACAAATATTCTTATTTTTACATTGCTTAAGCCATTTTTGGGTTAACTTAGTTAACCAACAAAGTACCTTAAAGTCCATCTTAAAATCTATGATTCAAGTTGAATCATTCGATCATAGAGTGCTATTCGATGGGGGAACAGAGCGGTCACTTAGTGAGATTTGTCTGATGAGCCATGACAGCCTGCGGCCATTATCCATAATAAATAGTTGCACTGAGATGCCGGGTCGAGCCCGTTATCCGTCACGCTTCGTACCACGGATCCGAACGGCAATAAATCAGTTTCGGTTTTTACTAAACGAGAAAATAACATCAGTGTATGTCTGTAAATATATTGTTCATACACGTCACACTAACTATTTCATTATCGGATTTTATCGCGTTTATTTAATTTATGTTCCCGACGTTTCGGCTGCTTTACAGCAGCCATGGTCACGGGGGGACTGAGGTGTTAGACGTCCTGATGTCATAGTTAGTAACTGGGTACCCTCATATTAAGTTGTTGTTTGCGGTCCGATCCACGCAGAAAGTGCTCACAGTGTCACGAGGTCTTGCAATGGTACACTTGGTTTTGGATTTAATTATATTAATTACTGGATCCCAAGTTGGTGGTAGCACCCAGCCATCTTCCCTATTGAAATTAGGATGTTTTTTAATTTCAATGGCCTCACGTATCATCCTTGGTCGGAATCGGTGTTCTTTTGCGAGGATCTGTGGTTTATCAAATCTGATATAATGGCGGGTGCGGTCCTGTACATGTTCACAGATTGCAGACTTCGTGGAGCGCCGGTGTTTCACGTCAGCTATATTAAATAAACGCGATAAAATCCGAAAAATAGTTTTATTTCAATGTGTAGTATTCGCGTAAATATAAGAAAACAATATATTTCATTATCGTTTATCACTGTATTTCACTATGGCATTTCCGCAATATTCCGGCCATTAGATCGTTGCGTATAACCAATTATTTTTATCTACATTCCTACTTTCATTTCAAAGTTGGAAGATCTTTATCCACAAGCGTAGAAAGTGTGTGAAGAATCGTTAGGAAGCCTTGATTATTTCAAATTACCTATAAACAATTAAGAAACATCTCGCCACGTTGACTTTCAAAAAATAACTGACTAGCTGCTGTTTGTTACTTAATGTCGCCTGTTGTTCATCCATTATGTTCAGTTTATGACACGTAGTTATGAATTTTATGAGTTATGATGCATTGCGCTTTGTGGTTAAATCCCGTTGAATTGTTAAGGCGTGTGCGAAGCGGCCTTGAGCGATGTTCGGTCCGCTGCACCCGCTGCTAGTTCCGGTCTGACTCTGTCTCGGTCCAAATACAATACTGCAAGCAGATGTGTTAATTCAATATTACTTAAAATAATTACACAATCTTTGAAATGTTTAGCAACCGCTAATGATAATTATCATCAATAGTGGTAATACTACTATTGCGAAAGCAATTTTATGGTAATTTTACCTGAGGATGGCACCAGTGTGATGTCATCTACTGAATGCTATTTCATATTTTTTTCCGACCTCAAATATTTAAGCGATTTCAGTGTGCCAAGTAAGAAGCATACGGGTACAAGTTATAAGAAGAATATGATATCTAATGTGGCCATGCATTAATAAAACTAATCAGTCCGACCTCGACCCCAGCCCGCTGTCAAACTTGAATTAAGAAAATCAAGTCGCGTGAAAACTAATTAAACTTTGACCTGCCTACTGTAATGTTAACCATAACACCCACCTTGATCTTCAGTGAACATCTATGCCATAAAAATCTTTTTATGTCCAAATAAGTAGAAAACCTGCAAAGGTGAGGAAAATTTTGCCTTTATGGAAGGCTTACCAAAAGGGAGGCTGTGAACCATAAATAATGAGACGCAGGCGCCTGGCAGGTCATCTTTTTATCTTGTTATTTTATGACACTGAATGCGTCACAAAGATTGGTTAATGTATTTAGTTATTCCTAAGCAGTTGACCCATAAAGGTTTTATGAGTTAAATAAAGTCTCGCGCAAACATATAATTACCCAAATTCGAGCACTGTCTTTTCCTGATCGTGAAATAGTGTTATCACATTAAATTGTTAATCACGTAGATAAACTAATGACTGCATTACCTATCTGGTGATGTAATGCAAATTTACTCGATACTTAGAAGCAAAATAAAGAGAGACTTCCTAATACACCTACTATAGTTTATGTAAAATAATCTCAATACGGACGTACATTATCACTCTTGATGTCTGTAGAGCTGGAGGCAATTACAGGCTGAAGTACAAATACAAAATACTATGTGTGCAACAGTATCCATTGTGTCCTTGGAGAACAGTAAGGTATGTAGTGCTTGCCGTGGCGGTGCCTGTTTCGTTCTGGGGTTGCAGCTGAAAATCAGCGCCAGGTGGGTGGTATGCATCACGCATGCACCCTGGCATATGCTGAGCTGTTGACTTTTTGGCCTGGTATGATAGTACATAACTCGCTCGATGTGTCCACCTCTGTACCTAATATGTTTTGTATAGTTCTGCCATGGTACCAATAAAGAAATCTTTTTCTTTTGAAATTTCTTTCTTTCTAAGTAATCTGTAGCGTTAGTTTTCGTTCATTCCACACACAAAATCCAGGATGACGCGGCGACATGACAGGAGTGACGTTACAAAATTAACAGTGGACACTAAACGTGCTGGATAATTCGTTGAAATTGACCTTTCAAGTCTACTAAAGGTTGATTCTCTTTATTGTAAAACTGCGCAGTAGTCCTATAATGATGTCGTCACTGGTGCCCACGAATTGATGGCATCATTGTGAGTCATAGCTGAATGTACCGACGCACGATGGAATCTCGCGTGGACTACCATCTTACTTTGTTTACAAACAGGTCTTCGGGCGGTCAACGTGCATACTTCGTACTTCCATCGCGAACATTCATTTCAAATCTCAAGCTTGAATAAGAAATAATCATTGGAACCATAAGCCAGTAGTGTACTGAGAAGGTTATTGCGTGTTCAATATGCACATTGAATGTATATTATATCTCTCTATTATATCTACTGAAATAAATACTTGTTCTCTATCTGTATATTTTCCAGGTGATTATAAAATGTATATCGAGCACGTACACCTCAAACGCCAATCTAATTTTCTCAGTACCGCGGGCTCGTGTAAAACGTCGCGCCACTTCTAGAAGCGAACACGTAACGCAACAGTTACGCCATGTAATTTAAGGTAATTTCCCGAGAGAGTAATGACATCTTTAAAAGCCATTTCTGTTCCAGAAACGACATATAGCGAATATTCAGATATTTTCTAATCTGTTTTTAAATGATTAATTTGTTCGTTTCTCCAAGTGGATTTTTAGATCGTAATTCCTGTTATATTTTCCTGAGATTTGATGTGATTGCAAGACGTCGGAGTTAGCGGTGATGGGAAATTATTGATATCATAACGTATTAATATACATTTTTTTTCTGTAGAACTCAAATAAATGTATGATGTTCGAAAAATATTTTAATTACATTTACCTATATCGGTAAGCATTAGACCATTGCCTTTACCTTGATTTTATCTTACGAATAATTTACACATCCAACAAATATTGCATACGAGGTTATAGGTATTAATGTATATTATACAGATGTAACGACACTATATGTTATAGATAGCGTATACTAAGATACCGTATCTTATAAAACGATAAATTAAGTTGACACTGTTTTTATTTTACCTACTCCTATTTTACGAACATTTAATACAAGCGACGACATAGGTAGATAGTTTTTGAAATGTATCGTTTATAAGAACACTGGAAAGAGTACAAATAGGTATTAATGTTGTAAGACCTGTAATGTTTTTTATTGCCGGCTATAATGCAAAACCTGTTGAAGATGCTGAAGGAAAAGCAATTGCCGCGTATGATCATTATACAAGGATAGCTAAAGGATGCCTGATGTCCGCCGGGCGACCTCATCCCGGCCCCATTGTAACACGGACTGACGCTCATCAAATATGAACAGCAATTCCTGAAAGAACGACTAGTACCGCGTGGCCTCA